>OX352307.1:30000-639585 GCA_947086415.1 Pammene aurita | reverse complement strand
CAATACTAGTACATCTAAGAAAGGCAGTGAACAATTATTTTCCAATTCCATGGTAAACTTAATCTTACTATGAATCCTTGACCACCTCAATTCCATTCATAGTAAGATTAAGTTTACCATGGAATTGGAAAATAATTGTTCACTGCCTTTCTTAGATGTACTAGTATTGAGAAACCCCGATAATACCTTAGGCCGCACTGTATATAGGAAACCTACACATACAAATAGATATTTGAATCACACCACCACCCCAGTCAGCTAGCTACTGTAGGCAAGTCTTTGTTTCAGAGAGCCCAGAGGATATGTGATGAGCAGCACCTGGCGGCGGAACTCCGGCATGCCAAGGATGCACTTCAAGCGAACGGGCTCAAGATTCCACGGCTCAATCAGAAAGCTCGGATGAAGATTCCTACAGTTGAGCGCCGGCCTGCCGTCTTGCCTTTTGTCCGAGGAGTCACTGACAGGATTGGCAACATCTTGAAACGTGCTTCTATAAAAACTTACTTTAAGCCAATGAAGAAGATGTCACAGTTCCTGAGGTCAGTGAAGTCGGCTACTCCTCTACAGAGTGCAGGGGTCTACAGGCTGGAATGTGAATGTGGTCTATCATATGTAGGCCAGACTAAGCGGAGCATCTCTACTCGGGTAAAGGAACATATAGCCGATGTAAAGCACCGTCGACCAAGGTCAGCAGTCTGTGAGCATGTCATGGATAGACCCAACCACTCAGTTAAATTTGACAAACCGCAAGTCCTCGTCAAGGAGAAACGATACATTCCCCGGATGTTGCGAGAGGCAATCGAGATTAAAAAATATCCAAATTTCAACAGAGAGGATGGTTTTTCGGTACCACCAGCTTGGGATCCAGTTATTCATTTGGTTAAGGAGCAAGCTAGACATAGGACTGTGAGACCATAATGGTGGACAGTGTGGACACTAATAATAATTTAATACTAATTTAAAAAAATTAAAAATAAAAATGAAAATAATAATTAATAATAATAAAATAATTTGTTTCATAATTTGTTTTGTAATAAAAAAATAATTTGTTTTTATAAAGGCCCCTCCGGCATGTGCAAACACTAAATTTGTTTAATATTTAATATGTGGGTAGGTTTGCATATTGAGATAGTTTTTGAACGGAGGTAATTGTACATTTTTCCTCAGTCGACCCGTTGACCACGAACGCTGTAAAGTGTTTGAAACGTCGGGATGTAATTTAAACTCAATACACGCGATAAAATCCGTTTTTAATTGTTTTATTTCAAAAGCCTACAATTTTTGGAAAAAATGTGAAATACTCGGTTTTTATACTTACCGGTGGAAAGTAACTACTCCAGGGGCCTCTTTTAATTCGTTGCTTCGTATACGACACGACAAGATTGTACAACACGGCATTTTTACATGTTTTTTGGCACTAAATTCGTCACACGTGGTCGAACGACGACTGAACCGCGCGGCATGAGGTTTCGACAAGTTTATGCGCATCTGATCATAAACCATGTAACGCGCGCCCGGCCCAGTACCGCGTCCATTAGTATTTATCTAGTCCGTGCATTGAGGTCTGTTTGATTTTTTTTATTTAGTGAATATTTTAAGATAAAATCACTTCGTAAGTCTAAAAAAATTGTGTCCTCCCTGTCACTTTTGAACCGGAGATCCAAAAAATATGAAAAAAATTGAGAACATTATCGGTTTAGGAATTATTAAGTTATCTCCTAAAAACTCATTTCATACTCAGATAAGACCTGTTGATATAAATTTTTCGATAGTAGGTACGAAACCGCGTGGCCCGACACGCACTATTAAAGAAAAAAAAATCTATTAAAGATAATTTTATTTTATATGTATACATGTAGTTCCATTCGTTTACCATTTACGTGTACGTACGTTACGGAAGTAGCTTCACGTGTTAGAAAACTGTACTTACTTTAGTTAGCAAAAAATAGTGCGGTTTCCAGTCCCAGGGTGAGCTGCGGCGCCACGAGCAGCAGTGCCCGTCGCGCTGCCCGTGCTGCGGGCTGCTGCTGGCGGAGCGCGCGGCGCTGGCGGCGCACGTGGCGGCGGCGCACGGGCGCGGCGGCCGGCAGCACGCGTGTCCCGCCTGCTTCCTGGCGCTGGGCTCGGCGGCCGAGCTGTCGGCGCACGTGCTGCGCCACCGCCAGGCGCGCCAGTTCGTGTGCGGCCACGACGGCTGCATCCTGCGGTTCGGGACTAGGTCAGTACGCTTCTGCTACGTCGTTCGACTTTATACTCTGCTTTGGCACTAGACTACCTTCTTTAAACTCCAACCAATTCTGATAACCACCACTGAAGTGCGATAAATACATTTTCGCCAACCTTACATTATTGTGTTTATAAGACAACAATTTGCCAATGATTGAAGCCTACCTCAGATTGAGCCTCCTTGGCGCGCTGGCTGAGATGCTGTCCACCAGCTCGAATAGCTTGCGTTCAGTATATCGATCGGCCGGCTCCTCAGCTAGCACCTCCGATTCGCTCTGAAAGAGTCTCCCGATGCGTTAGCCAACTCATTCGAGATGGCTAGGCGTAGGTCTATATCTCTCCAACGTAGTTTAGATAGAGACTCCTCATTAAAAGAGCGCTACGTACAGTTACGTAGGAATAACCAGGCTGTGAGTCATATGAGCGAAACTGCCCTGCAGCTCATTAGTCATTACCCTCGTATCTTTTGCCACACCACGCCGTGTTAAGAGAGTCGAGGACGACTACTAAGCTCAGGGTGGTATTCGATGCATCAGCTGTCACTACATCCGATAAATCCTTTAACGACATCCAGGGTACTGGACGACTTATTTTCAATCTTACTTCGGTTTCGTCAACATAAATATATAGTATAGGCTGAGATTGAAAAAAATGTATCGGCAAATTCTTGTTGATGATGAGCAGCGTCAACTTCAGTTGATCTTATGGAGGTCAGACCCTTCCAAGCCACTTAAAATCTGTTCTCTTAACACCGTGACTTACGGCACGTCATCGGCTCCTTTTCTTAAAACACGATGTCTCATACAACTATCGCGAGAGTCCAGCGACAAGCAACGGCGGGATGCCATCGCCAGGGTCTTCTACGTCGATGACTTTCTATCAGGCTCTCAATCAAGGGGGCGTCCATTAATCGCCTCATACGTTTTTGGCTTGTTTTAGACCCCCTTGTTTTATTATATTGTACTGATATTTTCAGGACCCCTCCCCCCCTGTCCAATATGACGTGTAATTTTTTGCTAACTAAAGTAAGTACAGTTTTCTAACACGTGAACCTACTTACGTAACGTGCGTACACGTAAAAGAATGAAACTACATGTATACATATAAAATAAAATAATCTTTAATAGAAAAAAATATCTTTAATAGTGCGAGTCGGACCACGCGGTGTCGTACCTACTATCGAAAAATTAATATCAAAAGGTCGTATCTGCGGATGAAATGAGTTTTTAGGAGATAACTCAATAATTCCTGAATTGATAATGTTCTCAATTTTTTTTCAGTTTTTTTTTGGATCTCCGGTTCAAAAGTAACAGGGGGGACACAAGTTTCTTAGACTTACGGGATGATTTTTTCTTAAAATATTCACTAAATAAAAAAAAACTAACAGACCTCTATTTTGAAAGACCTATCGAGTGATGTGCATCATGTCAATATTTGGTAAAAAAAAATTTTTTTTTTCAAATAATTACATGTATGGAGTAGTGCCTCTCCTTAAAATATCTTATTCAGCAATTTTACTACAAAACTAAGTAGCAGCATACAAAAACACACCTTATATTTAAATATATATTAAGATACGTTTTATAGTTTCCGAGTGAAATGGCTGTGACATACGGACGGACGGACGGACAGACGGACATAACGAAACTATAAGGGTTACGTTTTTGCCACTTTGGCTACGGAACCCTAAAAACCTACTTCACAAAATAATATGTCAATTGCCATTAAAAATTATTTACACTCATAGTGCCAGTGCAATTTTACTTTGCTTTTGACAGATTGATTCATTTAAAAGTTGATAATTTTTATTTTATTGGCCATAATACAGTATAGCACAAGGAACAAAAAAACTACACGTGATATGTGTCCAGACCCCCCTCCCCCCTGTGGTGATCATTGGTGATTTTTTCTTGACCCCCTCCCATCCCTATACAATATGATGCGATTAATGGACGCCCCCCAACTGAGAATACTGTGGCACTGTGTCGTAATGTAAAAGACACTTAAAAGTGCCTAATTCCACTTAAGTAAATGGCAGTCCAATCATGAAGACATCCTTAGGGCTGTTGGTGAGGGTCCATGTCTTAAAGAATGTGTAGATCTGTTAAAACGAATTCTCAAAAACATTGTGTTTTAATTGGAGATGCACCCAAGACAGTCTTACTTTTCGCATAGACATATCATTACCCAAGGTAGTAACCAAGAGACACATTCTTTCAGCCATAGCCCAAATCTTTGATCCTCTAAGATTGGTCTCGCCTTGCATAGTGCAATCGAAAATCCTCATGCAGAAACTTTGGATGAACCAGTGTTCCTGGGATGATCCGCTTACAGGTGAAATACTTTGTTGAAACTTGTGCCAGCCGTGACTTAGATTTAAGCAATTCAAAAATAGCTGTTTCAACAAACATGTAGCTCACACACAATGACGGATAGCCAACATGACGATAAATCAACAAGTCAATGTTGCAACGAGTGAGCCACCTTCCTCTTTGGCATGCTTTCTCCAGTCTTCTATAAGCACCAGACAGGTGCTCGGTGATATGATTCAATTTACTTTAGAAAAAATGTAATAGGGCTATTCGGCGTGTAGATTTGTGCTAAAATGTATGTGTGAGCCACATGTGTCACAGCAGACATTGTGATTGCGCAGGAGTAACCTGATGTCGCACATCCGCAAGTGCCACAGCGGCGCGGACGCGGCGTCGGACGCGGCGGCGCCCGCGCAGCCCGACTCCACGGCCTGCGAGGAGTGCGGCCGCACGTGAGTATTCTACACTTAATTATTTAACGTATGACTACATATCACTGGATAAAGATAGGCATTTCTTATCTGGGATAAAAGTAGTGGGAAAGCAGATGATGAAGAAAATCCAGTGAGTGCTGCGAGGTCCAGATGGGACAGTGCAGCTGCCAAGTTTGTTACTCTTTTAGCACCACCCAGGGATCACGTGTGGGGTTGTCTAAGGTGTTTCCTACGGACGCAGATTATATTGTACAGAGATATTGTACACTGGGTACTACGGACTTAAAATCGTCACTAACTATCGTGCCCACAGCGCCAAGAACACCTTCTTGGGGTCTTGGCGTATGCCGTCAAAGTAACCTTCATACTGTCGAGGTATATTAGTGGCTTCCTTGCGCCGGTGATCTTGGCGTGTGAGTGACATTTTTGTATATGATGTATGTCGTTCAAAGGTTTAACCTTTTGACCGCCAAAGCCGTTCAAACACGTCAACGAAAAGTCGTGCTCTCAGCGCATGACGTGTTAAAACGTCCAAAATGAAAGATCAAAATACTTCTTAATAAATAACCTTTATAGAAATATTTTTGTATATTTATTGTAGCTCTACCATTCACCTATCTTTTTAGTTAAAATTTCATTCAAAATAACCCGTAACTCAAGAAAAAATTAGAAAATACCTCAAAGCTATTTAAAAGAACAAAAAGGCACTGCCCTCGTCGCCGTTGACGGGTAAACACGTCAAGTGGCGTGACGTCACTTCGAAATAGTGTTGTTCGTTTGAAAGCATAGTGGTCGATGTTGATTATTGTATGAACATTAACCAAACACTGTAATTATGAATGTTTTTCGTATTTTAAGTTTTATTATATAATAAAACTAATTATTAAACTGTGATTCGTGTAGAAGATTAGTTTTAAGAACTACATATCGTATATATTTTATTTTTTTACAATTTTTACTTTAATATATGCATTATTAAAAAATAAAGTTTTATTTAAGTCGCGATGGAATAAATACAATGCGTGTTATAAGGGCCGTATTTAAAACCTAACAATGTGTATGGCGTTTCTTTTAATCTTATTGCTTCGCAGCATTCTTGTTAATCGTTAAACAATGATAAATACCACGACACGTGGGCTTTCAGTCCATTTCATTCATACCAAATAAGTAAAAATAATGAAATGGTATTTTATATAAAATGTCAACCAATATGAATGTTATCGGTGAGAGACCGAGTTTAAGTGAACAAAGAATATGTCATTATTAGGGATATATACCAAGTTTCTTTAGGTACAAAAGAATGAAATGTGCGCGAGGTGTTTTTTTACCTACACACCCGTTCTGTCCGATGTTCATTAGTTTTTATCATAAAAGGAGAATGGGCATTTTGTACCATGAGTGTTTACGATTGAGACATATCTCATTTGAAAGGTCTTAACTAGTGCATTATTTAATTGTATGACGCCATCATTGGATAGCGTGCAGGGTCCGAGCTATTTAAAAAAAAAGGTTGCGCATATAAACGGTTAATTTATAAAATATCCGGTCTATAACCAGTCACAGCGTATTTTATATGAAAGAATATAAGAAATTCTTCACGCTTATTTACCACCATCATTGGAAAAATACGTACAGGGCTGGAATTAGTAGATGAAACATTTGCTAATATGTAAAAACACCTGTAGCATAGCGAAGCTAACGTGTATACAAAAGTCGTATGTAACAGCTAAAAGGTATTTTAATAAGTTATTTTTCGTAAATGATACTTGCACTCTAACGTACGCAGAGACCGAAATAAAACGGTTTTATGCGTTAATTAACTGTAATTAACGACGGCCTAATTCTTCTATTGAACACTAGATGGAGCTTTGGCAGCAAAATGGACAACTTTTGCCACTGGCGTATACAATTGAACCTTATCTCAAATGAAAGGTCTTAATCATAGCATTAATTAGTTATATGGCACCGAAGGCCGTAAGGGTGCAAGGAAGCCGGTATTCATTATTTTGTGTCTGCGCTGTGGCCTAGCTGTGCCGAAAATATAAGTCATGATGGAGTTAGACCGACGCGCCGGCACGTCGTTTTTCTTAATGTTCATTTTAATAATGTAATTTAGAATTTTGGAAGCTAGCTCCATCTAGTGACGAGTAGAAAACTTGGAACTTCATTAAGCACAATTAATTAACATACAAAGTTGATATATTTTAGTTCCTGCATGCATTGGAGATAAAGTATATATTACGAAAAATAGTTTATAAAAATACATTTGACATGTAATATACGCCTCCCGTATACACATTAGCTTGGCTCTAAACCGAGCGATATTCATATCAAGCTTAATTTAAATTAATTAATTCTAGCCCTGTAAGTATTCAAACATGGGGTGTTTTACACAGAAGTGAACCAATTCTCATATGCTTTCAGATAAACCATGCTATAACGGATTACATATCGTATCTTTAAAAAAATGCTCTTTTATGTTCGCTCTTTTTTTTTTAATATCTCGGTCCCTGCACGATATCCAACAATGGTGCCATATAACAAAATAATCCGGTGATCACGAGCTTTAAAACGAGATACGTCTCAACAGTATACATCCATGGTACACTCCCCATACAAAAATGCCCATTCTCCTTTATTTATTAGATGGTATTGTTTAACCTTTTTTTACTCAACTAAACACTTAAAAAACCTAACGTATTTTCCTTCATACAGTTACACCACGGAAATATCGAAACAGAAATGAATGAATATCTCTCACCCCCAACTCTAACATTCATAATAAGTTACGGTGCCACCAGCGCCAAAGCCGTCATAACACGTCGGCGCGTGACGTTATCTTATCACTTAAGTAGTGCTGTGGCAATATTGAAAAAATAAAATAAAATAGTATATTAATTTTCATATTTTTGTAGTTGATTGGTAGTGTATAAGAAGGAGTCTTGTCCTGCGTCCCGTCGGGGACGGTCGCTTGCCTGCGAAGCTATTGAGCTCCTCAATGCCCGCCTAAAAACAATAGCGACCCGTCGCCGCACCAGATGTGTTAACTTTCGAGCCACAGTGACAATACCGCGCTACTTTACTACCATAACAGCCAGTTACTTTTAGCTGAAGTGCGAATATTTACGTGAATAGTTTACATCCGCATATGTACGCGCGTTCATATTAATTTAACCAGTACCAGTGAGTGAAACCTAGTGTGGTCGGTCGGCGCGCACACCAACGTACCTCCACGGCTGCTAGGCTGAGCACGACAAGCAGCCCCATAGACCCAACGCAGAGGCAGTGTACTGCCTGCGGATATCGCCCTCCTCCACACTACGGCAGTCTTGGGTGAGCCCTTTCCATACTATAGGTACCAGCCGAATCAGAACTGTAACGATCAAGAACTTCTGTCAACCCCAACCTTACCTTAGGCCACGGTTAACCTCGGTAACGCTAACGGCTGCCCCTACACAAGCCTTGACTTTCCTGGAGGTAAATATTCTTTTGTAAATAAGCTACACCCCTGGCTGGTTAATATTTATATGTACGCGCGCTTAATTCAACGTCGCATTTTACGACCTATATGTATTTTTGCAATAGGGCAGGTGCGTCCATACCATATATTAGTTATGTGCACGCCGTGCACCAGTGAGTGACAATAAGTGCCTGAGGTCCGTGTCCACTTCAACCGGGCTGAATTAAGTGCTGCTGCACCGCAGCCTACCAGCGCCCAATTGCTGTGACGCGGAGACAATTAAATATCTCCACCTACTTTAGTGGAACTCGGTGAACCCGCTCCTTTTCTGGCCTTAAGACTTCTTATGCATCACGCTAAAAGGCCAAGCAAAGCAAGGGCATTTAGTTAACTATTCGTCAGCCTTATGCAGTCAATTCAATTGCAAAGCTGCGACCCTCTGCTCTATGCACGTCCCTTATAATCGGATCTGGACATCGTCAACTTGATCAATTTACAATCACACTAACCCCCATACATTATAACATATACTGCTCACGCGAAATAACCGTCTCTTGGAACGTAAACCTTATATGCGGGCTCAGGCTAGTTCTTTCCTTTCCCTTTTGCACATTAATAAACAACACAAACTCGCCACCACCATCTCCAAAAGACTGGCTCCATACTAATTACAGCAAATAAAAGTAAATAATTAAATTAACAAGTAAATACCCCAAGCACATTAGGTATAAAACAAATAGCAGTTACTGAGATCCGTAGTTATTTATTTAAGTACCTGTTAGATACGGCTCGCATATGAATAAAGGGCCTACAAGTAGCCTCTTCAATACCAGATAAGCATACCGAGCCTCCATGCTTCTATTGTCAATCAAAAGTAAACAATAGTTAGCTATCAGACATAGTAATTAAAAAAAGGTCAGAGTGAGTGAGTGATATACGTACACGATTCCTGGTTCCTATTCTATAGACACTTCAGAAAAACATAAATCTGTAGCAAAATATGGTTTCAAACCCCAAGCGGTGAATAATTTTCATTCATTAATCAAACCCCAAAAACACTAGAATACCCAATTACGTCAACTATTAATAAAGTAGCTTTACTAGACCTAAATACTATAACTAATTACTAATTTAAAAAAAAAGACCAAGACCGGTAAATGAGGAGACTCGATTAGTAATAAATAATTAACCGACAATTTTAGGACTAATCAGTTTACGGCCATAAAAAGGGGTTGATCAACGAAAACCGTGCCTACGGCTACATCAAAGTCATCATTAGTAAACTATTTAAATTAACACAGTATATGTTCCTCATATTTACCGGTTGGGGGCGAGTACAATAGTCACGGGGACTCAAACGCCCTTTTGCTAGTCAAAATCCTTGATTTAATCAAAGTAAAATAACCACGCGAAAGTAAACCAGCCGCCAACATCTGGCGGTCAGCTCGCCTGGGAATCCGGATAGCAGAAACAGCACAATAAATAATCATTGTACAAACAAGAGAATAACACTATAAACATTTATTTACCATCTGTGAGCTTAAAAAAAACTAAGGGACAAAGATTGACGAACGGGACCATTGATGCAAAAGAGGCCGCTTTCAAATAACACAGCCCAGGCCGTTAGGCCTAACTGCCTACTATCGTTGCGTTTGTAGATAGTAACATCAAATATCCGCCGACACAACCCTTATTCACCGTTCCAAGATAAAGACTCTAAGACCATAAAGCTGTAGTAAAAAAGAAATTTTACAAGATACATTGCAGGCTATATAATTGCCGACGCAACTTAGGGACTGCGACCGCACATGGCTGGCTAGTAAATTGTTTTGAAATTGTCTTCCCATTGTTGTGGTAGCTCTTATACTCCCTTTCTGTATTTCCCCAGCAAGGCCACATGCCAAACGTTTTTTATTTCCCTTCTGTAAGCTTAGGCAGCAAGTCGGAGACCCTTAGATAATTTACAATAACAAGAAAAAGTTTATTACCTCAGGTAGTTACACACAAAAAAAAAAAAATTCAACTCCTTTGTTTCGTGCTTTTTCGTCTTTAGGGATAGCCGACCACCAAATCAATAGGCTGTTGCGAAAACTTTTTAAATACTTAACATACCGCTATAATGGATATCGTACCTATCCCAAAGGACGGGAACTGCTTATACAGATCAATAGCGGATCAACTCAACAAGGTTCTGGCATCTTCCCCAGATCAGTACGACCACAGAATTGTCAGAAACGAGCTGGCAAGTTATGTCGAGGCCAATCGTAATGACGCTAGAATAAAACAAGCCCTATTAAACACTCAACTACTGGAAACACTCAACTATGAGAGTAACGATAGGATCAGCATGCTACAACCAAGTGAGGACATTCATATCCTGGTGCGGTCAAAGCTCGGAAACGGTCCAAAAAGGAAAGGGAGTGAAACAGGGATGTCCGTTGTCTCCCCGGCTGTTCACAATTCTAATGGACGATGTACTACGTACACTAGAGGAAGAAGATGAAGCAGTCAAACTAGATCAGGATAACGGAATCCAGCTGCCTCTGATACTGTCCTTCGCGGACGATTTAATTATGACAAAAATCATCAAAGTCCGTTGGCTCTCATATTATGGCCATGTGCTCAGACGGGACAAGCCTCACCTACTTCACGCTGCCCTGAACTACAGAGAGTGCGGGAAAAAAGAAGGACGTCCTATATATACGTGGGTAAACTCACTTAATCACGATATTAGAAACTACATCAACAGATCCCGCTCCTACTGGGAATGCCTATCCGCAAAAAGAGGTCGCCTAAAGAAAGAAGCGGAAAAAATATATAAACAGCCGGAAACAGACACCGAATCCGAACCAGAGGAAAAAGACTACGTCACGCAAACTAGAACGGAGAACGTCATAAGAAGAGGGCATTAAACACCAGAGCAATATTCGCGAAATTTGTAAGGAACAATCCGGGGCGGGCAAAAGAAAGGGGACCAGAGGAGGGGGGGACTAAAGCAGTCACAAATTTATTATCTATTACTCACCAAGTATAGTATCTATCTACCCCACGCTGGCTTCACGATGCTTGTATTCGGGTCGGCTCCAACCTCCTGTCTCTTCTATCATCCCGACTGCAAACCTACACTCCAGACCTATCTACTTGGTATCCCGGTGTCTGGGGCAGGTTGTTGGTGCCTGCGGCAGGGTGGCAGAAGTTGGTGCTTTACTGGTTGGGGGTTTGGAGTACCCGGTACTGTTTAGCATTTGTGGTTTAGTCGGGGTCGTATGACACTAACGCACTCGGCCGGCTCTCTATCGCTTATGCTGAACCAGGAGGGTAAACCGATCTTCTAATGCCGTTTTGTCCTAACACCTCCTCCCTCTCGTAGTCTCCTCTTCCGAGTCCTTGCAGAAGTACTTCTGGCTGGGATTACCACTCGTATCGTATCGTATCGTATCGTAGTTGATTGGTGGTGTATAAGAAAAATACGAAATTAATATTCTTTACTGTTGGCGCCTACGGCAATAGTACGGCAATGCGCCATCAGTCGCTCAGCCTCACACACTTAGTTTTAGGATTTTTATGTAATTTTTGCATGTCGTTATTATTCCCATACCACTTGTCAAGAGTACACGTCTCAATTTGAAGCCTGGAGTTTTCTTCTACCAAATCCGTCATACCCCTGAACATGGTCCTAGATCAAACCGGATACCAGTGAGGAACCAGAATATATTGGAGGAATAAAGGGAAATACCTAAAATACCATTAAATCACTGTGGATATCAAGTCAGCCGAAGCTCTGATGAAGAAGATCACCAGGACATCGGATTCCAGCAGTGTTGAGTGTGTTAGGAGTTATTAGGGTCCAGCACTCTTTATTAAGGTAGAAATAGGTAGGATTTATGGTGGAAACTTCAGGTTAGTGAATATTTTATTGTTACAAGTAGTGGTTAAGGTTAGATAAATTTGTAATCTTATTTCGTTGTATTTATTTAAATGTGATAGTTCAACTAGTCAATTTATTAATATTTTATTTATGAGTAACTCATAATTAGTTGAATTGGTTAAATTCATTTAAATAATAGATATTTGCCAACGTAATATCTGACCGTTGATTTACCGTTATTCGTGTCACTACTGTGTATTCACCTCATGACTAGTCAAATAACTTTAATTTTATGATATTGTGGATTAAATTATATACAGGGATTATATTTCTAGGGATTTAAAATAATAATTGCACTGAAAATTGAATATTTTTTATGAATTGTAATTTGTGAATGTTCTTACATTTTAGCCTTTGTTAATAGGTACAATAGGATAATAGTTTAGCATATTTTTATTGTTTTACATCAATCAATTAATTGTTTACATTTTATTTTGATTCTGATTTATTTATTGTATCATTTATTTGCAAAATTTTATGAATTAGACTATTTTAGCTTATTGACTAAACCGAACACAAAGTGGATTTTAAATCATTAAATTATTGTCAATTATCGTGTTTAAATCTATTTATTGTTTACATTCAAGGTCTACGTACACCAGCTTCCCAGAATGACAGAGAACAAGGAATTAATTCGTAAAAGAGGCAGTTACAAAGGACAATTAACCTTGTTTACTACATACCTAGACACATTGAATGAGTCTTCGTTAACACAAGCTGAAGCTAATCAATTGCAGTTGCGTATAGGTAAGATCGAGGCATTGTATGAACTATATGATGAGGTACAGATACAGTTAGAGTGCAATTCTGAAACTTTAGGTGCACTCATGTCAGAAAGAAATGAATTTCAAAATAGCTACTTCTCTGTACTCTCGCGGGCCCAGGATATGCTCAGTAACTTTAACAAAAAACGAGATGAGTTTCACGTGGGTCACGTAGTAGTTCAAATAACCATAAGCTGATTAAGTTGCCAACGATTCAGTTACCAAAATTTCAAGGTTCATACGAGAATTGGCTAGGTTTTCGTGATACTTTTACAAGTCTAATCCATTCTAACGATGACATTGATAACATAAACAAATTTCATTATTTAAGGGCATCGTTGGAGGGCTCAGCGGCCTTGGTTATTAATTCTATTGAGTTTTCTGGTAGCAATTATGAGGTGGCATGGAAGCTTTTATGTGATCGGTACGATAACAAAAGGATTTTATTGCAAAATCACATTTCAGCGTTATTTAACGTCGAACCTATCACAAAAGAGTCGTCCGTGCATTTAAAACGTATTATTGACCATGTAAACAAAAACTTAAGGTGCTTAGAATCCCTAGGTGAACCTGTAAAACATTGGGATACACTCCTTATTTACATTATTAGCAAGAAACTGGACACGAAAACATTTCGTGAGTGGGAGGAACACAAAGGAAGCTTAGATAATAATGTACCTATATCATTTGATAATTTTATCACTTTTATGCGTAATCGTGCAGATTTAATTGAAACTTTGGAGTTATCGAGCGCCTCAGGCGCCGGACAATCTAATCAGCCGGCTAAAAACGCATCAAAACATAGGATATTGCTTTCTACGCAAGCCACTGAACACGGTGTCACTACGCCGTCTAAAGTATGTCCGAAATGTAACGGTGAACATAGCTTAAATAACTGTGCTCATTTCCTAGCATTAAGTAATGCCGATCGATTTAACTTGCTGTCGAACTACAAGGTTTGTTTTAATTGTTTCCGTAGCGATCATTTTGCCAATCGATGCAAGACGGCGGGTTGTAAGATATGTAAGCGCAAGCATAATTCACTGATTCATATCACAGAGCATAAGAAAAAAGCGGAATCAAAGTCGTGCGCTCGGTCCGCGGCACAGGCAGGTACTGCGCCGGCGCAGGCGGCGGGAAGCAGCGCAACGGTTACAACGTTATCGGTTAACGTGAGAACGGCAAAGTCGCAAGTGCATGCGTCCGAGCAACGAGTTGTAGTATTAGCAACGGCGTTAATTAAGGTTTATGGGCTAGATAATCGTGAATGTATAGTCAAAGCAGCTTTAGACAATGGAAGCGCGACATGTGTTATAAGTGAAAGGTTGTGCTCACAGTTAAAATTAAATGCTAATTATGTAAACACAGCAGTTGTAGGCATAAACAAATTAAGGTCTCCTGTAAGTAAGATATGTCAGGTACCGATTAAATCGCTGGATGATACTTATTCAACTGTTTTATCTTGCATTGTTTTGCCAGAAATAACTGATCCCATGCCTTACGAGCAGATAGACATATCGCAGTTAGACATCCCATCTGACTTGTGCTTGGCTGATCCAAAATTTCATACACCGTCCGAGGTGGACATTCTAATTGGGTCTGATCTCTTCTGGGATTTGTTAGGGACACATAAAATTAAATTAGGTCATGATGGGCGAGCGGTGCTATGGGAGACTGCACTGGGGTATATAGTCGGAGGCCCGATTATCAGCGGTCAACTATCGACCCCGTCGCACCCCATTAGATGTAACTTCGCGAACGTTATTCCTAGCGCTAGTTCTGAATTGCTTAACGATGAGATTCAAACCCAACTTACGCGGTTTTGGCAGCTTGAGGAAGTTTGCCCTAAAAACTCTCATTTTTCTCCCGAGGAGAAGTTATGTGAAAAGCATTTTACTGGAACCATGACTAGGCTTGAAAATGGACAGTTCTGCGTACGGCTACCGTTGAAAGAAGACCCGAGCGTTTTAGGGAATTCTGTTAACCGCGCTAGGCAGTGTTTATTTTCACTAGAACGTAGAATCGAATCACGCCCAAGACATGTATAAAGATTTTATGGCAGAATACGAGTCACTGAACCACATGAGTGAATGTAAAGCATCTGGATTAGAGCGTCAAGCGTATCACATTCCTCATCATGGAATTTTGCGGGAAAATCGAAGTACTACAAAATTGAGGGTAGTCTTCAATGCGTCTGCTCCCACCAGCTCTGGGGTGTCTTTAAACAAGATTCAGATGGTAGGGCCTACGGTGCAAGATGACCTTCTGTCTATACTGCTTCGTTTCAGACAGCATAAGTACATTATTTCAGCGGACGTCGAGAAAATGTACAGGCAGATAGTCGTTCATCCCGATGATAGGTATTTGCAGCGGATTCTTTGGCGAGATGACCCATCTAAACCTCTAAAGGTTTATGAGTTAAATACGGTTACGTATGGGACTGCCAGTGCGCCTTTTCTTGCAACACGGTGTTTAAACCAGTTAGGTCTCGAATGTGATGATGATGTCGTTCGTCAGGTCATCATTCACGATTTTTACGTGGATGATCTGCTCACTGGGGGGGGATGATATGCAGCAGGTGCTCAGTATCAAAAATAAAGGCTCTTCTACTCTAGCATCAGCATGCATGAATTTAAGGAAGTGGAAGTCAAATGAACCGCAACTTATGATTGATTCTGATTCCTCTCAGTTAGATTTGAATATTGGCACTGAGCCCAGTAAAACTTTAGGTCTCAGCTGGCAGCCAGGGTCTGATGAATTGTGCTTCCCAGTTGGTAATTGCTCGCTTGTTGCAAATACCAAGCGAGATTTGCTGTCAGCAGTTGCACAAATTTTCGATCCCACTGGTGTGCTGGCTCCTTTCGTTATTCTAATGAAAATGTTGTTGCAGAACTTATGGTTACAGAAACTTTCATGGGATCAGAAGCTATCTCCTGAGATTATTAAGCTATGGGAGAATATTATACGCGGCTTACCTTGTTTAAATGATATCCGTGTACCGTGTTTGGTTTTATGCGACTCATATGAAGAAGTTGAATGCCATATTTTTACTGATGCGTCCGAGCGCGCGTATGGGGCATGTTTATACCTACGCAGCATTGACGGGAAAGGAAACGTGCTAGTAAGGTTGTTGTTAGCAAAGAGCCGTGTAGCTCCTATTAAACCAACGACGATTCCGAGACTCGAACTTTCCGGTGCATTAGCTGGCGTTAGGTTATATGAAAAGGTAGCAGACTCTCTTAGGATTAGAATCAATAGCACCACATTCTGGACAGATTCCACAATTGTGTTAGGGTGGTTGCGGATGCTACCTAATAAGTTACAACCGTTTGTTCGCAACCGTGTAGCTGAAATCTTAGAGAAAACTGGAAACTGTACATGGCGGCATGTGCCAACTCATGAGAACCCTGCTGACCATGTCTCTCGTGGGGTCCCTGCCAGTCTCCTTCAGTCTCTTGATATATGGTGGTCTGGTCCTACCTTTCTGAGGCAGGACAAATCGCAGTGGCCCGCGAGCCCGATAGTAGCGGCAACCCTACCTGAAACTCGGCCTGAAGGTGCACTCCACGTAACCATTACGCGCGGTCCAGTCGAAGACAACAATAACAGGTTTATTGAACTTTCCCGGTTCTCTAATTTAGCGCGGCTTAATTGAGCGGTCGCATATGCTCTGCGTTTTACAAGTTTGTGTAGAAAGCAAGTCCCGTTGACAACTTACCTAAGTGACAGCGAATTAAAAACCGCATTAAATATAGTCATTAAATTATCTCAGGTAGAATCATTCCCTGAGTACGACTTACTATTGAACGGTCAGCACCTTTCAAAGAAAAGCCCTTTACTTAAACTTAACGTGTTTCTAGATGAGAACAAAATAATGCTTGTAGGCGGTCGCCTCGATAACTCTAATTTTTCATTTGAAAAAAAGCATCCGATTGTGGTTCATGCCAAGCACAGATTCACGCAACTGTTGTTTGAATCGGAGCACAAGAGATTAATGCATGCAGGGCCGCAATTATTGTTATCATGTGTTAAGGATGAATATTGGCCCATTGATGGGACAAACTTAGCGAAAGCATGTTTTCGCAAATGCCTCAAATGTGTTCGTATGAAGGGTCAAGTGGTAGCCCCGCTAATGGGTAACCTGCCAACGTCCCGTGTAACCCCAGGTCTACCATTTGAAAGCGTTGGGGTCGATTATGCGGGCCCTTTGAGTTCTGCCAGTCGTCAGGGTCGTGGATGTAGACTTGTAAAGGTATACATAGCAATTTTCGTTTGTTTCACTACCAAGGCGATACATTTGGAGTTAGTTGGTGACTTAACTAGTAATAACTACTTAGCAGCTTTACGTCGTTTTGTATCTCGTAGAGGGTTACCAACTGACATATATTCAGATAATGGTACATCATTTGTAGGAGCATACAATGAATTATCCAAGTTCTTACGAGACAACTGCAATTCTCTAGCTGAAGTTGCAGCCAATGAAAAAATTAACTTTCATTTTATTCCTGCGTATTCTCCGCATTCAGGGGGTCTCTGGGAAGCTGGGGTAAAGTCGACCAAATATCATTTGAAAAGAGTGCTGGGTGAATGTAATTTAACGTATGAATTACTCAACACGACGCTGATTCAAATTGAAGCTATTTGTAACTCTCGGCCGCTTACCCCCATCTCGTCGGAGCCAGAAGACCTGCTGCCACTCACCCCGGGACATTTCCTCATTGGACGTCCTCTAACCTCACTGCCGGTGAAGGACATCAGGGAGAAAAATGTTAATCATCTCAGCCGTTACCAGCGCATTGAGCAACTGCGACAGCATTTTTGGGCTAGGTGGAGTAAAGAGTACGTTTCAGAGCTTCAAGTCAGGACAAAATGGCGGACGAACAATGAAGCAGTGCAGTTGAACACTCTTGTACTCGTCAAAGAGGATAACCTGCCCCCACTGAAATGGAAGCTGGGTCGTATCGTTGCCACTCATCCTGGAACAGATGGAATTACCAGGGTGGCAGATATAAGAACTGCCGCTGGAGTGATTCGTCGGTCCTTCAGCAAGATCTGCCCGCTCCCGGTGTCAACTGGATCTGGTTGAAAGAATGGCTTTCAACGCCCGGGGGCATGTTGGCGCCTACGGCAATAGTACGGCAATGCGCCATCAGTCGCTCAGCCTCACACACTTAGTTTTAGGATTTTTATGTAATTTTTGCATGTCGTTATTATTCCCATACCACTTGTCAAGAGTACACGTCTCAATTTGAAGCCTGGAGTTTTCTTCTACCAAATCCGTCATACCCCTGAACATTATGATTTCCTGACACCTATTATGATTTCTAAATATCTAAAGTGATTTTGCCTAACTAAATCCACTATTAGGCGGAAAGAAATGTTTCGTCGATATGTTGTTTTCCAATCACTACGGTATCTGAGTGCGCTCGTGCAAATTTCGCTCTGGCGCTGGTGGCACGATTTTTCTGTCCAATGCGTGGCGTTCAAAAGGTTAAAGGGATAAATTCACCTTTGTACTTTGTTCATCCTTTGTTATATCTAATGTATCTTTCCCTATTTTTCGCAATAAAGCGTTTATTTAGAACAGTCACAAATACCGCTAATTAGACTCTAGTACAAGGTCGAAAACGAAGCCAAGGGTTTTTATAACTCGAGTTTGAAATATTCTTTCCTTCCGAATTTACACAATGTTTTCCATCACACTTGCGAAGTAAAAATGTAGTAAAATAATAAAAAATCCATAACTTCCTAGGAAGAAACTATTAATATAACTCCCGCAACGCCTGCGCAGATACATCTACCCAGGCTTTGTCAGCAAGTATGATGGAAATATTTTTATTCCTTTTGTTCTTCTGACCAATAATGAAGTGTTTTTGACTACAACCTACTACAGGTTCGCGAGTGTGGCGGCCCTGAAGCGCCACGCGCGCGTGCACCGCAACGCCCCCGCCGCGCCGCCGCAGGTAACATCACACACACACACACACACACGCACACGCACACGCGCACACACACACACACACACACACACACACACACACACACACACACACACACACACACACACGTACTATCGGTGTGTTCCCATCCGTTACTGCCTCGATCACGCGCAGCGCGCAGTATGATGGCAGGAACACCTTATTCCAATCTGTCTCCGGCGGACAGGTGTTTTACACCGTTCTATTAGTACGGTCGGCCACCGTATGATCTACGTTACGTGATACAAAGATAAGCTCCATGGTACATGTTCATAAAATTGATTCTGAATTTATAGTAAAATAAACACGTTTTAATAGCTATTATTTTATGTATTTTCGGCATTTTGATTACAAAATAATGGTAAATATTATAGCTGCATCTTCCCCATTAGCCGAAACGAAAAATTATTTTTTTACTATTTTTTCGGAACTCGGCATCACTTTTATGAACATGTGCCATGCAGCTTATTTTTGTATCACGTAACGTAGCAAATCCCGTACTATATGTTCAAACAAATAAAACTAGACATGGACGACAATTCGTAATTTTGGAGGCCTCACTCACCATGAACATTAACCCTTTATAAGGCAGAGACGATTTGGAAACCACCTAGTTAATAAACATTTACGGAGAAGAACGTCCTCTTTCTTATTTAACTTTAATGGTATTATATAGCGAATATATCAGGCTTTCTTTCCTCATTCATACTTTTTCGGTCAGTATTTAGTTTTAGTGTAATTAATGAATCTATAGCATGTGGTCAATGTATGCACTATGCCTGTCGAGGAAAGCAAGCTATCGTCATTGTTTACATTATACTATTAAAAATATACACGTCGCTGTATCTAATAATTTGAATTATAGCTCTTGCAATTCACGATGGCGAGTGGCGAGACTCTTATTGGTATGATAGACGGAGAGCTGGCCACGTCAGATATGACACAATAATGAGAGCAACGAAACCCATGTAGTTAGTTTTTTTTTTTTTTTTTTATACCACGACGGTGGCAAACAAGCATACGGCCCGCCTGATGGTAAGCAGCTACCGTAACCTATGGACGCCTGCAACTCCAAAGGCGTCACATGCGCGTTGCCGACCCTTTACAAAAAGGAGGATTCACTGTGTTGACGACTAAAGGAACAAGAAGGTCCCTCATCGTCAACACACTGGGTCCTCTTTGAGCTCTTTGGCAACCTTACTCACCAGCAGGAACACAACACTTTGCTATACTATGCTTATTTCTAGATCCGGACATCTGGCAGCTGTAAAGTGGTGGAGGTCAAAGAATGCAAATAACTTGAAGAAAACAAATCCTAGAGTTCTGGGTTTAATTAAATATTATGGGAAATTATGTAATTAATTAGGTTATATCATATCCAGAAGGTTCTGTTGGGGGAAAGTAGTGCCAAATGATGTAAAATGAATTTTTTAGTTAGTTGCCTACTGTTTTTGTTTCCGCAGTAATAGGCAATGGTTTTTAATCTAATGTTAAAATATAGGACCTGTCCTATATAAATTACACAACTTTGGCATTTTTTTCCTATTTTGGTTATACTTTTTTCCATCTTAAAAACTTTGTTGGTCTGTCACTCTGACCTCCACCCATTAAAAGCTGCCAGATGCCTGGATCTAGCAATAAGGATGGTAAAGCAGTCTAACTAGACAGGTTTCAATGCTCTCATTATTGTGTCACATCTGACGTGGCCAGCTCTTAGACCATGATGACAAGGTCTAATTTTGATAAATCCACTCTCCATCGTGAATTGCAATAACTGTACTACGTTGTTTGTAGTGTCAGGAAAGTGTATCATTTGCCACTTAAGATTAATACAATTATAAAAGGTTACACGCTATATCTATAGAGCTGACGGAACACAATTTACAAGCGGAAGTCTCTTTCTAACTCCTTGATAGAAAGAGACTTCCGCTTGTGATTTATATCGTTAAACGGGCCACGGGTTATAATTTTTTCAGTGATATTCGTGTTTATATTAATCCTACCCACTACAAGATTCATCAGACACAATAATATTCGAGTACCGTATGTAGTCAATTAAACGCCAGTCTGTACAGAGCACCTTATGTTTATTATAATTACTAGCTCTTTCCCGCGGCTTCGCCCGCGTAACATAAGTGATCAAAAAGGATATGATACCCATGTTGAATTTCAGACTTTGTGACCACATTTGTTCCTTTTGGGGGTTGAATTTTCCAAAAACCTGAAACACGTGTTTACTCATTTGCCGTTAGGAATACTCCTGTGAAGTTTCGAATAAAATAGTCTAACAAATCTTGATTCGCCATACAAACTTTGGACCCCCATTTTACCCCCTTAGGGGGTGAATTTTGAAAAATCCTTTCTTAGTGCTCCCTTAGACCTTATAAGGAACCTATGTGCCAAATTTGAAATCTCTAGACCCAGCGGTGTGGGCTGTGCGTTGATATGTCAGTCAGTCAGTCAGTCAGTCAGTTTCTTCTTTTATATATATAGATGTCAATGTCAATGAATAGGTGTATTGGAAACAGATCATCTGAAAACTCAAGTGCACTAACAGGCTGAGTGCATATATTGACCACATGTTTTTCTTAATGATTTCGTTTTTTTTTTGCCGTAGATGTGTTCCCCAGTGCATTACAAACATGGTAGTGTATTTAACTTTCACGTAGCATATCTGTATAATTAGGGCCTTATAAAGGGTTAAAGAGTTCTCATTAACCTCTCGTCCCCCGGGCTCCCCGCAAAATATGATCCCTATGGTTGACGGCCCCGCGATTATGCGGCTGTCCAAATATGTTTTGTAATTTTACCATATAGTTAAAGCAATGACGCGTAGTTTCAACAAATGCCATCCGATTTCGATGATTGTAAGTGCGTTTTTCCTGAGTTCTCCTCCACCGATAGAAAAATTCACCTTGCGTCCGGCTTCCAACTCTGATGGTTCGATAACTACCCGACCTGGGCGGATGGCAATTTGTTTCCGGTGTCTGTATGCAGTGATGAAGAACAAGCATGCTAATTCTCAAGCGGTTACCTGACAATTTTTTTTAATTTTTGTCATCGCTCTCGTACAGGGAACCAGCAGTCCATCCAGGAGGGATGGCATTAAAATTTTGTTATATAACCAGGGTACTTTCTTTCAGGTAACAAGGCTGTTTCAATTGGTTGCCTCGCGATAAAAAAAAAATTTGCACCCCCCCCTCTATTTCCGCTCCAGTCCAAGTTGGGTCAGTTCGAGTTGCACAGGGCGGTTCCTCGTCACTTCAGGAGCTTAAATACCGCGAGCCATCCGGTTGCCTCGCGGTCACTGAAACTACGCGTCATTGCTCTGAATAATATTTAAAGCCGCTTTCGAGGAAAACTATGAATTCTAGGGCAATGTTTGGTCAATCCAGAAGTCTAGAACGTTATACTAGCGTTTCTAAAAATTGGAAACAATTATTATTGTCTGTCGGGTTGTGTTGTGATGTTCTGTCATTATGGCTACTGTCCTATATGACGTGTTATGACGCACCAGTGTTGTTCCCGATACGGCAATTACAGTCAAAATTACGTCATACGGCAGCGGTCCCATTGCCATATACATTTTTTTCGGCACTTTTCCGCCAATTTTTTGGATATTTCCTTAGAAATACGGCAAGTTACGACTCGAAACATGGCAACCCCAAAACTCGACAGGGACAACACTGTGACGCATTTTTAATCAGTTCTGTCTTGGCTCTCGGAGAGTTCGCACATTCATAATGTTTTTCATGAAACATCCGACTCAGATTAAAACAATATTAGTTCTTTTGACGTAACAATTGCCCCTGAACTTAATAAATGTTCACAGGAGGCTGATGATGGAGCAGAGATGCTGATGATGGAGACAGAGGAGCTGGAAGGCGAGGTGGAGTACCTGGAGGTGGAGACCCTGGAAGACCCTGACATCTACTCCGACCGCAAGCCTCAGCTGCCAATGTTGCAATGAACCCTGTCAACATCCTAATACGCTTGTCACACCAGTGGCCGCTCCCGTATGGGCGAACGAATGCGATATACACGGTGAACGTGAGGATTGCGAGAGATTTTAACAGTGTATTCCTGATCATAATTGGAGACTAATATGTCGTATACACTTTTCCAGAATTCGCCTAGTTTCAGAGTTACTACCAATTAAATAAAAAAATCATTTTTTATTGTGACTCAGTGCAAAACGCTTTTTTTATGGCGATTTCACATTCTTATTGACAGATATCAAAGTGCCAAGGAATACTTTACGTAAACTATTTTTTACGAAAAAAAATGTAAGTACAAATTTATTTTAATCGACAGTTTTACTAATAACATTTATGTTGTCATGTTCAAAAGCATTTAAAAAATCGAAAAAAAAAACAAAAAAAAAAAAACTTTTTTGGGCGAAATTGACCTAAATTCATATAACATTTATTACTCCTTATGACCTCAGGAATTCGTGGTTAAAATCTCTCGCAATGCTCACGAACCTTAGTAAAAACCGCAGCAGTGTGATAGCCGCTTATCGTTTGTCCTGGCTTTCCGGCTCCATTGAACCTGTATGGAGGCCGCTCGACAATCTAATCCTATTGGCATAGGTGCTAATTTTTAGTTTGCACTGAATCCTAATTTTTTGTCTTTTAATTATACAATTTAAATTGTTATATCTTTCTTTTAATCATGAAGGATTCAGAATAAAATAACTTGAGTGCTGAGGTAGATTTTAGAGATTGCGGCGTGGTTGAAAAAACGTCAGCTAGATTAGGTAATCTAAGTTTTCTAGGTAGGTATTGGTTTGTCCTGACAATATTAACTAAAGTGCTACGAATTTTCAAATAGAGTACTTGTGTATGAATTTCTAATTTGACTTAAAATATTTAGTTAGAAAATAAGTCTACCTGTGCCCACAATTCCACATTAATGTGATGCAATAAAACATTTATTGCTAGAGTAGTACTTATTCAAAGATAAAACATGAATTAATAAACAAAGTTATTTTTAATGTATGTTTTATTTAACACTAGCTTTTGCCCGCGGCTTCGCTCGCATTAAATTCGGGGTAACACGGTTCCCCTTTGGCCTCCGTAATGCTCCATACAAACTTCCACCCCCCATTTTAGGGAAGTGGGGGGTTAGAAAGAGACAAAAAGTAGCCTATGTCACTCTCCATCCCTTCAACTATCTCCACTTAAAAAATCACGTCAATTCGTCGCCCCGTTAGACCGTGAAAGACGGACAAACAAACAGACAGACAGACACACTTTCACATTTATAATATTAGTATAGATTCTCTAAAATAAAATAACAACAATAAAAGAAAACGATGCATAATTCTCTGTTAAGATTGCGTCGACCGTCCAGTGGCGCCCTCATTAGGGGGATTGTGTTTCCTAATGAACTAATTAATTTCTGTATAATCCATCATGTTAAGTTGTAGTCCTACTAATTCCGCAACTTTATGATCTATGTGATACAGTTTTAATATTACTTACTTTTGGCTTGTAAACGGAAAAAAGTGGCCACCATCTGCCGTTTAGGTAATGAAGCAAAAAATACGCAAAATGAAACTATGTTACAAAGATCAAAAGTAGCGTAATCAGTAGAACTGCAACTTAACACTGAGGGATTATACATACATTGATTCGTTTATTAGGAAATACAATCCCCCCAATGAGGGCGCCACTGGACGGTCGACACTGTATTAATCTCACAATACTGTCATTTGCAAAACGTTCCCATACAAGCGAGTAGGATTTGATATCAGGATCCGAGTCGAAATGTATGGAATTATCTATGAATCTATAAAATTATTATGGCTTGTCATGGACCTTGGCCGGCTTGGTCCGATCAACAAGTTCATCATTTGTGTAATTTTTATGGCAAAGATACCATTTAGAGGTCGGCACTTTACGTCGTGCGTTTGCGTTGTATAGTCGCCATCAATGATATTTACTATGGATTTACTACTTCCAAAGTTATTTCATAACCTAACAACGTTTCTGTTATGTTCATCTATTTTGACAATCATTACATTTTTGTCGCTCTCATTGTTAGATACTTGCAGTCTCTCTTTCTCACGTGCGCGACGGGAGCTCATTGGTACGTCCGCATCTCGCTTGCCCCATGTATATTTAAGTCGTACGTAGGTGCAAAAATGTAAACATCTTTGAGGTCGACCCCCGCTTGGCCACTACGGCATCGCGATGACTTCAAAACTTTAAGGCGCCAATTCTGTAATTACTTCATAAATCCATGGAATCCGGATCCGACCGATCTTTCATACTTTTCGGAACTGGGTTCCGGATACGTTCCTGCAAAGCAAGGATCTCTAAACTACGGCCCGCGAGTCTGTTAATGGGGTGGAATAAAATTCCATATAATAGCAAACCCCAGCGAGTGTGGTCACCAGTTCCGGTCGGGTCTCAGTTGGCTGCGCATTATGACTGCTACACGTCTCCGCCACGGTATAGTCTAAACAATTTGAACTGAGCTCATCCACTTAGTGTCTTATCTTTTGTGTGTAAACCGCAGGCGCGCGTGCCACTATGGAAAAAATGGTTTGGCCACATGTTAGCGTTTACTGAATTTCTACTATATGGACCACGCAATAAGATTCAATATGAACTAATACGAAAAAAGCTCTATGTTCTATACGGTTGCATCCAGTACAAGCGATTCAAATGCTCTAGAACCAGCGTAACTCGACACCGAGATCCGAAACAAATGTGCATAATTGGAGATCGCGCTTGCACTGGTATTCCGAGCGCACGGCTAGTTAGCGATTAGGAGGCAATTGTAATTTTCGCGAAAGGGCAGGTAAAACAGGGTTGGATTCTGATTAAAACATTTGGGTGGATGTACTATTTACAAATATTTAATATATGAAATACATATATAATAGATTTTAATAAATATTGGGTATGTTAAAATTATAATCAGGCATATAAATAATTAACTATTTTAAAATTGCTTTCTTAATTTTACAGCTTAGACTTACTTTTACCTATAGCAAATTATGTACTGAGAATAACTCAATTCAAATATAAATAATATGAATCTACATTGTAGCTGTGCTTGTTATCGTAATTCGAATGTAATCGTAATGTGTTGTAGAAGTATACAATTTTTTTTACATATTAGTCTATAAGAATAATCATATTAATCTAAACTTAACAAATTCTTACACATTATGCGCAAGTATGTTACAATTATAATCTGACATATAAATAATCAACTAATTATTTAAAACATTGCTTTCTTAATTTTAAAGCTACTTTCATAATTCGAATGTGTTGTAGAAGAATATAAAAATATATATACATATTTATATTACATATTAGTCAACAAAAATAATCATATTAATTAAAATAAACAAATTCTTATTCAATGTTAGGACTAAATATTTGACAAATATTAGGTTAATGTTATAGAATAAGGACAGGTAGATATTAAAAAAAGGTTAACAAACAATAAAAAAACAAGTTTTGTCGATTTTATTGTGAAATTATTATGATACATTTTGACCCGTATTATTTGTATAATTGCATCAATATATTTCTATTAATTATATAATAGCTTAAGATAATAATCGTTACTGACGATTCGAAAGTGCTTGTTGCTATGCCTACTTGAATAAATACATTTTTGACTTTGACTTTGAGTATTTAAAGGACTGATTATAATTGTAACATACTCAGCCTATATTTATTAAAATCTGTTATTTATTTATTTTCTTTTAAAACGTTTGTAAATCTGATAAGAAATGTAATAAACATGACAAACCCTCATTCGAGGAATAGTTGTAGGCACGTTAATTAATCTAGAAAAAAAAATGAAATTAATATGATGAAAAGATTAATATGATTATTTTTGTTGACTAATATGTACTGTAAATATATATATTTTTATATTTTTCTACAACACATTCGAATTATGATAACAAGCAGAACTATAATGTAGATTCATATTATTTATATTTGAATTGAGTTATTCTCAGTACATAATTTGCTATAGGTGAAAGTAAGTCTAAGCTGTAAAATTAAGAAAGCAATTTTAAAATACTTGATTATTTACATGTCTGATAATAATTTTAACATACCCAATATTTATTAAAATCTATTATATATGTATATATATTTCATATATTAGATATTTGTAAATCGTACATCCACCTAAATGATTTAATCAGAATCCAACCCTGTTTTACCTGCCCGTTCGGGAAAATTACAATTGCTTCCTAATCGCTAACTAGCCGTGCGCTCGGAATACCAGTGCAAGCGCGATCTCCAATTACGCACTTTTATTTCGGATCTCGGTGTCGAGTTACGCTGGTTCTAGAGCATTTGAATCGCTTGTACTGGGTGCAACCGTATAGAACTTAGAGGTTTTTTCGTATTAGTTGATATTGAATCTTATTCCGTGGTCCATATAGCAGATATTCAATAAACGCTAACAGGTAGCCAAACCCTTTTTTTCATAGTGGCACGTGCGCCTGCGGTTTACACACAAAAGATAAGACACTAAGTGGATGAGCTCAGTTCAAATTGTTTAGACTATAGTTTCATTCCGCGCCAGACATTGTCTTCACCTGCTAGGACTCTGTGCGTGTATTCGTAACGAAATAAGAGTTACTGTATTAATATACACCATTAATACAGTAACTGTAGGTAAATAGTTATATTATTTATAGGGACAGCTTATGTGTTGTCAGACTTGTCAGCATTCCGCGCGCCTACGGAAGGTCCAACGGAAAGCTCGCTCCTTAGTTACAGAGTAATACACGTTCTTAATTAAGCAATCCTGATTTATCATTTCAACTCCCAGATAGTTAATTCCTATATAACTGGTGACCCCGACGTGATGACGTGAGGATAGCACCCTGATATCCAGAACCGACAGATCTTCCATACATTTCGTATCCGAATTTTGTCGTACTATTCCAAAAGGCAGTCTTTTCCTACACACACATACACAGTTTCCTTTTAGAAATATCACGGCAGGACAGCAAACCCCACAGCTCGTGTGATCAGTTCCGGTCGGGCCTGGGTTGGCTGCGCATTATGACGGCCACGCGTCTCCGCCTCGGCAGCTTGTCCCCGCGCCACGCGCTGTCCTCGCCGCCCAGGACCGCGTGCGTGTACTCGTAGCGAGACACGCCACTAAAACAATAGAGAACATGCATGAACAATATTTAATTGAATTTGTTCCATAAACATGTTCAACAACCCCAAATTAGTATAAATAAGTGGAAATCCGTAATAATTTTTAAAAGTTTTTTAAAGATATAGGTTTAAAAACTTAAAATTTTAGGCATTTTTTTTATACCTCAAATGTATTTTCGAAACTTCAGTTCGATTACTTATGTTCTAACAAGAAAAAAAATGTACGACAACTATATAGCTAAACGCATTTTTTCGTACCTAAAATTACAAAAATCTTCCAAAAACTTGTTCCTTCTAAACAGTTTTCTGCAACTTTGTGGTCGGTGACGTCACAAACCTCACACTTTTTGTATGGATCGTTTTGACGCGCGGCGCAGACGCCTAACGTATTTTCACATTTTTGACGTTTCAGGGCTATCATAGATAGTAGGTTTATTAGAGACATTTGAATCTACAGGGAAATAGAATCGAATGACGTCTTCCAAAAAAATCATGCATGTTCCTAATTAATATACTATTTCGAATGATGGGGTTGGTCGGTCGGCCGAAGGTTTTGACAGACGGTGCCAGCCTGGGTTGTACCTGTAAAACCGGTATTAGACATTGCAATTTGTAGGACCTAATCTGTCAGGTTGGGAGGTGTAATAAGAGTTAGCAGGGCCCTTGGGGGCTCAAGAGTGGTTGGGAGAGGCAGGGTATACAACAGATTGGGCGCTACAAATTACAATGTCTAATACCGGTGTTAGTCTTACCAATTGTACGATTGTTATCTTTTTTTCTGGTGTGGATTCTTAGCCCTTTAAGCCAAATTCCATAGAACACAACTAGTGACGAGTACAACCTATGGTGGCGCCATTTGGCAAAACCTTTGACAGATACCTTCCCCATCGTCTACAGATGTACATATTATCACATTTGCAAATTAGAAATTAGATTAAATTTACAACACTCAAGCAGTATCAATGGGCGGGTTCACACCTGACGCACCGCCTCGCGAGGAATTTGCCGCGCGAGGCGGCTCAGCTATTGCCCAAGTAACACATCAAAGCAGTATAACGGCCGTCTTATAGTACATCTGTATGCTTTCAGCATTTTCAGTTCGTTTTATAGTAGCATTATAAACGTTTATAGTGCTGATATAGGTCTTAAATGGGCACGAATTACCCAGCTTGAGATCCTATACAGGTCATTTAATAGCATTACAGGCGCTATATGTCTGCGCTATTAGCATTATCGTTGTCATGGAAAGTGCCAATCGCATTAAAGAATCATTAGTATGCTCTATTAAGTTGCCAACTGCATTAAAGGGTTGTCTATTGTTTGCCCGAAAATTATATAAAATAATACTCATATGCCCGAATTTTATTTGCCCGAATTTCATTTTCCCGAATGGTTTGTTTACCATAAAAATGATGTGACATACTCTTTGTTTACCCGATTATTAGATTTCAGAACGTACGAGTGCCATACGTATTGTTGTCCATATTATTAATTGTAATTATACTATTTAATAGAATATTTAAACGCCATACTAAGTAATGGTTTTCCGAATCCATGCATACAAACAATGCATTTGCTCACTATATTCCTGTAGGCGCTCTAAAAATATTTACAAACTAACCTAACCAACTTTCTGGTAGCCGTTCGCTTCTTGGGGGATCTCAGTTCTAACCTAAGCTACTTTCTGGTAGCCGTTCGCTTTTTGGGGGATCACAGTTCTAACCTAACCTAACCTACTTTCTGGTAGCCGTTTTATTTTGAAGGAGATCACAGTTCTAACCTAACATAACCTACTTTCTGGTAGCCGTTCGCTTTTAGGGGGATCACAGTTCTAACCTAACCTTACCTACGTTCTGGTAGCAGTTCGCTTTTTGGGGGATCACAGATCTAACCTAACCTAACCTACTTTCTGGTAGCCGTTCGCTTTTTGGGGATCACAGTTCTAACCTAACCTAACCTACTTTCTGGTAGCCGTTTTATTTTGAAGGAGATCACAGATCTAACCTAACCTACTTTCTGGTAGCCGTTTTATTTTGTAGGAGATCACAGTTCTAACCTAACCTAACCTACTTTCTGGTAGCCGTTCGCTTTTTGGGGGATCACAGTTCTAACCTAACCTAACCTACTTTCTGGGAAGCAATTTGGATGGCAAATGATATTATGGCTAGTGATAATTATGGCTTACAATGATCATGACAAATGATATTATTGAAATTGATTTTATGGGAAACAAAGTTTCTGGCACGTGACTAATATAGTAAACAATAACTATGGCATATGTTATTATGGGAAACAATATAATGGCTGTTGACTATTATGGCAAATGAAATTCTGGCAAATGAAATTCTGGCAAGTGAGTGTATACCGCATTAAAGAAGCATTAATACGGCCAAAAAACTTGCTAATCGCAGTAAAGAAGCATAAGTACTCTCGATTAACTTGCCAATCGCAATACAAAAGCATTATACTAGCATAAGAGTGTAGTAAAATAAACCTTACGTCAATGCAAAAACGTCTCTAACACCGACGGAACAAATGTTATAATACAATGAACGTTGTGATTTAACTACTTTGTCTCGCAATATAAAATATACGAAGACGGTACAAAAAACTGAATGAGTGACACGTCATATTTGTTTGCATCCTAACAAAATTTATAAAAGTGTTTGACTCTTTTACGTTATTATATCCTTCAAATATTACTGCGCAATGTAGTTTACTGTAAATGTGTATATAAGTTTCATTGAAAATTTTCACGCGCCTTTGATTTATTGTGGTTTTGCTATAAAATATTATAAAAAGATATGCGTCAAATAAACAAAACAATTGTGTAATCCTCGTATAGAACGAGTTTTGCATTATTAACATAATAGTGTTGGTTGAGCAGTCTTAAATTAAGTAATTTCATTATTATATAGGTATTTTCTTGTATAAATAGCATGGTCCGCATGATTTTATTTTTAGGTTATAAATTATTTACAAAATGGCGTTGGTCTATACTCTATATAGACGGAGAGCTAGCCACGTCGGATATGGCACAATAATGAGAGCAACCAAACCCCTCTAGTCAGTTTGGTATACTATGCTTATTTCTAGATCTGGACATCTGGCAGCTTTAAAGTGGTGGAGGTCCAAGAATGCAAACCATTTCAAGAAAATAAATCCTAGAGATCTGGGTTTGATGCAATATTATGAGAAACTATACAAATACTATACAATATTAAGAGAAATTATACAAAAGTTTATGTTGGGAGAAAGTAGTGCCAAACGATGTATAATAAAATATAGTTCATAGTTTGTCGCCTACTGTTTTTGTTTCCGTAATAATCATACATCGGGGTTTTCGGTGCGGGAACGATTTGAGAAAGAGTAGAGATAAACAGATAGGTTGAGAGTTAGTCTGAGAAAATATCATATTATGCCTAATGAATAACTACCTCTCTGTGAATAGCTTACACACTATGATACGAGCTTTTTTTCTTAGAGGCATGTTTGTATTGACTATTATATACTTAGTATTTTAAAAATGCAATTGCATATCCGAAATTTATTAACTAGATCTACCTAAGACAAAGACACGGTATAATAAGTGTCAAATATTAATCTTGACGTCCGATATTTATGAACTATTTGATTAACTGAAGAGGTTGACAATGATCAGTCATTACATGAATTAATAAAAAAAAATACTTGAAAAAATCATAGGTATATGTACCTACAATATATATGAATGAATGAAAATATTTATTTCAGACACACAAGTAGGTATCCATATTTTGTCTACAGAACTATGTTAGTAACACAATAATATAAAATAACAATAAAAATAGAATAAAAAACCGTAATGTGTTAGTAAAATTTATAATGCTCATTGGATCGAACGTGCATGGACATCCAATGAGTGATAAGAGGGCTATCGACCCTCTCTGCAATCACCCTCAGGAGAGTGTTGGTGCTGCCCCGTACACGCTCCCACAGAGACGCCACCCTCTTTCGCAGCACCGCCTGGAAGCCGTCTGTGCTCCACTCGGTGAACATCCCTGATGCGCTGCAGCGCCAGGGCAGCCCCAACAGTCCCCTGAAGGCGTTGTTATACTGGACACGCAAAGCACTAAAGGTCTTTTTGGTATAGTTGCTCCACAGGTTGCACGTGTACAAGTTTTGACAGTAGGTTTTAAATAATGTGATCTTCACCTCTCTGGAACAGCGCGCAAACCTGCGTGACAACATATTACCCCTAACCGATAGTGCTCTGCGTTCCCTTTCTAAATCAACATCATCTTTGAGGGTGTCTGTGACCCAATGGCCCAAATATTTGAATTTAGTCACAGCCTGAAGAGGAGAACCGTTTAGGCTAGTGGGTGGTATGGGATACGTTTTATTACCAGACTTAAAGACTAAAATCTCACTCTTTTTGACATTATATTTGAGCCCGTGGGCCACAGCAAATCTCTCCCATATAGCTAGCATAATTCTTAACGCATTTATTGAGGGGCCCAGCAGCACCATGTCGTCGGCATAGCTGATGTTATTAACGAAACAACCGTCCACCGAACAACCAACACCAGCGCTGCTGAGCTCCTCAATCAACCCATTAACATAAACATTAAAAAGCGTGGGAGACGTTAACCCCCCCTGTCTCACACCACACTTCATTTTATAAGGATCTGAGTATCTCCCAGCCCATCTCACAATATTTACTTGATTTTCATACCAGTACTCAAACATATTGATAACTTCAACTGGTAAACCAGTCCCATTGCGTAACTTGTTCCATAACAACTTGTAAGATACCCGGTCAAATGCCTTCGACAAGTCCAAAAAACAAGCAAAAACTGGAGTGTTCCGGTTCGTGTAATATTGAACAGTGTGCTTAAGACATAGTATAGCCGATTCAGTTGACAGTCCGGGCCTAAAACCGAACTGAGCGTCATGTAGGTTGATATTTCTCTTCAGGTATGTGTTAAGCACACTGTCCAACACCTTCGCCAGTATTGTTGCCAGAGAGATTGGTCTATAGTTGGACCCGTCGGAGGCATCACCCGTCTTATCCTTCATAATTGGTACTACAATGATCTTCATGAGGTCTTCAGGCAAGTAATTATGGCGAATACAAAGTGTATAGAACATCGCAAGAACCCTGGGGAGATGAGCACCCGCATGTTGCAGATGCTCGATGCTTCTCACCATCGTGTCCGGGTGACTTACCTCTCGTCATTTGTCGTACAACCTTGGATATTTCTGCTGGTGTAATTCTAATTGAGGTGCCATCCCCACGAGACCGAGCATCGAACACCGGTAGTCGCCCATCCACCTCCAGAGGTTCCACTTTGAACTGATTACACATTACATAATAGTCAGCTATAAATTTAAATTTTATATACCTATGATTTTTTCGATCAATTATTCATTAGGTAGAAACGTGCTAGAGTACATTCTGTTTTTTAAGTTAATGCCTACTCTTTGGCTAATGTCAAACATTCCCGCACCGAAAACCCCGATGTATGGTAATAATACACAATATTTTTTGGTCTAACGTTTTTTTTTATCGATTTTTGACCAGTTTTGAGTCGATATTCCAACATATTCACTATAGATAGAATTATAAGGCAAACGACTATCGCTTTTTGAATCTTTTATCTCCATTCTGTAGAGCCGGATCTTGAAATAAATGAGCCGTTATTTTTTATGATATTTTTAAAATATGGTCTAAAAAAACACTTTTATCGATATTCGAATGGTGTAAAGAATCTTACATATACGTAATCTACATATTAGGGTTCCTCTTTGATGTCTCTAAAAACTGTAGAGAGATTTTAATTTTTAACTAATTAAAACAAAATTTATGACCATAAAACCACTTTTATAGCCTAAACCGGTTCGACTTTGATGTCAAATATCTCGAAGACAATGAATATTGAAGTAAATATAGGATACTATATTGTTTAAAGCCGTTACTGATAATATGATAAGCTATATAAATCATTAGAAAACTAAGGGAATCAGATCTAAGGTCGTTGGCGCCAGGGAGCCCCTTAAAATATAGGCCCTGTCCTTTATAATAAATAATAATAATAATAAATATTTGGGGACAATCTTACACAAATCAACCTAGTCCCAAACTAAGCAAAGCTTGTACCTATGGGTACTAGGCGACGATATACATACTTATATAGATAAATATATACTTAGATACATAGAAAACACCCATAACTCAGGAACAAATATTCGTGATTAACACACAAATAAATGCCCATACCAGGATTTGAAACCGGGATCTCCTGCTTCGTAGGCAGGGTCACTACCGACTGGGCTAGGAGGCCGTTAGACTGAGACGTTTATAACTGAGACAACTTCGGCAATTTTTACCTAGTTTGGTATTACTATTTTCCAATTAAAACATTTTGCTAGTTTGTCACTGTGACCTCCACCCATTAAAAGCTGCCAGATGCCAGGATCTAGCAATAAGAATAGTATAGCAATCTAACCAGACGGGTTTTGTTGCTCTCATTATTGTGTCATATCTGACGTGGCTAGCTCTTAGTCCAATAGCAGCTCAGTGACCCTTAAAAAATGCCCCCCCTAAAATCATCCAACCCTCCCCCTGCCAAATAAAGTGACGTCATTAAAAAAAATGCGTTTTGAGCTTAATTGTAAAATAAAAAACTATTTAGTAGATAATATTTTATAGCATTAAAAGTTTATAGAAACACGACTTTCATTCCTTTTTTTACACATTGATGATGTGACCTCCGGAATGACCGCCCCCCCCTCCTACGTCATGCTACCATGAAATGACGTAATTTATGAACAGCCCCTTATAGTGAATTACTTGGCTTTATAATGGTTTATATTATTGCTATTATACTGCATTAGGAACGTATTACCTACTTATAAATGCTATTGTACACCCTAAGGCATTAAAAATAGCTGAAAGCTGTATAGCGAATTTACGTGGCATTATAATGGCTAATATTCATGCTCTTAAACAGCATTAAGCATTTATTTATGCTATTGTAGAACCTAAGGCACTAAACCAAACCGAAGCATTAGTGTAGCAAACCAAAACGCAACTGTACAGCATTCAGCTGTACAGTTGCATGTTGTTCGCTGCACTAAAACTAATGGCTAAACAAAAGCATTTACATATGCCATTATACAACCGTTATACAGCGTAAGAGGCGTTAAGAGGGCGCTGGCGTGCTCGTGTTTACATTAGCTCCACAGTAATTGTGTATTTAAAATTTGAAATCAAGCTAAAGTGATATAAATGTGGTAAAAATACATAAGGGGTGCAACAATGCACCAGCACACATGTGGACAGTGGTGGAAATGAACAAATAACAACGTAAACAGTGATAAACAAATATCAACGAAAAGATTTTGAAAAAGTGACAATTATTTACCAAAGGATATTAGTGAGTGACATATTAACAATATAGAGAAGTGAACATTAGAAAAGTGAAATCTAGTGACTTTTACGTGAACATAATAGTAAAACCAATAACTACGTCAAAAGTGCCAATTCATTCCTATAATATAACCATTGGCCCTAATTGAAAACAGCGCCATCTAGCGTGATCTAGCGAAACTTCAAACCACGCAACAAGACATTCACCTATAGCGCATATTTACCTAGCGCCTGGACATATATATTGCACCACACGTACACTAGAGGGCGCAATCAGCACTAAATCGTCATGGAAGAATTAAAAGCTTTAATTTTGTCAATGAAAAGCGAAATGAAAACAGAGTTCACAAGAATAGAAACAAAAATATTACAAACTGAGGACACAATTACCAACAAAATCACATTACTTGTAAATGAGAAATTTCAAGTTTTAAATGAAGATATAGAAAATTTGCGGGAAAAAATTAAAGATCAAGAACAGCGCCTATATAGACTGGAATAAAACAGCTTTGAAAGAAATCTTGTATTTTTCGGGGTCAGTGAAACCGAAAAAAACTATTTTGGTCTTCAAAAAATAATACTAAATATAATTAACAAAAATTTGGAAGTAAATCTTCAAGAAAACGAGATACAATCACTGAGGAGAGTGGGCAAAAAGGGCGAAAATCCTCGTCCCATCTCGGTTGTTTTCACGACTCTGGGAGCAAAAATCTAAATACTAAAGCTCAAAAAAAATCTAAATGGCTCTAACATGTACATACAAGAGGAATTTCCACCCCACGTTCTTGAAAAAAGAAAGGAACTCAAAACGGAAAGGCAACAACACATAGAGAGGGGTAACATAGCATACCTTAGATATGATAAATTGATTGTAAAAGAAAAGAAACCCCAGAATAACAACAGCAAAAAGAGATTATTATCTCAATCCCCCCAAGAAAACACGAATATAGAAACAGTACAAAGAACCCCAGGAACTCCGGGCACCCGAGGCACTCGTGGACCCTCGGGAAGTCAAGGTCAAGAAAATAAAAAATACAAGAGAAACTCTATTTTGGCATTTGTAACACCAAAAGAAAATGCATGACAACCTCAGGCCCCCTTCAGCAAACAAAATTTTAATGAAAACAGAAACGAAACAATATCTCTCCCAATACGGCCGGTCACCGTGGGAGTAGTAGACCAAAACCCTCCATTGATAAAAGAAAACTCGATAAGAGAAAAAAATAAAAACTTGTTATATATTGCAACTTATAATGTAATAACTTTATCTACACATTCTCGCTTTCTTGAATTAATGAATGCATTGGAATACATAAATTTTGACATAATCGGCCTATCAGAAATAAGACGCCTTGGAAGTGCCATACAGGAATATGAAAATGTGATATTTCACTACACAGGCGAAACACCAGGCTTATATGGAGTTGGATTTCTAGTGAAAAAACATCTTAAAAAGAATATCGAAAGCTTTATCGGACTCTCCGAACGTGTAGCGTTATTAAAATTAAAAATCAACGACCTCCAAATAAGTTTCATTCAAGTTTACGCGCCTACCGATGCAGCCAGTGACGACGAAATAGAGTCATTTTATAACACAATTGACAAAGCCTTAAAGTTATCCGGAGAAAAAGTGGTAGTCATGGGCGACTTTAATGCGAAAATCGGTCAACCAACTCCCGAAGACAGTCTGATCATGAAAAAATTCGGCTATGGAAATCGAAACAATAGGGGTGAAAGGCTGGTACAGTTCGCACACGAAAATAACCTCTCAATCATGAACACGTTTTTTAAAAAGAAAAGCAAACAGAAATGGACATGGAGATTTTCAGACGGCGTCACCAAAAACGAGATTGACTATATTCTGACAAACCTGTATAAAAACATTCAAGATGTACAAACAGTCAATTTAACATTCCCGTCGGATCACAGACTTGTAAGGGCTTGTTTTAATTTAAATAAAGTAAAAAATAACCGATCAAGCTACGCCAATAATTCCAGAAACTTACTAAAGAATGAACAAGAGATTTCAGGATACCTAGAGTCATTAAACAGTTACCTAGAGGATCTATGTCTCCGACACGAAGACGATACTGTCCAAGAATATTACAACAGAATAGTCTCCGCTATAGAAAATAGTCTAGATACAGCCCGTCTTAGAACTTCACACACTACAAAGTATAATGTGATATCTGAACGCACGAATAGGCTTATTCAACGAAGAAAAGAACTACAAAAGCTCAAACCGAAATCACGTGAAATTAAAAATGAACTCAAAGCACTCTACAAACTTATAAGTAAATACTTACGTCAAGACTACAAGAACCATCGCCAACGTACTATAATAAAATACCTAGAAACAACTGGGAGCCTCAAAAGAGCCTACAAAGAGCTGCAGTCACAAAAAACCTGGATAGAGGGCCTTCGCGATTCAAACAAGATAACACACAGCAGGAAAGACATTCTTAACATAGCGACTACGTTTTATAAAAGACTGTACGATGATATTCCAGCACTACAAGATACTTCTCTCTGTATAGTAGAGACAACAGGAAACACTGCGGAACCAAAGCCAGTAGATGAAATCGAAATTATTGGCAAAATTAAGCAGCTTAAACTAGAAAAAAGCCCAGGACCTGACAGGATAACAAACAAAACAATAAAAATTGCTTGCACACTTCTCGCTACACCACTGACTATCCTTTTCAATAAAATACTTGACACCTGTGTTACACCTAAACAGTGGTCAGAGTCAAATATTATACTACTGTACAAAAAAGGCGACCCCAACGATATAGGCAACTATCGACCCATCAGCCTACTTCCTTCACTATACAAGCTGTTCTCGTCGATTATAGAGAAGAGGATTAGTCCTACATTGGAATCTTATCAACCGATAGAGCAAGCAGGATTTCGGAAAGGCTACTCTACGATAGACCACATCCACTCTGTAGAGCTACTTATTGAGAAGTACGAAGAGTTCCAAAAACCGCTCTATGTGGCTTTTGTAGACTACCAAAAAGCCTTCGACACAATACTTCACACATCAATTTGGAAGGCCCTGAAAACACAAAATGTAGAGACCAAATACATCAAGATCCTGAAATATCTTTACGATAGGAACACTAGTCGAGTTAAACTGGAGCGCACAGGTCCACAAATTCCTATTAAAAGAGGAGTGAGACAAGGGGATCCGCTTTCTCCTAGAATTTTTATAGCAGTACTAGAAATGGTTATAAGCAATTTAAACTGGAAAAAAGTTGGCTTGAACATAAACGGAAAGAGTATCAGCCACTTGAGATTTGCTGATGACCTAGTGCTGCTGTCAGAAAATAGTAATGAGCTGGAGTACATGATCGACACTCTACAAACATCAAGTAGACAAGCAGGCCTAGAAATCAATTTCAGCAAGACCAAGGTTATGACAAATTCATCTAAACAGCCAATAAAGGTCGAAAATTTACCACTAGAATATGTCGACTCATATATATACCTAGGTAAGCAAATCTCTTTCCATAAACAAAATAACGAACAGGAAATCGACAGGAGAATTAAAGGAACATGGAAGAAGTATTGGAGCCTAAAAGAAATCTTCAAAAGTCAGATGCCAGTTAAAATAAAGAGAAAAGTCATGGATACCTGCCTATTGCCCTCACTCACTTACGGCTGCCAAACATGGAAATTTACGTACCGTGCAAAAAATAAAATAACCTCCTGTCAACGAAGCATGGAAAGAAGCATGTTAAAAATCAGAAGGATCCAAAATATACGTCACTCTAGCATAAGAGAGGTATCTGGAGTAATGGACGCCCTATGCCACTCCAAAAAAATGAAATGGCGTTGGGCGGGCCACGTAGCCCGCATGAGTGATAACCGTTGGACAACCTTACTGACGTCATGGCCAGGCCCTTCTGGCAAACGAAAGAGAGGAAAACCGAGAACTAGATGGGCAGATGACATCACGCATACGACTGGTAAACAATGGACAACACAAGCGCAAAATAGAGACCACTGGACATCTCTGGAGGAGGCCTTTACCCTCAACTGAGGGGTTCTCGCACGACATTTATATTTATTTATTTTTAATTTCATACATTCTTTCTTATTGTACTCATTTTGTTATGTCGTCAGTATTCTTAATATCATTATCATATAATTAGTAAATTTCTATTTGACATAAGTAATCATAATTTGACAGTATAATTGGAATCAATTTAAAAGTAATAATAATTTTATATAAAATAACAATATGGACGCTAAGAAATTGAAAAATGACTGCATGATACAAGTTTGTTTATACCTATTTGATTATGAAATACCTTATATTTTAAATTGCGAGAAATAAAAGGCTTTTTTATTTATTTTTATTTTTATACAGCGTAAAGCATCATAAAATGCTATAGTAGAACCTAAAGCACTAAAAACAGCTGAAAGCTATATACCGGATTTACGTGGCATTATAATGGCTAATATTCATGCTCATAAACAGCATTAAGCATTTATTTATGCTATTGTAGATCCTAAGGCACTAAACCACACCGAAGAATTAGTGTAGCAAACCAAAACGCAACTGTACAGCATTCAGCTGTACAGTTGAATTTTGGTTCGCTGCACTAAAACTAAAGGCTTTAAAAAAGCATTTATACATGCCATTATACAACCGTTATACAGCTTAAAGCATTATATAATGCTATTGTAGAACCTAAAGCACTTAAGTGCTTTTAAACAGTCGAAAGCTGTACAGCTGCGTTGTGGTTTGCTGCACTAAAGCTAAAGGCTTTACAAAAGCATTTAGATATGCCATTATACAACCGTTATACAGCTCAAAGCATCATATAATGCGACAAGTTGCTCGGTGAACGTATATAAGAGTTTATACGGTCCTTAAGTTCGAAATAAGTTAACTATTCATATGTTATAATAGGTATACACTCACTTGCCAGAATTTCATTTGCTAGAATTTCATTTGCCATAATAGTCAACAGCCACTATATTGTTTCCCATAATTACATATGCAATAATTATTGTTTACTATATTAGTCACGTGCCAGAAACTTTGTTTCCCATAAAATCAATTTCAATAATATCATTTGTCATGATCGTTGTAAGCCATAATGATCACTAGCCATAATATCATTGGTCATCCAAATTGCTTCCCAGAAAGTAGGTTAGGTTAGGTTAGAACTGTGACCTCCTACAAAATAAAACGGCTACCAGAAAGTAGGTTAGGTTAGGTTAGAACTGTGACCTCCTACAAAATAAAACCGCTACCAGAAAATAGGTTAGGTTAGAACTGTGATCCCCAAAAAGCGAACGGCTACCAGAAAGTAGGTTAGGTTAGAACTGTGACCTCCTATAAAATAAAACGGCTACCAGAAAGTAAGTTAGGTTAGAACTGTGATCCTCAAAAAGCGAACGGCTACCAGAATGTAGGTTAGGTTAGGTTAGAACTGTGATCTCCTTCAAAATAAAACGGCTCCCAGAAAGTAGGTTAGGTTAGGTTAGAACTGTGATCCCCAAAAAGCGAACGGCTACCAGAAAGTAGGTTAGGTTAGGTTAGAACTGTGATCTCCTATAACATAAAACGGCTACCAGAAAGTAGGTTAGGTTAGAACTGTGATCCCCAAAAATGCGAACGGCTACCAGAAAGTAGGATAGGTTAGGTTAGAACTGTGATCTCCTACAAAATAAAACGGCCTCTACATAATAATATGGCTAAGTACCAGAAAGTAGGTTAGATGAAGGATGGAAGCGACTTGGATAGCGGACAGATTATTTTTTATAAAATCTACTTGTTTGAATACATAGAAGTTCGCATCATGCTTGCCTTCTAAGTTAAATGATAGGATTATAGTTATAAGTAAATAAATATTTTTAGAGCTCCTACAGGAATATAGTGAGCAAATGCATTGTTTATATGCATGGATTCGGAAAACCATTATTTAGTATGGAGTTTAAATATTCTATTAATAGTACATTACTGCAGAGACCAGTAAGTAAGCTTTCCTGGCTGAGTATTTACTAGACGGCTACAATACGAAGCCAGGTAAGCTGATTACGGTCGAAGCATGTATAGTGCTTTTCTCAAACATGTAAGGAAATAAAATTACTTGTTTAGTGCTTCAGTTACTAGCTGAGTGATTTAATGTTGTATGAAAATCCTTTACGTACGTCGCGCTGAACCTGCCTTGGAATAGAGTCCCTACTGGTCTCTAATTACTAACGTAACAGGAACATTTCCGAGCATGTTTGAGAAAATAGTATTATTACAATTAATAATATGGACAACAATACGTATGGCACTCGTACGTTCTGAAATCTAATAATCGGGAAAACAAAGAGTATGTCACATCATTTTTATGGTAAACAAACCATTCGGGCAAATGAAATTCGGGAAAATAAAATTCGGGCATATGAGTATTATTTTATATAATTTTCGGGCAAACAATAGACAACCGTTATAATATAATATAATGCTTCCTGTGTTACTTGGGTGTGGACGTGCCTCGCCTGAGGCGTTGCGGCTGCGCGTGCGTTTGCCTCGGGCGAGGCACGTCCACACTAGCCGAGCCGCCTCTTTGTACTATCAGTGAGTTGACTTTGCAAATTTGTCTTTTAGAGAAGATTCTCCGTACATACTTTGCAGTGGTACTTACAATAAGTTTTTCCGCGATCGAGTTTTTCACTAGATAGCAGCACCGTGGCGAGAGGTCTAGCTGTCATAATAATCCACCAATCATGTTTAATCATATGTTTTTTTGATTGGTGGATTTTGACGGCTGCTGTCAAAAAGCCCTCATCCGTCACGTAGCTGCCATCTAGTCCAAATCTCGATCGCGTAAACCTTCATCAGTACGGCGCGTTAAAAGAAATCTTCGCTGTAGCTAAATTTAGCTTTCATTTATTTCACGAGCGTTATTATGGGATGCTACATTCATATACAAGATATCTCTATACTCCGCTTAGCGCGTTATTTCTTTGAAACCTAAGCTGCCAAAACGAAGGGGTGCGGGAGGGGAACACGCAATGCTAGACAGGGAACGCGCCATTGTTCCGTGGGGCGTAAGAGAGAGTCAGACATTAATGGTTGCCATGGAGACGTACTAAGTTTACTGTCACTTACAATAAATTAGTGTCTCACTATAGGGTGAAATTACTTTGAGCGTGGCAGCGGAGGTCGCCCGGCTATGCGGGGTCTTGGGTTATTAGTCTATGGCTACATTATACTCCAAATATACTGTAAGGTGAGGGTTCGGAGTTGAGTGGAAACGAGTGTTCAGCTTAAGTGATACTTTATTACTGGCATCAATACTTGAGTAAATGGTTCATATATACATCCTATGAGCTAAGTACATAATTATATCTAGTACACACTACAATACTTAAGTATTAGGTATAAATACTTACCTCATTATATACAACGCTCGCCTCTGCAGTAAGGCGTCTAAGCCGAGATGCTTCTGGGTCTCATGCTGCAGCCGCATCACGGCGTCTGACAACAGGCACAGCCCCGCGATCACGCCACCGCAAAACTGAAAAACAAGTCTTTTGTTTTCTAAGATGACAGACTATTGATATACACAAATAATTTTAAACAAACAAGAACCGACTTCAGGTTAGCCTCCACCTTTCCACAAGCAAATGCTCGAGCTGCTGTAAAAAATATTCAAATCACTATAGGTGTGCTTATAATAGTTAAAGAGTTCCCTCGATTTCTCCAGGATCCCATCATCAGATCCTGACCTGCTTACAATGGGACCAACTGTGAAGTATACTCTTTCAAACAAAAAAAGAATTTTCCAAATCGGTCCAGCCGACTTCGAATAATCGGTGAAAATACATTTTTAAAAAATTGCAAAAACAAAGATCTCGACGAATTGCCCAAGTAACACATCAAAGCAGTGTAACGGCCGTCTTACAGCATATCTGTATGCTTTTAGCATTTGGAGTTCGTTTTATAGTAGCATTATAAACGTTTATAGTGCTGATATAGGTCTTAAATAGGCACAAATTACCCAGCTTGAGATCCTATACAGGTCATTTAATAGCATTGCAGGCGCATTATGTCTGCGCTATTAGCATTATCGTTGTCATGGAAAGTGCCAATCGCCTCAAAGAAGCATTAGTACACTCTATTAAGTTGCCGACTGCATTAAAGAAGCCTTAATACGGCCAAAAAACTTGCTAATCGCAGTAAAGAAGCATAAGTACTCTCGATTAACTTGCCAATCGCAATACAAACGCATTATACTAGCATAAGAGTGTAGTAAAATAAACCTTACGTCAATGCAAAAACGTCTCTAATACCGACGGAACAAATGTTATAATACAATGAACGTTGTGATTTAACTACTTTGTCTCGCAATATAAAATGGACGAAGACGGTACAAAAAACTGAATGAGTGACACGTCATATTTGTTTGCATCCTAACAAAATTTATAAAAGTTTTTGACACTCTTACGTTATTATATCCTTCAAATATGACTGCGCAATGTAGTTTACTGTAAATGTGTATACAAGTTTCATTGAAAACTTTCACGCGCCTTTGATTTATTGTGGTTTTGCTATAAAATATTATAAAAAGATATGCGTCAAATAAACAAAACAATTGTGTAATCCTCGTATAGAACGAGTTTTGCAGTATTAACACAATAGTGTTGGTTGAGCAGTCTTAAATTAAGTAATTTCTTTATTATATAGGTATTTTCCTTGTATAAATAGGTCCGCATGATTTTATTTTTAGGTTATTAATTATTTACAAAATGGCGTTGGTCTATATAGACGGAGAGCTAGCCACGTCCACGTCGGATATGACAATAATGAGAGCAACCAAACCCCTCTAGTCTGTTTGGTATATTATGCTTATTTCTAGATCTGGACATCTGGCAGCTTTAAAGTAGTGGAGGTCAAAGAATGCAAACCATTTCAAGAAAATAAATCCTAGAGATCTGGGTTTGATGCAATATTATGAGAAACTATACAAATACTATACAATATTAAGAGAAATTATACAAAAATGTATGTTGGGAGAAAGTAGTGCCAAACGATGTATAATAAAATATAGTTCATAGTTTTCGCCTACTGTTTTTGTTTCCGTAATAATCATATATCGGGGTTTTCGGTGCGGGAACGATTTGAGAAAGAGTAGAGATAAACAGATAGGTTGAGAGTTAGTCTGAGAAAATATCATATTATGCTTAATGAATAACTACCTCTCTGTGAATAGCTTACACACTATGATACGAGCTTTTTTTCTTAGAGGCATGTTTGTATTGACTATTATATACTTAGTATTTTAAAAATGCAATTGCATATCCGAAATTTATTAACTAGATCTACCTAAGACAAAGACACGGTATAGTAAGTGTCAAATATTAATCTTGACGTCCGATATTTATGAACTATTTGATTAACTGAAGAGGTTGACAATGATCAGTCACTACATGAATTAATAAAAAAATACTTGAAAAAATCATAGGTATATGTACCTACAATATATATACATAATAGTCAGCTATTTCATATAAATTGTATATACCTATGATTTTTTCGATCAATTATTCATTAGGTAGAAACGTGCTAGAGTACATTCTGTTTTTTAAGTTAATGCCTACTCTTTGGCTAATGTCAAACATTCCCGCACCGAAAACCCCGATGTATGGTAAGAATACACAATATTTTTTGGTCTAACGTTTTTTTTATCGATTTTTAACCAGTTTTGAGTCGATATTCCAACATATTCACTACAGATAGAATTATAAGGCAAACGACTATCGCTTTTTGAATCTTTTATCTCCATTCTGTAGAGCCGGATCTTGAAATAAATGAGCCGTTTTTTTTTAATGATATTTTTAAAATTTGGTCTAAAAAAACACTTTTATCGATATTCGAATGGTGTAAAGAATCTTACATATACGTAATCTACATATTAGGGTTCCTCTTTGATGTCTCTAAAAACTGTAGAGAGATTTTAATATTTAACTAATTAAAACAAAATTTATGACCATAAAACCACTTTTTTAGCCTAAACCGGTTAGACTTTGATGTCAAATATCTCGAAGACAATGAATATTGAAGTAAATATAGGATACTATATTGTTTAAAGCCGTTACTGATAATATGATAAGCTATATAAATAATTAGAAAACTAAGGGAATCAGATCTAAGGTCGTTGGCGCCAGGGAGCCCCTTAAAATATAGGCCCTGTCCTTTATAACTGAGACAACTTCGGCAATTTTTACCTAGTTTGGTATTACTATTTTCCAATTAAAACATTTTGCTAGTCTGTCACTGTGACCTCCACCCATTAAATGCTGCCAGATGCCAGGATCTAGCGATAAGAATAGTATAGCAATCTAACCAGACGGGTTTTGTTGCTCTCATTATTGTGTCATATCTGACGTGGCTAGCTCTTAGTCCAATAGCAGCTCAGTGACCCTTAAAAATGCCTTATTTATGCCTACAGCATTACACGTGAATAATTATGCTATTAAACAACATTAAGCATTTATTTATGCTATTGTAGAACCTAAGGCACTAAAACCGCTAAAAGCTGTATAGGGGCTGTTCATAAATTACGTCATCAATTTTTGATAGTAAAGCTGCCAAATAAAGTGACGTCATTAAAAAAATGCGTTTTAAGCTTAATTGTAAAATAAAAAACTATTTAGTAGATAATATTTTATAGCATTAAAAGTTTATAGAAACACGACTTTCATTCCTTTTTTACACATTGATGATATGATCTTCGGAATGACCGCCCCCCCCCCCTCCTACGTCATGCTACCATCATCCGATGTCCAGACCCCCCCCCCATTTGAAATGACGTAATTTATGAACAGCCCCTTATAGTGAATTACTTGGCTTTATAATGGTTTATATTATTGCTATTATACTGCATTAGGAACGTATTACCTACTTATAAATGCTATTGTACACCCTAAGGCATTAAAAATAGCTGAAAGCTGTATAGCGAATTTACGTGGCATTATAATGGCTAATATTCATGCTCTTAAACAGCATGAAGCATTTATTTATGCTATTGTAGAACCTAAGGCACTAAACCAAACCGAAGCATTAGTGTAGCAAACCAAAACGCAACTGTACATCATTCAGCTGTACAGTTGCATGTTGTTCGCTGCACTAAAACTAATGGCTAAACAAAAGCATTTACATATGCCATTATACAACCGTTATACAGCGTAAAGCATCATAAAATGCTATTGTAGAACCTAAAGCACTAAAAACAGCTGAAAGCTGTATACCGGATTTACGTGGCATTATAATGGCTAATATTCATGCTCATAACCAGCATTAAGCATTTATTTATGCTATTGTAGAACCTAAGGCACTAAACCACACCGAAGCATTAGTGTAGCAAACCAAAACGCAACTGTACAGCATTCAGCTGTACAGTTCCATTTTGGTTCGCTGCACTAAAACTAAAGGCTTTAAAAAAGCATTTATACATGCCATTATACAACCGTTATACAGCTTAAAGCATTATATAATGCTATTGTAGAACCTAAAGCACTTAAGTGCTTTTAAACAGTCGAAAGCTGTACAGTTGCGTAGTGGTTTGCTGCACTAAAGCTAAAGGCTTTACAAAAGCATTCAGATATGCCATTATACAACCGTTATACAGCTCAAAGCATCATATAATGCGACAGGTTGCTCGGTGAACGTATATAAGAGTTTATACGGTCCTTAAGTTCGAAATAAGCTAACTATTCATATGTTATAATGCTTCCTGTGTTACTTGGGTGATAACCTCCTCCTTCGAAATCTTGAAATCGGTTGAAAAATAACGATTGCAGCACCATCTGAGAGAAATACACTAGTAGGCCGCCTCGAACTGAGAACTCGCGATTTTCTTGCAAACGAGTTGACCGATATAACAAGACATATATATGATGATTTTTTCGAGCCTTCTAGCTCCATAACCCCTTTAGACGGAGAGCTGGCCACGTCAGATATGACACAATAATGAGAGCAACGAAACGCCTCTAGTTAGTTTGCTATACTATGCTTATTTCTAGATCCGGACATCTGGCAGCTGTAAAGTGGTGGATGTCAAAGAATGCAAATAACTTGAAGAAAACAAATCTTAGAGTTCTGGGTTTGATGCAACATTATGGGAAATTAGGTAATTAATTAGATTATATCATATCCAGAAGTTTCTGTTGGGGGCAAGTAGTGCCAAATGACGTGTAATGCAATTTTTAGTTAGACGCCTACTGTTTTTGTTTCCCCAATAATATATACCATGGTTTTTAATGTAATGTTAAAATATAGGCCCTGTCCTCTATACACGACACAACTTTGGCAGTATTTACCTATTTTAGTATTACTTTTTTCGAACTTAAAAACTTTGTTGGTCTGTCACTCTGACCTCCACCCATTAAAAGCTGCCAGATGCCCGGATCTAGTAATAAGGATAGTAAAGCAGTCTAACTAGACAGGTTTCATTGCTCTCATTATTGTGTCATATCTGACGTGGCCAGCTCTTAGACCACTTGATCGATTATGCTCATGAACGAACTCTCGTACAGTCGCCATCAAATATATCAGAGCGGGCAAGGTACTCAAAAATATGTGAACATGCACTTTATCGCCTTTACAATAGAGGCGTTGTTCAGATATTTGTGACCACCTTGGCCGCTTCGATATATCTGATGGCGACTGTACAACGCTAGTAGAGTTACCTACCCAACAGCATCAATATGCTGTTTGATATGTCCATCTGTAGCCTGTTCCACAACATGAGTAGCAGCAGGGGGGTTTCACTACGCAGTTTAGGTACATTTGGCCGGCGCGCCTCCCGGGCAGGCGTATGGCAGTGGGCTGCCGCTCGGCTCGCACGATACTCGTGTTACGTGGCGCTTGCGCAAAATTGATAATACACAATGGCTTCGAAACCTAAATCTCGATCTAATCCTTATAAAAGATGTCTTTACGGTTGTCTGAATAAACGGAAGAACAAGGAAGCAGAATTAACATTTTTTAATTCCGGACAATATTGAAAGGTCCCGAAGTCCTTACTTAGTAATAGTTAAAATAAACATCCATAATTTATTGAATATTGGTTGCCCAGAAACAATATTACGAACTGACCGACATATTTTTAAAGGAATACGGCTGTGGCATACCTACTTCCGTGATAATCAGACATAATCTCTATAAAAAATTCTATTTCCGGATAAAAAAATCATGTTTACAGAATCAACGTGTGTAATTCGTACACATTTATCTTAAAAATAATCAATCAGTAGGTATAGGTACAAAAACTTGTAAAGTGACAACCCCGTGCCGACGCTCACAGCTCGGTCATAAAACTGCGACTCGCAAAGAAGATTCACGGTTCGTGCGCGGTTTTAAGTTTCAATTTTGCTTGCAGGCGGCCAGTATAGGTATAATTTTATACCTAAATCTGACTTTTGTGAAGGAGTGAATTTTCTGTACGGTAGTACTATTAGTTATTCTGTGGTAGCAGGCACCATTTCAGTCTGTCCGTAGTCTGTAGGTAGAGTAACTCATCCGGTCAGCATCAATAAACTTGACATGTCCAGCTGCAGTCTGACAGTGGAGTAACTCTACCTCAGTACCAACCGAATCATTTGTTATACGCTGGTAGAGTAACTTATCCAGCAACTTGACTGTAAAGTAACTCCACCTCGCTGTAGCCCCATTATCTATTGCATGGTGGTAGAGTAACTCACCCAAACAGCATCAATATGCTGTTTGATATACCCAGCAGCAGCCAGGTCCAGCACATGAGTAGCAGGCACCAGTTCAGTCTGTCTGTAATCTGTAGGTAGAGTAACTCATCCGGTCAGCTTCAATAAACTTGACATGTCCAGCTGTAGTCTGCCAGTGGAGTAACTTTACCTCAGTACTAACCGGATCATTTGTTATACGCTGGTAAAGTAACTCACTCAGCAACCTGACTGTAAAGTAACTCCACCTCGCTGTAGCCCAGCCCCAGAGAGTTCTAAACCAGGAGAGGCCTTAGGTATCATTTCCCCTCTGTCAAATGTATTAGCAGGAAAATCTAGTACATCTATAAAAACTATTTCAATAATCGATGTGACGCATTTTCGTCATCGTTGTCAATGGATAACAATCTCCGTGAAAATGCCCTTATGCGCTGTTTTTGGATGTAAAAAATGTTAGATTTCGTCTAGTTTACTAAAAGATGAAATACCATTTCAGATGTAAGTACAGTTTTACTTTATTTATCATTACTTTCGTAATAAAAGATTTAACCTAAATCGAAAATCAAGCTTCGTTTACAGAATCGATTCAAAGACAATCGTTTTCTCTCTGACGGGCAGTAACTATTTGACGTTTGACACTTCTCCATATTTAACGCACTTAAGGATTGCTGTCTTCTATATGTTGTTTGAAAATACAATCAAAAATGATCCTTGGCTTTTTTGTTTGACATTTACAAAGACTGCATCCAATAATGAACCATATGTTAACATTAGTACAGTCGAGTATCTATTGCTCCATTTAGTGTTATGAAGTATAAAAAGAATATGTCAAATATGTTTGGTGTTTTCAAGTCAAAGGTACATCTTTGTCGGTTGTCAATAAAGCGTTGCTGCCATAAAAAAACATTTAGAAATAAACTGTATTAACAACCGACAACGATATACCTTTGACTTGAAAACATCACATGCGTGCTACCTCGCCCCCCTCAGATTTTGGCAGACTTTTTTGTTTGGAAAGATGAGGCGAAGCGTACTCCATTTATAGAGCTTTATGCCCAGCCCCATTATCTATTGCATGGTAGTAGAGTAACTCACCTGAACAGCATCAATATGCGGTTTGATATATCCAGCAGCAGCCAGGTCCAGCACATCAGTAGCAGGCACCAGTTCAGTCTGTCTGCAGTCTGTAGGTAGAGTAACTCATCCGGTCAGCATCAATAAACTTGACATGTCCAGCTGTAGTCTGCCAGTGGAGTAACTCTACCTCAGTACTAACCGGATCATTTGTTATACGCTGGTAGAGTAACTAACCCAGCAACCTGACTGTAAAGTAACTCCACCTCGCTGTAGCCCCATTATCTATTGCATGGTGGTCTACCACTCACCCGAACTCTACTCTACTCTAGTGACTCACCCGAACAGCATCAATATGCGGTTTGATATACCCAGCAGCAGCCAGATCCAGCACATGGGGAGCAGGCAGCAGTTCAGAGTCAGTACCGGTGCTTGGGAAGACGCTCTTTATACGTGATATGACGGTTTCGTTGGCCGGGCTCCATTTGCTACGTTCCGTCTCCCGAAAGCCTATGATGGCCTGCGAATATGACAATACATAGTCGCTTTTGTATTTAATTTTATCAAAAACAAGTTTTGGACACAAAAAAATCGTTAAGTGGGCCAATCAACTTTCTGACCGACAGTTTTGAGTGTCTCTTGCGTTACTCAAAATGTCTCTGGAGTTACCAAAAAATCGGGCTTACATACATAGTTTCCGTTTATTAGGTTCAAAAGTTGGGGCCTCGAATGTTTTAAAATACACCATAAACTGAAACACAGAAACAGCCATTATTTAATGGTGAAATTTTACGAAATTTAAAAGTTGTGGACAGATTTGTGTCAGTCAAAAAGTTGATTCGCCCAAGTACCTAATCAGTCTAGTAATAGCGATGCTAGTCTAACTTAATGAGGATGCCTTATTTGCTTAGAGGGTTCCTTTCCCTATGGCTACCTTTTATTCTCCTATTTTATGCATCAAACTAATAAAAAAAACTGAAATATGCTGAATTCGGCTAAATCTGGTTCTGATTTTAGTAAAAAAAACACAAACAAGTAACTCTTTAAATTTAGGATATATTCTTATTTTATAGAATATATGGAACTAATGGATCGCATCCGGAACACTACGCTGCGCTCCAAAACTCAAATAGTTGACGTAACTCGGAAGGCGGCTAAGTTAAAGTGGGACTGGGCTGGACATGTCTGCCGCATGCCGAATGACTTGTGGGCTAAGATCGCCACTGAGTGGCAACCCGACAGCTCAAATCGAGGATCCGGCAGACCCCGCCGGCGGTGGCGAGACGAGCTTGACTCATTTTTGAAAAAATGGCCAGAGACTGCACAAGACCGGGATAATTGGAAAGAGTGGGGGGAGGCCTTTGCCCAGCAGTGGGACACTATAGGCTCACAATAATAATATAGAATATGGATTAGGCGACGATACAGTTAAAAACGTGATATTTCATAAATTATCCATTCATACTTCCGCATTTCATTACCGCACCTTTGCTTGCTTTTGTTTCTTCTAACTCAAGACGTGCTAGGAGCCGTGCTGACAAGTTGACAACATAATCTATCTATGACGTTGCAATTCGCGTGACCGGCCGCACAGTGAAAAAATTGAGTTTCATAGCATACTAGCAAGGGTGCGGCCGTCTAATTCTGGAGGTGAAGGCCGCCAAGCAGAGGCCACTGTGCGGCCGGTCACGCGAATTGCAACGTCATAAATTATGTTGTCACTTGTCTTCTGCATAATTGTGAAACGGAACTTGTCATGTGTAAGGGACATCATATCATGATTTGTGGTGTTCCAGTGCTTTCATATTGGACCAGCCGGGTAGCCACCAGTATAACATTAACACCAGTTGTGTATATAACATCAACAACCATATAAAACTCACATTATCCCAGTGGTCAAACTCGTATCTGATCCGCTTGAGCATGGGTTCCAGCTCAGCGAGCAGTGCTGCCTCCTCCGCCTCTGTGACAAAGTCAGGCAGCACCTGCATCCCCTGTATCGTGGCTGCCCGGAGCTCCGGCTGCTCTTCTGCTGGCCATGACGAGTGGACCTCGATTAGTTTTGGGTCCGCAACTGTAAAAACGGCAATTGAGTGTAAAAGGAGAAAGATATTGCACAGCAACAACAAAGATCTGTGAAATATAGTCTTTTTAAATTACTCAATATTAATATTCTAAAAAAGGAAAATTTGAATTTGCTTTTTATAATAAATTCTTTGAAAGTTTGATAAACCCCGCATTTAAATACCCAGTCTATTAAGGAGAACTTTGATGGTCTCCATGAAATGATCAAGTTGGTATGCACTTGTGAGCTTTATGGAGCTACAAGGAGAAATTGCCACAGCATCAGCAGTGCCAAAGTAATCTCCACCTATAGAGGACTTACCAGGCAAGGCACCGGCCGCGGGCTTAGGCTGCGAGCACAGCGCACGGAGCGCCGGCTGCCAGAGCCCTGTGCGGAACCGTCGGAGCACGCTGAACGTCAGGCCACGCATCGCAGTTTGTAAACAAACCGCTGTTTTGCGTAATATCACTCACAAAATAACCTGAAAACAGAAAAAAAATGACACTCAGCTGATAGAGCTGTCAGTAACTGTCCAAACTGAGCAAAAAAAGTGCTACGCGGAAATCCTTAAAAGTGTAATGATACTTGCTATTTATATACAAATACAGTCTTAATATCAAAAATAAAGTAAAACTAGCGAAATTTGATAATTAACTAATTTGTTAATTACACCAAATTATGGCATACATACCGAAAATTAGTATGGCTTGGACCGTTTAATCACACATCTGTCACCGTCATCTGATGAATGCTAACCTGCAATGTGCAGATTTTGCAGTATACATATTGTAAATAATCACGATTTTGCTGAATGGTGAAACTCGAGCCCCCAATAAACAACAGGTGATTGTTACAATAAATTTCTGATTCACTTCCTGGAACAGGACAGTGGTTGGATGTCTGGTTTTCTTAAAATGTTGTTAATGAGCTTTTTTTAATTGCGATGTATTTTTTTGTTATACATGTTGTATTGTTGTCCTTGGTGGTTGGTGGAGTTCGTGGTGCTTAAAAATACAAATAAAGAATGTGTTGATAGTTAACTGAACTCTTCTGCCATTTGTGTACTTAGTTAAATATAGAAATTATGGCTAATACGTAACATTTTCAAAATAATTGTACCTATGTCTGTGTGATTTCAACAATAATCTATAAGGGTGTGGTTACATTTGAATTATTTTCACATTGGTACTTACTTTCATACCCTTGGATACTTTATAAATTGTTTAAGGAAATTGCTAAATATGATGAAACTGATGAATGATAATTTAAAAATATAAATCAATAATCATTTCATTTTGGATGAAATATAAAATTAAATTATTAGAAAGATGAAATCACAAGTAATACATTCGGCTAGAAGCCACAAACGTTCATACTCCGTGTGTTCATTTTTATTTGACCAAGGATCAAACTATCTCAATAGGCGTGTCCACACCTGGCGCACCACTTCGCGAGGAAAGTGCCACGCCTGAGGTAATGTGGCCGCGCGTGCGTTGGCCTCGGCCGAGGCACATCCACACTAGCCAATGCGTGGCAATTTCCTTGCGAGGCGGTGCCTCAGGTGTAGACACATCTAATGATGAACTTGTGATTTTCCAACTACCTGATAGTTGACCATTGTCCTATAAAATAGGCCCTCTGACTCTAAGTAAGCTTATGTTATTTGAAGATAAGTATTTAAACTGTGCTCCCTAGAGCCGTCTGAGCCACTTAAGGTTGTCATTACTGGTAACGATAAACAATAAGTTGGGCTAAGTTTCAGACAGAGGCAGGCACTCATCCTTTAAAAAAACAATTACGGATCGTAAAACTATGAATGCAGTAGGCAAACTACATGAAACCAACACTTATGTTTTTTACAACCCTTGAAATAATTGCTTTACAATGGATACCCAAACTGGTTTCCGTTTTTTTACTATCCACACTGAACCCTGTTGCAATAAAAATATCATGAGACAATAAAAAGCAATAAAAATAATAAACAAAGGTGTTGGAGTCCTGACAGTACTGACACCCACTGCAAATTACCAGCTTAACGTCTAACAAATAAAGTCCAAAATGCATTGAAGGCATGAAAGTCAGGTATGAGGACCTACTTTTCAAGAGCCTTAATTTTTAAGTATAACTTTGTGTATGCCCAGGAAAAAACCGTTTTATTGGGGTGTTCCCATATGTCCCCGTTTCGGTCGCGTGCGGTTCGGTATGTCCCATTTGTCCTCGGACAAATGGGAATGACTCCTGAGAACCTATTCCCATCTGTTTGCTTATTACCGCATGTCGAGTCATGCGCGGCGAGTCTGACTGTCTAGAGCTGGTAGGTCTGTTTATAGTGAATGTTTGAAATTCTGAGGGGATGGATAAAAGAAGTTCAACTGTTATGTAATCTCCTATTATTTTGTTGTTTAATGTTATTTTTAAATGTGATTGTATTTGTATTGTAGTTTCATGGCGCATTATGTAGTTAAACTGTAATGTCATGTAAACGTGTTTTTGATTAAATAAACAAATAAATCTGTCCCTGGAGGGCACCAATGGGAATAGCACATTTTATTGCACTGTAGACAATAAGTGACAGTCGCAATTTTCTTTGTGTTTTCAGGTGCGAGCCATCTGTCTACACTACGCATCTCTCCTAGTCATGGCACGCTGAACGCCAGCCGGTGCCGAGTGATAGCGGCTCAGCACCTCGACAAAATGCTCTTTTGATCTTAAGAGGCCTTTCACAAGTAAATTATTGATAAACAGTCATGGGCATCTACTGCCCACAATGTCGCGCCGCGATAGCGGCGGCGCGGAGGCCTATGAGCATCGAGAGGCTGCCCGATGAAGTGCTCTTGCTGATTCTGGAGCGCCTGCCGGCGTGTGAGCTAGTCGCTGGTGCGGCCAGAGTCAACCGCCGCTGGGCGGCGCTCATCCGCCGTCGAGCTGCCTCTATTCACTGTCGGTTACAACTCCCACGCTTACCTAATACCTTAAGGTCTTTAATAGTCACCTCCGGCCTCCAATGCACAATCCCTTCCCTCCTCACGGCCACCATACGTATGAAGCAGCTGCGGGAGCTCTCCTGCCATTCAGGCGTCCGTTTCTCTAACGAAGAGATCGCTGTATTGGGCGCGTTGCCTAATTTGAAGCATTTAGACGTGTTCACGGCGTGCGCGGCGCGGGACGTGTCGGACTCTTTAGTTGCTGATCGATTACAGTCGTTAGTTGTAAATAGTTATACTGCTCGCTTTCCCGGCGCTGAGCGCTGTCAGTTACGCGGTCTGCATATGTTTGGAGAGGCGCTATTCACGCCGCCGTCCCGCTTGCTAGCGCTCCTACGCGCCAGGAAAGACCACCTTACGGACCTCACACTCCGCTGCGCGGATCTTCGCGCGCACATGTACGAGGCCATCGGTGACTGCAAGAACATGGTGAACCTGCAGCTGTACAGCTGTTGGTTGATGTCGGCGGAGGACGCGATACGCGCCACCAGGCCCCAAGGGCTGCGGAAGTTACACATAACGGGGGCGGTCATGGTTCGGCGGACTTTCCTCGTCGAAGTGGTGGCGAGGCTGCCGACAGGTATCGAGGAGCTCGCGTTGAGCGGCTCGTCTCTAGGCGATGAGCATATTTCAGCGTTGGCCGCTCGACTGCCACATCTGAAGGTGCTGGAAGCTTGGCGATGCCGGATCACGCCTGAAGGCGTTTTAAAATTAGCCGCTTCTATGCCAAAGCTGGAAGTGTTAGACTTAGATCTACCGTTGCGCTCGGCATACGTCGGTGCGTTGCGGCGGCATCCTACACTGGAGTTCATACGTTGTCTGTCGGAGCGGCCGCCCGCGGAGCGCGACTACACGCGCCCGTACTGTCTGCGGCGGAGGCCCGTGCAGCGCGCTCAGCCTTGCAACTGTGCCTCCAGTGCGACTAAAGAAGTCGTGGAGCCCCCAGTGGGGCTGCAAGGGCCACAAAGAAAGGTGCGCGTAGAATGCGCCGCGGCGCGCTTCGCGGAGGACTCGTTCAGGCGCCGCGGCGAGGGTTTCCGAGCGAAGATCTTCTATCATTGGACGTCGGCTCGGCTGCTGCGGCCCCTGCAGGACCCGCAGTTGGACCCGCCGTTCGCGACGGCGTACTGCGACGGCAGCTAGCCGGTGGCGCGCGGCGGCGGGGCGCTGCTGGCCACGTTCGCGCGCGAGCTGCAGCGCTGGCGCCGCCTCCGCCTCCGCCACAAGCGCGCGCGCAGCCGCCCCGACCTGTAAATAGAGCTGCCTACTGGAAGTGCCAACCAACACAAATTTACAGAATTATTACTATAGGTAGCTGGCGAACTCTACCGCGTCATACTATATTACGTATTTAAAAACCTTTGATTAATCTGTAAATTCTCGTTTTTAAATGCGTGTATAATATTTATATTAATTTCTACTTAGTCATATGGCAGTGGATAAAAGCTGTAAATATCGATGTAACTGTGCCCATTCTATCACTTTGCGATGGGATGGACCGAGTGCCTCGTGTCTTACATTACGTAAGCAAAATGTTTTAGACTCCGAAGTCTAGACGTAGAGAGAACTTGATTGAAACTGTTCTAGTGGTTGTGTGTTGTGTCGTGGACTGGTGACGAGTTGTATTTATTTATTAAAAGGTTTTTAGCGTAATATTATTTACAAGTTGTGTATCGTAACTTAAAACGGCAATGCCATTAGATTCTTGAGCGCATATAATGTAAGTCGTACGTGTAGTTTGTATAAGTTCTTGTGTATTCTGATTTCTGATGTGATTTACAGAGTTTTCAGGTTTTTTAGTCACCCTCTTATTCTATGGGTCTATATTTAAAGAAAAATCATCCTTTGTAAACCAACGCTTCATTTTATTTACAGTTATACATAGTTTAAGAAAAAAATATACGGTGTAAGTAGCAAAAATGTCTAAATTTGCTCAGCATTCAAATGAATATGCAGAGATTGTAGATACTATACTTATACTATACTAGATAATATGCAGAGGTTTATAATATAACACTACTTTTTCGTGACATGATTTTTCTTTAAATTTAATATGGAGACTTCCACCAGTGTCACTTACCTAAAACTACTTTTAATACTTTGAACATGCTCGAATACGAATTATTCGTATTATGAGCCATGAAAAATCAGCATTTTCAAGAGTTTTAAAAGTGTAGAACCAGGCAAGCGACATCTCGGTAGAATGCCTCTCAAGATGCATATTGCTACAATAATGTGTGTTGCAATATTTGCTGAAAAAGTGATACTTTGTACCATTTCTTGATCTCGAAACTACACTGTTTTATACGTTACAAGGGTTATAAGTCTTTGTGTATTTTTCTTACTTGAATTATTTTTTATTTATCAATTTTAATAATTTATTTTTGTTAGCTTAAAACTTTTTCCACAAGTTTTTTTTGAGAGGAGCTCTCATTTACTAGTTTTAGATTATTTATTTGCTTATTTATTCCAGTGAGAAAACTTCCTCAGCATTGTATTAAATAAAAGCATTGCTAGTCCCTGTCATTGTATACCGTCATTCACAGCGTCGTATCAAGGGGGGAGAGGGGGGGGGGGGCATAAGCAGGACTTGTGAAGTGGTTAAGGGCGATGTGTAATGAAGCCTCGTGAAGGTCAGCTGCCTCGCCGTTGGTGGGTTGAGGAACGGTTATAAAAAAATGTCATCGCGTCCCGATTGAAACTTTGTCAGATGATAGTTTAGGTATATCCTATTATAAACGGCCTCCTAGCCTAGTCGGTAGTGACCCTGCCTATGAAGCAGGAGGTCCCGGGTTCGAATCCTGGTCAGGGCATTTATTTGTGCGTTCATCACGGATATTTGTTCCTGAGTTATGGATGTTTTCTATGTATTTAAGTATTTATATATATCTATCTATTATATATATCGTCGCCTAGTACCCACAACACAAGCCTTATTGAGCTTACGGGACTAGGTTGATTTGTGTAAGATTGTCCTATAATATTTATTATTATTATAAATATAAAGAATCGTCAGTTAGCTGTATCTAAGGCTGTATCACTGTGAAAAAGACCGTCAGCTGGTCACGTGAACATAGGATCTTCAGGGCATTAGCTGACGGTCTTTCCACTTAGATGTATTTTTCATGTTTGTAAGAGCATATAAACTACTGACAAATTTTCAATCGTGACGCGACCCGTTTTTAGGGTTCCGTAGTCAACTAGGAACCCTTATAGTTTCGCCATGTCTGCCCGTCCGTCCGTCCGTCCCCGGATATTCTCAGTGACCGTTAGCACTAGAAAGCTGAAATTTGGTACTAATATGTATATCAATCACGCCGACAAAGTGGTAAAATAAAAAGTGGAAAAAAATGTTTTATTAGGGTACCTCCCCTATACGTAAAGTGGGTAGTGATTTTTTTTTCATTTCAACCCTAACGTGTGATATATTGTTGGATAGGTATTTAAAAATAAATAGGGGTTTACTAAAATCATTTTTTGATAATGTAAATATTTTCGGAAATAATCGCTCCAGAAGTAAAAAAATGTGCCCCCCCCTCTAACTTTTGAACCATAAGTTTTAAAAATATGAAAAAAATTTCAAAAGTAGATATTTATAAAAACTTTCTAGGAAAATTATTTTGAACTTGACAGGTTGAATAGTTTTTGAAAAAAAAAAAATACAAAATAATTTCTGAACTAATAAGTTTGTAAATTAACCGTATAAGCAGGAGTTTATTGTACCTGTAATTTCTACAAAATCACAATGAAATGACGTGCTTTCAAATAAAGTAAAAACGGTGAAAATCGGTTCACGCAATAAAGAATTATCCCATAAAAATCATCTTCCATACTTTAAGCTCGCGCGCAATAGTTTACTTAATTGGCCGATAGATGTACGTGGAACGTTCATATCATATCCTACATGGCAGTGTTATTTTAACTCTTAAGTGGGGACACTTACTGTGACGGACGGAACCCTACACTCAGCGTGGCCCGACACGCTCTTGGCCGGTTTTTTGTTAAGTGATTAAATACCTGCCGTTCCTCAACCCACCAACTGAGCGGCAGCTGACCTTCACGAGGCTTTATTATACATCGCCCTTAACCACTTCACAAGGCCTGGGACGCGATTGGTCATGAAAGTTCCTGGCTTACGGTCTGCAACAACAGTTCTTGCTCGCTTTAGGCACTGGTCCCACCAAGAGCAAGTAAGCGAGTAGCATTACATTGCGGTTTGCCGAGGTATAGAGTGTTCGATCCACCTTTCAAGGCTCGTGATTGTAATGCTACTCGCTTAACTTTACTCGCTTACTCGCCGCCGGTGGGACGAGTGCTTTAGACGCCAGGCTAATCGTTAAAACAATGCACGTGTTTAATACAATGCTTTCAGTTTTATTCTCTTGTATACTTATACTTCACTCTTTAATATAAGCCAGTAGAAAAATATACCCATACCTTTTAATATTTGTACTATTTTATACATGTGTGATACTCTGTTTTTATTGAGGTTAGTCCAATTCAAATCTTGGTTGTATTCAAGTACTATTTAACCAAGGATGATATAGACATGGATGGACAATACGCATACAAAATCGCGTTCCCTTATTATAGCCTGAAGGTTCCAGGAACGCGATTTTGTATAGGCATCAAGGATGATTAAGATATGGATTGACAATGCCTATACAAAATCGCGTTCAGGCTATAAGTCTGTTTTCGATACGAAGTGCCACAGCGCCATCTGTCGAGTCTGGAGTCGAGTTATTCTGTCAGCGTTAAGCGACGAACAAAGTATTAGAAACTAGGATTTAGTGTCTGGTGTGACCGATAGATGACGCTAGTGCTTTAACCTGAAATAAGGGAACGCGATTTTGTATGGGTATTGTCCATCCATGTCTATATCATCCTTGTATTTAACAAACGAGTTGTTAGTAAAAACATGAGAACAAAAGTAAAAAAATGATTGTTCGTTTTTAATACCGTAAAATGGTGCTATTCGGCAGTTTTTGGGCTAAAACATCGATAAGTCCATATATTTTTTGGTTGTCAAACGTTTTGTATTTTTTATAGATAAAAGGCATTCTGTTTAATAATTTTATATAATAACAAGTATATCTGAATCGTTAACACTGAGCAAGGATGATTAAGACATGGATTGACAATGCCTATACAAAATCGCGTTCCCTTATTTCAGGCTAAAGCACTAGCGTCATCTATATATCGGTCACCAGGTCACCACAAACACTAAATTCCCACTTAACCTTTCTGTTAAGCCCATTAGTTGACCGGTAGAAAATGCCTTATGGCATTAAGTCCGCCATTAGTACCATCTTATTTTGTGCAATTAAGATTAAATAAATAAATTCTAGTTTCTAATATTTTGTTCGACGATTAACGCTGACAGAATAACTCGACTCCAGACTCAACAGATGGCGCTCAACATGTGGCACTTAGTACCGAAAACAGACGTATAGCCTGAAGGTTCGAGGAGCGCGATTTTGTATAGGCATTGTCCATCCATGACACTGAGCGAGTAATATTTTTTTAAAGAGTTGATTCAAATGACCTCGTGTTTGGGGCTTAATGGAATAAGGAATTCGATGAGTTTCAGATATTCCCTATAATATAGGGAAGTTTTATGCCCCTCAAGCTTCAATCCATACTAATATTATAAATGGGAAAGTGTATGTGTGTGTTTGTTTGTTTGTTTGTCCGTCTTTCACGGCAAAACGGGGCGACGAATTGACGTGATTTTTTAAGTGGAGATAGTTGAAGGGATGGAGAGTGACTTAGGCTACTTTTTGTCTCTTTCTAACCCCCCACCCCTAAAATGGGGGGTGGAAGTTTGTAGGGTTTGTTACCCCAAATTTAACGCGAGCGAAGCTGCGGGCAAAAGCTAGTTCCCTATAATATAGGGAAGTTTTATGCCACTCAAGCTTCAATATTAAATATTAAAGCGGTTATAACACTGCTGCGGCTTCCGCAAGCGGTGATGGCGTACAGTTAGCATCAAAAGTAATTACGCAAACGAAGACGTCGAAAGTCCTTTTTAAAAGGGAATAAAAGCTTTTGACGACGATTGCGTAGTTACTTTTGATGCTAACTGTACGACCGAGATAGCGCTTTCACCGGAGCGGGACGCGGTGCTGTACAGTCGCCATCAGATATATCAGAGCGGCCGAGGTGGTCAAAAATATCTGCCTCTATTGTCAACGCTATAAAGTGCATGTTCAGATATTTTTAAGTACCCTGGCCGCTCCGATATATTTGATGGCGACTGTACCTACGTCTTTCCCACTACCATGATAAAAAATTCAGAGATTCAAAACTTATAATTTTCCGTTTCCAATTAGCGTCGCTCTTCGCCTATTTTACGGTATTTATAAAAGCTCTGCAATAAGCAGTAACGATGGGTGGGGTCAAACCCGATAACTCGAGATCATCTTTAGGGTTCCGTAGTCAACTAGGAACACTTATATGCCCTGGTTACACCTACCGAGTACAGTGGCGAGTCAGTGCTCTCGGCCGAGTGCTCGCTCAGTGTAAACACATCGCCGAGTACTCGGCCGAGCGCTCGGCCGAGTAAATGGGCGAGACAGTCACTCGCTCCCCAATCTTTTTACTAGGCCGAGTGCCCACCCCCGCGCTCCCCGCACTGACTCGCCGATTCGCTCGCCGGGTGTGAACAGTGCGCTCGCCCTGCGCATTCGCCACTCGCCTACCTTCTTTTTAAAGTTTATGCTATCAACATTTGATTATATAATTATTTTACATGATTTTTAAAGTGGGGCATTCCACTCATACAATAGTATGTTATTCAATCAAATGTTTTCAGTGTTTGTATTTGATTGAATAACATACTATTTGATTATATGTTTAGTAATTAAAATAATTAACTAGATAGCCGGTGGTCGTTCTTTATAAAAGTAAATTAGAGAGAGAAAAATGGCTAACAATAGGTGGGATGTGGAAACAACAATAAAATTCATTAATGTGTATAAACTCCATCCATGTGTATGGAATTTCCAGTCCAAGAAATAAAAAAATAAACGAAACGCGACGCAGCACATCTAGCCATTCAAGAGGAAATGAACATAGTGTTTTTTTCATTACAAGATGTTAAAAATAAGATCAAAAATCTAAGATCGACATACATTAAGAAATAAAAAAATCAGCCAACGCAATAAAAAACAAAAATTTGCCAATCGTCAAATTCGGCGCACGAAGGGTTCCGTATCATTATCTATAAAAACGGCAAAAAAATCATGTCAATAAATATTTATTATATTCTGTTTTTTAGTATTTGTTCTTATAGCGGCAACAGAAATTCATCATCTGTGAACATTTCAACAGTCTAACTATCACGGTTGATAAGGTACAGCCTGGTGACAGAGACGGACGGACAGCGGAGTCTTAGTAATAGGGTCCCGTTTTACCCTTTGGGTACGGAACCCTAAAAAATTACCGAGTTCTTGAAAAATAGTATTTGTAACGCCAAGATCAGGTCTCCTTATTAAAATCCATGATCTCGTCTCGTCCAAATACGATTTTTCTTGTGCTCTAACAAGTTCATCAATTCCTCTATGAGGAGTGCTATTAGCAAGTTTATATATTTTCGAATGATATTTTTGCGATTCATAATTAGGTAAGCTCACCTTCCGTGCACTTCGTTACTGAAAACGCTAACTGACTCGCCACAAAATTAAAAAACGCGTGTAAACAGTCACTCGGCCATTTTACTCTCTCGGCCGAGTGACATTTTGCTGTCTCGCCACTGTACTCGGTAGGTGTAACCAGGGCATTAGTTTCGGCATGTCTGCCCGTCCGTCCGTCCGTCCGCGGATAATCTCAGTGACCGTTAACACTAGAAAGCTGAAATTTGGTACTAATATGTATATCAATCACGCCGACAAAGTGGTAAAATAAAAAGTGGAAAAAAATGTTTCATTAGGGTACCTCCCCTATACGTAGAGTGATTTTTTTTTCGTTTCAACCCTAACGTGTGATATATTGTTGGATAGGTATTTAAAAATGAATAGGGGTTTACTAAAATCATTTTTGATAATGTAAATATTTTCGGAAATAATCGCTCCAGAAGTAAAAAAAAATGTGTCCCCCCCTCTAACTTTTGAACCATAACTTTTAAAAATATGAAAAAAATCTCAAAAGTAGAACTTTATAAAAACTTTCTAGGAAAATTATTTTGAACTTGATAGGTTGAATAGTTGTTGAAAAAAAATTACAAAATAATGTCTGAACTAAGTTTGTATTTAACCGTATAAGCAGGTGTTTATTGTACCTGTAGTTTCTACAAAATCACAATGAAATGACGTGCTTTCAAATAAAGTAGAAACGGTGAAAATCGGTTCACGCAATAAAGAATTATCCCATAAAAATCATCTTCCATACTTTAAGCTCGCGCGCAATAGTTTACTTAATTTGCCGATAAATGTCGCTGTACGTGGAACGCTCATATCATATCCTACATGGCGGTGTTATTTTGACTCTTAAGTGGGGACACTTACTGTGACGGACGGAAAACTACGGAACCCTACACTGAGCGTGGCCCGACACGCTCTTGGCCGGTTTTTTCATTGTAAAAAGAACTCTACGTAAGTCACGTATGGTTCTAATTTCAAAAACAATTTTTTAGACTTATCGGGTTTGACCGCTCACCTCTCGTTAATAAGCATCGCAACAACTATACTCACAGACAATGGAAACGGGTCACTTATAGAAATGTCCATACAAGACCGCCTTTCTTCATTGTCATTGAGAGTAGATACACAAATGGTTGTAACAACAAGAGGTATAGTCGACGCCAAATATATTTACACTTTGTAACAAGGTTCCAAAATGTATACCTATTTTCTGCGTCGACTGTACTTATATCGCTGTCTGTCTCTGCATCCTGTCTGTCTGTCCGCGGCGGGCACACGTGGGAAAACACCATCATTTGTGCGTATGTTGATTTAGTCATGTTAAAATAACTTAATTAACTTAATATAGACGGAGAGCTAGCCACGTCAGATATGACACAATAATGAGAGCGACGAAACCGCTCTAGTCAGTTCTCTATACTATATTTATTTTTAGATCTGGACATCTGGCAGCTGTAAAGTGGTGGAGGTTAACGAATGCAAACCACTTCAAGAAAACCAATCCTAGAGTTCTGGGTTTGATGCAATATTATGAGAAATTATATAAATAATTAGATTTTGCTTTTGCTTGACTGTCACTCTGACCTCCACCCGTTAAGCTGCCAGATGCCCGGATCTAGCAGTACGGATATTATAGCAATCTAACCAGACGGGTTTTGTTGCTCTCATTATTGTGTCATATCATATCTGACATAGCCAGCTCTAAGTCCAATAATTTTAACTATAAATTGTACCATGGTCGCTCAATGATTTATTTACACTTATACTTAGTAATTGTATTAATTATAAATTATATTTTTGTTCCTATGAAGTCACGATTAGATACAGCCGGCATCAGAAATAGCTGAGCGGTCGAGGTGTTCATAATGACCTGCACGCGCTCTTGTTTTGAACAATAAGGTCGTCCCATATACTATAATAATACTATAATTATAGATATCTCTATACTCCGCTTAGCGCGTTGTTTCTTTGAAAGCTAAGCTGCCAAAACGAAGGGGTGCGGGAGGGGAACACGCAATGCTAGACAGGGAACGCGCCATTGTTCCGTGGGGCGTAAAAGAGAGTCAGACACTAATGGTTGCCAGGTTGCCATGGAGACGTACTAAGTTTACTGTCACTTACAATAAATTAGTGTCTCACTATAGGGTGAAATTATTTCGAGCGTGGTAGTACAGTAAAGATACGGTTGCGTCAAACATTAATTTATAATAGCCTGATTTTTTTAGTATTCATTCTCATGGAATATTTATAGATAATATATGCAAAAATCCTACCAACTTTTCACCCGGAAGTAGTTAAAAAGGTAAAAAAAAAATATGTAAAAAATTTGTATATTTTTATTTACAATAATATCAATTATTTTTAATTGTAAATATGACGATATTTAAGTCTTCTTTCTGTTTAAAGCGAAAAACAAGAAACCGTGTCCATGTAAAACCACATAAATAACAAAATGTACGGCGCGGGCGATATATATCCTAATTCGTTAGAAACAAATAGTAATAATTGGTAGTTTGTTCTTACACATTTTAAATGACTTAGAAACGATATATTCTCTAAAATCCTACAAGAAAAACGCTTGTAATATGTGTGTAGGTACATATTTGTGGCGGTTAGCGAATAACGATATTTTGTAGGATTTCATTGCGTAAATAATACTTGTATCATGATATATCCGTTACACTAAAAATATTAGCTATTATTAATTATTTCCAATTCCCCATACTAGCCGCCCGTAAAATGACTGTATTGTGGTAGCGGGTCGCCCGGCTATGCGGGGTCTTGGGTTATTAGTCTATGGGTCGTCCAAAGACCATTTTGAACACTTCCGCCCCCCTTATTCATAAACGTCTCTTCAATTACCTAGTTAATTTATGTTTTGCATGTTTCTAACAAACACAACTGTCAAAGTGACGGATAAGGACAAAACATTAATTCAACGGCCTCCTAGCCTAGTCGGTAATGACCCTGCCTACGAAGCAGGAGGTCCCGGGTTCGAATCCTGGTCAGGGCATTTATTTGTGTGTTTATCACGCATATTTGTTACTGAGTTATGGATGTTGGATGTATTTATATGTATGTATATATCTATTGTATATATCGTCGTCTAGTAGCCACAACACAAGCCTTATTGAGCTTACTGTGGGACTTTGATGTGTGTAAGATTGTCCCATAATATTTATTTATCATTATTAATATTATTATATTACATAGTATAAAACAAAAGTCGCTTTCCGCTGTCTGTCCCTATGTATGTTTAGATCTTTAAAACTACGCAACGGATTTTGATGCGGTTTTTTCAATAGATAGAGTGATTCAAGAGGAAGGTTTATATGTATAATACATGCATAATATTGTAGAGAATCACTGATAACTTTAGAGGTTTCTAATATAGGTAAGGTATTGTACACCTTTAAAAAGGTCTACAAAAAAGTCCCGTGCGAAGCCGGGGCGGGTCGCTAGTATATTATAAATTAACTAATTGAGAGACGTTTATGATTATTTGTCTGTCACTTCTGCTGCTGAGTGTACTTAGCAGTAGAACCGTACAGTCAGCTGCAACATCAGTATCTTCAACAACAAGGCCGCAAAAATACGTGACGCTCTTATGACCCTACAAATAAGATAGTGCCCGTTTATTTGCGGCCTTCGTTGTTGAAGATATTATTCCTGGTGACTGTACTTACCTCGTGACGTCATGATGTAAACACAGTCAGTGTCATAAATATCTACACTTTAGTAACTGTGCAAAGGACTATATATGGTTAGCTTTAATTTATTTCAGCAATTAACTTTTTGAATCAATGGAATTAAATGATTTATTGAATTGGGGTGATTAAAGTATATGTACTATCAAGTTTTCGATTCAATCAATCGATTTTGTTTGGAGATTTCTAATTTTCATTTTCTTTGAGTGTATATGAAATTGATAACTGATTCGTATACTTAATAGTTTGACTATACTGCCGCGCCGTTCGCAAATGTTGCACACGTGTTAAAGACTCCTCTACACCATAGGCCATCATTGAGCCATCAGCCATCACGGATCTGTCTAAGTCTAAGGGATGCAGCTCATACGACGGAACGAGATCGCAATATCGTTAGCTCTTTCTCTAACGCATAAGCCATATGTCGGTATAAAAAGATAAAAAAAAAGATAAAAGATATTTATTCTTCAATTTAGGCACATTACAATGCACTTATGAACGTCAGAGAAAAAAAAAAACTACCTCCGGTTCTAACCCTACACCTCTGACCCGAGAAGAATGATTTATGACCGGCAAGAAACTCGGCGGGACTTATTTTTTCAAAACAGTAATACAGTAATATTACATCTTAAAGATACACAATAATGCGTAGTTCTATAAGAAGGCATATCAAAACAGCTTGAGACACATACAATGTACGTATTGTTTAATTAAAATAAAATAATAATAATAAAATCCAAATCTGATTGCTTCACAAAACGTTTGATATGCTTTCCTATCTGAACTGTGTCCTCTAAATGTTAGATGATTTTGTAGTATTTTCTGGTTTGGGCCATGCATCTTTGTCCGTCATATAGTCCTCGACCCTGTAATAACCCTTTGACATTAAACTTTTTTTCAAATATTTCTTAAGAGCGGGAAATGATAAATTTAAAGCATCGACGGGTAACTTGTTATAAATGTGAATACCTTGACCAAAAAATGACTTATATGCTTTGCGGATACGACTACTTCTGATAGCAAGCTTGTTTTTATTTCTAGTATTATAGCTGTGGATGTCAGAAATTTTTTTGAATGTATGTATATTCTTTACAACAAAAATAATATTGTCATAGATATATTGGGAAGCAACAGTTAAAATATTAATTTCTTTAAATAGTTCTCTAACTGATGCACCTGCCTTTAAATTATACAGAAAGCGGATGGCTCTTTTTTGTAAAACAAATATAGTCTGTATGTCAGCTGCTTTGCCCCAAACCAGAATACCATATGACATTACACTATGAAAATAACTGTGATAAACTAAGCGAGCTGTGTCAATATTCGTTAATTGTCTAATTCTCCTCACGGCATGAGCGGCCGAGCTTAATCGAAGAGCGAGTTTTCTTATATGAGGACTCCATTGTAGATTTTTGTCCAACGTCGAACCTAGGAACACTGCTTTATCTACTATCTCTAAACATTCACCATTCAGGAGAATCTTAGTGTCCACCGGTGCAACGTTTGGCAAAACAAATCTAATACATTTGGTTTTCTTAGCATTAAGTAGCAAATTGTTAATAGTAAACCAGTTCAGTACAGCAGCTAGTGTGTTATTGATTACAGTAAAATCGGTAGATTGCCGGTCAACTTCGAAAATTAAAGATGTATCATCGGCAAACAGAACGATATCACAAAGGTTTTGTACTACACAAGGTAAATCATTTATATAAACCAAAAACAGGAATGGGCCCAAAATAGAACCCTGTGGCACTCCTAATTTTACTGAAGTCCCTTTAGACTGGGTTTTATTTACAACAACTGTTTGTGTTCTGTTGCTAAGATATGAAGACATGAGATTCAAGGCATTTTCTGACAAACCATAATGTTCTAATTTAAGAATGAGGGTTGTATGATCTACACAATCAAACGCTTTAGAAAGATCACAGAATATACCAATTGCATCGTAATGTTTTTTCCAGGCAATGAAAATATGTTTGATGAGTACCGCAGCAGCGTCGGTTGTGGAACGTCCCTTTGTGAAACCAAACTGATTGCTTGTAAGCAATCCATGTCTGTTGAAGTGGCCCAGTAGATCATTTAACATTAGCTTTTCAAAGACTTTACTTAGTACAGGAAGTATTGATATCGGCCGGAAGTTATTCAGATCACTAGAATCACCCGATTTAAAAAGAGGTATGACTTTACTACATTTCATAAGATCTGGAAAAACGCCTTGTGAAACTGAATTATTATAAACTAGCTGTGCCCGCGGCTCCGCCCGCGTGGAATTCGGTCTGTGTCATTAAGCGGCTAATTCACCCCTAATTTCTCTCCCTCTACCCTGGAGGCGGAACGTGAAGTAAAGTTGACAGATGGATTCGCTAGAGGACAGTTGTCCTGATATTTTTTTACAATTACCACAAAATGAAACTACAGTCAAAAATCAATACTTTTTTGTCGTTATAATTTTTTTTGCCGTTACTTAAAAGACATAGAGCAGCAGGTGTATATCGGACGATACAGTACCACTTTCGTATTTATACGTTCATGTCCACGGCAAATGTCATCCAAATCGATCTTCCCGTCAAATCAATCTAAGCATGAAAGGTAAGAACAGGCGCGGTTGCAGCGCGGTTGAAATTTGGGTGGGGGAGGGGGGTCACAAATGCAGAAAAGACTTTTAGAGAGGGCCAGTAATGATTTTTTCTATTTGAGGTGTACTAAGCGAGAGTAGTAGCTACCCCCCCTTTTAGACGTTGAATTTTTATAGCCCACGTATAACCTGGCTGGTGATTTTCTTGAATTGGAATTAGTAATCTTTAAGGGGTGATTTCTGGGATAACAATGCAAAAAAAACCGGCCAAGAGCATGTCGGGCGATGCTCAGTGTAGAGTTTCGTAGTTGCCGCCCTGTTACAAAACATCCGTTCAAAAGGTCGTTTATTAAGGCTCCTTATTCCCTAAAAGGTCGAAAAACTCTATTAATGAAAAAAGCCGCATAAAATGCTATTTATAAGATAGTTTGAAGTATTAGTAATACAAAAAAATTATTTTGAACCATGTTTATTATTATTAAGTACCCAAAAATACGATTCTTACAAAAAGTGTCCTGTGAAGTGTGATTTAAGTGTCTTTTTTAAAAATTCATAGTAATTTTAAATTTACTGCTATAGTAATGTCTTTTTTTATCGTGATAGAAATATAGTTTAACTTTGCAATGGTAATATTTTTAGGGCAAAATATTCATAGGGTTTTCGTGGAAAAAATGAAATGTAACCGTGTTTTCATCAAAAAACTGGCATATAATCAGAAGGTATTTTGTCGATTATCCAAGATGAATCTTCGATTTTTATTTCCATGGCCGTCTCATACATGATATACTCAATTGAATTTAATTCAAATTGAATAAGAATTTTTACCATTTTTTGCGTAATCTGAAAATGAACGGTACACCTAACTGGAAAATCCGGAAAGGCCTTCCAAGACAACCAATTTTTTTCATATTTCACTCGTTAAAATGTAATATTTGCTCCGATGGCCGTTTAGATAAAGAAATGAACTATTATGTGCATCAATAGTTGATTTAAAAAAACTTAGTATTTTCGCCATAGCCTTCGAAGAAAATGAAGCATTTCGTGAAATTCGTGCGTTTTGGGAATAAGGCCTCTTAAGGGATATTTGGCGGCGCTTACGTCATTTTACTATCCGGCACTTCCTTTCACTATGCGTTTTTGACTGATAATTCAACAACGGCTGAACCGATTTTATTCAATATAGTTTTTATTGAAAGTTCTTATCAGGCCTCACTTCCATTATTGTTTTCTATTTTTTTGGACCCACGGTTCAAAAGTTAGATGGAGGAGACGCCCTTTCTTGAACTTTCAGATCTAATATTTACGAAACTATCAGTTTCATCCAAAAAATGTCTTAGAAGACCTCTATTCTTTTTGAAAGACCTATTCAATAATACCCAACACGATAGAGTTGGAGCGAAAAAAAAGTGACCTCCCATTTTATGTGTACTCTAATAAAAATATTTTTTTAGTTATTATTCTATTACTTTGGCGGCGTGATTAATGCACATACTGATACCAAATTTCAGCTTTCTAGTGCGAACGGTCACTGAGCTAGACCGCGGACAGACGGACAGACAGACGGACGGACATGGCGAAACTAAAAAGAGATAAATAGTAGTTTATGTAACTGTTACCGGCGTGCCGGCGGTCGGGGAGGAGGGTGGATTTTACTTACCGTAGGTAATTAATTTTCATACGTTTTTACCACACTGTCACTACGTTACTGGTTGAAATAATGGTGGTAATTACATACGGTTTCCGAACGCGGAATAGAGGATTTATGATATTGGTGTAGATCAAGATATTTATTCTTCAATGTAAGCACATTACAATGCACTAATGAACGTCAGAGAAAAAAAAATACGAACGATTTATATTATTTCAATAATATTTTTGAAATTTTGGAAAATTTTGAAATTTTGTGAAATTTTTGAAATTTTTGAATTTTTTGAAAATTTGAAATTTTTGAATTTTTTGAAATTTTTGAAATTTTTGAAATTTTTGAAATATTTGAAATTTTTGAAATTTTTGAAATTTTGAAATATACGAAATTTTTCACTTCACTTCACTTTATTCTATTTTATATTTTTTTATTTCCTTCCATTTAACATGTTTCTCAATCTTATAGGTGTCGCATTATCGTGACCCCCTCCCCCCCCCATCCGCGAACCGTCCGATAAGGAATTTCGTTCCAAAACTACCACCGGTTCTAACCCTACACCTGGCCCGAGAAGTATTATGTATGACCGAAAAGAAACTCCACGGGACTTATTGTTTTCAAAACAGTATTACATTATTAGATCTTAAAGATACAAAATAATGCGTAGTTCTTCAAGAAGACATCAAAACAGCTTGAGGGACAGATAATGTACCTATTGTTTAATTATAAAGAAAAATAAATCCTAATCTGACTGCTTCACAAAACGTTTGATATGTTTTCCTACCTAAACGATGTCCTATAACTGTTAGATGATTTTGTAGTAGTTTCTGGTTTGGGCCTTGCATCTTTGTCCGTCATATATAGTCCTCGAACCTACGATAACCCTTTGACATTAATGACATTTTCAAATATTTCTTAAGAGCGGGTAAAGTTAAATTTAAAGCATCGACGGGTAACTTGTTATAAATATGAACACCTTGACAAAAAAATTACAAACTATTTCAATACCAAATTTCATCTAAATACGTACATCGGTTATTGGTTGCTTCTTCCCCATGTAAACTTCCACCCCTTTTGCATCCGCTTAGTTATTAGGACGATACAATTTTGTCATAATGGCCCACGAGGTCATCTTTTTTTATTCAAAATTAGATCTTGTTCCAGAAGGTGAAATTTTAAAATATGATGTACTATTTTTAGGACACTGGGTCACTATTCCACTTGTATTATCTAAATTTCATCTAAATACGTACAGCGCTTATTGGTTGTTTCTTCCCCATGTAAACTTCCACCCCTTTTGCATCCATTTAAGGTATAATTTCTGAGATAAAACTATTTTATTTCCTTTTCCAGAGCTCAAATTATCTCCATACTAAATTTTAACTGAATCAATTCTGCGGTTAATAATTCCCCATACAAATTTCTGACTCCCTTTTCACCCCTTTAGGGTTGATTTTCGGGGTGAAAACTATCCTTTGTCCTTTCTTGAGACCCATACTATCTCTATACTAAATTTCATCTTTATCAGTTCAGCGGTAAAAAAATCCTCATACCAAATTTCAACCCCCTTTTCACCCCCACAAGGGTTTATTATCGGGATGAAAACTATTCTGTCGTTTCTCGGGACTCAAATTATCTCCATACTAATTTCTATTAAAAATTCTCCATACAAACTTTCAACCCCTTTTTCACCCCCTCCAGGGTTGATTTTCGGGATGAAAACTATTTATTATCCTTTCCCGGGACTCAAACTATCTCTATACAAAATTTCATCAAAATCCGTTCAGCCGTTTTCACGTGATGCGCGGTCAAATAAACAGACAAACAGATAAACAGATAAACAGATAAACAGATAAACAGACAAACAGACAAACAGACAAAAATTCTAAAAATTGTTGTAACGTGTTCTGTTATCGATGCTAAGTATCCCCAGCCAACTTTTTTTCGAATATATTCCATGTACAGACTTTCGACCCTCTTCAGCTTTATTATATGTATAGATTAAGGCTAAGTAAGGCGCTATGACGTCTATGATATGACTGATGACTACAACTGATGTACCCCATAAGTCTTCTGTTTTCTTTAAATTCAGAGATTTGAATATTTTTACAATTTTTTCTGAATCTACAAGGTCAAATTCAAATATCATCTGACATTTCTTAATATTAGTGCAAAGTAAGGAATGAGCTTGAAACGAAGATGATTTTAGACATTTTGTGGTATTTAATGCTATGTTAGAAAAATAATCTTCGAATGCCGAGGCAATATCGTCATTTGACAAGACCTGCTGTTCCTCTGAGACAATGTTGACTTAACAATCGCGTGATTTACATTTACCAGCTTCCTTATTTATAACTAGCTGTGCCCGCGGCTCCGCCCGAGTGGAATTCGGTCTGTGTCAGTAAGCGGCTAATTCACCCCTAATTTCTCTCCCGCTACCCTGGAGGCGGAACTTGAAGTAAAGTTGACAGATGGATACGCTAGAGGACAGTAGTCCTAATAAAATATTTTAAAATTACCACTAAATGAAACTACACTCAAAAATTAATACCTTTTTTTTGTCATATTGGCATGATTTAAACGACATAGAGTAGTAGGTGTATATCGGACGATACAGGACCACTTTTGTATTTATACGTTCATATTTGAGGTGCACTTGGAGGGGGGGGGGGGGGTCCCCATGACCCATGCAAATTTAACTCAATCGAGTGTACTGGCTACCCCCTCCACTTTTAGACGTTGAATTTATATAGGCTACGTATAACCTGGCTGGGGATTTTCTTGAATTAGTCATCCTTAAGGGGTGATTTCCGGGATAACAATGCAAAAAAAACCGGCCAAGAGCATGTCGGGCAATACTCAGTGTAGAGTTTCGTAGATGCCGCCCTGTTACAAAACATCCGTTCAAAAGATCGTTTATTAAGGGATATTTGGCGGCGCTTACGTCATTTTACTATTCGGCATTTCCTTTCAATATGCGTTTTTGACTGATAATTCAAAAACGGCGGAACCGATGACGTACGGAGGATGAGGACGAACGTGTAGGTAATGAATTTTCATACGTTTTTACCACACTGTCACAGATAATACACTGATGTTACGTTACTGGTTGCAATAATGTTGGTTCCGATAGAGGATTTATGATATTGGTATAGATCAAGATATTTATTCTTCAGTGTAAACACATTACAATGCACTAATAAACGTCAGAGAACACGCGATTTGAACGAAGTTGTTATTTCATTTTTGACTTTTTCGTAAATTTTGTGGTTTTATTTTTATATTGTATTTTTTGGAAATTTTGGAATTTTGGAAATTTTGGATGGGTGTCGCGTTTTCGTGACGTGACGCTTTTTCGTGACGGTCACGTGACTTTTTTTCACCTAGTCCCCCATCCGCGAAACGTCCGATAAGGAACTTCATTCCAAAACTACCACCGGTTCTAACCCTACACCTCTGGCCCAAGAAGTATTATGACCGAAAAGAAACTCGACGGGACCTATTTTTTTCAAAACAGTAATACATTATTAGATCTTAAAGATACAAAATAATGCGTAGTTCTTCAAGAAGGCATATCAAAACATCTTGAGAGACAGATAATGTACCCATTGTTTAATTACTTATAAAGAAAAATAAATCCTAATCTGACTGCTTCACAAAACGTTTGATATGTTTTCCTACCTAAACGGTGTCCTATAAATGTTAGATGATTTTGTAGTAGTTTTTTGGTTTGGGCCATGCAACTTTGTCCGTCATATATAGTCCTCGAACCTGCAATAACCCTTTGACATTCATGACATTTTCAAATTATTCTTAAGAGCGGGTAAAGGTAAATTTAAAGCATCGACGGGTAAAATGTTATAAATATGAACACCTTGACCAAAAAGTTAAAAATTATTTCAATACCAAATTTCATCTAAATACGTACAGCGGTTATTGGTTGTTTCTTCCCCATGTAAACTTCGACCCCTTTTGCTTAAGGGATAATTTCCAAGATAAAACTATTTTATTTCCTTTTCCAGAGCTCAAATTATCTCCATACCAAATTTTATCTAAATCGATTCTGCGGTTAATAATTCCCTATACAAATTTCCAACTCCCTTTTCACCCCTTTAGAGTTGATTTTCTGGTTGAAAACTATCCTTTGTCCTTTCTCGAGACCCATACTATCTCTATACCAAATTTCATCTTTATCAGTTCAGCGGTAAAAAATCCTCATACCAACTTCCAACCCCCTTTTCACCCCCACAAGGGTTGATTTTCAGGATGAAACTATTCTGTCGTTTCTCGGGACTCAAATTATCTCCATACTAATTTCTATTCAAAATTCTCCATACAAAATTTCAACCCCCTTTTCACCCCCGCCAGGGTTGATTTTCGAAATTAAAATTATATATTATCCTTTCCCGGGACTTAAACTATCTCTATACAAAATTTCATCAAAATCCGTTCAGCCGTTTTCACGTGATGCGCGGTCAAATAAACAGACAAACAGATAAACAGACAAAAATTCTAAAAATTGTTGGAACGTGTTCTGTTATCGATTCTAAGTATCCCCAGCCAACTTTTTTTCGATTATCTTCCATGTACAGACTTTCGACTCTCTTCAGCTTTATTATATGTATAGATATTCCATACTGTTTTCACCTTGTTGTCCGAAATTTTGATTTTTGCACTAGTATAGTTCGCCTTCGCAGTCAAACACACTTTCTTGAAAATGTTTGAATAGTTCTTAACATAGCCCAGAAAATCTGCATTTTTGTTCAGTTCTCTATCTCCATAAAGTTCATAAAGCCTCTTTCTACTTTTATGCCTACGGTAGCCCATTCGCTAAACTTTGATTTAGATTTAGTCTTTGACCCACTAATAGTTCTCAATTTGAAATGTTTGTTAAATTGACAAAGAATCATACCAAACAAATCTTCATACAAGTTATTTGAGTTATAAAAATGTGAATAAGGCAGTGTTGACAGATGATTTTGAATTTCTTTTTTGAATAATTCCAAACGATAACCATAATGGGTCTATGTTACAGTTTGTGGAGTTTCCTGGATTGGCTTTATAAAAGATGCCCTTTGACCGCTGTGATCAGAATTAAAACAGTTAAATATTTGCTTATCCAGACATTCACAGTTACAAAAAATATTATCTAGGCATGTTGCACTAGTGACGCCCACCCGGGTAGGTTCAAAGAACAAATTAAACATATTAAACGATTTAAACAAACTGCTTTAGACTGGCCCATGTTGGCCCATGGTGTAGAGCAGCCATAATATTTATTTTATATACGGATTCGCGACACGTTCGTCTGGTCTGACCGCACTCTTGTTGATACAAAAATAAACTGTTTATTGCATTCAAACAAAGGTAAATTTTAACAAACAAAACTCTTATTAAACTCGAGTGCGAGATACTCGTCAGTTACCTACAGTTATTTAGTAGAGTTAGTGCGAAGAAAAGTCTGTCCCTCGTGTTTTATAATGTACCATACCATGAGAAACCCAAAACATTTTAACAGGGGGTAACTATTCCAGATCATATTTATCTTGATTAACCCTTTGACCGCCAAAGACGTCAAATCACGGGCACGGAAAGTTGGTCCCTCAACGCCAGCAAGTGATATCACGTACAAAATATAGCCGGTTTGCCTTGCACACTCGCGCGCGCTGGGGCGTCGTCGTGGACACGATTTTTCCGTCCGATGCTTAATTGGCGTTCAAAGGGTTAACCAAAAGAATAAATTGTATGGGCATTTGAGCACTCATACATTTTACGAGACTTCTCATTGCGCACAGACTAGCGGAAGTAGTTAAGCGGGCCATGTGTTCAATATGAGCTTAACACCTCTTTATTGTCAAGACAACGAGCGAGTCAAGATCATTATGATATGAACACCTTAGCTTAGCTAATTGCCACGTTTGATGACCTTGATTTTGAAATGACGCTGGCTGTCACGGAATGTACCTAAAGCTCAGCCTTGCGGGGCGATTAATAATTATACAAGGTTTTATCTGAACACGGTTTTTTATTTATTTTTCCCTTAGCAACAGGCTAAGCAGCTAGCCTAACATGGTCGGATTTTTATCGCCTGTCACCATAGCTGTTACGTTCTAACAAGTATGTAAGTGCGAAAGTCATGACGTGATCGGCGATAAAATGACAACCATGATACGCGTTCATGATTTGCACCAGGGTACCGAAAGTACCGGGAAATCCCGGGAATTTACAACTCAGTCAGAACCGGTACCGACAAATGTGAATCCCGGTTCTCGGTTCTTTTCGGTACTGGGGAGGAAGGATTTTTTTTACACGCAGTGTGAAAATTACCAGTGATATTATTGTGTAATGACCTTTGAAATTGTATGGATCATTATTTGTTTAAAGTCGAAATCCTAACTATCATCAGCACATCATCACACCTTTTCTTCAGTTTTTATCTCATCACATTACCCTTCGTTCGGTTGCTTCTTATATATCAACGCATATAGTGTTAGTGTCACGTGACATGTAACGTGACGGTATCTCTATGTGTACTTGTGTAAATATTGTTCTGTCGATTTCTTTCAAGTCATTTGGTATTGGTCAAAAGCTTTTCATTTTAACTCCATTACCTCAAGCCCGGCTTAAAATGATTACATGAATCAACGCACCCAAAAATAGATTAAGATTTCGAAACAGCCTTTGTTACGCAAGGTGGGCTTGTATCTTTTATTTTTATGAAAAAGGAAGCAAACGAGCAGACGAATCGCCTGATGGTAAGCAATTACCGTCGCCCATGGACGTCCGCAACACCAGAGGAGTCACAAGCGCATTGCCGGCCTTTAAGATGAGAATACGCACTTTTCTTGAAGGTCGTATCGGTCCGGAAATACCGCAGACGACAATTCATTCCACAGTTTTGTTGTGCGAGGTAGGAAGTTTCTGGAGAAACGCACAGTTGAAAACTGCCAGTTGGCAGTCCTACTAACTAAACTAACTTAGATAACTATCTAAGTGGTGATAATGGAAATGCTGACGCGTAGCCGATTCCTCCGCCAGATTTTCGGTATATAGGTAATACTATCGACTGGTCCGTGAAAAATATAACGCTGTGCTGTTGAAATTCTGCAATGAGACTGATCCACCAACAGTAACTAAAGGATAAATTCGCCTTTAAACTTTCTTTATTATTTGTTATACACTTTCTACTTTCCCTATTTTTACTTACTTACGAATATAACAGGTTGTAAGTATAGTATTTTTATTCTTAAACCATTGAAAATGTGACCAAAAGAAAATCGCTAACTGTAAAAGAGCTGTTTGAATAGCAACCCGTAAAGAAAAAAAACATATGTGAGGGATGACAGCATTGTTCATTATATTATAGCGAAAATTAGCAAAATCTCGAAAAAAATAACTCTGTACCGAAAAGTACCGAAAGAACCGGGAATTCCCGGTTCCGAGCCAGTACCGGAAATCTCAGTACCGGTTCTGAAAAAGGCACCGGTACCGCAATCCCTAATTTGCACACGCTTTTTCTAAACGACAAAGGTTTGCTCTGATCATTTCCAAACCCTCTCACTCTAGGTACAGTCGCCATGAAATATATAGGAGCGGCCAAGGTACTCAAAAATATCTGAACATGCAATTTATCGCCTTGAAAATAAAGGCATTGTTCAGATATTTGTGACCACCTTGGCCGTTCCGATATATCTGATGGCGACTATACGATAGTACAGGGTGCGTAGCCAACGTGCCAATCGTTAAAGCTCCGTAGCGAACGTAACGCAACTGTCACTGTCGCACTAATATGGAAGAGTGATATAGAGGGAGGAGCGTTAATGATTGGCACGTTGGCTATGCACCCTGGCCCCCTCCATATGGCGTCCTAGGCGGGTCCCTGCCCATGCCCCGGGTGGTTCTGAGGTCTTCATCCAGATCATTGTCATCATCCCTGCTTGGAGGGCCTTTAGATTTCTCATACCTAGAATAAATGTGACACTTAACAAATTTGTTTAAGGACTGTAGCTTAGTTATATCAAATGAGTATGGAGTAAGATGGCTAGTGAATATGTTATACTGTAAAAGTAAGATCCATATTAGTTTACGAAAAGTTGCAACGTTCAAACACAAAAAAAAGTTCTTCCTCCTAGCGTTTGTCCCGGCTAGGGGTTTGCTTGACAACCTAATCCCATGAATTGGCGTAGGCACTTGATTATACGAACACGATTGCCATCTGACCTTCAACCCAGAGGGGAAACTAGGCCGTATCGGGATAGTTGACATGCTGAAATTAGGTTCTCGGGATCAACACGTGCGCAAGAATTTTCCAAAAATAATGCACACCTCCTGGGATTGGGCAAACTCGGACTACACGAATTTATAACCAAATGAAGATAATATAATATAATTTCAAACAAAAAAGAACCGACTTCACTAAGCATCCACCTTTCCAACACCAAATGCTCGATCTGCTGTATAAAATACTCAAATCACCATAGGTGTGCTTATAATAGTTGAAGAGTTCCCTCGATTTCTCCAGGATCCCATCATCAGGTCCTGACATGGTTACAATGGGACCAAGTGTGAAGTATACGCTTTCAAACAAAAAAAGAATTTTCCAAATCGGTCCAGCCGTCTTCGAATAATCGGTGAACATACATAAAAAAAAAATAGCAAAAACAAAGATCCCGACGAATTGATAACCTCCTCCTTCGAAATCTTGAAGTCGGTTGAAAACGATTTCCAATTCCAGCTTACTTGAAATAAATTCTTTGAAAAAGTCTAATTTGACTGGTGGCAATTCCACTTTATTTTTTGCTACATGACAGCATCATCATCATATCGTATGGCTTTGTTTCACTGCGATCTTCATAAATCCGTTATATTTCGACTGTGAGATTTTTCAACCAGTCCTCTGCTGCTGGGGAAAGGTGGCGAAGTTCCTTTAGGCCGCCAGGGAAACAGTAAAGCGGGCACTGTTCAACAATGTGGAATAAGGTTTGATCTGGGGCGCCGCAGTCACAGGCTGGGGAGTCTCTTAGCCCCCACTTAAATAGAAGGTGGTTAGCCCGCCCATGCCCCGTACGGAATCTGTTTAGCTTCACATACTGATCGTGGGGCTTCAAAACCTGCGGGATTTTTTGTTGGGTCCGGGTACAGGTTCATTTCAGGGTGCTCAGATAGTCCTCATGATCGGCGCCAGGCTGACAGTGTGTCGTAGTTTGTGAGAAGCTAATTGGTCCATATTGGGGATCTAGATTTTAAACGGATGCATCAGTAGGTATATTACAGTGACCAATAATTTTAATTGGGTGTCATTTAATCGATCTGCAGAATATTCCTATTTTGGTAAGCAAAAATATATGTTTGGTCAGCAAAATGAAACACTTGGTTCCCGTTTCGGAGACTTACGGTCAGCAAGTATTTCTAAACCAGTTCGCAATTAATGTCATACTGAGCTGCTCTAAAATGATTTGGTTGGCAATTTAATTGTTTCAGCAGTAAGCTATCCGCCTTTAATCAGATTTCTTTAAGCAATCAGTGGGTAAGCGAAATATTCAATTTTGAATTACAATTAAACTGATGCGCAAAAATTGGTTCGCTAAAAAATCTGTTCATCAGCAAGTGTCTTACCAACCTAACCAACCTTTTGCTGATCAGCTGATTTTTTGAAGCATAAGAAAATCTAGGCATCATTTAATTACTCACCATTGAGGGTCACAGTTCTAATCTAACCTAACCCACTTTATTTGTAGCCGTTCGGGTCGGTTGAGGGTCACAGTTCTAACCTAACCTAACCCACTTTATTTGTAGTCGTTCGGGTCCATTGAGGGTCACAGTTCTAATCTAACCTAACCCACTTTATTTTTAGCCAAATTTAATTATATTATAAATTTTTAATGTCCCTGGCTCCGTAGTAGTAATTCTATGACCAAATTTTGGACCTGAAAAAACCTTTGGACAAGCCTTTGGCAAGTTAATCCAAAAATAAAATTGTACTAATTTCACTCCGATTACAACTCCGCCGATTTTTCAAATTAAACGTCACCAACTTTATTATATCAGATTACCATTGCTTTAATTAAACTGCTTACGGCCATGTTTTTTCTACCCACCAATTTTTCAATCTTGCTGACCAAGTAATTATTTTGCAGCTCAACAATTTTTTGAGCAGATAAATTATAACAAAAGCAGATCAATATTGGTTATAACGTTGTCCGTTTGTGAGTTTTTTGCTGAACGACAATTGTAGCTCCATTTTTATTTATTGCCAGCAAAATTTTTGTATGCTGACCAAATTATTTAAATGCAATTTTTTTTTGCGAATTAGTTTTAAAAACGGCTGATCATTTAATAACTTCCCATTTGGGTTTAGATAACGCCTGCTCTTTGACATTAGCAATGATGATGTGCATTTTTTTGTAACTATAAATTTTCAGAAAAACTCAGTGGTACGAGTGGGTTGGAACTGTTGGAAGTCTGACGTCTTTACCGCCATGCTACCATCAATTTCTGTAACAGCAAAGTAAACTTCACTCTTTGTGATCAAACCAATTTTGGTGAATGTTACTCATGAATGGTCTGGAAATGGACACTAGTTATTTTGTTTTCAGAAAGCCTCTCAAAGAAAACTTCTGGGAAATGACATACTTATCACATCCCAACCCACAAAGCCGCGGTTAAAGCCATTCTCTAATTTAAAAAAAAAAACCGGCCAAGAGCGTGTCGGGCCACGCTCACTGTAGGGTTCCGTAGTTTTCCGTCCATCACAGTAAGTGTCCCCACTTAAGAGTTAATAACACCGCCATGTAGGATATGATATGAGAGTTCCATGTACAGCGACATCTATCGGCAAATTGAGTAAACTATTGCGCGCGAGCATAAAGTATGGAAGATGATTTTTATGGGATAATTCTTTATTGCGTGAACCGATTTTCACCGTTTTTACTTTATTTGAAAGCACGTCATTTCATTGTAATTTTGTAGAAATTACAGGTACAATAAACACCTGCTTATACGGTTAAATTACAAACTTAGTTCAGAAATTATTTTGTATTTTTTTTTCAAAAACTATTCATCCTATCAAGTTCAAAATAATTTTCCAAGAAAGTTTTTATAAAGTTCTACTTTTGAGATTTTTTTCATATTTTTAAAACTTATGGTTCAAAAGCTAGAGGGGGGGGACGCATATTTTTTTACTTCTGGAGCGATTATTTCCGAAAATATTTACATTATCGAAAAATGATTTTAGGAAACCCCAATTCATTTTTAAATACCTATCCAATAATATATCACACGTTAGGGTTGAAATGAAAAAAAAAATCACTCCCCACTTTACGTATAGGGGAGGTACCCTAATAAAAAAAAAATTTTCACTTTTTATTTTACCACTTTGTCGGCGTGATTGATATACATATTAGTACCAAATTTCAGCTTTCTAGTGCTAACGGTCACTGAGATTATCCGCGGACGGACAGACGGACGGACGGGCAGACATGGCGAAACTACATGGGTTCCTAGTTGACTACGGAACCCTAAAAAGGAGGTGGTGATACGTTCAAATGAATGTACTTTTTGTGCAAGTACCCAAGTTCACAGTTAATTCTGATGCTCCACCATACGTTTAAAAAATTCTCGTTTCGTAAGCAGATACCTCCGAACCTTCGAATTGGTCCCATTGGATATTTGGTTAAGATCTGACGAGGAATCATAAGGATATAAGGATAATTTTAGAAGGAATAATGTATTATACATATAAGGATATATATGTACACTCCTCAAATATGAAAGTCAGACTCACAGTAATACGGATGTAACAAAAATAGTGGTGATTAGTTTAAGTCTTAAACTGATCACCACTTAAACTTTAAGAGCATGATTGGTTTCATTGCAAATTGCAATTAAGGAAAAGTAGGAGAAACATTTTTTGGATGAGGAACATTGTTTTTATACGGGACACGTCATCCCATCCCGGCCGACTGGGATGACGTGTCCCATACATAATTTTTAAGAAAAAAAAAACCGTTTCAATGGGGGTAGCCGGTGAAGGATTATTGTAGACGGTGCACTTAGATTCCATACAATGAAATAACTGGCTTAACAAACGCAGCGGAGAGGACATATCGCCAAACGTGAACTATGCGTCGTTGAAGAGTTCCGCTCTGGTCATCATCAGCAGTTCCACTTCATCAAATGTCACTCTTTTGAATGAAAATGCTTGATTTGTTGATAAAAATACAAAAGTCACTTTATGTATGCCTTTAAGATTTAAGGAATTCCCTCGATTCCTCATGGAACTCATCATCAGAACTTGAGCTTGACGAAAATTGGTCCTGACAATCTAACTTGCTTAACAAACACAGCGAAGAGGACAAATGGCCAAACGTGAACTATGCGTCGTTGAAGAGTTCCGTTCTGTTCATCATCAGCAGTTCCACTTCATCAAATGTCATTGTCTTGAATGAAAATGATGGTTTTGTTGATAAAAATATAAAAATCACTATATGCATGCCTTTAAGATTTGAGGAGTTTCCTCGATTCCTCATGGATCCCATCATCAGAACTGCATTTTAACAAAAACGGGACCAATCTGTATATATATACTTACAATCAAAAAAATAATTTTCAAAATCGGTTCAGACATGACGGAGTTATGGAGTAACAAACATAAAAAAAAAACACATCGAACTGAGAACTCCTCTTTTGAAATCTTGAAGTCGGTTAAAGACCATTTATTTTTCGGGTGATTTTTTTTGTCATAATTAGAATATGATACCAATATTGCCATTAAACGGATCCCCCGCATTTTTGTCACACCTTGTATATATATGAGCGTTCTCTTAATTCACCACAGTCACCACAGAATGGCAACAAGCCGGTCTGATACGAATTACTAATCAAACGTATTGACCCACGAAGCCGATACCCTTGAAAGTTTAGCGACAGTTCTGTTCTGCAGCCTAAACAACCGCAGTGCATTAGTAACGTGTTTGATAGCAGTTATGACCTGACCAACCTTGAAAGTGAACTAGATTTTAGAGACCCCGTTTGTCTAATCAGTGATATCGGAGTTTCACTAACGGATACTACATTAACGGCGCGTTGATGTCGAACATTGAGTTGGGCAAGTTGGAGCTGGTTTGACTGGCTTTTCCATGGTTGTTTCTTCGAGATAAAAAAACTGATTTGTCCTGGACTAGACAAGACATGGTGAAAATCGAGTTCTATGGAGTAATTCTTAAATTCTTTTTTTGATTGTAAGTATATATATACAGATTGGTCCCCTTTTTGTCAAAACGCAGTTCTGATGATGGGATCCATGAGGAATCGAGGGAACTCCTCAAATCTTAAAGGCATACATATAGTGATTTTTATATTTTTATCAACAAAACCATCATTTTCATTCAAAACAGTGACATTGGATGAAGTAGAACTGCTGATGATGATCAGAACGGAACTCTTCAACGACGCATAGTTCACGTTTGGCGATTCGTCCTCTTCGCTGTGTTTGTTTAGCAAGTTTAATTGTCAGAACAAATGTTCGTCCAGCTCAAGTTCTGATGATGGGATCCATGAAGAATCGAGGGAACTCCTCAAATCTTAAGGGCTTACACATAGTGACTTTTGTATTTTTATCAACAAATCAAGCATTTTCATTCAAAAGAGTGACATTTGATGAAGTGGAACTGCTGATGATGAACAGAACGGAACTCTTCAACGACGCATAGTTCATGTTTGGCGATTCTTCCTCTTCGCTATGTTTGTTAAGCAAGTTAGATTGTCAGGACTAATTTTCGTCAAGCTCAAGTTCTGATGATGAGTTCCACGAGGAATCGAGGGAATTCCTCAAATCTTAAAGGCATACATAAAGTGACTTTTGTATTTTTATCAACAAATCAAGCATTTTCATTCAAAAGAGTGACATTTGATGAAGTGGAACTGTTGATGATAATCAGAACGGAACTCTTCAACGACGCATAGTTCACGTTTGGCGATTGGTCCTCTCCGCTGCGTTTTTTAAGCAAGTTATGTCATTGTATGGAATCTAAGTGCACCATCTATCTACAATAATCCTTCACCGGCTACCCCCATTGAAGTCGGTTTTTTTTCTTAAAAATTATGTAAGTCAGTTGAATGACTGAAAATAATATAAAATAAATGTAGAAAAAAAAAAAAATGCAAATAAATAAATATGTATATAATATTTAATAACTATATCAAAAGACGTGATAAAAAAAAACATAAATAAATAAACAAAGAATGAAAATAACTAAACAGAAATAAAGTAAAAAAATTGGTTGTTTGTAAAGTAGGTTTACGATCGAGATGTTTACGTGATAACGTCTAACCGCTCGTGAGGATTCCGCGTGACAAGTTTCACGGAATGACTGGCAGCGCTCGAGATGAGACGGGAGATCGGTCCGTCTCTCTCTCGTTATACCTGCGATCGCGCTCGTGAGGTTTTGGTGTGACACAAGTTTCTGAACATGTCACCCGACTAAAACGATTTTAAAGACGTTATCACGTCAATAATACAACAAAACATATAATAATAATAAACTAAGGTCAAAACTAACTAGTAAATAGCCTGAATAACCTAGATGTAGAAACTGTAGAATGTAAATTTGCATTATCTGCATGTTAGTTTTAAGTTGTATAATACAGTTGTATATTTATTGTTCTCAAGTAAGCGAGTTTTAGTAAATTCTTATTGAGAATAAAGCTCTTAAACAATAAATCGGAGAAGCAGTTTTTAAGATAAACGGAAAAATTCTAATGTATCTAATGTAAGATTACATTTTGGACCGTCGTGAATAATAAGGCATGTTCACGTAATAAATTAGCCATATGAAAACGTAAATAAATCGTTTACTTCTAACGCTACAGGTTATTATATATACAAAAACAGGTTATTATATAAGAAAACATTCAAAAAATAAAATACAATGCATTTTTTGCGAAATCCTCAGGAACTGGAGAATTGTTTTACTTTCTTTCGAACGCCTGCCATTAGTGTAGTTATTGACGTGTTAGTGAACTGACGAGCGGGTGCGTTCCATACTCTTTTGAAGTCAGCATCACTGTCCGCTACTGCACCTTTCTTGAGCAGGTATCGCTTGATGTTTGCCCAATACCTTTCTGTCGGGCGAAGTTCTGGGCACTTTGGCGGGTTCATGTTTTTCGCCACATAAATAACATTCTGATTATCGAGCAAATTTAAGGGTTTTTGAGCGTAATGAGCTGAAGCTAAATCAGGCCAAAATATAGGGGGACGTTCATGTTTCCTATATAAGGGCAGAATTCGCTTCGTAATACACTCCTGTCGGTAGACATCTCCGTTGATTGTGCCAGTAGTAAAAAAGCTCGAACTCTTCAGCCCGCATGAGTAAATAGCTTGCCATACCATGATTTTAGGGGCGAATTCAAAAGCGATGGACTTATGCTCTTCCGAAACATCCCGGCCAGCCACACACGTATATAATTGAGGCCCCGGTAAAGTTCTCATGTCTTTTATGTTTCGTCATACATTAATATGCATCGGTCGCGATTTTGATTGAAAAACTTGCTCAAAGTTTTAGCACGACATTATAATAAATAATAATAAATACTCTTTATTGCACACCTCATACAGTTACAAGCACAAATTTTACAATTAGATAAATTTAGGTAGACGTAACAACAGGCGGTCTTATCGCTAATGAGCGATTTCTTCCAGACAACCTTTGGGTAGTGGAGACTAGAGAAAAACAATAAGCAGTAGGTGGTGCATAGAAACAAAAGAGACGAAATAGATAACACAGCACATTCATATGAATATACATACTTAAATAAATACAAAATAAACATACATATACGTACATATATACATATATAATACACAGAGTAAGAAACAACAGTGTCAACTTAAAAACCTAAGGAAGAGATAAATAGTATTCCTTAAGTTGCGATTTAAAGCTACCAATAGATTGCGCGCGTTTTATGTTGAGAGGGAGAGAATTCCACAAACGAACGGCCTGGAACGTAAATGAGCAATTATAAAATTTGGAAGATGAAGATGGCACTTTTAGGAGCAATTTTTGAGAGGATCTAATAGAATTAAGATAAGAGAAACGCTCTTTGAGGTAGCGGGGAGTTGCAGGGTTAAAAAGTATAGAAAAGAGTAAAGAAAGTATGTGAGAGTTACGGCGGTGACGGATAGGGAGCCATTTGAGTTGAGAACGAAAACTAGAAACATGGTCGAATTTGCGTAATCCGAAAATGAACCGAATGCAGGCATTTTGAATACGCTCAAGCTTATTAAGTTGCTCCTCGGTTAGGTCTAAATAGGAGATATCTGCATAATCAAGAATGGGGAGAAGTAACGACTGAGCAAGCGCAATTTTAGTAGCAATTGGCAGGAAATTCCGGAGCCGTCTGTGAGACCCTATGGCAGCAAACATCTTCCTGCTCACTTCACTCACCTGAGGCACCCATGATAGACAACGATCCATGATTACGCCAAGATTTTTCACTTGGTTGGAAAAAGGAATTTGGATACTATCGAAGACTATCGGAGGGAGCCTGAGAAAGTCAATTTTGGAGATTTGTTTAGCGCTACCCATCACAATTACCTGTGACTTTAGGGGGTTTACTTTTAAACCGTAATTTTGACTCCAATTTGATATGCGGACATTTTGCTCTGTCGATCTGAGCAGGGGTCCTTTTCGGGATTTTTTGTTTCTTTCTGGTCACAAGATTATTTCTCTTCTTAGCGTTTTGTACATTTCCAACCGATGTCTACCTTTTTGGCGATATCTCGAACAGAGGCCGATGGATTATGGCGGAACGAGGAAGCTATTGCGGTGTCCAATTTAGGCTTCACGCAGCCTTTTTTTCGACCGCGACCTGGTAGATCATGTAGAGTATGAAATTGCCCAAATTTACTGATCACTTTTCGCACACCGTCCTTAGATATTTTATATCGTTTTACTAATTGTCGCATCGAGATACCCTTTTCGGTGCAATAGGCGACAATAATTAATTTACGAATATTTTCATTTATTCTCGGCATTTTGATTCTATTTACTCAATGACATCTATTTTATACTTTTTTATAACTTGATTATATATTTTTTGGAATGTCACGTACTAGCATTCAAAAAAATTCTATATTCCTGTGAAGACTTAGTTCTAAGTGGCTACTTTATTACGTGAACAAGCCTTAACCGTCGCGTCTCTGGCTTCCTCTTTTTATGTATCAGGCTTAAGGTATCCACAGTTACCAGGTAGGTACATATTAAAGCTCTAAATAGGAACTCTAACAACTAGGCCAAGAACTAGGCCAATAAAGTTGCAACAAATGGCAGAGTAGGTAACATGCAGTTTCAACAGCCATTCATCCTGCGACACAACTGTGTCGCACGACATATAGCATATAGCCTGCATTAAACTGAGCATGAACATGGAAAAATAGTGTAGGTACACTAGGTACTGTCAATAAGTTCCAACCAGTGACTACTGTTGAACTAATACGACAACTGTTGCAAGTACACGCCCTTTGAAACGCACTGCCATCATGTCGACAGTGTCGACACGGTGTTCCATGGCGTAGGCAAATCAGCCGCTATCATAATTTTACGGTTATCATTGCATAAGGCGACGGAACTAGCGAAGGGTGTAAGGTCGCTACGCTTTCTTGATGCTGACGACATGAGAGTAACCAAAACACTGATCAGGGCGCGACCACACTGCTGCGGTTTGCATATGTATCAGTATATCTGTCGCGGGGAAATTATTAAAACAGAGATTTGAACAAATCTCTAAGGGATATGATCAAATTACGCAGGATGTTAAAATGGAGACTCCATATCATCATTTCCCCAGAAAAATTTAGTAATTTCACCAAATCACTGACTCTGTTTAGTGGGAAGACAAAATCGGCCAAAAAACGCGACACGCTTTTTCATTTCACTAGATTTGTTTAGGAATTTGACAAAATCCCTAACCGCTACAGTAAGTTGATGAAACGAACTCAAAAAGTCGACTAGTTTTATCATTTGGCTAAACAAGTTTAGTGAAATGATAAAGTCTCAACTGGAAGATGGTATATGGTGATTTGATTAAATCTCTGAACTGGTTTAGTGAAATGACGAAAGGAAGTACCGAATACAATATTTTACTTTACAGTTAAGCGATTTTATCAAATCTCTGACTAGATAAAGTGAAACAGATATTAAATCAGAGATTTTAACAAATCTCTAAGGGATATGATCAAATCACGCAGGATGTTAAAATGGAAAATCCATCATTTCCCTAGAAAAATTCAGTCATTTCACCAAATCACTAAATCTGTTCAGTGGAAAGACAAAATCGGCCGGTGCAGTATTTGTGAACATCCAGTGCATGCAACACGTGGAAGTACTGTTGGAGAGGAAGGTTAAGGCTTAGTTGTTAAATGCCAATTTTGTCAAAAAGAAAGCAATATTAGAGCTGAGAGGGAAAATGCAGCAAAATTTTTGAACATATACTAAAGAAAGATTGAAGATATGACTTGAAGATATAGACTACGTTACGTGAAATTGTTACATAAAATGTCAAAAGTAGGTATCAAAGTTGTTTATGCCATCAAAAACAAAACTTGTAAAAAAACAAGTCTCGCAACTCAGTTTTTCTACCGTAAAAAGTTGTGAGATCCATCATCTAATACCAAGTCGGTTGATTTATTCAGTCCCTACTTACGGGACCTTCTGTCTTAAGTTATTACGTAATTAGCTAATCTAACAACATCTTATATTGACCGTGAGCATGCACTGGATTTTCACAAATAACGCACCTTCCAATTATGTCTTCCCACTAAACAGAGTCAGTGCATGGTTTGGTGAAATTACTGCATTTTTCTAGAGAAATGATGATATGGAGTCTCCATTTTAACATCCTGCGTAATTTGATCATATCCCTTAGAGATTTGTTCAAATCTCTGTTTTAATCATTTCTCTGCGACATATCGATGTCACCGGAGCGGGACACGGCGCTGCGCTAGTGTGAGAGCCGCCTTAAACTTTCACGGTTTTAACCTTTTAAACATACATTATAGCCTCTGCTTATACTATAACTCCACTACGCTACCATCCCACCACCATGAGGACAACGTCATTCTCGAAACGTCGAAGGTAATTATCCTTTGCTGTAATTTCTTATTAGGGTACCTCCCGTACACATAAAGTGGGAGGTGATTTTTTTTATCTAACTCTATGGTAAAGGGATGTCGTTGGTTAGGTCTTTTAAAAAAGCTCCAAAAGTTTACAAAAAGTGCGTTTCCCCATCTACCTAACTTTTGAACCGTGGGTCCAAAAAAATAGGAAAAAATCATGAAAGCGAAGCCTAATATTAAAGTACTAAAATCGGTTTAGGGGTTTTTTTATGTATTTATATTCACCGATTTTTCAAAGATGGCTGGACCGATTTGGAAAATTTATATTATAGTAATTTGAGCATTTTGTTACAGTAGCTCGGGAATTTGCTCTTGGTAAGGTACAGCCTAAAATGAAATCCGTTATTTTTTGTTTAAAATTATTAATTATCATTTAACATAAGTACCTACTTTAGCTTTTATGATCGTTTTTAGGGTTCCGTAGTCAACTAGGAACCCTTATAGTTTCGCCATGTCTGCCCGTCCGTCCGTCCGTCCGTCCGCGGATAATCTCAGTGACCGTTAGCACTAGAAAGCTGAAATTTGGTACTAATATGTATATCAATCACGCCGACAAAGTGGTAAAATAAAAAGTGGAAAAAAATGTTTTATTAGGGTACCTCCCCTATACGTAAAGTGGGGAGTGATTTTGTTTTTCATTTCAACCCTAACGTGTGATATATTGTTGGATAGGTATTTAAAAATGAATAGGGGTTTACCAAAATCATTTTTTGATAATGTAAATATTTTAGGAAATAATCGCTCCAGAAGTAAAAAAAAATGTGTCCCCCCCCCTCTAACTTTTGAACCATAAGTTTTAAAAATATGAAAAAAATCTCAAAAGTAGAACTTTATAAAAACTTTTTAGGAAAATTATTTTGAACTCGATAGCTTGAATAGTTTTTGAAAAAAAATTACAAAATAATTTCTGAACTAAGTTTGTAATTTAACCATATAAGCAGGTGTTTATTGTACCGGTAATTTCTACAAAATGACAATGAAATGACGTGCTTTCAAATAAAGTAAAAACGGTGAAAATCGGTTCACGCAATAAAGAATTATCCCATAAAAATCATCTTCCATACTTTAAGCTCGCGCGCAATAGTTTACTTAATTTGCCGATAGATGTCGCTGTACGTGGAACGCTCATATCATATCCTACGTGGCGGTGTTATTTTAACCCTTAAGTGGGGACACTTACTGTGACGGACGGAAAACTACGGAACCCTACACTGAGCGTGGCCCGACACGCTCTTGGCCGGTTTTTACCTGTAGGTCTAGCACATGAGTGTAGCGGCAGTATCCCGCGGTCGAGATAGACATCTGTCACTTTCTGTTGAATACAGTTAGAGAGTGACAGATGTCTATCTCGACCGCGAGATACTGACGCTGCACTCATGTGCTAGGCCTACTGGAAGAGACCCCATCAGTGAAGAAGACATCATGCATTGCCTATTGTTTATCTCAAAAGTGGAACAACTGCAAATAAGTACGAGTATTACTATTACGTATATCTATATTATATAGAAAAGCGCATTAGAAAACGCAGGAGTTACGCTACGTCGCAGAAAGCGTGTGCAGTTGCACTCACTCAAACACTAGCTAAAATATATATTTAGAAGTTTCTACTCAATGCCCATTGGAGCGAATTATGATAAACGATGACGTACAATACGTCGAATACATTATACAGATGCAATGTACAGTCACCAGCAATAGTATCTTCCTACACCAAGGTCCCAAAAATATGTGACATGCTCATTGTGGGTTCATAAGAGCGTGTCACATATTTTTGCGGCACATTTGCACCTTATTCCTTTGTAATAAGGTGCAAAATTGTAAACATATCTTTGACTGGACATACCAAAGTTATATGATCACGATCAGTAGCTTATTTTGACGATTATTTAATCACTAGGGACCCGCCCCGGCTTCGCACGGGTTAGAAATGATTATTGTGGGTTATCCCTAAGAGATAGACATCTACAATCACGGACTTTTTTGTAGACCTTTTAAAGGTGTACAATACTGTAGTACATTATTTTGATCTAAGTATCTCGTAGGGTTCAGCCAGCGTTTGCAATGTAAGCGCAAAAAATGTCTTTATTTACGACATCACATTAGAAACGTCTAAAAAAACCGCTCTATCTATTAAAAAAAACCGCAATAAAATCCGTTGCGTAGTTTTAAAGACCTAAGCATACATAGGGACAGACAGCGGAAAGCGACTTTGTTTTATACTATGTAATGTAGTGATACCACGTAGGCAGCAAATAAGCATCCTGGAGTCATCGAGTTCTATGGACGTCCCGTCATTAATAGCTAATACCTACATTCTTTGTTATGATGATCTTATGATAGCTCATTTAAAGGAAGCAAGTAAAATGTTTTCCCACTAGGCTTTGAGTGTTGAGAGCCACTATCAGTTTGATATATGATAAATGATGAAATGATGTGCATACATATGTATTCTATATGATTATATGTATGTATGTTTTTGTCGGTAGATTTTCATGATATAAGGATTCTGTTTTCATAAAAACTAGTCCATTGGTGGATATTAAATTACCGGGTAGATCCTATAGGTTATCTTATCCAGTAAGTATCTGCATTATGTTATTAATATTTGAGGCTACCGACCCTGCGGTCGTGTTGTGCTATCATGTTCGTTACGCTATTAATGTAACATAAGTAATGTAACACAATGACGTGTCACAATACAAAACATACGCTTTAAGTGCTGTGCAGACGATCCAGCGTGCTTGACAAGCGCATGGACCTGACTTTACAAGTTTACAACCAGTAGAAGTAGCTAAGCGGTGAGGTGACCTTGGCTCGACTTTATTGTAAAAGGAATAAGAGTATGTAAAGATCGTTTTGAACGCTTTACTACTTAGCTTTTGGCGCTGTCTGTATTATTATTTTTATTTATTTATTTTCATTATTAGGAACATTCATTATGAATAATATTCGATACACATGTGTGCTTCACAAAACTATGAAATAAGTTTGACTGTAGAGTCAGATTTCGGTCTCACATTTACTTACAATTAAATAGAATATTAATATCTAATTATGAGCTAAGTAGATAGTAGATACAATATTTTTTTTAGGTTTTTAAATCTACTCTTCTTGCAGGAGACTTACTTGATTTAAAATTAAAATACAGCCAGCAGCAGAAGCCTGATTGACGCAATGCAATCCGAGTATCGATACTTGTGCGCTTTTCAAGCAAATTGAGGGAAAACAAAAACGAAATACCGACCAAAACGCAATTGTCGAGGACATCGCGAAACTAGCAGTCGATTGATTGATTGATTTATTTAAAGACAACACAATGGTCCAAACAATATTATTATTAACTTAGTCTAATGTTAGTTACTTAATAATATGTATGTACAAAAGAGTGATATAGTCCTCTGACCCATTATCCACAGCAGAAGACAGTCTAGCTCCTTAGCTGTCATGCTTAGGATGCTGTTGCCACTCCCGCGCACCTTGTCTAGCAGTTAGGCTGTTTTCTTGCGCCAGACGGCATCAAAGCCGTCGTTGCGCGACTCTGCGAACATGGACGATGCGCTGCAGAAACGCGGCAGTCTCAACAGCACCCTTAAACCATTATTGTATTGAATGCGCAGGGCATTGTAAGCACGTTGAGTATATCTAACCCACAGACTTGACGCGTACAGCGATGTACAGAAAGCCTTGAATAGTGTAATTTTCACTTCATCTGTACACCGAGAAAATCTGCGGGCTAGCATGCATATGTTTGCTTGAACTGACAATGCCCTGCGCTCCCTCTCCATATCTATACATAGTCTTTCTGGTCATCAGTCGGCAAATGTCCTCGGTATCTAAACTGTTTTACCCTTGTAAGGGTAACACCATTTAGAACTATAGGTGGAACAAAGAACGGACATTTACTTCCCGCCTTAAAGACCATATAGTTGGTTTTACTTACATTGTAAGTCAAGCCATGGGACGCCGCATACGCCTCACATACAGCAATTAATTGATGCAATGCACTGACTGAGGGGGGGCAGCAGCATGTCATCCGCATAGCTGAGGTTGTTGACAAAGACACCACGGAGAGCAGTCAACATGCGTGCAGCTTAACAAATTGTTAGTCAAACACGTTTAATTACGTACTTAGATCATCGTTTCATAAACATTTTCAATTTAGGTATTTGGGACCAAAAAACAGTAACACACGAGATTATGACTAATAACTAACATCCATTATTACGTGTATCCTAGTACGATTAGTGATGTAAGACCTAAACCATCTCCATAAGTTTCCGCGTATGCCATTAAAGTATATTTTTTTCTAATAAAAGAATTTGGTGATCTACTCTATCGAAAGCCTCACAAAAATCTGTATATTTACTGTCCACTTGTTGTTTCACATCTATACTTCTAAAATTCACTTTCATAACATCTAATAGATATACCAAATCCATAAAGTGGTAAAAAGTAAAGTAAATCCTCAAAAAAGTAGTTAAAAGATCCTATTTCGTTTCGAAAATCACTTCGGTAAATGTATTTTAGGTGATTATTCATAGTCATATTATTTTTTAAATTTATTAATTGACTAATATTAAGAAGATGAAAAATAAAATATATATTGTCGATTGTCAAGCATGCTTGATGGTGTGCGGCGCGCACTGTGCGCGCGCAGCGTACAATTACAATGTCAGCCGGTGCAGGTTACTCACTTCGGACAATTAACATTGTGCGATTAATACATACTATACTGAAGGACAATGGAAACGGGCCACTCTGGGTATCAGAAAGTGTGAAATCAGGTAAGCAAAATGTTTTCTTATCGTTATCTACTTATCACTTGAAGTGTTCCTCTCAAGAAAATGGCGTAGGTATGTATCGATGCTGGGCCTCTATTCGACATGGCATAACTGACAGTAGGTAGCGAGACAACTATGAGATCACACTTTTGTGACAGTTGAAATTTGGGGTGGAATCACTCAAGAGTGACATCTAAAATGGTGGACATAGCTATAGACAAAACGCTCTAGCGAGACCTACTGACAGATTGACAGTTAAGTGTGGACACGTGTGGACAGATGGATTTCACTCTATCACCTAGCGAGACAAGTGTGAGAGCCACGTCTCGCAGTTTGGCATGTCGAATTGGGCCCTGTTTCACGTTTAACTGGGTTGATGATTATTGTTTCAGTGTTTTCTATGTTTGTATTTGATTTAATAACGAACTATATAGTATATGGGTGGAATGCCCCGCTCTAACACATGCAGAAAAACAATTAAGGTACATATACTTATTCAATTTTGGATCAGGATTTTAATTCCTAAAGAACCTGATTTAACAAACTTCTCAGAAAAATCAAAGATAGTTTTCTGTAATCGTCTTTACACTGTTACACACATTTTACCGAATTCTGCAAGGACGTTGCAAGGACTAAAATATTTTGTCAACATATACCAGTCGCTTTTACAAAACCTAGGTTTTACCGAGTCACGAGCGATATCTCAATATTTCGGGCTTTTACCGATATGACTGGGTAAATACTAGGTTTTAGCGATAAATCCTAGGTTTAACAACACTTCGGGCTAATACAGTAACTGTAACGTCTTATTTAACTCTTGTGGGCTCCATAACCTCATTCTTCTTCATTAGAAGCCTCTGCGAGCATCCTCCCTCATTCCAATCCCCCCTGCAATTACTGTTACCCATGACCCGTGACGTCATCAGTGTCATCACCCACCTACGTAAGCATCCTTCCTCGTCCGGTCCGAGTCTCTTATTTACCCTCGAACCTCAAGACACGAGCCCCCTCTGGGCTCCAAAACGTCACCCATTTATGACGTCATGAATGCGTCATCACTGGCCTTTGCGGCATCCATCTTCATTCAAGTCTCTTCACCCTCGACCCTCAACGAGGAACCCTGGGCTTTAAGGCGCTCCGTGAACCGTGACGTCATCACTGGCCTCTGCAAGCATCCTTCCCGATCGTCGATCCTTAAAGCAGAGCCCAATGGGCCCCAAGTCGTGCCCGTGACGTGACATCATATTTGCGTCATCTCTACAGCCTCCGCGAACATCCTTCCTCATCCCAGTCACGACTTCACGACTTACGCGTACTTTTATTAGTTTTTGTTGGGTACTATTCTAAGAACTCAAGGATTCTAATAAAATACGCTTACTTAAATAAAGTACCAATAGCTAATGGACGGTTGTTTGTGATGAGATCGTGACACTTTTGTTTGAAAAAAGTAAGCAGTTATAATACTTATTAAATAAAATAAAATGAGTTACTATATTGTCAGTGAAGCTGAGGTCTTGGATTCAAACCCCGATTCGTATCACGAGTTTCTTGGAACTTATCGTACAAAATACGTAATTATTTGACATTTCCCGGTCATTTCATTTTCAGTGCAGGAAAACCTGGAAAATATCGTGAGACGATGATGACGCCGTGAGAGGACGATGTCAGTAATGTCAGTATCTGTGCCAGTCCCCAGATGTAGCATAAGCAACAAAATGTATCATAGGATAGGTAAAGGTATCAGTTAGCCCAGACTGCAGTGCAGTTTATCAATCGAATAATGTAATGTTCCTCAAGTGAATTCTCTGTGTGCCCAATACGATATAATATAACCGAATCTGTTTGTACTGGGTACACTCAAGGAATATAATGATGGGTCATGTTGTATGGAAATTTCTATACGAAGTGGTCCGCTTTCATTGTCCTTGCCTTGAGTGTAGGTATTTGTTTCTTTGCATTTCTCGTGAGTTCACAAGCCAACGAAGTCACTGAAGCTTGTCCCATCAGGCCATGTATCATAAATCCGTTGCAACACGTCTTGCGCGAACGGAAACGTCTCAACACACCATTATTCGCCGTAAACAATGCGTGCGCGCAATCATCAGTTATCGAGGATCGAGCGCTGACGCGAGACGCGGGGACGAGGTCGCTCCGGGTCGGCAAGGGGGCTGACAGAGTTCAAATTAATACTTGAAATTGAAATGCAATTATGAATGACAAAAAAACTATCTAGGTTATACTTCCGTTTGTAACTCTACACCTCTTACCCGAGAAGAACAATAAAGAATCTCTGCGGGAATTATTGTTTAATAATAAGTAGCGTACTTCAGTTTCAGTAAAAACATATCAATTTAAGTATCATTTGTAGTAGTAGTATAATACTCTATTGTACAACAAAGAAACATACAACAGAAATTCATAATAGTTGTACAAAGGACCTATCCCTCAAGAGATCTCTTCCAGTCAACCTTTGAGCAGTTGAGAGGGAATTAGAACTGGTTAGACATACCTGGCTGTACAAAACGGCTGTACAAATAATAATAAAAGAGTTAAACATTTGTATTAGTTTTGTTCGCATATGTGGTTGCGATAGTACGTAGTACCTATTAGTTATTTAAGTATCTTGTCACTACCTGTGAGTTCTTATGATTGGTTTCCTGTATTTACTACAATGTATTATGTTTATGTCACAGCTGTTGGATCTCCAAATAAGTAAAATAAATATAATATTTCTTAACCATCAAATAAAATTGATCGAAGATCGAGCGCGGACGCGTGACGGGGCAAGGTCACGGAAGCTGTTGAAGTTGGGAGGCAAGAGAAAGATTAACCCTTTACATTCAGACCTGTATATTCCTATCTTCAAGATTCCCATGCCCGCGGAAAATCGAAAGTCTTATCGGATCCCCTGTACCTAGTACCTACCCTGTTCCGTGAACGTGAACGACCATTAAGATTCCGAAGGATTGAAGATGAACACCCATAATACTGTTTGGGGCAGTAAGTTGCGTTCAGCTAGGTACCTCAACCTCTGTTATCTACTTTTCGTTTCTATTAGTTGACGATCCCATGGATTTTGACCAAACTACAACTGTACAATGGGTTGTGCTCTGAAGAACTGTTTGATATGATGCCCACGGCAGCTTTTTATCACCGCACCGCTCGCCGCCGGCAGGGTGTTCATCCCCACACCCTGGAGCTTAGGGTCGCGCACAGTACGGTTTAAGAGGAATTTCCTCCCACGAACGCTGCGGCTGTGGAATGAACTCCCTGCAGAGGGTTTCCCAGCGGGCTACAGTATGAGATTCTTCAAAAAAGGAGTGTATAGGTTTCTAAAGGGTTGGCAATGCGCATGTGAATCCTGGGGTTGCTGGCGTCCTTAGGCTAAGGTAACTGCTTACCATCAGGCGGGCCGTATGCTTGTTTGCCACCAACGTGGTAAAAAAAACTAACCTGTTTTAGAAAGGTTTAATGTACCTATCTCTAACAAAGCTTTTAGTTGCGGATTACGAAAATACTTGCAAAAGCACGCAAGATCTAACTGTGACTGAATCTCATTATTATTATGACACTCGATTATACTCACACGCTTGCGCAAGGGCAATCGTAGATCAGGCAGATAAGCCGTAATCAAATTACATACAAGGATAATTGGCAAAATAGGTAACAAGCGGAACCCAACTAAAACAGGAAGCATTATAACATATGAATAGTTAACTTATTTCGAACTTAAGGACCGTATAAACTCTTATATACGTTCACCGAGCAACTTGTCGCATTATATGATGCTTTGAGCTGTATAACGGTTGTATAATGGCATATCTAAATGCTTTTGTAAAGCCTTTAGCTTTAGTGCAGCAAACCACAACGCAACTGTACAGCTTTCGAATGTTTAAAAGCACTTAAGTGCTTTAGGTTCTACAATAGCATTATATAATGCTTTAAGCTGTATAACGGTTGTATAATGGCATGTACAAATGCTTTTTTAAAGCCTTTAGTTTTAGTGCAGCGAACCAAAATGCAACTGTACAGCTGAATGCTGTACAGTTGCGTTTTGGTTTGCTACACTAATGCTTCGGTGTGGTTTAGTGCCTTAGGTTCTACAATAGCATAAATAAATGCTTAATGCTGTTTATGAGCATGAATATTAGCCATTATAATGCCACGTAAATCCGGTATATAGCTTTCAGCTGTTTTTAGTGCTTTAGGTTCTACAATAGCATTTTATGATGCTTTACGCTGTATAACGGTTATATAATGGCATATGTAAATGCTTTTGTTTAGCCATTAGTTTTAGTGCAGCGAACAACATGCAACTGTACAGCTGAATGCTGTACAGTTGCGTTTTGGTTTGCTACACTAATGCTTCGGTTTGGTTTAGTGCCTTAGGTTCTACAATAGCATAAATAAATGCTTAATGCTGTTTAAGAGCATGAATATGAGCCATTATAATGCCACGTAAATTCGCTATACAGCGTTCAGCTATTTTTAATGCCTTAGGGTGTACAATAGCATTTATAAGTAGGTAATACGTTCCTAATGCAGTGTAATAGCAATAATATAAACCATTATAAAGCCAAGTAATTCACTATAAGGGGCTGTTCATAAATTACGTCATTTCATGGTAGCATGACGTAGGAGGGGGGGCGGTCATTCCGAAGATCACTCATCAATGTGTAAAAAAAGGAATGAAAGTCGTGTTTCTATAAACTTTTAATGCTATAAAATATTATCTACTAAATAGTTTTTTATTTTACAATTCAGCTTGAAACGCATTTTTTTTAATGACGTCACTTTATTTGGCAGGGGGAGGGTTGGATGATTTTAGGGGGGGGGGGGTTAAAAATCATCAAAAATTGATGACATAATTTATGAACAGCCCCTATACAGCTTTTAGCGGTTTTAGTGCCTTAGGTTCTACAATAGCATAAATAAATGCTTAATGTTGTTTAATAGCATAATTATTCACGTGTAATGCTGTAGGCATAAATAAGGCATTTTTTAAGGGTCACTGAGCTGCTATTGGACTAAGAGCTAGCCACGTCAGATATGACACAATAATGAGAGCAACAAAACCCGTCTGGTTAGATTGCTATACTATTCTTATTGCTAGATCCTGGCATCTGGCAGCTTTTAATGGGTGGAGGTCACAGTGACAGACTAGCAAAATGTTTTAATTGGAAAATAGTAATACCAAACTAGGTAAAAATTGCCGAAGTTGTCTCAGTTATAAAGGACGGCCTGTATTTTAAGGGGCTCCCTGGCGCCAACGACCTTAGATCTGATTCCCTTAGTTTTCTAATGATTTATATAGCTTATCATATTATCAGTAACGGCTTTAAACAATATAGTATCCTATATTTACTTCAATATTCATTGTCTTCGAGATATTTGACATCAAAGTCGAACCGGTTTAGGCTAAAAAGGTGGTTTTATGGTCATAATCATAAATTTTGTTTTAATTAGTTAAAAAATAAAATCTCTCAACAGTTTTTAGAGACATCAAAGAGGAACCCTAATATGTAGATTACGTATATGTAAGATTCTTTACACCATTCGAATATCGATAAAAGTGTTTTTTAGACCATATTTTAAAAATATCATAAAAAATAACGGCTCATTTATTTCAAGATCCGGCTCTACCTAATGGAGATAAAAGATTCAAAAACCGATAGTCGTTTGCCTTATAATTCTATCTATAGTGAATATGTTGGAATATCGACTCAAAACTGGTCAAAAATCGATAAAAAAAAACGTTAGACCAAAAAATATTGTGTATTATTATTTATTACCATACACCGGGGTTTTCGGTGCGGGAATGTTTGACATTAGCCAAAGAGTAGACATTAACTTAAAAAACAGAATGTACTCTAGCACGTTTCTACCTAATGAATAATTGATCGAAAAAATCATAGGTATATACAATTTATATGTAATAGCTGACTATTATGTATATATATTGTTGGTACATATACCTATAATTTTTTCAAGTATTTTTTTTATTAATTCATGTAATGACTGATCATTGTCATCCTCTTCAGTTAATCAAATAGTTCATAAATATCGGACGTCAAGATTAATATTTGACACTTATTATACCGTGTCTTTGTCTTAGGTAGATCTAGTTAATAAATTTCGGATATGCAATTGCATTTTTAAAATACTAAGTATATAATAGTCAATACAAACATGCCTCTAAGAAAAAAAGCTCGTATCATAGTGTGTAAGCTATTCACAGAGAGGGAGTTAGGCATAATATGATATTTTCTCAGACTAACTCTCAACCTATCTGTTTATCTCTACTCTTTCTCAAATCGTTCCCGCTTCGAAAACCCCGACGTATGATTATTACGGAAACAAAAACAGTAGGCGACAAACTATGAACTATATTTTATTATACATCGTTTGGCAATAGTTTCTCCCAACATAAACTTTTGTATAATTTCTCTTAATATTGTATAGTATTTGTATAGTTTCTCATAATATTGCATCAAACATCTCTAGGACTTATTTTCTTGAAATGGTTTGCATTCTTTGACCTCCACCACTTTAAAGCTGCCAGATGTCCAGATCTAGAAATAAGCATAGTATACCAAACTGACTAGAGGGGTTTGGTTGCTCTCATTATTGTGTCATATCCGACGTGGCTAGCTCTCCGTCTATATAGACCAACGCCATTTTGTAAATAATTTATAACCTAAAAATAAAATCATGCATCAATAGGTCCTATTTATACAAGGAAAATACCTGTATAATAATGAAATTACTTAATTTAAGACTGCTCAACCAACACTATTATGTTAATAAATAATGCAAAACTCGTTCTATACGAGGATTACACAATTGTTTTGTTTATTTGACGCATATCTTTTTATAATATTTTATAGCAAAACCACAATAAATCAAAGGCGCGTGAAAATTTTCAATGAAACTTATATACACATTTACAGTAAACTACATTGCGCAGTAATATTTGAAGGATATAATAACGTAAAAGAGTCAAAAACTTTTATAAATTTTGTTAGGATGCAAACAAATATGACGTGTCACTCATTCAGTTATTTGTACCGTCTTCGTCCATTTTATATTGCGAGACAAAGTAGTTAAATCACAACGTTCATTGTATTATAACATTTGTTCCGTCGGTGTTAGAGACGTTTTTGCATTGACGTAAGGTTTATTTTACTACACTCTTATGCTAGTATAATGCTTTTGTATTGCGATTGGCAAGTTAATCGAGAGTACTTATGCTTCTTTACTGCGATTAGCAAGTTTTTTGGCCGTATTAATGCTTCTTTAATGTAGTTGGCAACTTAATAGAGCGTACTAATGGTTCTTTAATGCGATTGGCACTTTCCATGACAACGATAATGCTAATAGCGCAGACATATTGCGCCTGTAATGCTATTAAATGACCTGTATAGGATCTCAAGCTGGGTAATTCGTGCCCATTTAAGACCTATATCAGCACTATAAACGTTTATAATGCTACTATAAAACGAACTGAAAATGCTAAAAGCATACAGATATGCTGTAAGACGGCCGTTATACTGCTTTGATGTGTTACTTGGGAAGTTATAATGATAATGGAGTGATAAACGCGGGGCGGGCGAGGCATTGTCGGGTCCGCTCCCACCGCGCATACAGGCGTAATAGCCATTCAAAATAATTCAATCAGTATACGCATAGATGGCGCTGCAATCGTTAAAGAAAGATCACATGCTCTAAATATCATCAACACAATATATGGAACTGAGATCTACTGGACTGAAGTTGATACTCAAGAGGGCGTAGTCGTCTTGAGAATATTTTTTTTGTTTCTGTTCATTTGCAGATATAGTGAGTAATGATTTTCCTTCGTAATTTTTCGGAAAAGTTCGTATTTATCGTGCTCTCTCAATTTGCTTCAGTAGTACGTATTTACTGAAGCAAATTGAGAGAGCACGATAAATACGAACTTTTCCGAGAAAATACGATGAAAAATCATTTCTCACTATATCTGTAAGTAATTCAGTGTGTAATATTGATACCTTATTGTGCAAAGATTTAACGAACATGTGCATCTAATGAAGTATTAGGGGGGGGGTTGCACCACGCATAACTATTAACGAACTGATCAACGTTAAATATGGCGACGAAGCTGTCATCCCATAGAAAACTGTAATTTTTTTCATACAAGATTTTTTTAACGCTGACGTTGACAGACGGTTTGGTTGCAACCGGCCATTATTTAGTCTCAAACGAGTGTGGTCAATAACCGGTAGTCTTGAGGTCGCGGTCGTGGTTATTGTTGTAAAATGCAGCTATCACTTTACAAAAAGCGAACAACGTCAAGCTTTACGATCAAACTCTTGCAAAATTGTTTTTATTGGCCTTTTATTTAAAAAACCGGCCAAGTGCAAGTCGGACTCGCGCACCGAGGGTTCCGTACAAACCTATAACAAGCAAAAGTTGTAGTATGTTTATTACTAATTTCAATTTAATACCTCTACGCGTTTACGAGGAAAAAGGTAATAGTAAGTTTAAAATAAAAAAAAATATTTTTGTATGATTTTACTAAAAACTTTTTTCGTATTTTTTCCTTTGTCTGTGCTATATAACGTTGCTTCGTGACAAATTTCAAGTTTTTGAGTTCACGGGAAGTAGGTAACCCGTAGGTTTTGCGAGTGCCGAAAAACTCTAAAATTTGTAGCATAAACGACTGTATCTTTTGATTGCGTTGGCTTTTGGACAATAGACCTGAGTATTTGATATAAATTTCAGCTTGAAACCTCCACGCGTTTCTGAAAAAAATGGTCTTGACAGACAGACAGACAGACAGACCGACAGACAGACAGACAGACGGACAACAAAGTGATCCTATAAGGGTTCCGTTTTTTCCTTTCGAGGTACGGAACCCTAGAAATGATTAATTGAGATCTGCTGCATTAATGACGTGATCGATGGTGCTAGTGCGTTTGTCAGACTAGGTACAGTCAACCAATTTGATTCATAGGCCACTCTAGAACCTTGTCACAATAGCTTTTTTGGTAGCGAATAGGTTACGTTTATACATATCCACGGGCAACTGGCATTACGACAAGGTTCTAGTGGCCTAGGAATCAAATTGGTTGACCGTACCTATTTGATCCATGTAACTAAGCCGAGATTTTTTTTTTTTTATACCACGACGGTGGCAAACAAGTATACGGCCCGCCTGATGGTAAGCAGCTACCGTAACCTATGGACGCCTGCAACTCCAAAGGAGTCACATGCGCGTTGCCGACCCTTTACAAAAAGGAGGATTCACTGTGTTGACGACTAAAGGAACAAGAAGGTCCCTCATCGTCAACACACTGGGTCCTCTTTGAGCTCTTTGGCAACCTTACTCACCAGCAGGAACACAACACTATGAGTAGGGTCTAGTGCTATTTGGCTGTGGTTTTCTGTAAGGTGGAGGTACTTCCCCAGTCGGGCTCTGCTCCAGATTTGAGCGATGACATTCGCTGAACGCGCCCTACCACACTTAGCGAGATGCCATTCGCAGTGCCCATACCTCTCTTTTTGGCGTAGTTTAAGGACATACCCAGGTCCGGACGTAGTTTAAGGACATACCCCGGGTCCAAAATCTCGGGTCGGGATCTAATTATGATGGACAAACTCATCCATGTTACAGATGTCGAGGTCAGGCTTGTATTGGTCGCCAGAGGGCAGCGACGTGGAGCTGTAAGCCGATGGCAATAATCCTGCGCCCGCGCACCGTGACGGGTAACGCTCGCGGCCGGGACTGCCCAGGTGCAAAAAGCTGTTTATTAAAGGTGCTTCTTTGTAATCAGCACCTTTTGGTTTTAGGAGCTAGAGGTCCACGCACCTAGCAGACAGTTAGGGCTCTTTTGTTGGCCTTTAGCTGTTCCACGATTGGTGCTCAAAACTTTTTATACAACAAATTCTTGTCTAGAAATGATAACAACTAGTGGCTCTGAGTTGTATACCTCGTGCGGCTGCGGCCTTTACTCATATTAACTATGTAAGTATTTGAGACCATTACAACAATCCCTTTCTTTTTACCTTTATGTCACACGATATAGTTTGCAATTTTTTTTAATTTAACTTCCATAAGTGACACTATTGTTTACATTTTTATTTGGCTTTGAGAGACAGACTGAGGAGTGATATAAGAGATTTTATTTTGATTTACGGACCCTAAAAAGCGATGTATAAAATAAAGTCTTTTCTTTTTGTATGTAGGCGGTATCAAAGGTCCTTGCACCTCTGAGAAGTGCCTCTTTGGCTATGCATGCTTGCGATTCTGAGAGTGCTTGATGGTTGGCGAGTCAAGCTGTGGACCAGCGGAGCGTTGAGGCCACCGCGTGTGACGATAGACTGGCTATGTGCTGTGCAAAGAGTATAAATGTTTATTTAAATGGATCCGAATGGAACTTTAAATAAGATAAGTCTCTACTCTAGCGCTTTATGTACTTTTCTGTCGGAGGTTGACAAACTTCAACCATACCTATACTTCTACGCACAAGTTTAAAGGCATTTTGGAACTGACAGACTTTAGATATTCCAAGTGAGTGCGACATACACTTATGATTATGAATAAAGCTAGGAATATAACTTAGGTAGGTACATAACAAAGAAATCTTTGCAACAAACTCTTTTTCAGTACCTATGTACCTAGGTACCTAGGACTCCTAGGTAATCAGTGATAGTATTAGGTAACTATAAATCCCGGAGAAGTTGTTCGTCGTTTTGTTGCTAGTTATGTACTTCTTGTACCTTCTTAGTTCTCTGTATGTTCTTCTTCTTATACTAAACGCTAATGAAGATTCAAAATCTTAAGTGCATCGACTCCCGATATTTCAGGTTCCTGGGTTGGCTGTGTAAGCCATGTTGAATTCTGGACCGATTTCCAACTATTGAGTATGTAAATTCGGCAATAACTAAACTTTCGCGTTTTGCATAGACTGAGCTGTCAAGCTGCGAAGCTGATTAAATAAGCATTTTGGAGAATAGTCGCTAACTAATCGTAGTGAAATAATCTTGTATTCATTTATAAACCAAGAGGCCTGCACGATCACTTCGACCAGCTATTTTAGTAGGTACCTAATAGGTTTGTAGGAAGCTTAGGAGATAAAAGCACAGAACACATTGCTGAAAGCTGTAGAGTGCTATATTAAGCCTCCTCCATATAGGTATGTACCTCCCCTCCTTCTAGGCTGCGCACACTCTGTCACCGCCATTTAGCTGCTGGCATCCTATTGGCAAGTTATTCTGAATTCATTAACATTACGTAAGATTAAATAGGTGAGGTGAAGTAAGCAATTTAATAGCGTTTAAGATGATCACACGCGGCAAGGCCTACGCTATTTATAAGGCTTGTTCACGCTGCGTTAGGCATAACACCAGTTAAAGTGTGACCTCAATTGAAAGTATACAATACAGATTACAGTCAGCATTCTCGTCTCGTCTCCCTTCGGCAAAAGGACCTCTTTACCCGTGCCACTTGCATGCTGAATTGCTGACTGTACTGCACGCGCGTAAAAGAACCTGAAATACATTGAAAAACCAATTTTATGATTTTTGGGATTTATATGCGAGAATACATTACACAGGTGAATTGAAACAGCCAAGCCTCCCTTCCACGTTTCTGCCCTCAGCTATACTTTTGTCCTTGCCCAAGGGGGTTTTTATACAATTGTAACTTATAATATAAGTGCGTGGAAGGCTTTTTAACAACTAGTTAGTTATATATACTTGTTACAAAGTACTTTTTACATGTAACAGGAATGACGCTAACACTAAGGGCCGGTTGCACCAAACACTCTGTTAACGACAACGTCATCGTTAAAAAAAAACTTGTAAGAAAAGTTTGACAGTTTTCTATGGGATGACAGCTCCGTCACCATATTTAACGTTGATCAGTTCGTTAGTTATGCGTGGTGCAACCCACCCTAAGGCTTGAAAAAGTTTACACCATCGTTTAGCAGCTTACTCTCTCTCGACGCTGCGGCGTTGTTTAGTAACGCATACTTGTTACGATATTAAATATCAAGTTAAATAAATATATACATATAGTTATGTCAGAAAAGCAACCGACGTGCAATGGTTTATAAATATTATAATTGAGGATAACAAGGGTGACGGCCGACGCGACACGGCTTCCACGCAACCACAATAATATGTCAGCAAATTACAATACAATCGAGAGGATTAATGGAATAAATATTACGATACGGACGTTTTCCGGATGCTATCTCGTTGGTCACTATTATACATATTCATCATGTGAACAACCTGTGAGCGTATAATAACATCAGTGAGTAAGTTAAGTACTAAGCACCTGCTAATAATAACGTACATATTTATCTGTTTTACCTCTATCTTCCGCTTGCTTTCGTCTTGATAGGATCAAACAATTTAATATTCACGAAATTTATACATGGCGAAGAGAGAGCAAGGTAAGTAAGAAAGAAAACGAAATAATGGTATACTCTCTGCCTCCTTATTTAGCAAGTATGTGCCCACTCTTTGGCATAAGCCTCTCCAATTTCCCTCCAAGAAGCCCGGTCATTGCGTTTCTCCTGCAGAGTGGGCCTGCAATATTTCCAATATCGGAAAGATTTTGCACCACAATCTGTATAAGGTACTTACGTTATGGTCACAGTTCAATGCGAGCTCGCCATTGCATCCTATACTATGACATGGCATGTATCGTGCATTTGTCCTTTCTCTTGAAGCCGATAATTGCAGAGTCGTGACCAGAGTCTAGACCACGTCCATGTTCTAGGCTTTAGACGTTGTGGACTTGTGGCATCGACGATGTGGTTAACGAAAGATTTCTGAATCTAATTACAGTTTGATAAGGCTTGCTAATAAATGATGGTAAATGAAGGTAACCTAGGGGTAATACTTACTTACTTACTTACTCCGTTGGCTCAGCGACCCAAAGTGAATCTTGGCCTCCGATACGAGAGTGTGCCACTTTCCTCGATCCCGCGCTAGCTCTTGCCAATTGCTCATTTGGAGTTCGCGCAGATCCGCCTCGACCATGTCGCTCCAGCGATACCGTGGACGTCCAACAGGGCGTCGCCCTTCCGGACAACCACGGTATGCATTCTTCACTTTCCGATCTTTCTCCATCCTCTCGAGGTGGCCAAGCCAGCGGAGTCTGTGAGCTTTGATCTCTCCTATAATATTAGGTTCAGCCACCAGCTCTTCTATTTCCACGTTCTTTAGTACTCTCCAGCTTCCATCCAGTCGTTGTTTCGGCACGAGGATCATGCGAAATATCTTTCTTTCTGCGACTAGCAGCATATTCTCCTCCCTCAGTGTCAGCGTCCATGCCTCACAACCGTACATAAGGATCGGCCGCAGTATGGTTTTATAAATACGGATTTTTGCGCATCTGGTCAGAAGTTTGGACGCTAACACTTTGTGAAGGGCAGCACTGCATCGCAAGGTGTTTTGCACTCGGATGTTGATTTCTTCGCTGCGAGTGTTTCTATTTGTGATGGTGCAGCTTAAGTATCTGAATTTTTCCACGCCTCTGTAAGTGGTATCCCCGACATGCAGGTCCTGCGGTTGAATACGAGTGTTTTTGTATCGTTTCATGTGGTGATACTCTGTTTTTCCTTGGGATATCCTTCGAAGCTTCTTCTGCAAGGACTCTTTCGGACTCCCCCACCTCGTCTATAGATATTCCCAACAGGGCCAGATCATCTGCGTATCCTATCACCTTATGCCTTCCATTCAGTTCTAGCCCTCCTTCCAGTGTTAAAAGTTTCCTTAGGACATATTCTAAGACCAAATTGAAGAGCATAGGTGACAAGGCATCGCCCTGATTGAGTCCCGTCACTACTGTGAAGTCGTCAGTAAGTTCCCCCTCCACACGCACCACCAGTTTGCTCTCCCCCGTAGCGACCTGAACCATGTTCATCAGTTTATTGGGAAAGCCAAAATTCCTTAAGATGGTGAACAGAGCGTTTCGGTCAATACGCCTTAGCAAAGTCGACGAACCTAGGGGTAATAGTAAAAAGTTTTTCCATGGGGGCAATACAGCGAATGCAAGTATAACAGTATGAAATCAACTGTTTTACTTAGTAATTATTACAATTATAATAGGTGGGCTTTCCAAACTTATGGTACTACGCAAACACGCTGGGTTTTTAAAGTATGTTAGTGAAGATCTTACTAACGGAGTTCTATCTCCTGATGCGTTACGCTGGCCTAGGCCAACAAACAAGGCAAAACGCGCAAGCGCAACACACTGAGCGGAATTCAGCATTCATAGTCAAAAATCAGCCGTAACTCGTATTAATCCAACTTCTGGCTGAATCTTAGTCCATGGGCTCCATACAAAATATCAGTCACCATACACAAATTTCCACCTTTCAGCTTATCTTGGTCTATGATAGTTAATTCTGTGCTGAATTCCGCTAAGTGTTTCGCGCCTAACCTCTTACGGTATAGCATCATCTAGCCAATTAACTGACGAGATATTAGCCTTATTACTAATGATAGAAGGTCCTCCGATGACCAATGAAGAGTGGGCTGTTAGTTAGAACATAAATTGAAAGTAGACAAGCATTATTTATCGCTGGCGCTCGCTAGCAGTAACTCCATAAACAAAACTAAACTAAGATTTATTGTCGTCGAATCGTTTAATTGCGGTTCGTTATGCGCACGCGCAAATGCGACAAGAATGTCAACCAACCTCCGACTTGACTTTAAAATAGTCCTTAATCGGTTGTAAAACAGTGCAGTGTATTATCCCCCTATTTCTGTTCCCCTTGCATCATCAAATTACAGACGTAACAGCTTCCTGATTCGCGCGGGTAGTTCAATTAACAGGCTGTCAAGAGAGCATGATATTGATGTGTTTAATATAAATACACAATCTGTACGGAGTAATCTAACGCGTAAATTCTTTGAGTGAGCTTGCCCATGCTAATTAGTTTTTCTCGATTTTTCATGATTCATCATGTTGTCTTCATTACTTTTCTTTTTTGTAATTGTTTGTTTTTCTTTCTATTAATGATGTATGTACTTGCTAAGTCTACGCATATTTGTACACTATATTAATATTTAGTGAAGTTAATTTCTATAAGATTTCTATCTGTGAGAACCTATAATTGGCCTCCAATTTCTATATCTGTTGTCAACATGTTGTATGTGCTGTTGGTTTTCCAATAAATAAAATAATAAAATAATAAAATAATAATAATAAAATTCCTTGTTTTAAACTATTAGTGCGGTTTAAGCTCTGCCCCCCCACGCATGAGACGTAACGGCCATTCTATATCCATTTAATTGTGTAGGTACCGTATTCTCTCGCTAAAAAGTTTAAATTTAAACTGGTTTTCTATTTACATTTGGTTTTACGTGGTAGGAAGAGCTAATGACAGTTTGGGCTGCAGTTGAAGATCTAATCAACACTGGGCCTTGAGGTTTTTGCGGTGGTGGCTATTTTCAAAATGTCGTTTTATTGCAGGAAATGAATAAGTAGTAAAAACTAAAAAGCGCAAAGTTGTTATCTAGTTTTGTAGTAAACGGAACTTTATTTAACGTTAACATTTTAATTACTAACCTCGACTTTTATTCGTTGCAACATTTCTGATACTTACTTAATATACTTATACGTGGACATAAAACGTAATTACACGCGATAAAATATAATTATAATTATCCTTGATTAAGTTTCAGCTGCACCAAACCTTCTGTCACCGTTGTCATTTTGCATTTTTTTTGTTCTGGTTGGTACAATTCACCCGTTTTCTTCGTCGTCCAATGAAGTATCATCTTATTTAAACTTAAATATTTAGATGTTTATATACGAAAGAAAAACTATAAGCATATCAAACGTTTTGTGAAGCAATCAGATTTGGATTTTATTATTATTATTTTATTTTAATTAAACAATACGTACATTGTATGTCTCTCAAGCTGTTTTGATATGCCTTCTTATAGAACTACGCATTATTGTGTATCTTTAAGATGTAATATTACTGTATTACTGTTTTGAAAAAATAAGTCCCGCCGAGTTTCTTGCTGGTCATAAATAATTCTTCTCGGGTCAGAGGTGTAGGGTTAGAACCGGAGGTAGTTTTTTTTTCTCTCTGACGTTCATAAGTGCATTGTAATGTGCCTAAATTGAAGAATAAATATCTTTTATCTTTTTATCTTTTATCTTTTTACTAACAAAGGCCTCCCAGGCCCCAGGCCCAGTGCCCAGGGCTGGATTTGAACCCATGTCTTTTGCATTCACGTCAGTCCGACTGTCCTGTCCTATTCTCTAAATTAAGTAGCCCTCTGTCGTTGCAGCATTCACCATTCCAGCCTATCTTGGGCTTTCGTCTGCACTTCCTGATATGTGTGGCTACAGCATTATTCTTTCATCTGTGTCATGTATGATATTCTGGGTCTTCCTCTTCCTCTTATTTCCTCAAATTTGCCCTCCAGGCTTTTTAAAACCTTCCTCAAAATATAGGAATAATAAATACCGTAGTAGGTAATTTTCCCCGTTAATCTTCGAGACAGTATAGATTTAGAATCGAATATGTGAACATTGTGATGCAACCTCTAGATGTGGTGAAGCTTTTGTTAAAGACTACGCAACGGTTATTATTTTGACAATTCTAAATAAATAGCGGATGGAAGCTGAGATTACGCACACGCAGAGCCACCAAGGTGTTGAGTCACGTAGGAGGTCAAAAGTTCAACTCAAATCCCACCGAAGGCCGCATTTCTACAACTTGACAATGTCCATAGAAATAAATTAAACATATGACAAGAATTTCATGATTATATGGTGGTAATCGTGCGCAATCAATTACTTTACGTAAATCGTTGGTAGATTCCTTTCTTAGCTGTAAGGTGAATCGCTAACTAAAGACTTAGTACTATTTTTACAATGAAAATGCTTCTCTTCTAATTAAAACACTGGAAAATACGCTCGAAAATGCAAATGTGGAATATGTATTAATTTCCATTGCATTAAAGATAAAATGCTAATTTTTAATCATGACCAGAACCAGATCTGCCTCAAAAGGCAATAATAACCAGTAGCCGCGAAATATTTTAAAGAGATAATCACTCCATTTGTAATATTTTGTATAAACAACCTGTTCTAATCGGAATCCGGAGAACCTTCGCCGGCCTGCGTGGCCGGTATGGGGTCAAGCCGTCAAGAACTGCAGAAACAAAAAAAGACTACTGGTTCATGCAGTATCTCGTTACGTATCTGTACAATATAATACAAATATTATTTATTTAGGGTTTATAGTGGGGCTCCTCGCCCTATAAATTTAAAAAATCCGCTCCTATACTATGTAACTAATAACCAGTAAGTATGGCAATTATTGTTTAAAAAAACATAAAATATAGCAAAAGCCCAAAAGGGAACACACAACCCATCTGCAGCATTTAGAATAACAAAAGTTAAATTTGACTTTTTTACTGGCTACCTATCTATACTATGTGACTTGAAAAGACGGTGCACAGTTCGTGTTAGGGGATCAATGTTACTCTGCGTCCGTAGGAAACACCATAGATAACCCTATACGTGATCCTTGGGTGGTGCTAAAAGAGTAACAAACTTGGCAGCTGCACTGTCGCATCTGGACCTAGCATCACTCACTAGATTTTCTTCATTACCTGCTTTCCCATTACTACTACCCGAGGGAAGAAACGCCCATCTATATCTAGTGACATGTAGCCATACGATAAATAAATAAAGTTCGTGTGGTCTGACTATATTTTCTGTTTATTCGCCAAGTAAGTGTGTTTTCCCAGTAGGTAAATATGCTTTAGCAGCTATCTCCGTACCGGTGAGGACGGTTACATAACTGCGAAGTAAATAGGCAGTTACCTTATCGCAAACAGTCGGCTGCTGTTTGCACATTTACTCCGTGTCTACTGCCTGCCTATACAGCATGTCCCAAAAACGAACGTCATGACTTAAAGGGCGGATAGAACAGCTGATGGACATCAGATTAAGTAAATTTGACCCCAGGCAAATCTCCTACTAGATGGACAGATCAAGTAAAAGACTCATCTTCCTCAAAACTTAACACTGTACAGAAGCCGATGGAGACGGTTCATACGCAAAAAGTCACCGGATGATCTGTATCCGGTGATGACCACGATCCTCAGTCATGGGGGAACGACCGAAGAGAGAGGGACCCTTCTATCTTCTTCTTTCTCGTTCCCTCACTGCTGAGGATCGACCCCACCCTTCTATAAGACTACTTCTATAATAGAGCCGTTTTGCCGATATCAAAAAAAATACCAATTTCATTAGGGTAGGTACATTATACAGCTGTTGTATCAGCTTTTTAGGGACAGCCTGTGGTATAACAACATACTATAGGATGCGGTTTATTGTTGGTATTCTTGTATTTTTTGTCCTAACACTGTGTTTTTAACCAACACAGTGCCATTACCCCTATACCGAAAACCGCTTTTATGCCCAACAAAATAATTTGAAAGTGAACACCACAATTCTGATTTACTCGCTTGCTCCATTACCCCCATGGAAAGGCTATTTTATCACCGAGGGGTGCCTGGTTCCCAAGTTAGGAACTGTTCTATAAGGTTATATGAGGGCTTCATAAGCTCACGCCATGCCTTTCTATCTTCAACAACCTATAGTCCAGCAGCAGTTAATTGCGGGCCTTCGACGTTTGTTGCCATAAATCACATGGGTATTACAGGACGCCCCAAGATCAGGTCAAAATTAATACGCCGATTAAGTTTAAGATCAGGTTGCCAAGTGGACCCGACTCTATCAAGGCGTGGCAAAAAGCCGGTACAAACTAGCAAGAGATGTCAAAATAATCATACATACGCTTTAATATTGAAAAGCTATAAATTACGTAGGTAATACAAGTCTTAATCGACAGACTGGTCTAAGACCTCTCTAGGAACGTCAGAACCTAGGTCAAATGTCTAATCGTTGCTGGTTAAATCTTGCCGTGTTATTATATTAGTTTACTATCAACGGAGTCAAGAATATCATCCTGTAGATTTGCCTAAGTATCGCATCGTAACTACGAGTGGGTAAACAATCTTTCTCGGATGACAATTGTCACGCAAGGCTGACTCTGTCGTAGATGTTTGTGCCATAAAAATATATGCTCATCAAGTGAGAACACATTAGTCATGATATATCGACACTTGAAATGTAAGGGAAAATTGACTGGGAAAAATGTTTTTTTTTAAGGAAGTCAAAGATGTAAGAACTTTTTCGCGATATTTGCCTTTTTTTGTTAATTGCGAATTGCATCAAAAACATAGATGTGAAAGAATGCAAACTTCGTTTCGCTAATGCAAGAAGTTAGATCAAACCGGAAACCAATTTATTTCAAAGCTCCTTCGATCACAGCATGCAAAACGTTCTTCTCGTCAATTGCTTGATTTTTTTATTGATTTGTATCTATGCTTTTTTTTTATTAAATTTATTTAATTATGCACAATGTTTAACTTAAAAACTATTACATTGTCCCACAAAACTATAATAATAGTTATGCTTGATTTAGTTTTTCATTCGCTTGAATTTCGAGGAAATAATCCTTTTAATCGGACTTATATCGCCTTTGGAGTTTGGACCACACCAAGCTTAACACGCGTCACGAATATTACCATTACCAAACGTGACTTGAAATCAAGACCCGCTTCTAAGGTTATTCATCATCTTGATGGTCATTAAAAAGTTGCGCTGTCATTCGTCACGCTTGTTTGTGTGTCTACCGACTCTGCTGGTGTTGGTACATGCAGTAGTAATTTCCTCCATTGCATTTGATGCAACAATAATTAATAATTGTTTGACCTTCCTCTGCCTCTCTCACAGAATCTGCAACCTCTGTTAAAGTAGCCAACCAGAGAAGATTTTTTCTCAATTTTCTTAAACAACTGAATGCTGTTTTTGACTAGTACTTTTTTTAGAACAAAAATATAGTCGACGGTCGACTCTTGTTCTGTCTAAAACTCCATTCAGGTCATTTTAACGGAAGATTTTTATTTAGGTACATAAACTAGCTTCAAAGTAAGTATACAATTTCTAATAAGTATTGACACATATTTAGTACCAAATTCTTCGACAAAGCGCATAAACCAACGTAACTATGAATAGATAAGTCGTGCTTCAATGCATGATATAGGTACTTACCATCGACACAGTTAGAGCTGATCAATCATCAGCCTTATTGCAACTACATAAGATCCATTAATCAGTCAAGTGTCGCTGTTAGTTTGGGTGATGCATTTAACTTTATTAAATCGCCAATTAAAAACCAAATAGGTAAGTAATTAATTGAAGACCTTATCACGAAGCATTAAGTAATACAATTGGTCTGTCAGCTGTAGATGGATTAGGCAACAGTATGGATTAACACCTTCGTGCGCGATCAAGGGTCATTGCGCAAGCTAATTGAATGCTGACGCGCACGCGCATTCTCGGGGACCTTCCTCCTTGGCGGATGCCAGCGTAAAAAATAGCTTTTAGACGAACACCCGCGGAATTAAGCCCAAATCTCAGCGGAATTCTGTCGCCCATAGACAATTCAGTCCGAAGATAGACAATCGTTTAGCGGGAATATTGAACCAAGTATATGTTGCACCTAATTCTCTAATAAGATTTCTCGGTAAAAAAAAGTTGCGAAAGCAGTTAGCTTACAATAAAATGTGAATCTAGATCGCAAAATATGTTATCACATTATTATGATTACAGATTGGTTACGAAGGCGATCGTAACGCGCACATAACACACGCAACCTGTCCAATACTAATCTAATTGCATTAAGTATGAGTATAGTAATAGGCAAGTACTTATTTCAAATGACGGAAGCAATTGGTTCGCAATCCATTTCGCGGTAAACGCGTGCTTAGAGATACATTGATATTAGTCTACTATGATGTCTAATATCAAAGAAAAACATCAAAATAAAAAAAAAAGACAACCCGTACAACAGGGACGAGTCTGTGACCAGATCTCGGGCAGTCAGATCTCTGGCTAACTGACATTCTAATTTTTAAATACATTAAAAACATAATCTACCGCAAACATAACTCCAACACACAACAAATAATCAAAATATTGAAGTTGTATTGAGTTGCATCGCAATAATTTTCAAGCAGATTCTGATATTTCTGGTTCTGACATTTAGGCGCTAGTTGTGTTGCGTAGTTGATGCATTGGAGTTGTATTGAAGTTGGATCGTGTCAGAATACGGCCCTAGTTTAATCGAAGCCTGCTACTACGCGGCGCACGCGCTGCAAATGTGTCAAGACTGTCAACCTGTTCCACCAACCTAACGTCTGCAAAATAGCCGCTACCCCATTGAAATAGAGTGCAGTTTCGGTTGTTACGGGTTAGATATTCGTGCGGTTCCTAATCACAGTTTATGCTAATCGACACCAGGCCTTGAGGTTTTTGCGGTGGAATCTTGCTAATATCATTTTCGCAGAAATTTATGAATAGCCCACAATCGTGAGGTTTGCTAGACTACTGCACAATACTTAGTACGGAAGAAGTTATTGTACTACACAGGAATCTAAACATATATAATTTTAAACAAAAAATAACCGACTTCACTTAGCATCCACCTTTCCAAAAGCAAATGCTCGAGATGCTATAAAAATACTCAAATCACTATAGGTGTGCCTATAATAGTTGAAGAGTTCCCTCGATTTCTCCAGGATCCCATCATCAGATCCTGACCTGGTTATGGGACCAACTGTGAAACATACTCTTTCAAACAAAAAAAGAATTTTCCAAATCGGTTCTGGCGCCTTCGAATAACCGGTGAACATACATAAAAATAAATTTGCAAAAAAAAACAAAGATCCCGACGAATTGATTCGAAATCTTGAAGTCGGTTGAAAAGAAGAAAATGACTGAGTGACTGACTGACATATCAACGCACAGCCCAAACTGCTGGTTCTAGAGATTCCAAATTTGGCACGTAGGTTCCTTATAAGGTCTAGCTAGGGGTGCACTATGAAAGGATTTTTCAAATTTTACCCCCAAACAATTGTTTCAGTATTTTGAGAATTCAACCCCTAAAAGGGGGAAAGGTGGTGAAAAAGTCTGAAAATCAACATGGGTATTGTTTCTATGGTTTATCGGGTCGCTGATTACGAAAACAACAACGATTAATCCAACGTGGCGGACGTGAAATACCATCTCCCCTGTTGGGGTACGATGGGGTTGAATGTCTAAATATCAATATGTGTGTCGTTTTTATGTTTTTTTTGGGACGTTAATTACGAAAATGGCATCCATTTTGAAATTTCATATCGTGGAGATGAAGCCAAATTGCAGTTCTATTGCAATTCAATGGCAATTTAATATTATAAATGCGAAAGTGTGTCAGCGTCTGTCTGTCTAAAACGTTAAACCGGTTTAGATGAAACTTGGTACATAAATAGTTTGCGTCCCGGGAACGGACATAAAATCGTTTTTATCGCGAAAATTAACCCTTAAGGTAAAGGGGGTGTTGGAGGTTTATATGGGGAATTTTTAACAGCTGAACCGATTTTGAGGAAACTTAGTAAGTATAATGATAGTTTGAGTCCCGCTTCACCGTGGCGAGACAAATGTTTTGTTTGTTAACTATGATGTGATGTAGGTAAATCATACTTAATCCGTGTTCTCTGACGTCTTACTCCCGTAAACTCCGTATAACAAAGTGGGATCGGGGCGTTTCATCAATTGGTCCTTCTGTCACAATGTGCTATCAACATGCTAAATAAACCTTCACAGCTCGGACCTTCAGGGCCCAATCAGGCCCAATTAAAGACGAGCTGCTAACGAAGCTGTAAATATCGCGAGCTGGTGCTAATTTAGTAAAAAAATCGCTTTTGGAGACGGCTATTAAATATTTATATGCGATTTGGCAAGTCGATCGAAAAATTCTTAACTGAAATTATGTGAAGTAACAATATACTCATATTTTAAAAATCATCGTTGGAGGCGCGCGTTTAATTTAAGTCTTCGCTCGTCCCCCAGTCTTGCAGGCAAGTAGCCTGCAGCTCGAGGCAAAGATAATTGCCATAAAACTACCCTGACAGAATGCATTTGATGAATTAATCCGAGGCTGGCGGCATCGGCAGTGCACACAACTATTTGTAAATGCTCGAAGACAGCAACCTTCAGCAAGTTCCGTGCAGGTTTATAAAAGCTCTGAGCACGTTTTCCACGAAATGGGTAAAACTGTAGGAGGCGAGATCAATTGGAGGTGTGGAAGGCCTATACCCAGCAGTCAAGTGGTAGTTACACCAAGATAGGCTACTATAATATGTTAGCATAGGCTAGTTAGTATATATATAAATATTCGTCCCACTTCTTATAGGGATAGGCCTCCTCTCATGCACTGCACCAGAGGGATGATCGGGCTATAATCCCCACTCACGCTGGCCTAAAGCGGTTAAATGTAAAAAAAAACCGGCTAAGTGCAAGTCGGACTCGTGCACCGAGGGTTCCGTACAAACCTGTAGGTTTGATATGAATTTCAATTTAATACATCTACGCGTTCATGAGGAAAGGGGTAACTTCAAAATGATTAAAAATATTTTTATTATATGATGTAACTAAAATTTACGGTTTTCGCAATTTTCCCTTTATCTGTGATAGATAAGACGTTGCTTCGTACCAAATTTCAAGATTCTGAGTTCACGGGAAGTACCCTGTAGGTTTTGATTCCCTTGCGAGTTTCGAAAATTTGCGGCATAAACGGCTGTATCTTTTGATTACGTTGGCTTAGAAGTTAGATTTTTTTTCACAGCTTCAAGGGATAGTAGATCTGAGTATTTGATATAAATTTCAGCTTGATACCTCCACGCGTTCCTGAGAAAAAGGGTCTTGACAGACAGACAGACAGACGGACGGACGGACGGACGGACGGACGGACAACAAAGTGATCCTATAAGTGTTCCGTTTTTTCCTTTCGAGGTACGGATCCCTAAAAACAGAGATATTTAACCATCAGAACATCACATTGTAAAACAATTGCCACTCAAATACAATTGTAAGTAGAATCGATCGTTACCCTCAATATTTTATCGACGACGAAGGTGACAATGTGTGACAGTGGTCATAACCACTCAATGTCGTACGTGCCTCGCATGAATGCTGGGAACGATTCCAACTCTGGGTTAGTGCCGGCCTTGTGTGTTACGTGAGATTAGTTGCAAACGTAATGTTGAATTGTATTTCATTTGCCCATACTCGCACTGCATCCCTTTCGCTTCGATTAAATGTATTGCAAGTAATGCTAAAACAATCATATTATTGATCGTTCGTAACAAGTCTGGGGGATATCTCAGCAAACTATTCCCAAGATTCGGAAGTCACTCCCTGTCCTTGGCGTTAGGATATACAATACTCTTCCTAGTGACATTGTTGATGCGGCGAGTGAAAAAATATTCTTAGCCAAACTTAAAAAAATGCTAATTGACCTGTCAAAATAAATTCATTGATATTGTAACAGCACAGGTCACCTGTGCTGTTACAATATCTGTGTGCTGTGTGCTGTGTGTCTAATAAATGACACAATTACAATGACGACTAACAAAATGAATGTATTTAAATATTGAATTATAATGGACATAAAGTATTTAAAAATAATGTACCTACATGTAAATGAAAAATAACCAAACTTGCTATAAAATAAGCATGAAAATATGATGTAAATATAATTTATAAGTACTTAATTGTAACTGACGTGTAAAAATTGTTAATTTTTTTATCAATAAATGTCTCATTTTCATTCTCTTCTCATTCATTGTCGTAGTGCGGCACATACTAGGTATCCTTAAATGGATCGGTTTCGATTTAAAATATTAGGTAGTATTATTAATTTAGGTACATGTGTTGACAGATCAGTTAACTGCAACGATGGTAAGCCATGGGTCATATGCTAATTGCTAATATATGCTAATGATCCTTTCTCGTCGAACCTTAATGGCATCAAGGCAATTACAGTTTAATTCCGCGGTTTGACAGGACGCCGCTTGATGATGCAGTTCAATTAATCGGGCTCATGGATCATGTTCCTTGAAGGCATGATTAAATTACGAAGGCATGGAGCCAACTATCGAGCTTAATTAATAAGAACTCCAACATAATCTTTATTGTTTTATGTTATAACATCATTGTTGTTGTTTGTTACAGTAAGTTTAGCCATTTGCCATTTAATTAGCTCCCAAACTAACACAATGTTTATATTTGACCCACGTTCAAAAGAGAGGCACTGGACTTAGGCTTATCCGAGACTGATAGTAATGCACAAAATTACGCATTTCTATTAATATTAATATTTTTAGCATTTCAAGATAACAGCTAGTTGATAGATAATTTAATTATCCATCCTTGTTTTTGATCCAGGTGTAACCACAAGCGGACGACACGAGAACAGTTGTTCGCAAATGGTCCGACCGCAACACCGCAGCATGCGGGCGACCGCAGCGGAATTGTGCCACGCGACGCGATGACCGTCCCGCTACACAACGATTTAGGACAAACAACATGTATGTACCTTATAGATCAATATCTTGGGACAAATGTCTAGGCATGACACCAGTAAGGGCCATCCAGAAATCATGTGGTCATATTTTTCCTACTTTTTGATGCCCCCCCCCCCCTCTCCCTTTCTGTTGTAATCAATCTAGATGTTTTTCGACCCTTCCCTCCCATAAAATGTATCACATTCTGGATAAGCTCTAATCACTCGCACCTTGAACCTATATCATCATATTCATCATCATCATCATCATGAAACATTCGACCCCTATCGAACTATAAGCTTGGTCCAAGTGTAACATGCATGCATTATCATGAAAAACTTACCAGCGATGAATAATCCGCAGAGTTACCCTATATAAATATGTACCTAGCTACGTACCAGACATACTTAAGTACCTAACCTACACTTAGCTCTCAACTGTAATTCACAGCCATCCATTGCATCGTTAAATCTCCGACTACGAATGGTCGTTAAAAATGAAGAAGTCTCGCAAATCGTGACCGACAACCAGGAAATTAACGTTCATTTATGCTCGATAAGTAAACATGCGGTAAGCGATCAATCATATCCGATTTAATTAACTAACCTTTGATTGTTAGCCCGGCTAATTGGACTAATTACTTAGTTAAGTACACAAAGCGTATAAAAACGATTCGCCTCAACTTTTCAAACATTAATCATGGTCTTTGAATGAGAAGGAGACGGATATGATGAAGATTCAATAAAGGTATTTACAAAATTTCCAAGAAGCGTTTTTGCTAGTATTGCATCCGTGTCTAGGACTATAAAATACCTGGAGGACCACCTCACAATACATCTGCTGAAGCTGAAATGGTTTTCGGAATTTATAAAGAATATAAATCTGTATTTATATAGCATTTGATCATGCAACACTAAGTTCCTTCTATTTTATCTCATGTCAGAGATGGTCATCTCCATAAATCACAATTGCAATGACATTAGAGACAATGCACTTACATAAGTGCAGCTGCATTGTGCCATGGGGTACCGACATTAACGACAGCACAACAAATGGTAGACCTCGTAAACATGTCTGCCGGAGCCTTTCTCGAACTCGTGTTGTCACATATGAAATGCTGCCAGTGGGCGGTAGGAGCTAGATTAAGTATGGTGTTTTTAATTTTTTTGGATTCTGTCCGTCTGTCACCAGGCTGTATCTCATGAATTGTGCCAGTTAGACAGTTGAAATTTTCACAGATGATGTATTTCTATTGCCGCTATAACAAAAATACTAAAAAATAGAATAAAATAAATATTTAAGGGGGCTCCCATCCCATACACAACAGACATGATTATTTTGCCGTTTTTATCTGCCACCAGGCTGTATCTCATGAACCGTGATAGTTAGACAGATGAAACTTTTACAGATGATGTATTTCTATTGCCGCTGTAACAACAAATACAAAAAAAACAGAATAAAATAAATATTTAAGGGGGCTCCAATACAAGAGACTTGATTTTTTTGCCGTTTTTATAGTTAATGGTGCGGAACCCTTTTTGCGCTAGTCCGACTCGCACATGGCCGGTTTTTTATATTAGAGAAGCAGTAGTCGCCAACCTGTCTTTAAAATGTTTAATGGATATATTTTCCACTAACACACCACCAAACGACAGCTTGTAACTTGAATCTTGATCAAACATCCAGTTTGTAAAAAAAATCCAGTCAGCAGCTATAATAAAACAATGCAAAAAAACTAGATGTGGCGAAGGTAAATGTCATTTGACCGCATTTAATAAATCACCGGTGGTAGCGAAAATGCCAGCAGCTTGTCTTCCTGATCGACCAGCTGTTGTAGAGAGAGAAGAGACGAAGACCCGCACGGAACTCGATCAAAACAAGATTGCTGTCTCTGTGCATAGTGTGCATTTAGAATTGCGTGGCGGTGTGCACTGCTGCTATCCTTGACTTAAGTTACGTTACGATAAGACCGGATCGGAAGAAGAAATGGATAATTAAATTAGCTGTTACCTTCAAATGCCAAATATAGCTAAAAACAAGCTCTTATTCCGATTGCATTTGTAATGCGTGATTTTGTGCATTGCTATCAATCTCGGATAAGTTTACCAATTTTACTATCGTTAGGCCTTCAGGGCTGAAGGCAACTAATGATGCTGGGGAGAGAGAAAAGTGTAACCCCTATGTGGCATAGTAATGGCGGAGCGCCCATAGAACTTGATTCCCACCGGCTTGCCTTAGCTTTGAGGTTGAGTAGGTACTTTTACTATTAGATGAAAAAAAGTCAAAATTCAGCTTCATCTTCCCTTCGAATATTTTTGACAATCCACCACTGGTTTGTTATGTGGTACCACCACCACCCTGTACCATACGGATATAGACGTCAACATGTTAATTTGTATTTTAACATAAAGCAACCGGTCCTATTATATGACTTGACCTTTAAATTCCTGACCTGCTCGTAATCGGTTCGATATGTAGGTTCGACAAAGTTGACAATGCTTTAGTGTTTTGACCTCAATTTCCAATAGCGAACTTGAAATGAATAATTACTAAATTGATATGCATACGGCTATGCCTAAATAAATAAGTCGTTGCCCATTTCGACAACCGAAAACTGTTGAGTTGCTAGTAAAGCCAAAGTCATACTAGTACCTAGTGATCTCATATGGGTACCCACCCATACCATACCATATCCACGTGTCGCAGATTTGCATGTCGATTAGGGATTCAGTCCAGTAGACTTGCGATAGGCTCCTACGGGCTAATAAGTAGAATACTTAATACATTTCTTAAATTTAACCCCAGACGGGAAAAAAGAGTTTTTATAACTTAAAAAGCCGGCCTTGACGAACCAAGAAAGATTTGGATTAGGACAAGTGTCAGCCGGTGCAATCACAGCCTCCATCAATGGGGCTGCAAGTCGTCACCGAACTGCGACTGTGGCGCCCCAGATCAAACAACCACCCATATCGTGGAGGAGTGCCCCAGGAGACACTTTGAGGGCGGGCTGAGCGATCTACACGCACTGATCGCTGATGCCAGGGATTGGTTATAAAACCTAGATACTGCATTATAGATGCATGTTTTTTCATTACCTTTATTTTTGTTATATAACAATTATTTCTGTATTCGTTGTATTTTTGAATTGACCCAAATAAAGCCGTACGATAATAACTTAAAATAATATCTGTCTTTCCATCCAAAGTTTTATTTATCGACAGATTTTTAGACGAGTTTCAACTAACTAAAAAGCGCTCTTAAATTATTCTTGGCGTTTTGATTCTACGATAAAGTAGACGCATGGCTAAGTATGGGAAGTAATAACAGTGCGTGATATGCAAATGATGATATTCGCGTCGTACCTGATTGGACAAATTGCCCACACTTACGGCGTAGAAAACCACTAATGTGCATTTCCTGTGCAATTACTTGCGCGTGCGCGGCGGGCTTTTACCAACCTAGTTCAATACAGCATAGTGTCGACTGTCAGCTCGTCTCTGGTGTAAGTAGACCTCGAATTATGTGTCAACTATGATTCTTCTTAGAACAATATTGTATATTCTCAATTTTTTTGTACGAGTAGTACGAGTACTTATCAAAATCTTGAAGTTGTGGAAACCTATCCAATTTAAGGTTAGCTGGAAGAGATACCTACCTTAATAGGATAAGCTTGTCTTTATGCCACAATATCTGCAAAATTTATGTAAATAAATATAAAACTATAAAAAGATTAAAAACTACAACTACCTACTACACTATACCCTGGATTGGGGTTAGCAAAAAATCTGGCTTCTTTTCACGGGCCGAATTATTTTAACCTATAATTAATTATTTAATCTCAAGTTTATTTAAATAGGTACACAAAAAGACTATCTATAACAAACTTAGGTAATCTTTAATAAAAAAAACTAAAAAAAGATAAAAAGATATTTATTCTTCAATTTAGGCACATTACAATGCACTTATGAACGTCAGAGAGAGAAAAAAACTACCACCGGTTCTAACCCTACAGCACTGACCCGAGAAGTGTTATGACCAGCAAGAAACTCTTGCTGAAACCCAGAAGATTTAATTTTTCAAAACAGTATACATTAGATCTTAAAGATACACAAACTACCTACAATACAAATAATAAATGCTCCCCAGGCCGGCTTCGTGGGACATGGTACCCAGGGCCTCAATTCGACATGGCATAACTGATAGATATGAGACAACTATGAGATCACACTTTTGTGACAGTTGAAATTTGGGGTGGAATCACTCAAGAGAGACATCTAAAATGGTGGCTATAGCCATAGACAAAACGCTCTAGCGAGACCTACTGACAGATTGACAGTTAGGTGTGGACACGTGTGGACAGATGGATTTCACTTTATCACCTAGCGAGACAAGTGTGAGAGCCACGTCTCGCAGTTTGGCATGTCGAATCGAGCCCAGAAGGCTAGCAGCGTTGCCTCTTTGGATAGCAAGGCTTATCCTTTGGCCGAAGAAGCTGCCAGCTGTGCAGCCCTCTGGTTACCTGATACATCGACGAGTCACCTGGAGATCTTTTCAACCGACTTCAAGATTTCGAATGAGGAGGTTATCAATTCGTTTTTTTATATTTTTTTTTATGTATGTTCGCCGATTATTCGAAAATGGCTGAACGATTTGGAAAATTATTTTTTTGTTTGAAAGCGTATACTTCACAGTTGGTCCCATTGTAACCATGTCAGGGTCTGATAATGAGATCCTGGAGAAATCGAGGGAACTCTTTAACTATTATAGGCACACCTATAGTGATTTGAGTATTTTTTACAGCAACTCGAGCATTTGCTGTTGGGAAGGTGGATGCTAAGTGAAGTCGGTTTTTTTTTGTTTATTATATAGAGATTTCGCACTTCACGGTCCTAGTGTTTGAAATCACAGGGATCATACATTAATTGGTTTGCCATAGTCGACGCGCTAGATCAGCGTTTTGAATAGCCCAGCTAATAGCTACGGTTACCTACTTAGAAAGGGTTTCGCCGTAAATAAGTAGGCCAGACTTATTACAGTAGCTTATTTGATTCGAAGCACTATTTTTCACACATATATGTATCACCATACTGACACAACTAGAGTCTGGCTAGCCCTAGAAAATTTATTATGATCTTGAGAGCGATTAAAACTCGCAGTTGAGTTTACCATATGGGTATTCTTCCTTTTTGCAAACTGAAAAGTTTTACTTGCCTATCACTCTGATCTCCACAGAAGTAGAGAGGGGCCTTCAGCTCGGATAAAGAATAAAGGATAGTAAAGCAAACTGCGAGGTTTCGTTACTCTCAAAATCTTATTTAAAACATTTTCTACTGAGGGTAATTCAACACGCTAAGTACAATTTCTTGATAGGATAATTCTAGAAAGTTGAAATTGATTGTCGGGAGTATCTACACAAGCCAGTTTGCTACAAACAGCATATTGGCGTTGCATAATGACTGTAATGATACGACAGTTTGCGCGGCGCCGCCCCCGTGTCAGTGGTAACTGCGTGCGCGCAGGAACCACTGACACACTTGTCGTAATGTGACGATTCATCGCACTGGTGCTCCTCAGCTGGTGTTTGCCACTAAACACAGCATATGGCGTTGCATAATGATGAGTAAGGAGTGTACTTACAGTTTGGCCGGCGCCGCCCCCGCGTTAGTGGTGCGCAGGAGCTACTGACATACTAGTAATGTGACGCTTCATCGCGCTGGTGCTCTCAACCAACACTGGCCTAAATACATGCCATTGCTGGGCATAGGCCTCTTATTTATTGTACAAGAGGGTTTCATCCGTACAGTCTTTTATCGCCCACTGCTGGGCATAAATAGATCTACATGGGCCTCTCATCGTGTACATTACGTCCCTTCTCCCGATTCTGAGCCAATTTATCCAGAAGTGACCCGCAGCCTCCCGATTAGGTACGAACAGATTTGTCCGCTGGATCTGTCTGTCAAATCCGTCAATGAATGGCGCTACTCTGATCTTTCGGCAGATACATCCGTGCCTACTTCCCGCCACTAATTTGATGAATTTGTTCTTGAAAAAAAAATCCGTGCGTATATATTAAATTGGTGATGAATGATTATTTTAAAATGTTATTTGGCAATTACAATGGGCAATTCTGTCAACTATTTATTATCGGTAGTTATCTAGTCTTATCATACGAGTATGTTAAACTGTTACGAATAGTTATTAGATATGTGTTCGGTGCAATGCACCTAACACGAGTAAAACGTTTTAAGCCTCGTGCGGCGCGTGCGTCGTCACCAAAAGACGCATTGCCCCAATAATTTTGAATTCATTTAGTTTCAGTGTACTTTTGAGATTCATCGCGACCGGGTGCATTCGATTAACATTTAACATTCTCAACATTTTACTAACATTATTTTATAACATACTAGCCTTTTCCCGCGGCTTCGCCCGCGTATTATAAGTACTCAAAAAGGACACGATACCCATGTTGATATTCAGACTTTGGGACCACATTTGCCCCTTTTAGGGGTTAAATTTTCAAAAAACCTGAAATACGTGTTTACGCATTTATCGTTAGGAATACGAGTACTCCTGTGAAGTTATGAGATAACAATTTTCTACTACTCTCCGGACGTTTATACATTCAAGCGAACCCGCGAAATAATATGGCACAAATAGCACAGTTTCCTTACAACAGAATTGTTTTACAACTAAGCATATAAAGGTACTCCTATTGAATATTACGCGCCGCAAAACACCTATAATAATTTTAAACAAAAAATAACCGACTTCACTTAGCATCCACCTTTCCAACAGCAAATGCTCGAGCTGCTGTAAATAATACTCAAATCACTATAGGTGTGCCTATAATAATAGTTGAAAAGTTCCCTCGATTTCTCCAGGGTCCCATCATCAGATCCTGACCTGGTTACAATGGGACCAACTGTGAAGTATACTCTTTCAAACAAAGAAAGAATTTTTCAAATCGGTCCAGCCGTCTACGAATAATCGGTGAAAATACCTACATAAAAAACAATAGCAAAAAAAAACAAAGATCCCGACGAATTAATAACCTCCTCCTTCGAAATCTTGAAGTCGGTTGAAAATACCTTGCTACCTATGATATATCAACGTTAATTTTTTAATTAGTAATTGTGCTATTAATCATCCATACTTCCATACTAATATCCATACTAATATTATAAATGGGAAAGTGTATGTGTTTGTTTGTTTGTTTGTTTGTTTGTCCGTCTTTCACGGCAAAACGGCGCGACGAATTGACGTGATTTTTTAAGTGGAGATAGTTGAAGGGATGAAGAGTGACATAGGCTACTTTTTGTCTCTGTCCCCCCACTTCCCTAAAATGGGGGGTGGAAGTTTGTATGGTTTGTTACCCCGAATTTAACGCGAGCGAGGCCGCGGGCAAAAGCTAGTAGATAATAGTCATGTTCTCAGTGAATATGCGAGTGCCCTAACTGGATCAAGGTCTGACAAAACAGGACCGAGTCTCGAATGTCTCAATGCTCTCAATCAGACAATCATTGCTCCATTTAAGCTGTGATTGAAATGAACTCATTGAAAGTCAAGCTGACATGCCTTTTGTTGACCTGACTGACGCTTAGCACCTGATTTAGTGGAAGGTTCTCATTTATTTGATAAAGACTATTTGCATCACTAATTAGCAAAAGATAATGATAAAATACTTTAAAAAAAAAATTTAAACAAAAAGGAACCGACTTTACTCAGACTCCACATTTCCAAAAGCAAATGCCCGAGCTGCTGTAAACAATACTTAAATCGCTATAGGTGTGCCTATAATACTTGAAGAGTTCCCTCGATTTCTCCAAGATCGCGTCATCAGATCCTGACCTGATGACAATGGGACCAACTGTCAAGTATACCCTTTCAAATAAATCGGTCCAGTCGTCTTCGAATAATCGGTGAACATACCTACATAAAAAAAAACCGGCCAAGTGCGAAACGGACTCGCGCACCGAGGGTATTCACTTATATACCTGTAGGTATATAAGTAAATACAAGCAAAAAATCATTGCGATGACATAGAAGTTTGATTTTTTTACAGCTTAAAGGAATTATAGACGTGAGTATTTGATATTAATTTCAATTTAATACCTCTACGCGTTCATGAGGAAAGGGGTAGTAACTTTAAAATTATTAAAAATATTTTTATTATATGATGTAACTAAAAATTTATGGTTTTCGCAATTTTTCCTTTATCTTATCTATAAGACGTTGCTTCGTACCAAATTTCAAGATTTTGAGTTCACGGGAAGTACCCTGTAGGTTTTGATTACCTTGCGAATTTCGAAAATTTGCGGAAATTTGCGGCATAAACGGCTGTATCTTTTGATTGCGTTGGTTAGAAGTTTGATTCTTTTCACAGCTCCAAGGGACAGTAGACCTGAGTATTTGATATAAATATCAGCTTGATACCAGTGTTGGCCGTTAATTTCAATTAGAATTGAAAATTGATCAATAAGATTGAAGATTAATTCCGTAACTAATCAATTACACTAACATCAATTTTTACTAACGTTAGTTCGCATTGATTTTGTGACGTCGTCAATTACACTAACCGTCAATTAGAATTAACCTATTAGTTACACTAACGTCTCGAAAATTTAATAAGAATTACAATTAATTAGATTAACGTTAGTGTAACTAAATTAATTCTGTCTTACACTAATAATTAATTTTAAAACTGCATCTCGGGTTCGGAAGTCGGGACCAATATCACAAGGTGGAGCTCATGCTGGACCCTGGGACTACCTACTGGATCTCGGGTTTGGCGCATCATAGACTCATGCTGTTTGGGCTCATTCGACTTGTACTGATGAGCAGATGGTACCGGTATCAAAATCTGGAGCTCATGCTGGACCCTGGGGATCCCTACTGGATCTCCGGTTTGGCGCATCATAGACTCATGCTGTTTGGGCTCATTCGACTTGTACTGATGAGCAGATGGTACCGGTATCAAAATCTGGACCTCATGCTGGACCCTGGGGATCCCTACTGGAACTCGGGTTTGGCGCATCATAGAATCATGCTGTTTGGGCTCATTCGACTTGTACTGATGAGCAGATGGTACCGGTATCAAAATCTGGACCTCATGCTGGACCCTGGGGATCCCTACTGGATCTCCGGTTTGGCGCATCATAGACTCATGCTGTTTGGGCTCATTCGACTTGTACTGATGGCATGGTATGGAATGGTAAAGTATGGTATGATAAGGTGTGGTATGGTATGGTAAGGTATGGTATGGTAAGGTATGGTAAGGTATGGTAAAGTATGGTATGGTATGGTATGGTAAGGTATGGTATGGTAAAGTATGGTATGGTAAAGTATGGTATGGTAAAGTATGGTATGGTAAAGTATGGTATGGTATGGTAAAGTATGGTATGGTAAAGTATGGTATGGTAAGGTATGGTTTGGTAAGGTATGGTAATGTATGGTAAAGAATGGTATGGTAAAGTATGGTAAAGTATGGTATGGTATGGTATGGTATGGTAAGGTATGGTATGGTAAAGTATGGTATGGTAAAGTATGGTATGGTAAAGTATGGTATGGTAAAGTATGGTATGGTAAAGTATGGTATGGTAAAGTATGGTATGGTAAAGTATGGTATGATAAGGTATGGTATGGTATGGTAAGGTATGGTACGGTAAGGTATGGTAAGGTATGGTAAAGTATGGTATGGTATGGTATGGCATGGTAAAGTATGGTATGGTAAGGTATGGTATGGTATGGTAAAGTATGGTATGGTAAAGTATGGTATGGTAAAGTATGGTATGATAAGGTATGGTATGGTATGGTAAGGTATGGTATGTTAAGGTATGGTAAGGTATGGTAAAGTATGGTATGGTATGGTATGGCATGGTAAAGTATGGTATGGTAAAGTATGGTATGGTAAAGTACGGTATGGTAAAGTATGGTATAGTAAAGTATGGTGTGGTAAAGTATGGTATGGTAAGGTATGGTATGGTATGGTATGGTATGGTAAGGTATGGTAAAGTATGGTATGGTTAAGTATGGTAAAGTATGGTATGGTAAAGTATGGTATGGTATGGTATGGTATGGTATGGTATGGTAAAGTATGGTATGGTAAAGTATGGTATGGTAAAGTATGGTATCGTAAAGTATGGTATGGTAAAGTATGGTATGGTAAAGTATGGTATGGTAAAGTATGATATGGTAAAGTATGGTATGATAAGGTATGGTATGGTATCGTAAGGTATGGTATGGTAAGGTATGGTAAAGTATGGTATGGTATGGTATGGTATGGTATGGTAAAGTATGGTATGGTAAAGTATGGTATGGTAAAGTATGGTATGGTAAAGTATGCTATGATAAAGTATGGTATGGTAATGTATGGTATGGTAAAGTATGGTAAGGTATGGTATGGTATGGTATGGTATGGTATTTTATGGTATGGTATGGTAAGGTATGGTATGGTAAAGTATGGTATGGTAAAGTATGGTATGGTATGGTATAGTAAAGTATGGTATGGTAAAGTATGGTATGGTAAAGTATGGTATGGTAAAGTATGGTATGGTAAAGTATGGTATGGTATGGTATGGTATGGTAAGGTATGGTAAGGTATGGTAAAGCATAGTATGGTAAAGTATGGTAAAGTATGGTATGGCATGCTATGGTATGGTAAAGTATGGTATGGTAAAGTATGGTATGGTAAAGCATGGTATGGTAAAGTATGGTATGGTAAAGTATGGTGGTATGGTATGGTAATGTATGGTATGGTATGGTAAAGTATGGTATGGTAAAGTATGGTATGGTAAAGTACGGTATGGTATGGTATGGTATGGTAAGGTATGGTAAAGAATGGTATGGAAAAGTATGGTAAAGTATGGTATGGTATGGTATGGTATGGTATGGTATGGTATGGTAAAGTATGGTATGGTAAAGTATGGTATAGTAAAGTATGGTGTGGTAAAGTATGGTATGGTAAGGTATGGTATGGTATGGTATGGTAAGGTATGGTAAAGTATGGTATGGTTAAGTATGGTAAAGTATGGTATGGTAAAGTATGGTATGGTATGGTATGGTATGGTATGGTATGGTATGGTAAAGTATGGTATGGTAAAGTATGGTATGGTAAAGTATGGTATCGTAAAGTATGGTATGGTAAAGTATGGTATGGTAAAGTATGGTATGGTAAAGTATGGTATGGTAAAGTATGGTATGGTAAAGTACGGTATGGTATGGTATGGTATGGTAAGGTATGGTAAAGTATGGTATGGAAAAGTATGGTAAAGTATGGTATGGTATGGTATGGTATGGTAAAGTATGGTATGGTAAAGTATGGTATGGTAAAGTATCGATGGTAAAGTATGGTATGGTAAAGTATGTAATGGTAAAGTATGGTATGATATGGTATGATATGGTCTGGTAAAGTATGGTATGGTAAAGTATGGTATGGTAAAGTATGGTATGATAAAGTATGGTATGGTAAAGTATGGTACGGTCAAGTATGGTATGGTATGGTAAGGTATGGTATGGTAAGGTATGGTATGGTATGGTATGGTATGGTATGGTATGGTATGGTATGGTAAGGTATGGTAAGTTATGGTAAAGTATAGTATGGTATGGTATGGTATGGTATGGTAAGGTATGGTAAGGTATGGTAAAGTATGGTATGGTTAAGTATGGTAAAGTATGGTATGGTAAAGTATGGTATGGTATGGTAAAGCATGGTATGGTAAAGTATGGTATGGTAAAGTATGGTATCGTAAAGTATGGTATGGTAAAGTATGGTATGGTAAAGTATGGTATGATAAGGTATGGTATGGTATCGTAAGGTATGGTATGGTAAGGTATGGTATGGTATGGTATGGTATGGTATGGTATGGTAAAGTATGGTATGGTAAAGTATGGTAAGGTAAAGTATGGTATGGTAAAGTATGGTATGGTAAGGTATGGTATGGTAAGGTATGGTATGGTAAGGTATGGTATGGTATGGTATGGTAAGGTATGGTATGGTAAAGTATGGTATGGTAAAGTATGGTATGGTAAAGTATGGTATGGTAAAGTATGGTATGGTAAAGTATGGTATGGTAAAGTATGGTATGGTAAAGTATGGTATGGTAAGGTATGGTATGGTAGAGTATGGTAAAGTATGGTATGGTAAAGTATGGTATGATAAGGTATGGTATGGTATGGTAAGGTATGGTAAAGTATGGTATGGTAAGGTATGGTAAAGTATGGTATGGTAAAGTATGGTATGGTAAAGTATGGTATGGTAAATTATGGTATGGTAAAGTATGGTATGGTAAAGTATGGTATGGTAAGGTATGGTAAGGTATGGTAAGGTATGGTATGGTATGGTATGGTATGGTATGGTATGGTATGGTATGGTAAAGTATGGTATGGTACTTTACATTACCATACCATACCACCATACTTTACCATACCATACTTTACCATACCTTACCCTACGATACCTTACCTTACCATACCTTACCATACCATACTTTACCATACCATACTTTACCATACCATACTTTACCATACCATACTTTACCATACCATACCATACCATACCATACCATACAATACCATACCATACCATACCATACCATACCATACCATACTTTACCATACCATACCATACTTTATCATACTTTACCATACCTTACCATACCATACCTTACCATACCATACCATACCATACCTTACCATACCATACTTTACCATATACTTTACCATACCATACCATACCTTACTATACCATACTTTACCATACCATACTTTACCATACCATACCATACCATACCATACTTTACCATACAATACTTTACCATACCATACTTTACCATACCATACCATACCATACCATACCATACATTACCATACCATACCAACATACTTTATCATACCATACTTTACCATACCATGCTTTACCATACCATACTTTACCATACCATACTTTACCATACCATACTTTACCATACCATACTTTACCATACCATACCATACCATACCATACCATACCTTACCATACCATACCACCATACTTTACCATACCATACTTTACCATACCATACTTTACTATACCATGCTTTACCATACCATACTTTACCATACCATACTTTACCATACCATACATTAACATACCATACCTTACCATACCATACTTTACCATACCATACCATACTTTACCATATCATACCATACTTTACTATACCATACCTTACCATACCATACTTTACCATACCATACTTTACCATACCATACTTTACTATACCATACTTTACCATACCATACTTTACCATACCATACTTTACCATAACTTACCATACCATACCTTACCATACCATACTTTACCATACCATACCACCATACTTTACCATACCATACTTTACCATACCATGCTTTACCATACCATACTTTACCATACCATACTTTACCATACCATATTTTACCATACCATACTTGACCAAACCATAGCATACCATACTTTACCATACCATACCATCGTTTACCATACCATACCTTACCATACCATACTTTACCATACCTTACTTTACCATACCATACTTTACCATACCATACCTTACCATACCATACTTTACCATACCATACTTTACCATACCATACTTTACCATAACTCACCATACCATACCTTACCATACCATACTTTACCATACCATACATTACCAAACCATACCACCATACTTTACCATACCTTACCATACCTTACCATACCATACCTTACCATACCATACCACACCTTATCATACCATACTTTACCATACCATACTTTACCATACCATACTTTACCATACCATACCTTACCATACCATACTTTACCATACCATACTTTACCATACCATACCTTACCATACCATACCATACTTTACCATACCTTACCATACCTTACCACACCTTACCATACCATACCTTACCATACCATACCACACCTTATCATACCATACTTTACCATACCATACTTTACCATACCATACTTTACCATACCATACCATACCATACTATACCATACCATACTTTACCATACCATACCATACTTTACCATACCATACCTTACCATATCATACTTTACCATACCATACTTTACCATACCATACTTCACATACCATACTTTACCATACCATACTTTACCATACCATGCTTTACCATACCATGCTTTACCATACCGTACTTTACCATACCATACTTTACCATACCATACTTTACCATACCATACCATACCATACTTTACCATACCATACCATACTTTACCATACCAGACTTTAGCATACCATACTTTACCATACCTTACCATACCATACCTTACCATACCATACTTTACCATACCATACTTTACCATACCATACTTTACCATACCATACTTTACCATACCATACCATACCATACCATACCATACTTTACCATACTTTACCATACTTTTCCATACCATACTTTACCATACCTTACCATACCATACCATACCATACCATACTTTACCATACCATACCTTACCATACCATACTTTACCATACCATACCATACAATACCATACCATACCATACCATACCATACAATACTTTACCATACCATACCATACTTTATCATACTTTACCATACCTTACCATACCATACCTTACCATACCATACCATACCTTACCATACCATACCTTACCATACCATACTTCACCATATCATACTTTACCATACCATACCATACCTTACTATACCATACTTTACCATACCATACTTTACCATACCATACTTTACCATACCATACCATACCATACTTTACCATACCATACTTTACCATACCATACTTTACCATACCATACCATACCATACATTACCATACCATACCACCATACTTTACCATACCATACTTTACCATACCATGCTTTACCATACCATACTTTATCATACCATACTTTACCATACCATACTTTACCATACCATACTTTACCATACCATACTTTACCATACCATACTTTACCATACCATACCATACCATACTTTACCATACCATACCATACTTTACCATACCATACCTTACCATACCATACTTAACCATACCATACCATACTTTACCATACCATACCATACTTTACCATACCATACCTTGCCATACCATACTTTACCATACCATACTTTACCATACCATACTTTACCATACCATACTTTACCATACCATACTTTACCATAACTTACCATACCATACCTTACCATACCATACTTTACCATACCATACATTACCATACCATACCACCATACTTTACCATACCATGCATTACCATACCATACTTTACCATACCATACTTTACCATATCATACTTGACCATACCATACCATACCATACTTTACCATACCATACCATCCTTTACCATACCATACCATACCATACTTTACCATACCATACTTTACCATACCATACTTTACCATAACTTACCATACCATACCTTACCATACCATACTTTACCATACCATACATTACCATACCATACCACCATACTTTACCATACCATACTTTACCATACCATGCTTTACCATACCATACTTTACCATACCATACTTTACCATACCATACTTTACCATACCATACCATACCATACCATACCATACTATACCATACCATACTTTACCATACCATACCATACTTTACCATACCATACCTTACCATATCATACTTTACCATACCATACTTTACCATACCATACTTAACATACCATACTTTACCATACCATACTTTACCATACCATACCATACCATACCATACATTACCATACCATACCACCATACTTTACCATACCATACTTTACCATACCATACCTTACCATACCATACTTTACCATACCATACCATACTTTACCATACCATACCATACTTTACCATAACTTACCATACCATACATGACCATACCATACTTTACCATACCATATATTACCATACCATACCACCATACTTTACGATACCATACTTTACCATACCATGCTTTACCATACCACACTTTACCATACCATACTTTACCATACCATACCTTACCATACTTTACCAAAGCATACCATACTTTACCATACCATACTTTACTATACCATACTTATCCATACCATACCATACTTTACCATACTTTTCCATACCATACTTTACCATACCTTACCATACCATACCATACCATACCATACTTTACCATACCATACCTTACCATACCATACTTTACCATACCATACCATACAATACCATACCATACCATACCATACCATACCATACAATACTTTACCATACCATACCATACTTTATCATACTTTACCATACCTTACCATACCATACCTTACCATACCATACCTTACCATACCATACCTTACCATACCATACTTTACCATATCATACTTTACCATACCATACCATACCTTACTATACCATACTTTACCATACCATACTTTACCATACCATACTTTACCATACCATACCATACCATACCATACTTTACCATACCATACCATACCATACTTTACCATACCATACTTTACCATACCATACTTTACCATACCATACCATACCATACATTACCATACCATACCACCATACTTTACCATACCATACTTTACCATACCATGCTTTACCATACCATACTTTACCATACCATACTTTACCATACCATACTTTACCATACCATACTTTACCATACCATACTTTACCATACCATACTTTACCATACCATACCATACCATACTTTACCATACCATACCATACTTTACCATACCATACCTTACCATACCATACTTTACCATACTATACCATACTTTACCATACCATACCATACTTTACAATACCATACCTTGCCATACCATACTTTACTATACCATACTTTACCATACCATACTTTACCATACCATACTTTACCATACCATACTTTACCATAACTTACCATACCATACCTTACCATACCATACTTTACCATACCATACATTACCATACCATACCACCATACTTTACCATACCATGCTTTACCATACCATACTTTACCATACCATACTTTACCATATCATACTTGACCATACGATACCATACCATACTTTACCATACCATACCATCCTTTACCATACCATACCTTACCATACCATACTTTACCATACCATACTTTACCATACCATACTTTACCATAACTTACCATACCATACCTTACCATACCATACTTTACCATACCATACATTACCATACCATACCAGCATACTTTACCATACCATGCTTTACCATACCATACTTTACCATACCATACTTTACCATACCATACTTTACCATACCATACCATACCAGACCATACCATACCATACCATACCATACTATACCATACCATACTTTACCATACCATACCATACTTTACCATACCATACCTTACCATATCATACTTTACCATACCATACTTTACCATACCATACTTAACATACCATACTTTACCATACCATACTTTACCATACCATACCATACCATACCATACATTACCATACCATACCACCATACTTTACCATACCATACTTTACCATACCATACCTTACCATACCATACTTTACCATACCATACCATACCATACTTTACCATACCATACCATACTTTACCATAACTTACCATACCATACATGACCATACCATACTTTACCATACCATATATTACCATACCATACCACCATACTTTACGATACCATACTTTACCATACCATGCTTTACCATACCATACTTTACCATACCATACTTTACCATACCATACCTTACCATACTTTACCAAAGCATACCATACTTTACCATACCATACTTTACCATACCATACTTATCCATACCATACCATACTTTACCATACTTTACCATACTTTACCATACTTTACCATACCATACTTTACCATACCTTACCATACCATATCTTACCATACCATACCTTACCATACCATACTTTACCATACCATACTTTACCATACCATACTTTACCATACCATACCATACCATACTTTACCATAGCATACCATACTTTACCATACCATACCATACCATACTTTACCATAGCATACCATACTTTACCATACCATACTTTACCATACCGTACCATACTTTACCATACTTTACCATACTTTACCATACTTTACCATACCATATCTTACCATACCATACCTTACCATACCATACTTTACCATACCATACTTTACCATACCATACTTTACCATACCATACTTTACCATACCATACCATACTATACCATACCATACCATACCATACCATACCATACTTTACCATACCATACTTTACCATACCATACCATACCATACCATACCAGACTATACCATACCATACCATACCATACCATACCATACCATACCATACTATACCATACCATACCATCAGTACACGTCGAATGAGCTCAAACAGCATGAGTCTATGATGCGCCAAACCCGAGATCCAGTAGGGATCTCCAGGGTCCAGCATGAGCTCCAGATTTTGATACCGGTGCCATCTGCTCATCAGTACAAGTCGAATGAGCTCAAACAGCATGAGTCTATGATGCGCCAAACCCCAGATCCAATAGGGATCCCCAGGGTCCAGCATGAGCTCCAGATTTTGATACCGGTACCATCTGCTCATCAGTACAAGCCTAATGAGCCCAAACAGCATGAGTCTATGATGCGCCAAACCCGAGATCCAGTAGGGATCCCCAGGGTCCAGCATGAGCTCCAGATTTTGATACCGGTACCATCTGCTCATCAGAATTACTCGAATGAGCCCAAACAGCATGAGTCTATGATGCGCCAAACCTGAGATCCAGTAGGGATCCCCAGGGTCCAGCATGAGCTCCAGATTTTGATCCCGGTACCATCTGCTCATCAGTACAAGTCGAATGAGTCCAAACAGCATGAATCTGTGATGCGCCAAACCCGAGATCCAGTAGGGATCCCCAGGGTCCAGCATGAGCTCCAGATTTTGATACCGGTACCATCTGCTCATCAGTACAAGTCGAATGAGCCCAAACAGCATGAGTCTATGATGCGCCAAACCCGAGATCCAGTAGGGATCCCCAGGGTCCAGTATGAGCTCCAGATTTTGATACCGGTCCCATTGCTTATTAATACAAGCCCCCGAGTCCAGAGTCAAAATCGAAACAAAAATCAAAACCTCGTAGCTTAACCTAAATTTGCGTTTAGTTAGGTAAATTATTAATGTCAATTACCAATTCAATCAACACTAAAAATTAAATCAATGTTTCAATTTTTGAGAAAGACTAAAAATTAAATATCTTCAATGATTAGTTATTCGCAAAGGATTAACACGTTAGTTACAATTAATTTCAATTCTAATTGAAATCAATTTGCACTAAACTATTAGTGTTCAATTTTTACTAACGTGTTTCAATCTTCAATTTTTAATTTTCAATTACACTAACGTTCGGCCAACACTGCTTGATACCTCCTCCACGCTTTCCTGAGAAAAAGGGTCAAGACCCTTAAATTTAAATGCAAAACTAGACATACCCACTTAGCTATGCATGTTGTAAGAATACTCTACGACGCGCCCTTCAAAAAATGACGTACGATGATACAGAGAATTACTATTAGTCGTAAAATTACTACCTACTGTCCTTAGATATTTATTACATAAGAACCTACTCATTTTGTTAAGGTGATAAGATTTTTATTGTGTAATAGGTACTTATAGTTTATAATTAAGAATAATTAAAAAATAACTAATATTGTTCTTCGCTGCCTGAAACTCAGGGAATCCTAGTTCAGGCATTTGTTAACTACTTGTCGTTAAAATAATCTTAGTCCGTAAGAGCAAACACTGTACTATACTTATCTCAATCAATTATTTGTATTTTTATACACTCACCGTATTTGATATTCATATTTTCATCCAAAATTGACACATAAAAATACTGTTATACGTGGGAAATGTCACCAGTTTAATAAAAATAATGTTAAGTAGCCTCCTGGTAGAAAACCAATGCAAGATTTTTTAAAGGTCAGCTAAATACAAAACGTGTCATATCTAAGAAACGTTGCTATTTTCTATTGGGCGAGCCAGAATCGGATGATTAGAAGCATTGCAACAAGTGTCATACGAAGCAAAATACTAATTATTTTAATATATAAATAACATATAAGCTAATTACTATAATTAGCTTATATGTTATTACTTAACTTAATATGATTTAGCAAAGTAACACGTGTAAAAATAACAAACGTATTGAAGCCATGCAGTCACTCGTGACCTAAAACAATATCGAAAGGGTGACAATGGAAAAATCTGTGTATTAATTATTTTTGCACGTTTTTAAAGTGGGGCATTCCACTCATACAATAGATTGTTATTAAATCAAATACAAACATTGAAAACATTGAAAAAATAATCAACCCAGCAGGACTTGAACCACTTACTTGAGGACTTGAGCTTACGGCTGCTGTAAAGCCGAAGTAGATCATACATGCAAAAAGATGATTGAAGGCATTGAAAATTTCGTCAACTTAGTAACTTGACCCATAGCTTAATTGGTAAAGCGATTGAGCCCCGGCAAGGCGTATCGATGTAGGTTCAAGTCCTGCTGGGTTGATTATTTTTTCAATGTTTTCAATGTTTGTATTTGATTTAATAACAATCTAAATCTGTGTATTGTTTTAAGTTTAACCGACTGCGGATACCGACACTACTGCGGTATCCGCATGCGGCGCCGGTGCGCGAGTGAGATAGAGCACTGCATGTGTATAGCGCTGTCGCTTGCACACCATCCGCCGCATCGGGTTGCGGTTTTTTGAGTTTTGATGAACATGTAAAAGCATTCGTGACATGATAACTGGTTGGCGCTAACCGACGCTAAAACGCCTAGCGGTGACCAGCATACTTCTCAATATATTCCACTCCAGTGATAGGTGTCATCACAAAATACTCAAGGAAAACACGTCCAAAGCACAGCTAGAATAAAGCCTATTGTCCCTTGATCTACGCTTTATGTAAGGCAGAGCGTTACTGTGTCTATACAAATATTAAATTACTTAGGTAAGTAACCCGGTGGAATAAACAACGTGGTGCATTGCCCTCTGCGACAGGCAGAAAATCGGGTTTATAGATTGTGAAACTGATTGTAGCAGTACTGCATGTAACCGAATACAAGCAAAAAATCATTTTCTTGGTGACTTGGCCCGACTTTTTTCCACTGACTTGGAGTCCACTTAGCAACCTAATCCTAAGAATTGGCGTTGGCACCAGTTTTTATTAAGGCGACTGCCATCTGACCTTCGAACCCAGAGCTAACTCAAAGCCTCACTATTAGGCCTTATTGGGATTAGGTCCGGTTTTCTAATGATGTCTTCCTCCATCAAAAAGCGACCAGTAAATATCAAATGATATCTCGTACATACAATGGTACAAGCCGGGGTTCGAACCCGCTACCATAAGATTGAAAATCGCATACCACCTTACCGCTAGGCCAGCGTCAACGCTTTTTCGTTAGGCCACCAACACTTATGGATTGGTTTCGAATCGATTGTAATCGATTGAGTGTACCTACTTGGTACCTACACACTTTACACAGTTTGTCCTCAATTCCATAATTTACGTAAAGTACAGCGCCGTTCACCGATCCTCTCTCCGATATGGACCACTCGCTAAGGGGACGTCCATTATTTACGTGAGGTGTTTAGGTGTGGGATGGTAGAGGAAATTCGCACCAAATCTCATATGAGGGAGAGGGGGATGGCGGCGAATATGACGCAATTTTATTATTCCTCAAAAAACAGTGTTAAACTAGGTTAATTTATAAGGTTCTGTATAATTTCGCTATGTAAATTTTTTCTACCTAAATGTTATTACTTACTCGGTTTTGGAGGTCAGATTTGATCAAACAAAATCTTACAATATTTAATCACACGATTAACAGAGTTTGAAAAATGCCCAAAATATAAGATTTTATTAATGAACGCCCCCAAACATGGCGCGAGTCTAGAAGATGCAAATGTAATCTATAATCAAATTGCGTTACACCGTTAGTCATAATCGGGGCATAATAACCACTGGGGAGCATTTAAATTTACTAACCGAGCACGGGACTCAGCCCAACCAGCATAACATGAAACACTGCTGGTGATATCAGATAGCAGTAGCTTAGCGAGCGAGTTGAACATGATTTGGACTCTTTTCTGTTTTGTGTTAAGCTTATATTGTGGTTCTCGCCCGCTTCCGCTGTTGCCTGAACGTTCCACTCCTCTGATCACGGGTTTTTAGTACTACAAAAAGCTCTCCGCTTTACTAGGGACCTCTATGTACACATTACACATGACATGACAAATCAAACATATACCTAAGCATGTACGCATCACGCTAGATTTTCTCTATAAAATTCATTATGTCTAATAAGCTTCCCCCTAACGAGTTTCCTTTGCGTTATGACTTGAAGTTCTCCAACGAGCGTAAACCGGGAATACCAGGTTCCGGCTCTCAAAGGTCGGCAGCGTATAAGCGGCTCTTTTGATATTAATGTGCGACGATGACCACAGAAACATCACATAATTTTCCTTTACCGAAATCTTGGTAAATATCAAACGATATTTCAGATATAACTAGAAATAGATATGAGTCGGGGAACCGCCTCCCATTTGAAAGCCGTTCACCTCCGCTCAGCTATCAGCTTTTGTTTCGGCTCCAGCGATCACAAATATCACAATCCACTGGTTCGCCCGATAACCTTCGCTCGCGCAGATATGGCAATAAGGCGTTCCTGATGCATATTAATAACATAATGTTAAAGAACCGGTCTAGTTTGCGTGCTGAATGGGTTCAGCGATAGTGACCGAGTGGGCGACCAAGGTGTTTCTTAAGTGTCCACTACTTATTATTTTGACAAAAACGGGACTTAATCGCATACACTTACTTTTATTATTTCCCTACTCCATTACTCCACTACTTACCCTATATTCTTGCGCTAATTTACCGTCGCTTGGGTTGACGCACCATTTTTACTAAGAGAGCGTATAAATGAACATGAGAAGAACTGGAAAAGTACCCTGTGTTGACGATATCGCCTGAACCATTAAATTACGTCTTTTTATTTGGGAACACGTTGAATCGTGGATGAATCCAGGATGCAACTCAAATGGCTGATAATGCACTTCTAACATCACTAGAGTTGCAAGACTCGGGAATTACCGCTTCTCGTACTGGATTTATATAGAAAACGAGTACCGGGAGCATATACTATACCTACTCTAGTTACAAACGTCGAAAGGCTGCGGTAGCCGCTTACAATCATTCGGACTTTACGCTCTTTAGCCGCCGTTGCGCCATAATAAAAGTTGTCTAGTTTGATATAGATCTCCGATATTGATGTAACCCATTTCCGACAACTCCATCGGCACAATCCTCCGATAACGATCCTATCACAAACTGCATAACCCGCGACTATCGGCTCTTGCTCAACACGTTTTTTAACAGAGACTTGAACAAATAAATACAAGAGGACCGATAATGTCTATACATAATCGTTTTCCTCTATAATTAAGGATATTGCTCTAGCGCCATCTATGGTGTCACTAACGCAGCAGATCTCAGTTTCATCCATCTTGTTCGGCGCTTTGACGTCTGTTCAAAATAACGTAACTTCGCATAATTATTTTTTGTATGTTTTTTATAAGTGGGGCATTCCACTCATACAATAGCAGATCAAGAAGAAAGAAGAAAAGAGAGATAGATAATTGATGCAGGTTCAAGTCCTGTTGGGTTGATTATTTTTTCATTTTTTTGTGTTTGTATTTGATTTAATAACAACTCTTTCAAAAATGCAAGAGCCGGAGACGGAGACGAAATTTCGATTTTCGTAAAAGCCGTACAAAATGGATTGATGACTCGAAAGAGATTCCTGCTAAGCCTAATCAATAAAACAATTTTAAAATGACTTTGTAACTGAGACCTGCTGTATTAGTGACGCCATCTAGCAACTTCCTGAATTTTAGAGATACGCGATTTTGTAAACACATTGGCAGTCCTTTGTTTTATTCGTTCATGATTACAGATAATGTAAGTTGGACAACATGCGCTGGCCGATTTCTTCAATAATAGCGATTTGGATGATTAGAAAGGATGGTGCATACAGCGACGTGTTTTAAGATTAGTACATCTTTGCCACTCATACTAGCTTATTATAGGAACTAAACTACTTATGAACATAGGCGAATGAACGCAATTTCTGGCCATTTATTATAATTGCAAATTGCATAGGAATGTAAACGAAAATACCAAGTGACTCAGCTATTCAAAACGTCGTTACTTCATTGGCCATATGGTCAGGTCAGGACCATTGAGTGACAGGAGATGACATCTCTAAGAAATCATTTGCGCCAAAAGTTTGTATAGTGAAAGTCACTAAAAGTCTAAGCTACTATTCGATTCCATTGATTTATTATGTATTCTACTAAAACGGTAATCATTTAAAGCTTGGTAAAATAGAATAAAATACAAATACCAAACAGAAAATATATACACACATGGACGATGATGGTATTACCGGGAAAGGGGGGGGGGGGGGGGGGTGTAAGATCTTACTTAGTATAGAATTCCGGCGCCGTCTTCGCATTCGAAGACCTTGATGCGTCTTCTAGTGCCTCTCACCCTCATGGAGACTGCTCGAATGACCGATATTTGTACTTTAACTTTTAGCCAGAATATTATTATGAGACTAAAGGTGTAAAAGAGGCTCTTAAGTCTTCCGTGGCTCGGTCATATTTTAGATGTTTTTCTCGGCTGTGTTTTTGTGCTGTTTTTTGCCATGTAAGGTTGCTGTAAGAGGAAGCGTCAGCATTTACAATGCGAACGTCGAATAACGCTTTCCTTGCAGGTTCCCATACGCTATTTAGTAATAAGTCTCCTATGAGGGCTGGCTGTGTAGCACTTGCATCACGCATTATTGGTTCAACTGTGCTAGCTTGGGGTAACAAGCTAGTTCGGCCCAATTCTAGCAATCGTCCCTATGTTGATCATGGCCTTGTTTAATCAAGCCGCCTTTTTTGCAGTTTAGGGCATGATTTAGGTCAAAATTGTTTTCGCCGCATCCGTCGCAAACCTGAGGAAGATTGCCGGGTTCGTGAGCATAGCGCAAGGCAAGGGCGTCTTTAAATTGGGTGGCAGTAAGGTCGGTATTGTTTGCGGTGGTAGGGATGATTGACAGCCATTGTGAAGAGTTCGATTCAACTACTCTTTGGACACATCTTTGCATCTTACTCGGTAATTTGGATAAAACATCTTTACATCACTTTCGTTCAAATGTCTCGTCATTTTGCTACCCTCATGGTTTCTGCTGCATGAGTATGATGGGCTATTAGGTCCATTGTTATTCCAGGTCCAGGTTATTTGATTCAACGGATGATTTATAATATTCAGTGTTTTTTAATGGATTGTTAATGCCAAGACCGTCCAGCTTCACTGGCAGGTTGAATAGATCCTGTTCAATAGAAGTGATTTCTCTGTCAAGAATGGAAGGTATTAACGTTGACATTATCGTCTCGTTTAAAGTGTGAAATTCTTCGCCGGTTTTATCCATTACTGTTTGCAAATATCTCCACTCACATTGAAGTGATTTTGTGAAAGCTGTATAAACTAATTGCGGGTGTTTTTTGCTAGCTTTTGACAGTAGCCGTATGCAATTAGTCCATTCAGTTACTTTTTCTTTGATATATTCTTTTTGTTCGTTTTCATTCCCGATGACACTGCCTAGAAAACGGTGATAGGTTACTATCTTGACACCCATATTTTCGAATAATCTCTTAGCTTCTTCGTTTGATTCATTTTTAATTATTACATAGCTTTCTGTGGGTTCTGCGAAGTAGCCGTATTTCGGTCCTTGTATCATGAGTTTTTCTAGCCAATCTCTTATATTTTTGAGTCATCAGCATACCAATTTTTGATATATTTGCCTCGATCTTTGCAGCTTTGAATAAGTGGCAAAATCCCGACTGCATACATTAGCATGGCTAACGGGTCACCTTGTGTTGTGCCTTCCTTGCTAAGGATAAAGTCTTTAGATCCTGATAGGCAGATGACAGCGTATCCTCTATACTATATGTATTAAAAAGAAATATTGCACAACGGGCCCAGTAGACTCTAGCATTCCAAAGGGCGATTGGGCGGCTTAATGCGTTGAAGGCATTTGCTGCATCTATTAAAAGCAGGCCTTGGTCGTCTTCGCTTTCATTAAAGCATTGGGTCATAGCGTGAATTCCACCTTCAATTCCTGATTTCATGCCGGCACAGAGCTGATCTGAGCCGCATGCTTGTTGAACGTCAGATCCTGTTGCGGTGGCCATTGCCTTTGCGATTATGCGTTGTAATATTTCGCCGATCCCAATTGGACGGACGCCTGGGCATTTGTTAAGAGCAATGCCTCTTCTTGCCAACAGTGCTCTGATGCAGTCCCATTCAACGACTTCACTGCTAAGTTTCCTGGTTAGTGATGCGATTGCTTCCCGTAGGTCGGAACTGTTGTTACCATAACGAAGAAGAAGTGATTTCCATTGTTCGGAATCTGTGCCGCTCGGACCTGCTCCACCAGACAATTTTCTAGCAACTTGTTCTATGTGGTTTGAAGTAATATCAACATTCACTATAATAGGAAGTTCAGGGTGATTTAAAAAGTCAGATAATTCTGGGATTGTTTGGTCTGGATGTTTTTCTTTGAATATTTGGTGTACTGTTTTGTTTCCAATTGTTTCATTCGGATCTAAAATTCCGCCTCCTGATCTTCCTGTTATCCATTTATTTGCTTGTCTGATTTTTCCTTGTAGCATTAGGCGGCTAAATATTCTGACATCATGGTCTTCGTCCAGTTTCTGCTTGTTACTTGATGTAAATTTTGAGTTGCAGAGTAGGGTTTCTGCAATCAGTTCGTCATAATGTTCGGAATTCCACATTTCCATTCTTCTTTGATGAGTTCTTCTGATATCATGACCTGATTTGACCATTGGATCTCTTTGAAGTATTGTACTACATAGAATGAATATTTTTTCAGAGTGTCCTTCTCCTGGCAGTTTATTTGAAAGTTCTTTAATTTCATTGGCTAGGAGTGTAGTTAATTGTCTGCCTACGTTTCCTTGTGGAATGCTGTACTGTTTACTGCGAAAATTTATATTTTTTTTCCAGCGTTCTCTCCAAATTGTGTCTAGGCCGCCTTCGCTATTAAGCAGTCTTGCGTTAAATCCTTTGAGAAATAGGTTTTGAATAAACTCTGGTCTTTGTGCTTTGTTAATAGGTAAATGAATTCTTACGTCTGATTGCCTTTCAAATTGGTTTAATGTAGTTGGTTGAAGTAGGTCCTGAATAGGTTCTGGCGTTTGTGTTTAGTTGATAGGTGGATGTACCGTTTCATCAGTTTGCCTTTCATTTGGGTTCGCTATGGTTGGTTGACTAAAATAACCTTGGTGTGACATGAGGATATGTCTTTTTAAACCTCTCTTCTTAAAATCACGGAAACATACGGGACATGGTGTTTTTGTTGTTGCAGATGATGAGGATGTTTCTGGCTGAGACGATGTGATTTCCGCATCGTCTCCACCGCCGTCTTCGTCAATTTGCTGTTCTATACACTTTTTGGTGATTTTAACTAAAAATTTGGTGATTGAATCCAAAATATAATAGAAAATATACAAAAGGAGTAAATAAAATTTAAATAATATTATTTGACGTGACGTCTTGTCAATTTCGTTTTTCTTTATGTATTCTACTAGATGTGACATCTAGAACAAATTTTGTGCGCCATGTTTGGCGGTTGACAGCTATGACTGAATCAATAGTAGATTGTACACCAAAGGGATAAAGCACTGTTTTATGTCACGGGCGCAATATTGAATCCTGAACGTAACGAAGGACTCCAGATTTTACTCCCGAGCGCAGCGAGGGGGTTATGAGTTAATTCCCGAGCGAAGCGAGGGAATTAAGACTGAGTCCTGAGTGCAGTGAGGGGTTCAAGCGCGCCCGTGACAAAAACAGCTTTATCCTCGAGGAGTATACTCTACTTTTCTCACCTCTTGCGAGACAATAAAATAGCTAAGGCTACTAGAAACGGATTTTTATTAAAGTAAATCAAAAGTAAAAACCGGCCAAGTGCGTGTCGGACCACACATAGCAGGATTCCGTACATTCAATGGAATAAGAACCAAACTAATACCAAAAGGTCGTATCTGATGCCTATGGAAAAAGTTTTTACGAGATAACTCAAAAATGGCTAAACCAATAATGTTCAAAAAATTTTTCCTAGAAAGTATATGATAAGGCGCATCTCCTCAATTTTTTTCATATTTTTTGGACTTACGGTTCAAAAGTTACAGGGGGGGGCACAATTTTACTGACTTTCGAAGCGATTATTTCAGAAAATATTCACTTAATCACAAAATGGTCAAAAAACCTCAGTGTTATTTTTAAAGACCTATCGATTTATGTGTCACATGTTGATATTTAGTCAAAAATATAAAAATTTTGTTACATGTATGAAGCGCCCCCCCCCCCAAAATTTTTTTTTTCAAATTTAACTACATAACTGAGTAGCGGAATACAAAATACACCTTATGTGTAAATTTTATTCAGATACGTCGTATAGTTTCCGAGTAAAATGGCTGTGACATACGGACGGACAGACATACAGACAGACATGACGAATCAATAAGGGTTCCGTTTTTTGCCATTTGGCTACGGAACCCTAAAAATTTATTCTTGATACATTAGTCCATTTTATTCTAATTTTATCTTCTATTTTTATAGAACCTGCAGTTTTACTCCGTATACTGCAGCGTCTTATGACACTCGCGGCATTTGTTTTAGGTATTTAAAATTGAGGTGGCCAGCACGATTTTCCGAATAAATTCGATTTTCAAATCAGCTCGACGCGGCGGCGCGGGCCCCGGCTGGCGTCGCGGGGCTGTGCACCGTGCGGACTTTACCAAATTAGACTTTAAGCACATAACAATAAGAGCTATGGGAAGTGAATTCACATTATTAACCAGCGGGTTATAATGAGATTTAGTACAACATTATAACCCGGCTAAAGCCAAGGGCTATAATGATTTGCTTTCGGTGAGGTTTGCATGATATATAATTTGGCATTGTCGAGAGCGGGCCTATTATGGTTGGAGTTATCACGCGGATAAAACGGTAAATGGTTGGTAAATGACAGTTTATCTAACTATCATATAGCTCATACTATGGTTGCAGACGGTAGGGCGAAGTTTTACACTTTTGACAGCGGTAGCCGACAGACGACACTTGCTATCATTTTGCATAACATGGTCGTTGGATAATATGACATATTGTCGAATTTTGACAATTCAACTTGGTTAATTTTATCTACGTGCTCACTAGGTGACGATAAGCGTTGTCGTTGATACTAAGTTTGTGAAAAATGGATTTTCTGAGTTAATTACTAGTAAGTATTCATTTATGTAATGATTATAATGAGAATTACTAGTTAGAGCGTTTTTTCCGTATATAATATGTTAATATTTTCTTTGTAGAAATAACAAGATTTTATTTCTTTAATGAAAGCAAGCCGCTGCTGAAGAAATGGAGCGCCGAAAAATTCAGCACAGGGCTATTATAGCCTTTATAATAAAGGATCCTTGAAGAACATTTGAAATGCCGAATGAAGAGTTCCGGCATATTTATAAAGCGCGCAAGGAGGTGGCAGCTGCATTGCATTGCATGCAACGAACTCAACTTCGATCTCCAGCCCCATCATGGCGATGATTACTGGCACTCCTTGCTGGGTAAGTAAAGCTATTATATTGCAACGTTAGGCTCCGGACTCCGGAGCAGCGCGAAATGCGCGCCGGAGCCGTGCATAGAGTCCGCGGCCTTACAGGTTGTAAAGTTTATGCGGAAAGAGGTCTTGTGATTTCTAAGAGAACTCTCACTCATTCTACGGGACGTCTCTATCCGTACACACTCTATCAGGTTTTTTACCAATTGAATTGGTAAAAAACCAATTGAATTGGTAAAAAACCTGAATTGGTCCAATTCTCAATAATTTATTCCACATGAATTACCAAAGTACCTACCTACATAATTTTTAGAAAAATATGTAAATTCTGTTTACATTATTTTTAGATCCATCCAATATTATGAATGCGGAAGTAACTGTCTGTCTGTTGCCTCTTCACCTTAAACCGCTGAACCAATTCAGTTTGAGTCCCGGGGAAGGACAAATGATTGGTTTGTTTTTATTCCAGAAATCATCTCTCAAAGGGATGAAAAGCGAAGTGGATTACTAACTCTACGCCAACGAAGCTGCGGGCTAAAGCTTACATGCCTTCATAGAACTTATTTCCTCTTTTTTCAGATCTCTTCCCATGGATGAACCGGAGGCAGAGAATATGGGAGGCGCTCCTCAATATCACTATCCTCAAAATTGGTTGCTATTAATAGTGGCCCAGGGAAAGCGTGGACATTTAATAAACTCCTTCTCTGCCTATTGGCTTATTTCATTTATACCTAATCTACAGTTTTCTGCTTTTCGTCAATAACTGCTGTCTCCTCAATCATTTTAGTGTGTTCTAATATGTGACATCTGAAACAAAAAAATAAATAATGATTCGCCTAGTAAACAGCCAAAGCAGAAGGTTCTGATGAGGCCACGTCAGATATGACACAATAATGAGAATAAGGAAGCCTGTCTAGTTAATCGTAGTCTCCATGATATCAATAAATTGTTAAAAAGTAATCCCAAAATAGGTAAAATGTGCCAAAGCGGTCTCATTTAGTATAGAGGAAATGACCTATATTTAACCATTTAAATTAATTTCGGGTCATGCTCAACGTAGGGTTCCATAGTTACCGGCCCGTCACAATACACCCACTCATAAGGTTATTTTTTTATATAATATGTCGCGGCCGTTACGCCCTTTTAAGTTATAATTAAAGATTACTCAACTGATTTTATTCAATATACTTTTCATTGAAAATTAAAGGAAGAACGCCCATTTTTACAGTTCCGGAGCAATTATTTACGAAACTTTTAGATTTATCCATAAATTGTTTTAGAACACCCCTATTCTTTTTGAAAAACCTATCCAACGACACTCCACACTAGAGTTGGAACGTAAACCTAATTAACCCCCCACTTCGTGTGTACGGGAGGTACCCTAATAAATCTAATAATAATATTTTTAGGGCTGACGGACGGACTGACGAACGGACAGACGAACATGGCGAAACTATAAGAACACTAAAATACATTGCGTATTGTTGCAGAAACTACGAATTACATTATACTTCATTAGTCACTACTTTCCACCTGCAGAAACTCCTGAAAATGATATAATATAATTCCATCAAGTATTTCGCTTTCCAAGTGTTCCGTCACCAAAAAAGAATGAGAATTGCTGGTTTAAGTTATAATAGGACAGGGCCTTATATTTTGACATTAGAACAAAAAACATTGCGTATTATTACGGAAACAAAAACAGTAGGCGACAAACTATGAATTACATTATACGTCGTTTGGCACTACTTTCCCCCAACAGAAACTTTTGGCAATGATATAATCTAATCATTTATATAATTTCTCCCTTAAAGGGATAAGTTCGCCTTTGTACTTACGTTTTCCTATTATTGTATTGTTTTGACTGGTTTTTGTACAAAGAGTTTTTACATTACATTACATTACATTTCTCATAATAATCATCAAACCCAGAACTCTAGAAATTGTTTTCTTGGAGTGGTTTGCATTCTTTGACCTCCACCACTTTACAGCTGCCAGATGTCCAGATCTAGAAATAAGCATAGTATAGCAAACTGACTAAAGGGGTTTCGTTGCTCTCATTATTGTGTCATATAACGGCCTCCTAGCCCAGTCGGTAGTGACGCTGCCTATGAAGCAGGAGGTCCCGGGTTCGAATCCTGGTCAGGGCATTTATTTCTGTGTTCATCACGGATATTTGTTCCTGAGTTATGGATGTTTTCTATGTATTTAAGTATTTATCTATTATATACATCGTCGCCTAGTACCCACAACACAAGCCTTATTGAGCTTACTGTGGGACTAGTTTGATTTGTGTAAGATTGTCCCATAATATTTATTTATTTATTTACTTATCTGACGTGGCTAGCTCTCTGTCTATAATATTTGCTAATATGGTATTAAGCATATTAGTTTTATAGTAATACGTGTTATAAGTTTTTTGACAAAATTTTGACTGTCAGCCAGATATAACATAAATAACACCAAGTTGACTAAAGTGTAAGTACAGTCACCGGCAATAGTATCTTCCTACACTAAGGTCGCAAAATATGTGACACGTTCTTATGGCCCTACAAATACAAGTGTGTCACATATATTGCGGCCTTCGTGTAGGAAGATACTATTGCCGGTGACTGTACCTACTCACTCACATAAGCAATTCTTGAGTCTCATCCTCTAGCGACAACGATCAGCTGATCTTGATCGCCTACTTTGCCAACTTCTATGAAGTTCCCGGTGACAGCCTAAGCAGCTTTTTGGACTTGTCAGCTCAAATCATGCCACAACTGAAAATAAAATATACATAATAGATACAGTCAGTAGCAGAATTAGATAAGCGGGTGAGGTGTAAAAAAAGATCTTGACACACTCTTATTCTCATGATAATAAAGCCTTTTCAAGCTCATTTTGAACACCTCACCTGCTTAGTTACTTCTGCTGCTGACTGTACATAGATTCTGCAATATTATATTTCAAAATTAACAGTCTATTCTATCCAGTTATGACTGCAAAGGGAGTAAGTTTTGAAATTTGACATGACCCAAATGTGTGATAAGCACAAACATTAGATATATACTGATTTATTGATTTCTTCTGTGTATCTATATATGTATGTATTGAATATAAATATTGTCTCCTAGTAGATACTGGCGATAAGTATGGGTATCCATGCTGCAAACTTTAAATTTGAAAAATATGTTCTTAATTTCAAGGTTCTACAATCAACAGCGTCTCTACGTAACGTGACTGTTTTACATATTTAGATTATTTACCACTGTTGACGCCTTGCCTGTACGGAGTTATCCGGCTCCTGTTCACAATCCTCTTGCGCAAGAGTCTCCCACTGCGCCTTCAGCGTTCGCACCCGAAAGGGCCGTCGCATCGTATTCTCTTTTGGCGAACCGAAATGGTCCTATACCATATCTTTAGTTAGTATTCTCTTCTGCACCGCCAAGCATCGACTGAAAAACATATTCATTACAAAATGACTTCGTACAAATTATCTACACGAATTATAATCTAACATAACTTACTTCAACTTGTAGTGTTTAAGCAACTTAAATGTTGGGTAGTATTTTCAATATTTTCATTCACTTCACTTCACTTTCAACATACGTAGCGTCGATAAGTTTTAATTAACTTTCCGTGTTCTAACGTGTGAATAGATAAAATAATAAATTAATAATTGCACAAATATGACAGTGACAGCCATCACAGGTTTGACAGCAACAAAACGTCATGTTTATCCGTACCGTTTATAATGTAAGTCAATTCGTATAGGCTGTCAGCTATTTAAACACTTCTCAGATTGGAGGTGTAATAATAAAACTATTCGAGCTTTTTTTATATTCGTCCGAGAATTGAATAAAAGCAGTCTTGACTATGACTTGTTCAAACAAAAAAACATGGTCCCTATCGAATGGTAGGATACGTTATCGACGTGAAATTTTTATCATTTGCCGTAACCATGTTAGCTAAAATGATAATAAAACGGGTAACGGTAACAGTTGTCGTACCATTCCACGCGTGATATGATAAAACCATGGTAGGCCCGCGTTCACTACAACTTTTGGGACAAAAAAAAATCTTAGGGATGTATCTCCTGTTACTCAATGTTTGATTTAGTGTCAGTTGTCAACCACCAAACACGGCGCACAAAATTTGTTTTAGTTAGCCCATCAAGTAGAATCCATACTAATATTATAAATGGGAAAGTGTATATGTGTGTGTTTGTTTGTTTGTTTGTCCGTCTTTCACGGCAAAACGGGGCGACGAATTGACGTGATTTTTTAAGTGGAGATAGTTGAAGGGATGGAGAGTGACGTAGGCTACTTTTAGTCTCTTTCTAACCCCCCACTTCCCTAAAATGGGGGGGTGGAAGTTTGTATGGTTTGTTACCCCGAATTTAACGCGAGCGAAGCCGCGGGCAAAAGCTAGTAAGTAATAAATCAAAGGTCAGGACACGTTTGGTTTGTTTACATTATTCAAAAATGGTATATTAGGAAATTGAGTGTAGTCACTTATGAAGGTGCTTTTGGATTGTAACCTTTCTTTTATCATTTGATTGACCTTCTTAGTAGTAGACAGCAGTGGCGGGTCTGGCGGGGCGCCCATTGAACTTGACTCACACCGGCTTGCCTAATTTCAAGAAGTTAAATACTTTCACGAGGATAGCCAAACCAGCTTCGACTTGACTATGAACATTTTTATCGTGGCTTGTAGATACTTAGTCCATGTGCAAGAAATGAGAACAAACGACTTGATCATAGCAGATGGGCATAAGAATTATGTAATGACGATTAAAGTTAGAATGTTTTAAGATGTCCAAAAGATAATTGGTTTCTTACTGTGAGCTCATTTCGTGCATCTAATCACATTCACATTTCGTCCATTGTATTCAAAACCGCATACTGTAAGCGGCATAATAAAGGTTCAGAGCTCTAATTAACGTCAATTAATTATCAACTGTATGACTCCAGGCCCTGTAGCCAAGATGACAATCGTTTGCAGAAAACGAAACGCTACACGCTCTCGCTCACTCTTCCATATTAGTGCGATCGAGAGACGGATAGCGTTTCGATTCGTTTTCTGCAAACTGCTTGTCATCTTGGCAAAGCCCCCAGATCAGACATTATACAAAACATACTCAAATATAAGTAATGAACATTCGTTGTCCTTGAGTGTAGTTATGTAGATAATAGTTACAAGTTACAAGGATACCTTGTTAAACAGAAGCAACTGTTGCCACTACACTTAAGCGATTAGGTATTGCAATCGATCCGTCTATCTAGCTATTAATGGTAACTGTTTCAATCAAGTCATGGAGCAATCTAATTGTACTTATACTGTATACTCGACTTGTCTGTCCATCTGTCTACTATTACATACTTAAGGCACAGACTACATAGACATCGTGTTATGATTATGTAGCGTTAACAAGAGCGAAATTTCATTATGTCCCTATCTATCGTTCATGGACATGTAAAAGATAGTGATGCAAAACGAAGTGGTTTGTGGTTGTAGGCGAGAAGTCACACACAGGGGAATTGCTACGATTTGAGCAGCACAACTGAGTAGCATTCTGACATCATAAACTTAAGAGTGGCTTCGATGGCGATGATGAACATCCTAAAATAAACAATCATAATGTGACATTTCAATTCAACAAGCTAAATATCCAAAAAAATTGCCCCTAATAATATTGAATGGTTTAGGTCCTAAACCTTTAACACAAACACTACAAGTGTACTACTCTTTGATTCAGTCACAGCTGTCAACCGTGTGTGTGTGTGTGTGTGTGTGTGTGTGTGTGTGTGTGTGTGTGTGTGTGTGTGTGTGTGTGTGTGTATGTGTGTGTGCGTGCGTGTGTGTGTGCATATGCGCGTGTGTGTGTGTGTGTGCGTGTGTGTGTGGTGACTCCAAGTTTTCTTTAATGCTCCGACTAGTATAAAGAGTAGGTACTGTGATCTTGATATGTCCATGTTGCATAGTTTATTAATCAGCTGGCAACGTGTAAATTGTTGCGAAGCTGCGATCGATCTTCAATCCAGTCGTGTACTAGTGGGGCAATCTCATTGTAGCCATTGTGTGGAGTGTGGAACATACATTGCAAAACCAGACCCTCTCTCCGCACGGATGGATCAATTAAGCAATGTTAAAGAATAACAAAAATCAGGCCATTATAGGTATTTAGGAAGATAGCCCTTTGTTGAGTTAAAACATAAACTTAAAAAATCCTACCATAACATTGATGCGATTGACATGCGCTTGAACAGTTTTTAGCCATTTGAATAATTTTAGCACACAGAACTACTCATCATCATGTTCATATGATTGAAGAATTGTATTGTTTTGAAAAAAATATACATATTTATATCTTTGAGAAAACCTTGGCAGCAAGATCATTATGAAGCGTAAGTGTTCGAGAGAAGAATAGTCGTCAACGTTATTTTCAAGATCTAAATTGTTGATACTAACACGTAGGTTATATCTAAGTATTTTGATCACGGAAGTTAAAGTCGTTTTCCTGTAGAGAAGAGGTTCATCTACAAATTGCGTGAACAATTACCTTCTTGTTTTTTTACTTATACCAAAAGGCTTTAGACTACAAAAAACAGAGAATCGTAGACGAATGGCCGTTGCGCAATACTAACGCTATACAATTTGTGAAGATGCAAGCACTGGATAATAAATACCTAGGTATATAATGACTAGGCAAGTTTATGACGAGTGGGCACTAAAACATCTAGGTCGGTCGGTTGGCCGACTGTCAACAACATTGCAATATCTGCACAGGCATTAGGTAAATTAGCCGAGTGAATCACTTGAGAATAGTTGAGAATATTCAATTATATTCATAACTTCAACATCTCATCCACGTTGAAATTCTTAATGGTTTACTCATGTAAAGATCGCCTGTCGAAGAAGAAGAAGAGAGAGAACTTCGACCCTTCATTTTACATACCTGAAAACTTTAAGGTTGGTCAGATCAAAAATAGTTTAAAAGTGTTATTTTGACCATAGAAAAGGGAAGGCACGAGTTGCCGAGGAGATATTTTGGTCAATTTCAATCTCACGAACCTGAGTTAAACACTACTTTTCATCTCTAATACGAGGAAAGTAAAATGGCGGCAGGCAAGATGGAAAGCTCAAGTTGATAGAGGATTGTTAACCGTCAAGTACCTACTTTTTGTGCCTATTGCCGATGTCGCAGAATCAGACTAATGTTGATTGAGTATTATTACATACTGTATGGCATTCCCATACAGGTAAGAAATGTTTTTTATACCCACAATAATGCCTGTGCATAGAATAATGAGGTTAGTTATAAGTAATAATAGTGCTAATCGGCTATTTGTTCGATATGTTCCCATGAACATCAGATGGAAATGTTTCGATTATATTATGTTATATTACTAATTAAAATTTACGATATTTTGTGCACCATGATTGTTTATATCGTCGTATCGTTATATAAATCGTCTAGTCCCACAACACATATGGAGCTCAGCTCAGTCAGGTGTACTATGGGCGAATTAGGTCAGTGTGTAACATTTTCCTATAATATTTATTATAGGAAAAGGAAGGATGCATTCTCTCGCCAATCCTGTTCAATGCGTACGGTGAATACATCGTGAGAAGGACTTGCGAAGGCTGGAATAAAGGTGTCTCTGTTGGAGGGTGTAAAATCTCAAACCTACGATACGCTGACGACACCACCCTGCTGGCTGCCAGCGAAGCAGAGATGGACTGTCTCTTGAACAGGATGGAAAGCACCAGCGAAGAGTTCGGACTCACAATCAATAGATCTAAAACCAAACTCATGATTGTAGAGCGCAAACTTAAGCTGGTGCGCAGTGGAACACTGGATTTGGAAACCGTGGACAATTTTGTATACCTTGGCTCCTGTATAAGCAACAATGGATACTGTGAAACTGAAATCCGGAGAAGGATCGGAATGGCGAAAGGTGCCATGGCGCAGCTGGAAAAAGTATGGAAGGACAGAAATATCTCTACCAACACAAAGAGCACTTTAGTTCGGACTCTAGTTGTCTCCATCGTTACTTACGGCACAGAGACATGGACCCTTAGGAAAGCTGACCGTAACCGGATTGATGCTTTTGAGATGTGGTGTTGGAGAAGGATGTTAGGTATACACTGGACAGCGCGCCGCACTAACGTATCCATCTTGGCTGAACTCAAAATAAAAACCAGGTTATCTACCGTCTGCCTGCGCAAGGTTCTTGAATATTTTGGCCACATTGCTAGAAAAGACAGTGATAACCTCGAAAAACTGGTCATCACTGGCAAAGTCGAAGGCGAACGGCCAAGATACAGGAGCCCAATGCGCTGGTCTGACCAAATTCGCTCAGCTCTCAACACTACCGTCCACGATGCTCTTCACTCGGCGACAGATAGGAGAAGATGGCGTCAGATCATCAGAGAGAAGCTGTTGAATGACCACGACCCTCAGTGATAAGAAAACCGACGCAAGGAGGAGGAGGAGGAGGAATATTTATTAAGTAACTAGTATTTTATATTTATTATCAAGCATAACCCTGTACCACAGTTAATCAGAGTTTTCTTTTTTTGAAACATTTTGTTTTAAAAGTTTATATAAAATTAAAGCTTTACTTTTCACTTTGTCTCCTAATTCATAAATCGCTGAAATACTTATTTATCGCTAATAAGTAAATGCTTGTTATAGCACTTTTTATAAATTAAATGTTCCATGACAAGTAAATAAATAAATTCAGACGAATCTGATGTATGTGTGATCTGATCTTTTATCTTGTTAAAATTCCATTTTACATAAAAGTATCACCTCTAACAAATACTAACAAGCAAGAATGCAAATGGTCGTGTTCACGATTATTCGAGCATACGTGATGAGGTAATAAGATAAAAGTTGTTTAATAGACACTCGAGTGGTTTCTAGTTTAAGTGGGGACTGGTCGGCGACCTTGGGGGTCACTAACGAAGGTCGCAGCGAGAGTGCACTTACATTCCATGTTCAGTTCGCAAACCAGAAATGAACGTTATTAGGGGCATACGATTTTCTAAATTAAATTAGGAAGTAAAATAAAATGCAAACTGGGTGCACTACTGTAACAATCATGTATTGATCAAGGTACCTACCCACTTGTATTTGATTGTAGGGTAAGTAGACCCTAAAGAATTGACAGTCAAGGATTGATAAAACAGGGCAGATGGATATAGACGGGCATCGGAATAAAACGAGTAGTTGTGTAAGAGGTACGAATGCTAACGTTTAATTTGTAATTGCACGGAATATAATAGTGAACTGTTTGTCCTTGTTTTATTCATTGTTCATCCTGTTGTAACAACTAAGAGAGAAGCATCGTATCAACTTCAGAAGCCGGGATAAAAACACAGGCCCACAAAAAGGTACGTAACCGTTAATCTGGTATTTTTTTTTTCTCCTTATTACAAATCTTTAGTTTGAGGAGTCACTGTGATGTGATCAAAGATACTAACGAAAAATTTTAAACACAACAAACATTTAAATATTGCAATACGATACTTCCACATAAAAAGTGACATCAAGTAACCTGTAAGCTAAAAATGTGTTATATTATTTGTTAACAGCTTAGTAAGGAGGTAATTTAATCAGTGAGTCTAAATAATTACTACAAAATATAGTTGTATTGCTATATTTATAATGTAAATAATTTTTATAATAAAAATAAAGAAAATAAACTCGTGACAAAGTTTACAGAGTAAATAAGGATTCCAGAGTATTCGAGTTAAAAGGAACTTACTTTTGTACATTCGAATAAACAATTAAGGTACCATTGCATGCTTGGCGTACTGGTGTGGCACTGAAATGTGACATTCTGTTGTTATTTTTATTGTTACAGCAAATCCATTAAAAAAAGAGTTTAATTTGTGATTACGCTAATGTTGACATGTCTAGTAAGAGAACTGCCTAAATATTAAGATCGCCTAGTCGAACTTGTAAGCCTTTTACTAGTAGATAATTCATCAGTACCTAATTTTGGCACATTAAGTGATCACATATCATACTCATGTAAATAGCATCACCTCGACACTGTCGTTGGTACTGAGCCTAGAATGAAACTATAAGACATCTTTGTTTAGGTCTACATAAGATTTTTATATACTTGATTGCCATTCGATTGAAAGGCTATCACAGATATAATTTTGTTTAAGTATTATACCAGTTTTTTTTACAGTAGTAAAGTATTTAGTATTTAGTTATAAATATATAGCAGGTTCATTTAAAACAAATGGAAGAACTAAGTTTAGTAAGATAAATTGATAGTAGTAATCATAGTTAATTTTAGAAGTAGTACAGGGTAAACCCTAAACACACACTAAAGAAAATGCCTCTTTAGTCCTTTATGATTATAATCGTTAATTATGTATTTTTATTTTTTTTATTTAAGGATCACCAACGGATAAAACATCTATGTATAGTACAGACAAGATACAAGAATCATGCAAAGATGCATAGCCACTTATAGGTGACCACAGCTTACACAGGGATCCATCAAAGATTTACAAAAAGATTTATTAAACTAGGTTAGAATTTTAACAATGAAGTTATAATTAAAATTAGATTATGTTAAACATATATTAAATTAGACTTATATCCCAATATATTATTATAGTAGGTACAGTACTTATAGAAATTATAGAAATTAATTTAAAGTATTACAATCACTTCCCAGACCCCAGTGAGTTTAGATGAGACAAAATTGCGGATCTAAACTGATTGGCTGAGTTATTAAATATGTCTATACCCCTGGAGTCTGGGATGCTGTTGTAAAGCCGAACCATCCTTGAAATTGGCGAGTTATTGCCATACCTTGTCCTCCTGAAGGGCTCATTGAATAATCTGTATGTTCCTTTTCTAGGTAACCTATTTGGTATGGTGAATTTTACTTCCCCCAGCAACTCGGAACAATTAATGCCTTTATAATTGACTAGCTTATATAAGAACATTAGATCAAGTATTTTTCGCCTGTAGTTGAGAGGAATCAATTTATAAAATTTTAGTCTTTCTGGGTACGATCTCAACGACCGTTCCTTCCTAGATGTGTAGCTTAATATTGTCAAGAATCGACTTTGTACTCTTTCAATGCGGTTAATATGCACTTCATAACAAGGAGACCAAACTTGAGGGCAATATTCAAGGTTACATCTGACGATGGCATTAAACAAATGTATTTTAGTACGAGCTAGTTTAAAATTTTTTGCATTCCTTGCCACGAAGCCGGCCATAGCACAGGCCTTTTTTATGATATTGTTAACATGTGCAATGAAATTCAGTTCGCTATCAATTGTAATGCCTAAGTCCCTCACAGCTGAAACGTTTTTTATAATTAGTCCATTCAATTTAAATTCAGTGTGCAGTGGGGTTTTGTTACGGGTAAAGGTTATGTGGTAGCACTTGCCGGTATTTAGTGTCATATTATTACTTCTGCACCACTCGGCCAATCTATTAATATCATTCTGTAGCAATGAACAGTCGGCTTTATTTTTAACAGGTCTTATAATTTTAAGATCATCCGCAAAAAGATATGGTTCCGAATTTTTACAACAGTTGACTATGTCGTTAATAAAAATTAGAAACAATAGGGGGCCCAAGTGAGATCCTTGAGGAACGCCTGACGAAGCAGTAAACGACCTTGACTGTTCACCATTAATCGCAACGGAAAGTTTACGATCATTTAGGTATGATCTAAACCAGCTCAACAATGGCTCACCGATGCCGCACATCGCAAGTTTTTCCAGTAATAACACATGGTTAACCTTATCAAATGCTTTACTGAAATCTGTGTATATCGCATCAACCTGGACTTGGTTACCCATATGTTTAGCTAAGGTCTCGACAAAGGAAACCAGGTTTGAGCCAGTCGATCTAGATCTAACAAAGCCGTGCTGCTTTTCCGAAAGTTGCTGAATAAAATGATTATAAATCTGATTATAAATTAAGGATTCGAACAGTTTCGGAATAGTGGATAAAATGGAAATCGGCCGGTAGTTGCATACGTCGGACTTGGAGCCGCCCTTATAAATGGGAACTATTTTTGTCTCCTTCCACACGGAAGGGAATGTTCCGGACTGAAGGGACTTGTTGAAAATGAAAGTTAATGGGAATGCGAGTTGCTTGGCACAATTACATAGTAGAGTTGGGGGTAAACCATCTGTACCACAGCCCTTTCCAAAATCTATAGTTTCCATTTTTTTTAAAGTAGCGCTTTCCTCGATGACGATGTTGCTAAGCGAGTTTGGAAAAACGGTGGAGACGCTTACGTTATGCACTGATGCGCTGTGTGCACTATGGGTATCATAGATAGACGAAAAATTGTCAGCAAACAGTTCACAAACATCTTCACAGTTTCGAGCAATAATATCTCCCAAGTGCATAGTCGCAGGCATCGAAGTCTTATTCGTACGTTTTTGCTTAATAAAAGTCCAGAAGTGCTTTGAATTGCGTAAAATATTTTTTTGTACATTATGACAATATAAATTATAGCAAACTTTGGCCTGATGTTCACATCGCTGTTTAATTATGTTAAAACTGATCAGGTCTAATGGATTACGGTATTTTTTTACTCTTTGTCTTAACTTGAACCCTTCTCTCTGCATTCTGATAAGGTCTCGAGAAAACCATACAGGATACTTTTTCCCTTTGGGTTTCGTTTGTGGGACATATTTTTTAATTGCATAGTCAAGTTCATATTTTAATTTAATTGCCATATCATCTACAGTTTCACACGAACCCAATAATGATGACCAGTTAACATCGTCGAAATATTTTGATAATTCTCCATAGTCTGCTTTGTAAAAATTTGGTCTTGGCTTTACACTAGACGCAAGGTTTGAATCTGTGTCTATCCCGATTTTAAAATGTATCGGAGGGTGATGAGGATCTATGACGCTTAAAGCAGTGCTACATTCATTCAAAAGTACTTCTTCAGTGGAGAGAACAAGATCCAGAATTTTAGAGTTACAATTATGTACCGAATTATATTGCATTAAATCATTCAACGCAACGAACTCCATCATAAGATCACCAAGAGAGCACGAGCCATGCAGCTCAGGTGAAAACGATATCTGGTTTTCAGATGAAGTCCAAGCAATCGAAGGCAAGTTAAAATCACCAAGTATTCATGAATTTGAATAATTTGCCAGGTTGAGACACGCTTTATCCACGAATCTTTCTAAGTCTAGAGTTTTCACCGGTGGAGGAAGGTACACACAGCAAACGCATAGCTTGACAATAGAATTATTCTTTTTGTACTCAATAACAACCCATATATCTTCGGACTCGGTTTCATACTCATAGATTCTGTAAGATACAAATTTCTTTTTTACAGCTATCAATACTCCTCCACCCGTTTTTTTGGAAGAAGGTAATTCAAGGTTTCTGGCTCTCCTATATACCATATAACGATCATCAAGGATTTCAGAATCATGCACGTTCTCTTGTAACCAAGTTTCAGTGATACATATAATATCGTAGCTATTAACAGATACATTACATAGGAATTCAACAGTTTTTGTATTTAAACCCCTAGCATTTTGATAATAACAATTTAAATATTTCACAGTTCATATAAAAGACACTGATCTAACACTTAAATCAAAAAGCAAAAACCTAAAAATTAAAGTCTTTTGACAGATTCTAAATTTTTCAACACTATTGCTTGAGACTTTTCATCCTTACGAACCAGGATCCGTCCTCCTCTGACCCAGACAAATTTATACTGCTTCTCTTTTGCCGCCATTCTCGCTTCCTTGTGTACTTTTTTGTTGAATGGAGATGCTCTGTCACATAAACGGGCCTTTTATCGCCTCCAATTCCTAAATGGCTTGAATTTAGTTTATCTTCCTTATTCGTTTTATTAAACTTGATCACTGACGCGAGCAATGTGTCACGCATATTAGGACTTTTAAGCTTGACTATGATGTTTCTTGGTCGAGAACTACTCTCATCTAACTTGGCAGTTCTGGTGCAATTATGAATATCCTCAGCTTTAATATCACAAGAAACCGTTTTAGCCATCTGTAGTATAGTTGTGATCAGATTTTCAGACCTATGCTCTGGCACACATTGAATCTCAATATTACATGCCCGAGAGTGTTGTTCGATTTCATTGAGACGATTAGAAAGCTCTACATTGTCAGATTTAAGTGTGTCAACTTCCTTCTGCAGTTTGCTACATATTCCAAATTTATCTTTAGTCTCAGTCTGAATTTCCTCGAAATTTTTATTCATAAAATCCATGGACTCATTCATTGAGGACACCTCACTCTTAAGCTCGGCTACGTCAGACCGAATTGATTTTAGACTCTGGCTTATGATTTGAGTCACCTCCGCGCTTATAACCCTGCTTAATTCCTCTTTGATTACTTCCCGGAGGTCCTCTTTTGATAAACATTGGTGGTTGCATTGAGTGTGATCTGATGCTCCCAAAATAGGCTGCTTTTTAGGCTCATTATGGTGGGTAACGTCCTCGTTTGCGTCCGCCTTGGTGACTGGAGTCCTCTCACCAGTGAGTGTTATAGTACTATTACTATCCTTCGATTGATCTGGGACACATCCACCACAGATCCAGGAATTTTTCGCTTCTAATTTGAACTTTTTGTAGTCCCTTGCCGACAAGTTCACGCATTGCGGGTGATAGTTGCATTTGCACGCAGAACATTTTACGCTGTCCTTTTCAGCCAGTTTGTCTGGACAAGCGGAACACTTAATAAAGACCATTTTTAATTTTTTAATAGTCTAACGAAACTTATTGACGCCGCGCAGAACACTTCAAATTTTGCTTGCAAGAACGAAACGCAACGGTGTCAGATTTGACAAACAACTTGACAAGTCAGCGCTGTCACTGTCATTAAGTGATAACACGATTTCTATTGTGCCGGTACTTCGGGTACTTGTTGAAAAAGTTATTGACAGTTTAAAATGAACTAAATATACATAGATTATGGTTATAGTGGTATATAGTGAACTCGCCTTATATTATATTTCGTCGTTTCATTCTTCAGATATAATATATAACCCGGTAGTCCTTTAAACCTACAGGCGACTCTGCACGATATTTAAAAGATATTAAATTGACTAAAACGATTTTGTTCGTTCATTCATTCACCCTACCCTTCCCGGTCATTCCACCTTCACATTCGCTCATTCTTTTTTCGTGCACGGCGACGAGCGCACGAGGCGCGTGCGCAGACGTACAGCCGCCAGAGCTGAATAATGAACTGTCCGTTGTTGAAAATCAAACGACGACGATGGCGGAGCCTGAACTTGATCCGGACATGGTACTAGCCCTGGGAGAATCGACAGACGATACCCCAGAATTCGGTGATAAAATACATGACAATCTTTCGAAGCTCTGGCTACCGCTTTTGAAAAAAGGTTTGACAAAGGAAACCAGAGATAATCTCCAAAAGGAATATCTGGTTCCTGATAATTGTCGCTTGTTACAAGCCCCAAAATTGAACGTTGAGATATCAGCGGCTGTACCCGATATGGTTCGAAACCGGGACAAGAATCTAGCGACTTGGCAGCAACAGCTCGGCTATGGAATCTCTGCTATTAACCGGGCTATGGATGTTCTTCTTAAAGGAGGCGATTCCGACAAAGTACAAGCTACGAAACATCTCAGCAACAGTTGTCGGATATTGTGTGACCTTCATGCGTCATCTACTCAGAGTCGCATAAAACTTATCACGCCTAGCCTGGATAAAACATTCTTGCAGGTGATTCAAGACGCCAAGCGTGACGAAACCGTATTCGGTAATAAATTACCCGAAAAAATTAAGGCCGCGAAGACCATAGAAAAACAAGGCCTTCAAATTAAGAAAGCAGCCCCGAAGAACGTTACTCCGGCCCAGCCTGTGAACAATCGTGCGTCCTACTCGGGAAACTGGTCAGCGCCCCCTCGTTACACGTCGAACAGGGGGGGCGAAGGAATGCCCGCGGCAGGACAGCAGTAGGGAACTACCCTCGCCGGACGTTCCCGGCGCCAGCGGCCAAGACTTCCACCACGACGAAGACACGTGCTCAGGCACCGTGAGCGAGGTACATGCCGGTCGAATTTCCAATTATTATGATTGCTGGTTAAAAATAACCTCAAATACTGTCATCTTAAATTGGATCAGACATGGCCTTTCTATCCCTTTTACTGCAGAAGTAAAACAAACATTTGTTCCAAAAATTACCTTCTCACAAAGTGAAGTAACAGACATGAAAGTAGCTATAGAAAAATTAAAGGATTTAGGAGCCATATCTGAGTGTATCCCAATTAAAACACAATTTATATCTAAGGTTTCCCTTGCACCGAAACCTAACGGAGGAAAGCGCTTTATTTTAAATTTAAAAAACCTTAACAAATATATTACACCTTGTCATTTTAAGATGGAAGATCATCGCACCGCCTCAAAACTCATTCCTCAAAATGGCTATTTAGCCACAATAGACTTAAAGGAAGCCTATTTTCTTATACCCATTAAGGCATGTGACAGGAAATACTTACGGTTTCAGTTTGATAACCTAACATACGAGTTTAAGGCTTTACCATATGGGCTTTCCATAGCGCCTCGAGTATTCACTAAGATTATGAAGGAAGTGATATGTAACTTAAGATCTAGAGGCTTCAAATCGGTGATTTATTTAGATGACATTCTATGCATAGGCAATAGTTTTCAAGAATGTCTTCAAAATGTAAAGGAAACCTTAAGTTTATTGCTGTGTTTAGGGTTCGTTGTCAATTATGACAAAAGCTCCTTACACCCAGAGCAGAACTGCAAATTTTTAGGATTTAATTTTAACACTCGGAATTTGACCCTGGCTATACCCTATGTGGATAAACAAAATAAAATTGCACAATTGGTCCACAAATTTCTTAGACTCCCTAGATGCACCATTCGTGAATTTGCACAACTCATTGGCGTTTTAGTTTCAGCTTGCCCCGCTGTGAAATATGGTTGGTTATACACGGTGTAACATGAGGAAACCGAATAATTTTAACAGCGTATTCCTGATCATAATTGGAGACTAAAATGTCGTATAAACTTTTCTGGATTTCGCCAAAAAAAAAAAAATTTTTTTTGCTCTTTTTTCGATTTTTTGAATGCTTTTGAACATAAAAACAAAAATATTATTAGTAAAACTGTCGATTAAAATAAATTAGTACATTTTTTAGGGTTCCGTAGTCAACTAGGAACCCTTATAGTTTCGCCATGTCTGCCCGTCCGTCCGTCCGTCCGTCCGCGGATAATCTGTGACCGTTAGCACTAGAAAGCTGAAATTTGGTACTAATATGTATATCAATCACGCCGACAAAGTGGTAAAATAAAAAGTGGATTTTTTTTATTTATTAGGGTACCTCCCCTATACGTAAAGTGGGGAGTGATTTTTTTTTCATTTCAACCCTAACGTGTGATATATTGTTGGATAGGTATTTAAAAATGAATAGGGGTTTGCTAAAATCATTTTTCGATAATGTAAATATTTTCGGAAATAATCGCTCCAGAAGTAAAAAAATATGCGCCCCCCCCCCTCTAACTTTTGAACCATAAGTTTTAAAAATATGAAAAAAATCTCAAAAGTAGAACTTTATAAAAACTTTCTAGGAAAATTATTTTGAACTTGATAGGATGAATAGTTTTTGAAAAAAAATTACAAAATAATTTCTGAACTAAGTTTGTAATTTAACCGTATAAGCAGGTGTTTATTGTACCTGTAATTTCTACAAAATTACAATGAAATTACGTGCTTTCAAATAAAGTAAAAACGGTGAAAATCGGTTCACGCAATAAAGAATTATTCCATAAAAATCATCTTCCATACTTTAAGCTCGCGCGCAATAGTTTACTTAATTTGCCGATAGATGTCGCTGTACGTGGAACTCTCATATCATATCCTACATGGCGGTGTTATTAACTCTTAAGTGGGGACGCTTACTGTGACGGACGGAAAACTACGGAACCCTACACTGAGCGTGGCCCGACACGCTCTTGGCCGGTTTTTTCCGGAAAAAATAGCTTACGTAAAGTATTCCTTGGCACTTTGATATTTGTCAATAAGAATGTCTAGACTAGACCCCATAAAGGGTGAAATCGCCATCGAAAAAGCGTTTTACACTGAGTCACATTAAAAAATGTTTTTTTATTTAAGTGGTAGTAACTCTGAAACTAGGCGAATTCCAGAAAAGTTTATACGACATTTTAGTCTCCAATTATGATCAGAAATACGCTGTTAAAATTATTCGGTTTTCTCATGTTACACCGTGTATACAAAAACCTTAGAAAAACAGAAGTATATTGTGCTATTAAATAATCAGGACAATTATGAAGCTAAAATGAAACCTTCAGAGGTTATACTTGAAGATTTGATCTGGTGGCTAAACAACGTTTACACATCAAATAATCCTATGAGATATTCTTCTTTTCAACTTGAAATTTACAGTGACGCTTCAAATGTAGGCTGGGGAGCCGTTTGCGGAAATAATAAGGTTAACGGTTCCTGGAAATTTACAGAACAGGATTCTCATATAAATTATTTAGAGTTACTGGCTGTTTTTCTAGGTTTAAAGAGCTTTGCCCGAAATATGACTAATTGTGCAATTTTACTGCGTGTTGACAATACGACGGCCATAAGCTACGTGAATCGCATGGGGAATATACAATTTCCACACTTAAATAGTTTAGCTCGTTCAATTTGGCAGTGGTGCGAGAAGCGAAACATATGGATATACGCTTCCTACGTCAACACAAAAGAAAACATTGCCGACGCAGAATCCAGAAAAATAATTAACCCTGACACCGAATGGGAACTATCAGCTAGAGCTTTTGAATTAATAATCAAACGGTTCGGACGACCCCTAATAGATTTGTTCGCTTCCCGTTCCAATGCCAAATGTTCACAGTTTGTATCATGGAAACCTGATCCCGATGCGATAGCCGTAGATGCTTTTACAATCAGCTGGGGTTCAAAGTATTTTTATGCTTTTCCGCCATTTTCGTTAATATTAAAATGCCTTAGGAAAATCATTGACGATCAAGCACATGGAATCTTAGTATTTCCCTATTGGCCGTCACAGCCGTGGTTCCCGTTATTGCAAAGTTTGCTCAAATCGGAAATAATGTACCTTAATCCGACTAAAAATCTTCTCCGTTCCCATTTCAGGGACTCTCATCCCCTGCACAAAGGACTTAACCTGGGTGTCGCGAGGCTCTGCAGTCCTTCAGTCGAAGAGGCTCACCACCAGAAGCCATGACCCTAATGCTAGGATCACTTTCCGATAGCACAATTAAGCAATACGATGTCACGTATAAGCTCTGGTGGCAATTCTGTAGTAACAATGCCACTGATACCTTTAATCCATCAAAAACAACAATTCTTTCCTTTTTATCTGATCAATTCAGTAAAAATTGTGCTTATGGTACGCTTAACAGTCATCGTTCAGCTTTATCTTTGTTATTGGGAAATAACGTGGGGTCGGACGATTGTGTAAAACGCCTGCTAAAAGGGGCATACAAGCAAAAACCCAGTGGGCCCAAGTACAATCATACGTGGGACCCACAGATTGTTTTAAATCACATCTCACATTGGTATCCCAATATAAACCTAACTCTGAAAAAAATCACCAAAAAGTTAGTGACCTTACTAGCGATTTGTACGGCTCATAGAGTCCAGACGTTAGCGCTTATAAAGTTAGAAAACATTATAACTTCTCACGATGGTATCAAAATTGGCATTACGGATATTATTAAGACATCCGCTGCCGGGCGTGAGCAACCCATACTTTTCCTACCATTCTTTAGGGAAAACGTAAGCATATGTCCTGCTACAGCTCTCAAAGATTATATTTTTGTTACAAAAAATAAGAGAGCTGATAGTGTAGGAAACCTTTTATTGACGTATAGGCCACCTCATAGAGCCGCAACTTCCCAAACCGTCAGCAGGTGGATTAAAGATGTCTTGTCGGAAAGCGGAGTGGACGTGACAGTGTTCAGTGCGCACAGCGCGCGCCACGCAGCCACGTCGGCCGCGCGCCGCGCCGGCGTCAGTATCGACACGATCCGCCGCACAGCGGGCGCGGGCTGGACCGCCACATCTACTTCATTTGCCCGTTTTTATAACAGGCACATATCGGAAGAGGGACTTTTCGCTAGATCCGTGTGCTTACCCAGGGATGATTCCTAGAATAAGTTATAAAATACTGATTTATATATAAATAAGTTTAGCGAGATTGTGACTCGCTCAGGCATAATTTAATTAAGGTTGATTTTTTGTCCTTTACTTAGTCGTAAAGTGAGAAATAAATATATGTTACCCTATATAATGCCGTTTCAATCCACTTAAAACAAAACTTTAAAACTCTGAACATCTACCTGGTTATATATTATATCTGAAGAATGAAACGACGAAATATAATAGATGATCAAACGAACTTCTCAAGCGAAGTTCGATCATTATTATATGAGTCGTTTCATTCGAAGATATAAGACCCCGCCCACCCAAGTATATCCCTAAATATTAAAGTTTTGCATTGTCTCTGAAGATAATGAGCGAATGTGAAGGTGGAATGACCGGGAAGGGTAGGGTGAATGAATGAACGAACAAAATCGTTTTAGTCAATTTAATATCTTTTAAATATCGTAAAGAGTCGCCTGTTGGTTTAAAGGACTACCGGGTTATATATTATATCTTCGAATGAAACGACTCATATAATAATGATCATCTATTATTGTCGATAACACACTCACTTTAGTGGAATTGTTATGGTTTATTATCGAGGCACTTTCTTATGAAGTTAGTTCAAACTGGTAAGTTGATAACTCGCACTTAAACAAACTATTTCACTTTAAACTTCATTTTAACTAGGGACAAATTGACATGTAGTGTTTACTCTTCGAAGGTGTGGGTAGACAGGTGTGTGTAGGTTGTTTGTCCAAAATATATATCTAATTATCATACCTACCCTACCCTTAACTCTTATTCGTTGATGATAGTTATGGTTATGATGTATGTACATGTTTGCTTGTTACAAGTTTCAGGCACAAAACAAGAAAAAAATATGGAAGGTGATGATGACAATGGTCAGCCATCAGGACATGCAACTCCAGACAGTCCTGTGCTTCAAAAATCAAGGTCGAATACAACTGGACGCCGCCCGCCGAACCAGACTTCTAGTAACCGAGAGAACGTCAGGTCAGAGAAAATTCTATCCACTCCTAGGCAAAGTCGCCGCCGTAGCCGTACTGGTACAGTTCAAAGGGCAAGGAGTCGCAGCCGCGCGAGTGGCCATGAACGGAATCCTAGCATTGCTTCGATAGCTGGAAGCCATAGTAGGAGTCGTAGCCGCGTGAGTCGACGTGAACGAATTCACTCCTATAATCAGGAACACGATGGCACGCAGAGTCGTACTCGTAGCTGTAGTTCTCTACGCAGTGAGAGGCTACGGGAGGAATTGGAGTTGGAGAGACAGCGCTCGCGTGTTTTAAAAGGTCAACTGAGGAACGAATGTGAACGTCGGGAAATTCAAGAACGTGCACGCCGTAGTGTACGGCGCCGTAGTAGACAGAGTCCTGAAGGTGAGGGAACCAGGATTTTTACAGAGCTTGCTATCCGGAGACGGACTTCAGACAGGGACAGCGAGGAGACCAGGAGGTTCATGGAGCTCCGAAGTCGGAGACGGAGCCCTACAAGGGTCAATGAGGAAACCGGGAGGTCTTTTGAGCTCCGCAATCGGAGACTGAGCCCTGGAAGGGACAACGAGGTCAGGTATGATTCAACATCTCGCTTCTTTTAAGAGTTTTTGAATATTATAAAAAAAAACAAAATAATGAGGATCACAATAGTTTCCTAGTCTTAAACAATGTCATTCCGGAGTTTGACCCCTTAAGTAGGGAGCAACCGATTACTGTTTGGCTAAGCAAGGTGGATGAATGCGCCGAAATATACAAATGGAACGATAGGCAAACTATCCACTATGCTTTGCCAAAACTCACTGGTCATGCTAAGTTATGGTACCAAGGGCTGCCATCGTTAAAGAGGACTTGGTCCGAATGGAAAGTTCTCCTAACGGAATCCTTCCCTGCAACCGAAAATTATGCAGAGCTGTTAACAGAGATGCTGGCAAAAAGGGCTCGTTTTGGCGAGTCCTTAGAATTGTACTATTTTTCAAAAATTAATTTGTTAAATCGCTGCAAAATGTTCGGTAAAGAAGTTATAGATTGCGTTATTCATGGTGTAGACGACAGAGGGGTAAGAGTAGGTACTCAAGCAGCGAAATTTGAAAAACCTGAAGAAGTCTTGCAATTCTTCAAGACCATTAAAATTCAAAGTAAGGAAAATAGTACGGACCTAAAGAAGGATAGGAAGGGATTTAGTAATAGTACGGGAAATAAACAGGGTTACAGAGCTAGCGAAGCGCCCCTCAGATATCGCGACAAAATTCAGATAGTGTGGTATGCTTTAACTGCAAAGAGAAGGGGCACCCCTGTTCTAAATGCCCAAAACCCATTGTTAAGTGCTCGTATTGTCACTTTATAGGTCATGCTATTAGCGACTGTCCCAAGAAGGTTACTAAGCCTGTAGTAAAGGAAAAAAGCGTCATGAGGGTCTTAGTTGGTGATAGTTTAGGTAGTATAAATCTTCATACCAACAGGGATGTCAAGAACTTGCAGGACGTGTCAGGTGACAATTCCAGCAACAAATATAACATAGCGATTGAAATAAATGGTAAACCAATTGCCCGTCGAGTAGATTTGGGTAGTGAGGCTACCCTTGTACGTAAATCAGATGCAGAAACGTTAGGGCTACACTGGTCAACTGTAAATGATGTAGTTTTACTAGGGCTAGGTTTAATACCGTATGTCCCTCTAGGATATACCGAAGCAGTAATTGATGTTCAGGGAGTCACAGAAAAAGGAGTACAAGTTTACGTAGTTGATCATTTAATCAATTGTCGTGTTCTTCTGGGGCATTCCTATACCGAACGATCACACGAACCGTGCTCCACACTTGAAGTGAGGGACATAAAACTATTAGGTTTCTCCATCAATAGCGGCCTAAAGTGGGACGTACACATCGATCACCTGTGTGCAAAGCTGGGCAGTGCATGCTACGCTCTGAGGAGGCTCGCCAGCACGGCAACCACGGACGTCGTCAGAAGTTGTTATTTCGCGACTGTGCACGCACTCATTTCATATGGCACAGAGCTCTGGGCTAAAGCCGCGGAATGGCGTCGTATATTCGCCTTTCAAAGACGGACCGTACGAGCAATAGCGTGTATTTCTGACGATATTTGTGTGCGCCAATACTTTATTAAATATAAAATATTAACAGTGCCCTGTGTATTTATTCAACAAGTGGCAACCTTTACTCATTTAAATCTGGAGAAGTTTGCAGAAACAACCAAACACTAATTACCCTCTGCGTAGTAATAAGGATGCGGGCAGCCTCGAACCTTTCCCTAACAGGCTGGATAAAACTGGACGCTTGCCCTATATACTTGGCCCACACATTTATAACCGCCTACCTGCAAGCATTAGGGATGCACCTTCCTCCTGTAATTTTAAACTAAGGCTAAAAAATTGGTTAATTAAATCCCAGTTCTATGAGCTAGATGAATATTTATCTAATTGTCCTAGATAAAACATGAACCAGTGAACCTAACTAATTATAAATTTTTGCTCATGATATGAAAGTGTACAGGTAATAATACAATTACAAATACTGTTGAATTTAATTATACTTAGATATGTACTATGTATAAGGAAAAACTTACAAATTATAATGTAAAGATATATAATATTTATTTACAACTGTATGACTTATAACAAATGTTATCAATAAATTTTTCATTTTCATTCATTTTCATTTTCACGTGTGCATCATAAAAACATCGTCCGAATTGAAATTTGTGCGAGAAAATGAAGGTAACGATACAAAAGTGCTACTTAAAACTGAACAAGATGTCACAATCGATGAAGGTAAAATGAGCACGGTCTGTGTTATTGCGGGTGAACAATTTAGTGGAAATGTGTACGTTGGTGGGTCAGTCAGGGGATGTCTTGGTAGTGAATATTTCCTTTTGCCAGGCGAATATAAAATAAATTCAGGAACCTGTCTGCTACTCGTGCAGAATTTAGGTACAAAGCCGCTAACGTTTCTTAAGGGATCACTTGTCTCTCGCGCCAGATATTTGAATGCGGTGAAACATGTTCAAACTGTGACGATTACATCTGAACAGGAGGAACAACCACATGTACTTGATGTTCTTTCAGTGAACCTTGAAGACTGGATTACGACGCTTCAAACCAGACGCTTCAAAGAGATTAAACATATAAAAGAGATTTTGCAAGACCCTTCGACTGCAGAAATTGTAAATATTCATAAAGAATATAAATTAAAAAATGGTAGAGTGTATCGTGTCATCGACGTGAACATAATGCGCTGGGTGGTTCCCAGAGGCATCCGTTGGCAAATACTAAAAGCCAACCATGATGACGTAGGTCATTTTGGCTTCGAAAAGACTCTGCAACGGCTACAATCACACTATTGGTTTCAGAAAATGCGTCGGTTTACCAAAAAGTATGTTACGGCTTGCTTAGACTGTGCCCACCACAAAATTCCAGCTGGAGCAAAGGAAGGAGAACTTCACCCGATTCCCAAAGTGGAAGTGCCATTCCACACAATACATGCTGATCATTTAGGGCCGTTTGTAAAAAGTAAACGCAAGAATTCGTATCTGCTCGTAATTGTGGACGCGATTACCGAATACGTCAATCTTACCGCCGTTTGTAGCACTAAATCAAAAGAAAGTATAAAAGCCCTCAAGAATTTCTTTAGCTATTTTAAACCTCCCACGCGATTAGTCACTGATAGGGGTACTAGTTTTACGAGTAAAAAGTTTAAAACGTTTATTCAAAAGTTAGGCATCAAACACATTCTGAATTCAGTAGCCACGCCACGTGCGAATGGCCAAGTAGAGCGGTACAACCGCACTATCTTATCTGCTCTCAGCACAATGTCCCACGGCCAAAGCTCTGATAAATGGGATGAATATGTCCAGGATGTTCAAAGCGGAATTAACTCTACGGTGCATGAAGTAACGAAAAAGTCACCGGCCGAGTTATTATTCGGTATGAAGGCAACCAACGCCTCTCAGGGAATTTTAAGTGAGGTTATAGAGGAGATAGATGAAGGAGTAGTAGAACCAAACTTAGAAGAAATTAGGCAACAAGCTAGTGAGTTAATACAGATAAATCAAGATAAGAATAAAAAAAGGTTTGATAGCCGAAGGAAGAAGGGTAAACAATATAAGGAAGGAGATTTGGTTAGGGTAGTCAGAGCTATAGTTGGGGGAATAGGGCAGTCTAAGAAGCTTGAGTCCAAATGTCAAGGACCCTATAAAATAAAAAAGGTGTTACCTCATAACCGTTTCGTAATCGAAGACACACCCCTCACCAAGAAAGGCAGACGCTACGAAGGTATAGTATCGCTCGATAAAATATTCCCATGGATGAGTTATGATAATGACTCCACTAGTAAATCCTCTAGTGATAGCAGTTCTTCGGAAGAGTAGATATTAACAGGCTAAGCATATAGACTGAGGATGATTATTTAAAGGAAGAGATGTTGAATGTTACCTGTAATCGTTTGGAGCATGATTATAATAATCATGACTGAACATGACTCATGATGAGTTATGTCTGAATGTTAAAGGCGGATCTTTAACATCTTAGTAATAAGGATTAATTTATATTCTGAAATTTAAATTGTTTCTTGAAGTTCTCTAATCGCACATCTAGCATAAATATTATCGTATTACGAGTATTAACAGTAATTAGTTCATTTAATAAGAAAATTATCCATGTATCTTATCATTGTATAATTTTTATTTTTGTTTTCTTTTGATTTGTCTATTGAACGAAGGGACTCGTTTTTAATCGGATGGCCGACTGTAACAATCATGTATTGATCAAGGTACCTACCCACTTGTATTTGATTGTAGGGTAGGTAGACCCTAAAGAGTTGACAGTCAAGGATTGATAAAACAGGGCAGATGGATATAGACGGGCATCGGAATAAAACGAGTAGTTGTGTAAGAGGTACGAATGCTAACGTTTAATTTGTAATTGCACGGAATATAATAGTGAACTGTTTGTCCTTGTTTTATTCATTGTTCATACTGTTGTAACAACTAAGAGAGAAGCATCGTATCACTACTGATTGATTGGAATGATTGGTTTACCATTGATTGATCCGCTATATTGGAAGCATAAGGATCAACTGACTGATCACTGCATCAGCGACAAATGACGCACTGGGCCTCGATTCGACATGGCATAACTGACAGTAGCTTGCGAGACAACTATGATATCACACTTTTGTGACAGTTGGAATCGGGGCGGAATCACTCAAGAGTGATATCTAAAATGGTGGCCATAGTCATAGACAAAACGCTCCAGCGAAACCTACTGACATCTTGACAGTTAGGTGTGGACACGTGTGGACAGATGGACATTATTACTCTATCCACTAGTGATACAAGTGTGACATTCACGTTTCACAGTTTGGCATGTCGAATCGAGGCCCTGATCATCATCTTTCAGCTGATAGTTACAATATAAGGATTCCATATAAAATCAGCTTTTACGAACGCTTTAAGTTTTTAACGCAAAGATGGTTTCAATCTTCCGTGCACCCGACACTAAGATTTTGCTTTTCGGAAACTTGAAAAGGAAGTCAACTTGATGTGATTTTGTTAGTTTTGCAGGAACCTACAATAATGGCCGAATGTGATATGATATCATTAGCGTAGCGAATGTAGCGATAACCTGCCCACATCCCAGATTGCTTGGTAAGTTGGTAGCTTTGGACCATCAATTTATAATTCTTTTTTTTAGATTAGTAAAATCGTGCGACTGTTGCCGTGCGATTAAGGAAAACGATTTAAATTAATTTTAATATTTTCATAATATACGCAGACAAATTTTACCGATAAGTTTCTATTTTTAAAGAAAATGGTTTGTATAAACATAGTATTCATAAAATGTACTTTACCTATTAGAAATAAAATAATTTAAAAATATGCTTGCACGCAATTTGACTATTGAAACCGACAGAGCGTGACATTCAAGGGAGGAGAAATGTCGAATCCGTCTCGGGCAGAGCCGCGAGCAAAATTATTTAAATGTTATATCGCCGTAATTAATAGAATAAAAAAGCCTGTCAACATAAGACTAAAAGTAAATGATAGATCATTACTCACGTCACGAGTTACGACAGCAACCTGAAGCTGTAGATGTATTTCTTTGTAAAAATATCCAAGGCTATAAAAGCTAATGCGAGTATTTCAGTAGTACTTATCTGCAATGTTTCACAATTATTTACTGTATAATAAGTACCTACAGTCCTGGAGGTAACTACTTACCTACATTATTTGTTCAATGTAGCTCACCTAAAAATATAGAGAGTATTAAGGAATATGGAACTACAGATATAAAGAGGCTGGTCCTCTTTATATCTGCAAGTTATTTATTCATATTGAAATTTTATTCGGTCGCTATGAAACTATTGTTTATCTTCTTGTATGTTTTGACTTATCGATTATACGCATTTCTAACAATAATTTCTTTTAATACTTTAATAGAGAGTCCCCACATAATACAGAGAGAGAGATCGGTAGAGTCGTCATCAATAGTCGTGTACAGTCAGCATCATATAGTTCGTAGCAGTCAAGTCGCCAAATATATCGTAACACATCCTTACTGCCATACAAATAAAGATCTGTACCAATATATTTGGCTACTTTGGGTGCTACTAACTATTTGATGCTGACTGTACCTGGCCTGGAGGTCTATTTGAAGCACAAAATTTGACATTGTTTTGATTTTACTTTGATATTAATCAAAATTTGTTCTGTCGTAAGTAGCGATTGGCTTATTCTGATCATATTTATCTTATCATAAGTTTAGTCGCCATCATATACATCGGAGCGGCCAAGGTGCTCAAAAATATCTGAACATCCACTTTATCGCTCGACCATACCTATATAGGCGTTGTTCAGAAATTTGCGACCACCTTGACCGCTCCGATATATCTGATGGCGACTGTACATGTCAAAATGTGATTGCTTATTAATTACAATTTGTTTAGATGTCATTTTAATATAAAAAGAGATTATATAACTAATAAATCCGTAACTAAACAGTATTTGATAAAAATTCCTCTCCCAGCTGGTATTTATTTATTTAATTTATTTAAACTTTATTGCACAAAATACACAAGTGTATGTACAAATGGCGGACTTAATGCTAAATGGCATTCTCTACCAGTCAACCATTGGGCCAAACAGAGACACGTAAAAAGGTGCGAGGAGAACATTAAACTGATTGATTATTTTTAAAAAAAAAGAAGACTTATGAGCTACACATATTTATATTAACTATACATAGATTTACATACACATATAAATAAATAATATACATATATAAATATATAATATAATATATACTACATACAATAGTTATATTGATGGTTACTGATCTGATTCTTGTTGCAGCAGATGCTTACGTAACATCCGCTTAAAAGTGTATTTGCTTGGGTATCAGAGTATCCAGCTAGTATGTTGTACAATCTGAAAGCACTGGAATTCCATCCGTATAGAATCGAAAATAATGGTGTATGTACGGTCAACCAATTTGATTCCTAAGCCACTGTAGAACCTTGTCGTAATGACAGTTGCCCGTGGATACGTATAAACGTAACCTATTCGCTACCAAACCAGCTATTGTGACAAGGTTCTAGAGTGGCCTAGGAATCAAATTGGTAGACTGTACCTACATGATATTTTAACTATTTATTAACTGGCCTGTATGTAGGCTGTAACTAACCAACGTAGACTGTTATAATTTTATGTAGATTGGAATTTTAACAAGGAGCATCAGATTGAGCCTGAATTTATTGATTTACCTATCATCGTCAACATTTATAAAATATACTGTAACAAGCATACTTTTGCGATAAAACAATCGCAGCGATGTATTTAATAACGAGACAATGTGAAAAGAAAAAAAACTATAAATATTAAAATTACTAAGACTTATTATACATTCTGATGCAAATATGTTATAGACGGAGAGCTAGCCACGTCAGATATGACACAATAATGAGAGCGACGAAACCCCTCTCGTTAGTTTGCAATACTATGCTTATTTCTAGATCCGGACATCTGGCAGCTGTAAAGTGGTGGAGGTCAAGGAATGCAAACCACTTTAAGAATACAAATCCGAGAGTTCTGGTTTTGATGCAGTATTATGATAAATTATACAAATAATTAGATTATATCATTGCCAAAACTTTTTGATGGGGGAAAGTAGTCCAAAACGCCGTATAATGTAATTCATAGTTTGTCGCCTACTGTTTCTGTTTCCGAAATAATGCGGAATGTTTTTTGCTCAAATATTAAAATATAGGCCCTGTCCTTTATAAATGAGACAACTTCGGAAAATTTTACCTATTTTGGTATTACTATTTTCCAATTCAAAAATTTTGTTGGTCTGTCACTTTGACCTCCACCCATTAAAAGCTGCCAGATGCCCGGATCTAGCAACAAGGATAGTATTGCAATCTTACTAGATGGGTTTCATTGCTCTCGTTATTGTGTCATATGTGACGTTGCCAGCTCTTAGACCATTATAACGAAATTCTGTACAACCTAATTTGTAACTTTAGGTTTAACCTTTACCGAATGAGGTTTTGTGTGTGACCTCTGTGGTATCAGAGAAAGCCGCCCGCATCCTAACTGCTGCAGTTTTCACTGTACGCCCTCATTTTGTTTTATAAAATAGAACTCTGACGAAACGATTTTTAACGCGTCGCTACGACTAATGTGGTGGATATAAAGTCATGCACAGCACAACTAATGAGACAAAGGTAGATTTCGCAAAAAAATATTGACTGCTCTACAACAATGATGTCATCTTGACCGTATAAATGTATCATTCAATTAACTATGTGTGCATAATTCATCCTTAAACGTTCTGTAAGCCTTCACCATCAGGAACACAACACTAAGTTAGGCGGTTGAAAGTTCATCACTGTCCCAGTACTTACTAGCAGAGCTTAAAGATAAATTCTGAGCAAAACTGACTAATATTAATCAATACATACATTTTAAGGTCAATTCGCTAGGGATGTTCATGTTTCTTATTGATTTCCCATACTTATTATGGAGAAAACACATATACACGACGACGGGAATATTTTTTTAAATATTAATATCATATCTAGCAGCCTTAACCAGAGAGTAATAACATATTGCACGGGACCCCTGATTTTGATGTGAAGGTCCAAAAATTTTACGGACTTCCAATACTAAAAAATACTCATCGTAGGGCGCTCTATCCATGGTCAATTTACAACTTTTTCTCAATGCGCACATTTTTTTTCACTTTTGTACTGAGAGAAATACATGCTATCTTGAAACTTAAGTTATTAGTAATAAAGTTGACATACGGATCTCGACTATTGGTCATCAACCTTACTAAAGCCAGTAATCTGATAGCTTCTGCCATACATGTAAACAACTTTGTATGGCAGGAGGATAAAAATACTTGGACTAAGAGTCAGATATGACACAATAATGAGAGCCATGAAACCTGTCTAGTTAGACTTCTTTACCATCCTTATGAATTACAATTTGGATTTCAAAAAGGAAAAAATACTACATTAGCTATATTTAAAATTTTACATAAAGTCTGGATAGACATGGATAAAAGAAAAACTTGTATTGGATTATTTATAGACATGTCAAAGGCGTTCGACTACGTTTCACATGAAATTCTATTGAGACAGCTGGAGCATATCGGGATTCGAGGAGTTGCTTTAAATTTAATGCAGAATTATACCAATAAAAGAACACAAGCCACGTTATTACACACATATGACAAAAATACAAAGACCGTAACAAAAGTAATATCAAAATATGACATGAATCCGCAAGGGATACCTCAAGGCAGTGTCTTGGGACCTCTCTTGTTTCTAGTATATGTCAATGAGTTGCCCTTGATAATTAATCACCTGTGTGTTATGTTTGCCGACGATGGTACTATTTTTGTGTCTGCAGAAAACGGGTCGGATATAGTCGATGAATTACACAATAGCTTAAAACTTGTAATTGATTGGTTGTCAACTTTGAATCTAAGTGTGAACCTGAACAAGACAAAAGTTGTACAATTTGTTAACTATAAGCAGACACCAAATAGTTTAAATGTAGAAATAAACGGTAAAAGCATTGAGCAAGTAAATAGTACAAACTTCTTAGGTGTTACAATAGATAGCAACTTGAACTGGAAGTATCACATTGAAAATGTAAACAAAAAACTATCCAGAACATGTTACGCATTATCCATACTTTCTAATATAACTTCAAGCGATGTCGCAAAGAAGGCGTACTATGGAAATGTTTATCCCCACCAGACGTACGGTATAATATTTTGGGGCAATTCGGTAAACGTTGAATCAGCATTTCTTCTTCAAAAGAAATGTCTACGAAATATATTTAAGTTGAGAAATATGGAATCCCTAAGAGATGTTTTTAAAGACAATGAAATATTAACTCTGACGTGTATTTATATATTAGAAATTTGCATATTAGTTAAGGAACGAAATGACATTTTTACCAAAAAAAGTGACCTAAAAAATAATATAAGAACACAATATAAATATGATGTATGTACAGTTAGATCTTCTAGTTTTATACTTAGCAAGAGCTCTTATGTCTCCGGTATTAAGATTTTTAACCATTTACCTGAATACATTAAGTCTCTAAATGGTATCACATTTAAAAATAAGCTCAAGAAATGGCTATTAATAAAAAGTTTCTATAATCTAAATGAATATTTTATATGTAAATATGGTTAAAATTATTTTGAAATACTATTGTTGTTATTGTCTTAGCATGTTTGACTAGTTTTAAGTTTATTATTGTACGTCCGAAATGGGCAAGCTGTTGGTCACTATTTTACCCACAACATCTAAATGTACACAGTTCTGACAATTCTTGTCTTATCTTATCTTATTGCTAGATCGCCCGGATCTGGCAGCTTTTAATGGGTGGAGGTCAGAGTGACAGACCAACAAAGTTTTTAAGTTGGAAAAAAGTAATACCAAAATAGGTAAAAACTGCCAAAGTTGTGTTATTTATAGAGGACAGGGCCTATATTTTAATATTAGATTAAAAACCATTGTCTATTGCGGTAACAAAAACGGTAGGCGACTAACTAAAAATTGCATTATACATCATTCGGCACTACTTTCCCCCAACAGAAACTTCTGGATATGATATAATCTAATTAATTACATAATTTACCATAATATTGTATCAAACCCAGAACTCTAGGATTTGTTTTCTTCAAGTTATTTGCATTCTTTGACCTCCACCACTTTATAGCTGCCAGATGTCCGGATCTAGAAATAAGCATAGCTAGAGGGGTTTCGTTGCCCTCATTATTGTGTCATATCTGACGTGACCAGCTCTCCGTCTACGTCTACTACTTTAGGCAATGATATTTACTATGGATGGGTTATACTCTAACAAAATGAGAAGAAAAAATACTTCCACAGTTATTTCATAACCTAGCAAAGATTGTGTTATGTTTATCTATTTTGACAATCATTACATCTTTGCCACTCTCATTGTTAGAAAATTACAGTTTGTCTCTTTCTCACGCGGCTGGCGGGAGCTCATTGGCACGTCCGCATCTCACGCTGGTCGGTGCGCGACTAGCGTCAATTGTTTGAAATCACTCATTTTAAGTGCTTCACTTTTGGAACGTGCATAACCCATCTGTCATTATTATATATCATAGACGTTAGGACGTTTTCTTTACATATGTGTATTAGGCACTTGCAAAGTAACAGTGTTGTTAGGTATGGAGATGTCAGGCGTACTTTGTGGGTTTGATTGAAGCCACATAGACAAAATTATGAAATCCTCGATGTCAAGCAAGCATTACCAAATCTAATACCCATCGTAAGTAAACAAAGACTGCACGCGTGTTCTTGCGACATTCGACGACAAACGTTTACCTAATAGGTACATTCGATAGGCGCTGACAGCCACTATAACTAGTAGGATTTAAAAATAACATATATTATACTTTTATTGACGGCTCAGCTCTTTGTTGTCCGTCTGTCTGTCTGTCTGTCTGTCTGTCAAGGCCATTTTTCTCAGGGAGCGTGCAGGTATCAAGCTGAAATTTATAGTAAGTAGTACTTCCCGTGAACTCAGAAACTTGAAATTTGGCACGACACAACGTCATATATCATAGACATGGAAAACAAAAAGTAGACATTTTTAGTAAAATCATACAAAAAATATTTTTTTTAATTTTAAACTTACTACCTTTTTCCTCGTAAACGCGTGGAGGTATTAAATTGAAATTAGTAATAAACATACTACAACTTTTGCTTGTTATAGGTTTGTACGGAACCCTCAGTGCGCGAGTCCGACTCGCACTTGGCCGGTTTTTTTTTATTGGTTGATTTTGACAGCAGCTGTCAAAAAGATCTCTCGTCACGGTGCTGCCATCTAGTGATAATCTCGATCGCAGAAACCCTCATTACATTGTTAAAATAAAAAAGGTACCTTTTTAAGTGAATATAAACACTTTCGCTTCATCAAGGACCAACAGGAAATATTCGGAGCTGACTGCCAAGTCATATCTAAAGCCTGACCAGAAATATATGATTATTGTCAAGAGGGCGCTATTGTTCTCATTTAAATGACAACAGTTCAAAATGGTCAAAAAGTATATTATTCTCTATAGTGACATCTTGATTTGTTTACCTGTCAGCTCTGATGTTAATTTGAAAATGTTTCGTAGCGAAATAGTTTCATTTCCCCACCGATTTATTTCCTGCATTTTATTATATACATTCTTCACAATGTTTCACTCGTGACTATTAATAGTTTCCGCCATTTTTTGTCATTTATTATTTAATATCGAACACGTTACTATTATTCAAGTCGCCGTCGCAATGACACTGACAACTATGACAACCTATCTTTAAAATTATTGCCAGTGTAAGAAATTGGTTCCAATGAAAATCCGCAACATGGCGCATGATCATATATTTCTGGTCAGGCTTTAAGTAAATTATGACATTAATGTTAAGCAATCTGTTTTTGTTACATTTTTGATATGAACTTTACAAACAACTGTAACTAGCAATGGCCGGTGACTTAAAACTGCTTTTTAGGAAACCACCATTCCGTAGTATCACGATTTTCGGTCACCTTTTTTTACTGCAACTAATACGTTTATAAGAAACACTCCCACTGAATTGTTGTAGTGTGTAGTAGCAAAGCATGCTGCAGGCGGGATATTCAAAATGTGCTGGACACAACTTTATTTTTAGAAAAGTAGAACTTTGCAGCTTTCGGTTTTAGTCATTTATTTGAACATATTGAATTGACTAGACTAGATTGATGCCAGTATTCATATAGCAGCCTCAGTATTCAGTTAGCATGTGTGCCATCTAAATAGTATTGAGAGTCAACAATAGGAGACAAAAGGCGAGGCCGCGGCATTTGAAGCCAATTAGAGGGGCCGTATCATATTAATTGATGACGCGAGGTCCTGTACGACGACCTTAAGTCCTCATTGAGGCGACAAAGCAATCGTGTGAGATGCAACACTAAGAGTGTTAAGGCCGGTTAGGATACTTGGAGGCCTAGTCGAAAAATAAAATCCGTTATTATTTTTTTTGTTTATATTTGATACTGAACACGATTGGCCTTATCAAAGTCAGTTACTAAACTAATTAATCTGGCTTATTCAATACAATTGGTTATTGTCGAACGTTTTGTTTAGTGATATTTGGTATCATAATTCAGAACACATTTTATTTAGATGTTATTTAATGGATAACGAGGATCATCATGATATTTGTGACAACAAATCCGTATCAAATCATGATTTTAAAATACGACATATACCTAACCCTATAGGTGACAGGAGCGCGCATATAGGTTCTTATATAAATAGGTAACTTAACAAATAACGCTCTGGTTGTGGAATGAACTCCCTGCCGAGGTTTCCCCAAGCGCAAGGGGCTACAGTATGAGGTTCTTCAAAAAAAGAGTGTATAAGTTCTTACAGGGTCGGCAACGCGTATGTGAATCCTCTGGAGTTACAGGCGTCTATAGGCTAGGGTAACTGCTTACCATCAGGCGAGCCATCAGTAGGTTAGGTAACTGATGGTAGAAGTTTAGCTAGCAAGCAGTTTTTGGGGCAAGTGCATATAAGTTCATACTCATTCAAGTAATATTGCATATTGCAGGAAGCAAAAATATATACCATGGCCGCGATTCGAAAAATAAACACACATACTGGACAGACACAGCTCCAACCCAACTCAACCCAACTCAACTCAACGCTATAACGACATTGATATTTGCTATTTGAACAGATTTTCATTCAACATTGGTCAGACATTGGTCACACATTGGTCACATTGGTCACTGGTCGCTTGGCAACTGGTGCTGCTATTATTATTCCCACACTCCGATGTTGTGTAGATGGCATTTTCTAAAGGCGGATGGAAATCCAAATGCACCCAGTAAAAGTTTTTCTATACTAATTTTTGTTACAACGGCTCTGACTGACCTTTAGCTCGAAACTGATTGAAAATAAATGTATTGAATGACATTTACCGACTAGACGGAGATATGTTTTATTTGCGCTTGCATCTCTTGTCCTTGCACCGCAGCGTCGCATATAGTCGTAAGTGGCGATTTACGCAACTCACCATTTGTAGCTATTGCTTTTAGTACAATCGAACCAACGAGAATAAAACGTATGAAGTTTGCATCCTCTAACCCGGTTGAAGAAGATTTTATAGACCGCGTTTGGTGCTACTCGTACAGTTTGTCCGGAATGAGAAATGTCGTGGTTTATATGGGAGCTCACACGTTCTACGACACTTCTCTTTCCGGACAGACTATTACTTTTTGCAGACTATCCTATTGATCATAACGTTGATTTGGCTTGATAGGGGTTGTTGAGCTTACTGACAAACGAAAAACCTCAAATAAATGAAGTGCAAACAAATATGCAAACTCTATAGATTTTAAATCGATACTCGTTGTTCGATTCCATGAATTTGCCAGAACAACCAACAAAACATCAATAAAGCATACAACACGTACTAAACAAGACAATGAGAATAAAGCGTCTGTGCGTTGAAATTATTGCCATCTTGGCATTGTGCCAAGGAAAGATGAAATTAATGTTTCAACAGTATTGAGTTGCTCATCTCGTAGTAAATGTAAATATTTCTGAGAAAAACACGCTCAGTCCCTAAAACTTGAAAGAAAGAAAGAAAGAAAATACATTTTTTTAACGCCACAAAATTGAACATTCTTAAACCTAGAAACATCACAGGCACGATGAGACGTTAAAATAGGATCTCTAGTCAGCGTAATGCCGCGGCAAGCCGTGGCGCTGGTTTTCAGTAGGGACCTACTTAACCTAACTTAAAACTAGGTCATAGTGGCGACACTCTTATCCATTTTAATATAATTAAAACAAAAAATAAAAATAAACAATAAAATAACAACTGAAGAACAAATCTAATTATTTTAATAAATATTAAATCCTTTGTATATGACATCTATATAAGTTTATAATAAAATAACAACACTGTGCACATTGTAAATGTGACTGATTTTGTTGAAATTAGGTATCATAGACAGAGACAATAACTGCCCTGCTAAGCCGAAACGCGCTATCTCAGAAAAAAATTGAATGCTAACATATACCTAAAAATTCTGTAGCTCAGAGTTCAATTTTCAAGAGAATTCGATTCGGCTTGCAGCAGGGCAGAATATCTTGTACAACGAAAATCGAAAAAATGTATGTTACACGCTCATATGGCTCATATCGCAGTGTTTGATAAGGAATGTACAGTTTTCTAAAGGGACGGGCGCATTTGGAATTGCAGGCGTCCATAGGCTACGGTAGCTGCTTATATATCAGATGGGCCGTACACTTATTTGTCAACATCGTGGTATAAAAAAATGGCTATAAATAAGATTGTGTCAAATGTTTAATCATGACCGTTAGTGACGTATCTAACTGCAAAAATAAATAGGACTAAAATTGTAATATCTTAACAAGCATTAATAAAAGTGGTATTGATCTAGTTACTTAGGATACTTGGATGCTCCTTATGTATATGATCAATAATCATATCTTCAGAAAACTGATCGAATATATCCCCAGGCTTCATAAGCATATCGTCACGGGTCATCATCCTAAACCGCGACGAATCGCATTCGATCTGGGCTATCCACCAACAAACCATCACGAACCAACCAGAAATATGACCCTTGCATCCTTTTGTTTTACACTTAGCTCCGAGTCAAGTTATATTGGGGTTAAATTCTACAGAATGTTGACTAGATTGCCTGAATGGCCAGCGTCTCGCTCCACTGACCTTTCGCATTGCAATTGAGCGATTTGAGCGACACGTTAATATGATAGAGTGAACTCGTGAAAGTCACTGTACAGAACGACCTAGATCGTAAATGACTATAGGCTATAGATAGACTATTTTGAGCGTGAGTGATGTCATTGGTACTTATTGTATTAGTCTGTTTTATAATATTTTTTTTATTTTTTTTTTTTTATACTACGACGGTGGCAAACAAGCATACGGCCTGCCTGATGGTAAGCAGCTACCGTAACCTATGGACGCCTGTAACTCGACAGGAGTCACATGCGCGTTGCCGACCCTTTACAAAAAGGAGGATTCACTGTGTTTACGGCTAAAGGAACAAGAGGGTCCCTCATCGTCAACACACTGGGTCCTCTTTGAGCTCTTTGGCAACCTTACTCACCAGCAGGAACACAACACTATGAGTAGGGTCTAGTGCTATTTGGCTGTGGTTTTCTGTAAGGTGGAGGTACTTCCCCAGTCGGGCTCTGCTCCAGATTTGAGCGAGATGACATTCACTGAACGTGCCCTACCACACTAAGCGAGATGCCATTCGCAGTGCCCATACCTCTCTTTTTGGCATAGTTTAAGGACATACCCAAGTCCGGACGTAGTTTAAGGACATACCCCGGGTCCATAATATGACCGTTCATATAATTAATATAGGATAATTTGACCGTTCCAAGCATTATTGAGCCCTGATTTGAGATTAACGGAACAGGGGTTCGATTTTTGAGAGTCAAGCGATCGATGATGAAATGATGTTTTAAAAATACAAGCGATAGGAATTTAAAAACACGATTATTTAAACTATTAATTTCATGCAAAAATAATGGCGTCAAACTCTTCTGTGCGATTATTTTCGTATGTTAATCAATCAAAAACAAACATTGAAAACGTTGAAAAAATAATCAACCCAGCAGGACTTGAACTTCGCATCTAATGTCAATGTTTTCAATGTTTGTATTTGATTGAATAGCATACTATTGTATGAGTGGAATGCCCCACTTTAAAAACATGTAAAAATAATTATGATTATTTTCGTGCTAAATTTCTTTGAATTCGAGCGCTCGGAAGTCAAAATTGAGCCCCCAGGTCTTTTCGATTTTAAGATTTCTTAGTAAACCTTGGTTGGTAATTGTAGTCACTTAATTGTGACTACAATTTAGGATTTTAAAAGTTGTCTATACCGCTCTCGAGAGAGTCGTCGTTTTAAGACCACATAAGTTACCTTTTTTTTTGTGAAAACTGATCCTGACGGAGTTTCGGGCGCTAATAAGCTCGTGCAGGTCATTTATTTAAACAACCTGCTTCTTATCTCAGCTAAGTTTGGGACCAGAAAAATTTATATGAGCCTTGTGTTTGATCCGACCATCGCTATTAATTTCAACGCGTTTACAAAGGTAAAGGTAAAAACAAAGCTCGTTGACAGGATATTTAAATGACATTGTTATATTAAGCATGAATCGTCACAAAAGCTTAATGGTTATTTTGTAATCTGACTTGCTTTGAAGTCGCTCATTAATGATTAAACATCGGATGGAGCGATTTCCAGCAGTCGTTAGTCAGTCGCGATGTCCCGGCACGCGACACGTGTCACACGTCTCAAGTGACGTGACACGCGTGTGTCGGAAGCTCGGAGACGAGGCTAGACACCAGTACCTCTACCACGAGTCATGCAAATAAGCCCAATTCGAGATTCGTTCACGAATTCGTAAATTATTTGTATGGAGAATTTGTGCAGAGCCTCTAGCGGTCACTTATAGAACTAAAAATTACTGCCATACCATAAGTTAAATTATCGTTTATGCAATTCGCTCACGAAAGTTCGATTGCTTGTTTCGTTTGTGTAGATTTCAATACTTTACAAAGTGACGTGACGTGACAAACGTCACATCCTTCACACCAACCGAAACCAGTAAGCGCCATTTTATATATCTATGACCGAAACAGATTGTAGGTAAACCAAAAAGGTTTTACTTCCTAAGTACATTTTATCTGAAAGTTTAGAACTGTAGACAATTATATGAGCAGTGAACAGCAAATAATAAGCATAGAAATCGTACTAGCTCTGAAAAATTACCCTACTTTTTGTGGGTATTTAATACGCTTGCTAGGCCGTTAACTAGGAATAATTTCCGTTTGTCATCGTGTCCCAAGCGGTAAATTTTAAGTCGTTAAGGGCGGTCAATAATCAAGCTTCGTGATGGTCAGCTGCCGTTCCTTGAGTGGGTTGAGGAACGGCAGCAATTTTCTCACATAAAATACATCTATACATATAATAAAGCTGAAGAGGGTCGAAAGTCTGTACATGGAAGATAATCGAAAAAAAGATGTCTGGGGATACTTAGAATCGATAACAGAACACGTTCCAACAATTTTTAGAATTTTTGTCTGTTTGTCTGTTTATCTGTTTGTCTGTTTATTTGACCGCGCATCACGTGAAAACGGCTGAACGGATTTTGATGAAATTTTGGATAGATATAGTTTGAGTCCTGGGAAAGGATAATATATAGTTTTAATCCCGAAAATCAACCCTGGTGGGGGTGAAAATGGGGTTGAAAGTTTGTATGGAGAATTTTTAACCGCTGAAACGATTTAGATAGAAATGAGTATGGAGATCATTTGAGTCTCGAGAAACGTCATAGGATAGCTTTCAAACCCTTGTGGGGGTGAAAACGGGGTTGGAAGGTGGTATGAGGATTTTTTTACCGCTGAACTGATTTAGATGAAAATTGGTATAGAGATAGTATGAGTCTCGAGAGATGACAAAGGATAGTTTCTTCTTCAACCCCCCCCCCCCCCCCATCTTACTTTAGAACCGTAGGTCCAAAAAATTTGAAAAAAATAATAGAAGTGACGCCTGAAAGGTACTTTCAATAAAAACTATCTATACATATAATAAAGCTGAAGAGAGTCGAAAGTCTGTTCATGGAATATATTCGAAAAAAAGTTGGCTGGAGATACTTAGAATCGATAACAGAACACGTTCCAAGTATTTTTAATTAGTTAACGGCTGAACGGATAATGATGAAATTTTGTGTAGAGATAGTTTGAGTCCCGGGAAAGGACAATGAACAGTTTTCATCCCGAAAATCAACCCTGGAAGGGGTGAAAAGGGGGTTGAAAGTTTGTATGTTGAAAGTTGGTATTGAAATAATTTGTAATTTTTTGGTCAAGGTGTTCATATTTATAATATGTTACCCGTCGATGCTTTAAATTTACCTTTACCCGCTCTTAAGAAATATTTGAAAATGTCATGAATGTCAAAGGGTTATTGCAGCAAACCAAAAAACTACTACAAAATCATCTAACGTTTATAGGACACCGTTTAGGTAGGAAAACATATTATTATCAAACGTTTTGTGAAGCAGTCAGATTAGGATTTATTTTTCTTTATAATTAAACAATAGGTACATTAGCTGTCTCTCAAGCAGTTTTGATATGTCTTCTTGAAGAACTACGCATTATTTTGTATCTTTAAGATCTAATAATGTATTACTGTTTTGAAAAAAATAAGTCCCGTCGAATTTCTTTTCGGTCATAATACTTCTTGGGCCAGAGGTACACCTACAGGGTTAGAACCGGTGGAGTTTTGGAACGAAGTTCCTTGTCGGACGGTTCGCGGATGGGGGCCTAGGCGAAAAAAAGTCACGTGACCGTTACGAAAAATCGTCACGTCACGAAAACGCGACACCCATACGATTGAGAAACATGTAAAATGGAATGAAATAAAATAGAATAAAGTGAAGTGTAGTGAAACTGAGAAGTGGCAAAGTGATAAAAGTGAAAAAAGTCGAGAACCTCAAAAGTCGAGAATTTTAAAAATGTCGAAAATGTCAAAAATTTCGAAAATGTCAAAAATTTAAAATTTCTAAATTTCCCAAATTTCCAATATTTCCAAAATCTCCAAAATTTCCAAAATTTCCTAAAATTCCAAAATTTCCAAAATTTCCAAATTTTCTACTTTTCCAAAATTTCCACTGTTTCCAAAATTTCCAAAATTTTTAAAAAATGCAAAAAAAATTGAAACCACAAAATTTACGAAAAAGTAAAAAATGAAATAACATAACTTCGTTCCAATCGCACTTGATTCACGCACTCCCCCCGACCGCCGGCGCAATAATGTTGGTCATGGCGGTGAAATGGTGGTCATTCTAATGGTTTCAATGGATTTTTAATATGTGTGTAGGTAAAGCAGTGTATGCTTCTGTACATAATTAGGCCTTATTACGTAACAGTTACATCGCAATGTCCGTCCGTCTGTCCGCGGTCTAGCTCAGTTACCGTTCGCACTAGAAAGCTGAAATTTGGTGAGGCCTGATAAGAACTTTCAATAAAAACTATATTGAATAAAATCGGTTCAGCCGTTTTTGAATTATTAGTCAAAAACGCATAGTGAAAGGAAGTGCCGAATAGTAAACTGACGTAAGCGCCGCCAAATAAACGACCTTTAGAACGGATGTTTTGTAACAGGGCAGCATCTACGAAACTCTACACTGAGCATCGCCCGATATGTAAAATATTTTATTAGGACTACTGTCCTCTAGCGTATCCATCTGTCAACTTTACTTCAAGTTCCGCCTCCAGGGTAACGGGAGAGAAATTAGCCGCTTACTGACACAGACCGAATTCCACGCGGGCGGAGCCGCGGGCACAGCTAGTATAAAATAAAATGACCATCGCGTCCCAGTTGAAACAGGTGATAGTTTATATGCTATTACAAATAAAATAAAAATCATCAGCCGTCTGTATACCACTGAAAAGACCGTAAACTAGTCACATGAATATATGGTATTTAGGGTATCAGCAGACGGTCTTTCTACCTCAATACAGCCGGCTGACGATTTTCCTGATAATAAGAGCATCAAATACTGACAGCTGAACCTACGCGAGTCATCATTATACTTCGTCCTTAACCACTTCAAAAATTATCATCGCCTGGGACGCCTTGCGATTGGTCATGAAATTTGTTCCTGGCTTACGGTTCATGCCATCGGAGCCGGGAAATACAAGCTATGACAGTAAGCCTTTACCTTATTTAAACGCGCGTGACTTTGAACACATAAAATGTTATCAGCCGACTTCAAGAGTTCGAAGGAGGAGGTTCTCAATTCGTCAGGATCTTTATTTTCACTATTTTTTCATAATGTTCACCGATTGCAACTTTTTTTAAACAGGGAAATTACGTATTTCGTCATACATATTCAAAGCTAGGAAAAGGGGTGAAAACTGTCAGTACTTCATCCATCCATCCATATACTTATTTCGTCGTAGGATATAGGATTAGGTACCTAAGAAAACCAAATTGATGAAATTTCAAATGTACAAATAACACTACTAATTTAAAACGTCCTAGAACTACGTCCATATGTAATAAGTAGGTGGTTCTTAATTTGTTTGGTTATTTTGTCAACATGACAGTTCGACTTTTAGTGATCATAGTGGATCATAGGTTTATTTATTATTATTTAGGTCTATTGTATAATCACAAAAGGATAAGTACCCTTTCAGGATGTTGTTGATTAGAGAATCAACAATACTTTAGAGAAAGTATTAGGCAGTGCGCTACTGTTACACATCCCACCTGCGTCGACGCCGACACGTTGGCGAAGTCCTTTAATTTATTTACCACCAAACAAGCCGGAGCGGCGCCCGACATCCGAAATCACTACAAGACTATTAAATATAGTTGTCGTTCGTCTAACTATTGTTGGTGTCGAGGCAATCGATCCGTGAAGCAAGGGGCACGGAGCCTCACGACCTAACCTAACAGACGCACAAGGGAAGCTAAAGATGCTCCAGCAAGCCGCCAGTTTTCATAACACAACGCAGGATTGCGGCTTTGCCGCTTCTTGCATAATGATGGTTTTATTTCTATTTATAAGTTACATGTAAGAGTAATTGTTAGTAGTACTTACTTATAAGTCTCTAGTATGTGAAAATGTTACTTTAAAAGGCTATTTCGCAATAAATAAATCTTTAATATCATTATGTACATTATAATTTCAAAGTGCCCTGTATAAATCTGGATGTTTTTTAACCCTTTTCCAGGCCGCCCCAATCTAGATTTTTATTTCAATAATCCTAAATATCTTCAAAATAGTTAGGTTTTGGTAATTCATTCAAAAGCGAGTAGAATTTAGCGATAGTCCAACCTAATTCCAACCTTAAACCCAAAGATTAAGGTTGAAATACAATTGAAACGGATGTGGTCGTTATATCGTACTACGCCTGAAAAAGGGTTAAGTAAGCACTATTTTATAGGACTTGGATGCAATAATTCGAAGACTCCGGCATGTAATGCAGTTGTTACTTCTTGAATATAAAATAATACACCTTCCTGGGATAAATAGTTTCGTCTTGCCGGTGATAAGTTAGCTGCTACATGTGCAGCAATCAATCATAAATGAATGATGCACAATAACCTGTAAAAGATGTTTCAATATTACCTATTTGTTATTTTTCACAGTTTCATTGTAATTATTATGATTGAAAATTAAAGTGTTTATAACTAAAAATGTTTTCGATTTGAACTGGTGCCCACTTTATCATATCAAATTTCAACTACTTACCATTCATTTTAGGTTAGAGTTGGTATTTTTGTGTCGATATAAAATCTGTTTGATTGACTATTAATACATAAATCTCACAAATATTCAGCAGTTCTTGAGTCTAGATTTCTTTTCTAAAATTATTCTTATTGAAGTGTTGATGTGGATATTTCTATTTCTCATATCGGCTTGAAATTTACCGTTTGGTTTTCCAGTTATCATACTATGCAGTCTTCTTAACAAATTATGCTTAATATAAGGCTTTGTCGATATTATTTCATCAACTAATAATATATAAATATAACACAATAAATACGAATGGTTTTCACTTTCACCATGTTTTGACATCTCACCCTACAATTTGATAGTGAAAGAGTTTTCTACAGTCGATACGGTATTTTTCGGTGACGTATGTCAAATTAGTGCCTTATGGTAGCGTTTTAATAAAACCTATCGATAACAAACTGTACTGACTACATCCGTCTCGTTCTACCTATGAGACGGATGTATGTCAGCATAGAGATTTCGAATTTCTTGCTGTCGATACCGAAGGAAAACTATTCGAAGCCCGTTGATTCGTTAACGACTGCAGAAAGGTTTCAGAATTTTCTGTAATGACTCGTGGTAGAGGTACAGGAAGATGAACATTGAAATTCAAAATAGCCTACAGCGCATATAGTCCATAACGTATAGGTACTAGGGAGGCACCTAGATTATTCCAGCTTAGTTGGAAGTTAGAAGTCCTTGTGCGACTTGTACGACAAAACCAAAAACGAGCAGAACTCCTTCATTAAATTAAATTAAAATTGGTATTGAATTAGATTTAATGTAGGAGACTAGAGGATATCAACCTGCCTGTTGGGCCCTGTTTATGTCATCTACTTTTGCTTGTAGGTATACAATTGTGCTAGTTTATTTGTTACACCCGTGTTTATTTAACTGTTGGGTCTATGCCCGTGGCAGACGTTGCAGCAATAGTGCGAACGACAGGATTGTTCCGTTAAGCTAGGTTTATAAGAAACCAGTATCACTGGCAGCCAGCGCTGGCAAAAATAGGCCGGTGCTCTATTTCCGCCAGTAGCGCTGGCGCTGGCGTTGGGTATGCGAGGCCAATAACTAGCCAGCACTGGCACTGGGAGCCAGCACTGGCTTCGTCTAAACCTGGCTTAATTAGTCGCTTGGATTCATAATTTGTTTTGCCAACAATATACCTAATTTTTCTAAAACATTTGAAATGAATTTGATAGTCTATTAATAACACGAAAAGGAAGACCTGAATAAGCTAAATGTCACTTTTGATAGGTTTACTTCTGTTAAATATCAAATTAAAATCAAATTGAAAATAAATATATCTTTTATGAATAGTTTAATGGGATGCAATACATATACACAACAGTATTTTCTCTTAATATTAGAACGTGTAAGATGCAAATCATCAATAGGATGGTGTCCTTGCGAATTTGTATATAACATACTCAACAACTCAACACTGCCTATTCTAGCAGTAAACTAGAATTGGTTTTTGTTTTAAATCACGTTCGGGACATGGCTCGTCATATTTACGACGGCTAGTTTATCTGAATAGGTACCTACTTGGTACAAGACACGTTCGTGCCATATATTATGTTCTTTGAAATACTTTACCATATCAACCGACTTCAAGATTTCGAAGAAGGAGGTTATCAATTCGTCGGGATCTTTGTTTTTGCTTTTTTTTAAATGTATGTTCACCGATTATTTGAAGGCTGAACCGATTTGGAAAATTCTTTTTTTCTTTAAAAGAGCATACTTCACTTCACAGTTGGTCCCGTTGTAACCAGGTCAGGATCTAATGATACCCATCATTAGATCCTGACCTGGAGAAATCGAGGGAACTCTTCAACTATTATAGGCACACCTATAGTGATTTGAGTATTTTTTACAGCAGTTCGAGCATTTGCTTTTGGAAAGGTGGAGGCTAAGTGAAGTCGGTTCATTTTTTGATTCAAATTATTTTAGGAATTAACATTTTAGATTTGGTTGATCTGTAGATTATCCTAAATATTTATTGAACTATCTTAGTATACCTATATCCATGTCCATTGATGTTCTCAGTGATGTATGTGTAAGGGTGTAAGGGAACATCTTAATCTTTATGTATATTCTACCTATAATTTTCTCCACCTTTCCAAAAGGAAATGCCCGAGCCACTGTAAAAAAATATTTAAATCACTATAGGTGTGCCTAATATTTGAATTATTTTAAGAGTTCCCTTGATTTTTCCAGGATCCCATCATCAGATCCTGACCTGGTTACAATGGGACCGACTGTAAAGTATACTCTTTCCAAACAAAAAAAAATCGGTTGTCTGTAAAGTCGGTTTACTGACGATAGTTGAACGTGACAACGTCATAAGAAAATACTAATGGGAATGGTTGCATTTTTCAAAAGAAAATTTTAATTTCTCTGCACTTCATACTTGACGAAAACATGTAAATGTATTATTGTATAGCAGCTGTCCACGCGGACGCATCGCTCACTCAAGTAGGAGAGAGACAGATGTCGAACGCTGCCGAACGCGAAGGCCGATTGTGCGTCTTTGTCGTAATTTGTTGTAAATGGAACGCCTCAGAGCGAGGTAACGCCGCATGAGTCATGTTTTTTCGTGCGTGCAGCCGGCCCCATCGAATTATAAGACGTTGTCACGTCAAAAAGAATTTTCCAATTCGGTCCAGCCGTCTTCGAATAATCGGTGAACATATATATAAAAAAAATTGCAACTAAGATCCCAACGAATTGAGAATCCTCCTTCGAAATCTTGAAGTCGGTTGAAAACAGTGACCTTAGAGTTTCACGCACGTTTCATACAGGTATAAAGTATAAACCTCTGTTGAAATATTGTAGTGGGCAAAGTCCAGCATTCGTTCCATTTTTCCGTGCTTATGGCACGGTTCAGTACAGTCACCTTGAAGCGAAGGCCAAGCTGGCATCCAAAAAGCTCGGTGTGCTCAATAGAGCGAGGCGATACTTCACTCCGGGGCAGAGACTGCTCCTATACAAGTCGCAAGTCAGACCCCACATGGAGTACTGTTGTCACCTTTGGGCGGGAGCACCTGGATACCAGCTTGGGCCCTTTGACTCGGTCCAAAGGCGCGCTGTGCGGATCGTCGACGATCCCAAACTCACGAGCGATATTGAACCTTTGAGTCTTAGGAGGGACTTTGCCTCCTTATGCGTGTTCTATCGCTTGTACAATGGGTTGTGCTCTGAAGAACTGTTTGATATGATGCCCACGGCAGCTTTTTATCACCGCACCGCTCGCCGCCGGCAGGGTGTTCATCCCCACACCCTGGAGCCCAATGGGTCGCGCACAGTACGATTTAAGAGGAATTTCCTCCCACGAACGCTGCGGCTGTGGAATGAACTCCCTGCCGAGGTTTTCCCAGTGGGCTACAGTATGAGGTTCTTCAAAAAAGGAGTGTATAGGTTCCTAAAGGGTAGGCAACGCGCATGTAAATCCTCTGGGGTTGCAGGCGTCCATAGGCTACGGTAACTGCTTACCACCAGGCGGGCCGTATGCTTGTTTGCCACCGTCGTGGAATAAAAAAAAAAAAAAAAAAAGTCATGGATCGTTTCGACGGAATAATGGACACAGACCTAAAACCGTGAAAGGTAGAATATTTCATCCCCTAAAGGGATGAAAATGGAGGTGAAAGTTTTAACAACCTCTGCGGCACCTAGCGTTATTCATCCATTCCCTCCTCGCCGTATCCGGCGACAGCGACTCCGTCAATTATTCCTTCCCGGATTATAGAAGGCTCGGGTATGACTTGCAAAGCCAAACTTCGTCTTGAAGACGCCGTCACAAGAGGCGCAGTGAAGTTGAACTAATAATATTACCTACTCTATATTTTCTTCTTGTGATAAGTGGAAATTGCGAGATGAGCCGCCAGCTCTCGCTTATCGGTTAATCCTTATCAGTTATCAATGTGGGGCAGAGACTGATTATCGTACTATCAACTCCTACTTGCTTGCTTGTGTACTTTATGCTACATGCTTATGATGACATGGTATCTAGTAATAAGTGAAGTCAGCAGAAGTAGCTATGTCGGTGACGTGTTCAAAATTATCTTTGCAAGGCGCCATCATTTATTACGTAAGATGATTTAGGGGTGAGGGTGGCCTTGTTTTGAGTTTGAGTTTGAGTTTGTCGTCTTAGGGGGAGGAGAGAATCTTCATGGCTCTTACGTAAGTAAAAATACGTAATAATAATAAATACGTACGTAAATAAAAATGCGTTACGATTTTTTGTACTGAAAAAAGATACGAAATTGGTTTGCACAGCCATATGAGGATCCTTTTGATTGGGATTATCACATATATATTTCCCATAACCTATGCACTGAGCTGTTTCGCATGTGTAGATCGCATCAGACCAATACAGATTGACAATTGCAGATGCACTCCGGCATATCGTTATGGCACTGGGCTTAGACATCCATCTTTTATCAGATCCAGCCAACGCGTGGCTAATGCGCGTCTTGGCATTCGCCATTACGGTCCATTACTAAAATTACCATACCAATACGTGTAGTTATTTGCGTGGTTTCCGAGCGGCCCCCAGACTCTAATTGAGCTGTGGCAAAATGAGAAACGCTAGAAGGATGATGATGACGCACAGTTAGTTACGTAGACCCCACAGCGATGCTGTGTGTAGATAGTACAGATCTTAACGCTAGCAACATGCTGAGAAGAGACCATTTCGTGACACTTGTCGTACTCTACAATATCTGTAATTATTTTTTTCTTTCTGTAATGTCACGAATAAAGCTATTTCTATTTTCTATTTTTATTTCTATCTTTGTGACACTCAAACGTCGGTCGTTTATCAGATTCAGACAGCACGTGTGGCTGGAGCGCTCACTCTCACCATTACGGCCCATTACCAACATTACCATACCATACGTGCAGTTATTTGCGTCGGCCCCACAGCGACACACTCACAGAGCAGTCCCCGACGTTCACATAATGTTATGTGTAGATAGCATCTGATGCGACGTCGGATGGTAACTTAATGTATTTCGTCTTACGTTTATTTTTAATGGATAAGAGTCAGCAATATACAGGGTTAATTTCCTAATAATTAATAGCATCAAGCTTTTACAGAATTCACTAGAATAGGAGATCTTTGAGAAAATTTGAAAATTTATTCTCAATTACACAGTATTAAAGCAAATGACTGAAGATGGACTTAGTGCCAGAAAACTTTCTCTACCAGTCAACCATCAGGCTAAACTAAACAGATGAAAAGGCAGCGGGAAACGAGTAGTAAATTCAAGTACCTATTAGAAAATATATAATAATACTCAGAAAGTTATACCATGAGATCTTGTTACCAACTTTTGATCTTTGATACCTACACCTACAATATGATTCTATATATCTATATCTATCCGGCGAACAAATCCGTTCATCTGTGACGGGAATCGGATGTCTTGCGGACAGCTGTCCGCTCTCCGTGTGCAATACCAACACATCGGACCTGGACCGACCAGGTCCCGCCACACATGTTTGCGAGTTGCGAGATTCAAGCCCTAGTTATAGAAAGATCTGGCGTAATCGTCAGTCATCAGTCAGGGGCCAATCGCTGGTCAGCTCATCAACGCTAACTACGTCCGCCACACATTGTGCGTTTAATCAATTGGCATTAGCCGTGATTGGCGTGACACAGCGCATGCGCAGTGGAAGCGGCTCATTATTGAGTCGGTCACAAATTTATGGCATGAGCGGGCTGTCATAAATAACTTTTTAGATTTTGGGCGACTTTTCGATCCCCCGCTTCCCTGAGCCCGATTCGACATGCCAAACGTGAAACGTGGATGTCACACTTGTATCGCTAGTGGATATAGTGATCCATCTGTCCACACGTGTCCACACCTAACTTTCAATCTGTCAGTAGGTCTCGCTAGAGCGTTTTGTCTATGGCTATGGCCACCATTTTAGATATCACTCTTAAGTGATTCCACCCCAAATTTCAATTGTCACAAAAGTGTGATATCATAGTTGTCTCGCAAACGACTGTCAGTTATGCATATCGAATCGAGCCCTCAGGTGAGATTTAACTTGAACCCCTCCACCCCTAAACCTCGCGTCAGATCTTTCAAATTCGTTAATCTGAGCTAGTCGAAACTTAACCATAATCATAATAGTAATTTGACACTGGTACGCGTGTGGAAATATAAAATAACGTCATATTCGTCGAGACTTAAAGCTATAAAGAAATTAAGTAAGCTCACTTATTATCTGATAGGCTTAAAGCTACACATAGGTACACTAACTAAACTGGTATTTTAAATTGAGCGGTAATCAGATAGCTCGTGCCATACAACGTTTGTATGCTGGTATGGAAGGAGCTATCAGGCTACTCCGCTCAATAAAAATAACCAATTCAGTGATAACTTTATCAATTACCTACGCAACGCCGCGCCGCCGCTGGATTCGCGTTGATGTCTTTTCAAGGTGCATTGTGCAATAACGCCGACGCCGACTGGGGGCGACTTTTGAGTTTCAAGCGTCGATAGAAATTTAAAACCGGCCAAGAGCGTGTCGGGCCACGCTCACTGTAGGGTTCCGTAGTTTTCCGTCCGTCACAGTAAGTGTCCCCACTTAAGAGTTAATAACACCGCCATGTAGGATATGATATGAGAGTTCCATGTACAGCGACATCTATCGGCAAATTGAGTAAACTATTGCGCGCGAGCATAAAGTATGGAAGATGATTTTTATGGGATAATTCTTTATTGCGTGAACCGATTTTCACCGTTTTTACTTTATTTGAAAGCACGTCATTTCATTGTAATTTTGTAGAAATTACAGGTACAATAAACACCTGCTTATACGGTTAAATTACAAACTTAGTTCAGAAATTATTTTGTATTTTTTTTTCAAAAGCTATTCATCCTATCAAGTTCAAAATAATTTTCTAAGAAAGTTTTTATAAAGTTCTACTTTTGAGATTTTTTTCATATTTTTAAAACTTATGGTTCAAAAGTTAGAGGGGGGGGGGGACGCATATTTTTTTACTTCTGGAGCGATTATTTCCGAAAATATTTACATTATCGAAAAATGATTTTAGGAAACCCCAATTCATTTTTAAATACCTATCCAATAATATATCACACGTTAGGGTTGAAATGAAAAAAAAAATCACTCCCCACTTTACGTATAGGGGAGGTACCCTAATAAAAAAAAAAAATTCACTTTTTATTTTACCACTTTGTCGGCGTGATTGATATACATATTAGTACCAAATTTCAGCTTTCTAGTGCTAACAGTCTCCGAGATTATCCGCGGACGGACGGACGGACGGACGGGCAGACATGGCGAAACTATAAGGGTTCCTAGTTGCGGAACCCTAAAAAGTAGGTATACCTATAAATTATAATTATAGAAAGTAATTCATTTAAGCGATTTCAAGCGATAATAATGGTGACAACATTTTGTGTGGGAGTGCGATTATTATTCAACCCGGGGTCCGGGCACGGGCAACGCTAGGTTTCATACATGATAACTAGCAATTTTATTATTATCCCTTATAATTTTGAACGCAGAACACATATCAATCTGAACACCTTTTCGCTAAGGTATTGTTACTGCATCGATCGTGCAGTTTGATATTTAATTCCCGTTCATCCTCATTGCACTAATGTATACGTATCGTAAATAGGGATGATGACACATGTTGATTTATGCAATAAATGTATATCCTAATAAAGTAAAAATTAAAAAATCTATTGAAATGGTTCAAAGATAATCAGGCTTCAAAATATCAAAATTATATATTTTTTTTAATGTACGAAATTTTAAAAAACAATGATACCATACGATTTTTTTCATTTTACTGTAAATTGTATGGCAACCATAAACATAAACGCAACGTTTCACTGTCAAAATAACAATTTCATAATTCTTCCATACTTTAAATTAAACATGCGACAGTGACGTCACCTTAAACATTTTGTTAGCAGTGTTTTGAGACACAAGTGCGAATTAGATTAGATATCTCAGACTTCAAGCCTCATTTCTGACTTTTATGTTGCTTTAACGCCATTGGCCCCATATAGACATTTGATCCTCACAACAAAACGGATCGGTTGATACCGCACATGAAAATAATTCATCATACCTATTCTGCCCGGAGCGTCTGCCAAGTGGCAACAGCAACAGTAGACTATTCATAGCCTAAAGCGTCGCGTCTTGTATTGAACTTGCGAGGTAATGAACTCGTCGCCAAACTGTTTACATATAGGTCACGGCGGGGTTGCGGGGCGCGGCGCGGGAGGGGCGGGGGCGATGACCGCACGGGATTAGATCGCGAATCACGCGCAGACAGTGCTAGCCATGGACCTAGGAAACATACTCCCGTGACGACCAAACTATGATTCCATCATGAACGCTGCCGCACAGATCAGGCTGAATTTTAGCGATGGCTTGGGTTATATTGATTTTAAAAGCATCCGTTGATTGCGGCTTGTTTAAGTAGACCTGCGATTTTAAAAAACCTCACAAAAAAAGTCAAGCGGGGTCATAAAATAACCCAAACCATCGCTCTAATTTAGCCTGATCTGTGCGGCAGCGTTATTGAAATTTGGACTTCTAGGATGTGGGCTACCAGAAGAAGCCGATGCGGACATTTGAGCGATGTCATACCCATTTGACAAATAGTCATATATGGGCCTTTCAAACAAAACTTTAAAGTAATTAATATGCCATCAAAAACAAAACTTGTAAAAAAAACCAAGTCTCGCAACTCAGTTCTTCTACCGTAAAAAGTTGTGAGATCCATGTAATACCAAGTCAGTTGATTTATTCATTCCCTACTTAAGGGACCTTCCGTCTTAAGTTATTACGTAATTAGCTAATCTAACAACATCTTATAGTGACCACATCAATATTAAAAATCTTTATGTTTAAATAAAGTAGATTGATTTTACACATAGCGACATACATTTATTGCATTTTAAAATCTGTCCGCCCTTATTGGAAAACCCTATATAATAAATCAATGGTCCATGTCCATTGTGTTAATTCTAACTACATATAAAATCCTTGCGAGACAGAATTCGGAACGAGAACATTCGCCAACGCACTAAAGTTACTGACATTGCCAAAAGAGTTGCGCAACTAAAGTGGGAATGGGCCGGACATATCTACCGCAGGGACGACGACCGATGGAGCCAAAGAGTTCTGTTCTGGAGGCCTCGAATGGGAAGACGAGATGACGGGAAGCCACGAGCCAGATGGTCGTACGACATTAAAAAGACGACAGGGCCGGCCTGGCACAGAACCGCCGCGTCAAGAACAACTTGGAAATCCATGAAAGAGGCATATGTCCAGAAGTGGACGCAAATATGCTGAGAAGAAGAAGAAGAAGAAGATAAAATCCTTGTAGAATTTTGTAAACTATCTGCAATCATATGACAATGAAAGAGACTGTTGCGAGAATCATAAAATTGCGCCATTAATCCTTTTGACGCGAGTTCGACTCGCACTTAGTCAGTTTTAATATAGCCCATTATACTGTCTAATATTTCATTCAACGGAATCTATGGCACATTGCCAAAATCAAAATACATAGTAGGTAAGTCAATAACAAAGAAGTAAACACACAAATCACGGCCGCCTACGGAAGGATTACGGTTAGTTAATGTGTAACGTAGGTACTTACAGTCCGTGCTACGTGCTACTGCACCTATTTGACTTCTTCTTCTTCTTCCTTCCCTTAGTCCAAGTTCTATCTGGGGTCGGGCCGCCTTGTACGGCGGCGCCAGGATGCTCTATCCTGGGTTGTCGTGGGGGTTAAATTCTGCGCTTTTAATTCCTTTTTGATAGTGGACCACCATGTTTCAGGGGGTCTTCCTCTAGAGATTTTGTTGGGATATTTAGGACGGTCTTCACACAGAAATTATCATCGCGTCTCATTATGTAGCCGTACCATCTAAGCCTTCCTCCTTTAGTTTCTCTGTTATAGGGGCCACTTTATCAGTGACAGCGAAGACTAACTTCAGTCGGATGTACTATCGGGTTCAGAATTGCATGGCCAATTTATGAATGAATTCATTGATAAATTGACCATGCAATTTTGAACCCGATGGTACCTATGATGGACGCTGTACTGAAGTACTGACTGATAGTGAGTCATCCCCTGAACGTGCATGGAAATAGCGAAGCCCCGTGGGTACAACGCGAGTGAACGAACTTATGCGGCTTGTACCAATGATATTTACTATGGGTTATAACTCTAACAAAATGAGCATAAAAAATACTTCCAGAGTTACTTCATAACCTCGCAACGATTCTGTTCTTCTCATTGTTAGAAAATTAATGTTTGTCTCTTTCTCACGCGGGTGACGGGAGCTCATTGGCACGTCCGCATCTCACGCTGGCCGGTGCGCGACTAGCGACAATCGTTTGAATTCACTTATTTTAAGTGCTTCACTTTTGTAGCGTACATAACCCATCTGTACTTATTATATATCATAGGCTTGTACTCGATTATTCAATTATTTCAGTTTACTGAAATAATTGAATAATCTGGTTACTTTGGTCGAATCTGCGGAAATACGATCCTTCCTTTTTTTAAATTCTTTAAATTTAATAAATATAGGCACAAGATTTGTTTATTTAATAAAACTGCACTTAAATCGGTTCATGCTTTCGGCAGCTACAGTAACACATACAGACATACAATAAACTTTTAAACATAACGTTTCCTAACACGTTTTATAACAAGTCCTAAAGTCCTAATTATACCTAAGTGCCTATGTAGAATTTGTGCAAATAGATATGTTTCTGCCGAATCTCGTAACAATTGCTCAAACTCCGCACTGTAATCCATTACTATTTGAACTTATGTGTAAAATCAGTAGACCATAACTGTATATTACAAAATTCACCAAAACTGTTGAATAATACGCAGTAATTTAAAATTACCTCTTCTGCGTGTAACCGATAATTGATCGAGAATCACGACGGTAAATAAATAGGAAATAAAATAAGATATTACGCAAGTTATTCGTGATGAATCATGACGCACGGCACGCAACGCGCATGCACGGTGAGCGGGACGGGACGGAAGCGACCACTTCGGCCGAATCACGGCTGAGCTCAATATGGACATTTCTACTCAGCTTGTTACATGCTATTACAGGACCGCTAGCAGTACAGGCCAAGTACTACGAATCTGTACCAGATGAAGATACCAGACAGTATATGGAAACTACTCGTCGTCAGATCAAACTCTTTCAAACTTAGAGAGCGTAATAGTGGCGACTTGTCAAATAACGAACAAAAATTTTGCCAAGTCCATAATATTCGCTGTTTAAAAAATATTTATAACGGGTTACTCACGTAATTTAAGTCGATTTTAGCTCGACATATTTCGATCAATTTACGATGGTCATTTTCACGATTCGCTGTTTAACTGTGATTAAAAGTTAAAGTTCAGTGCATTTGTCATAAAAAAAATGCTAACAAAAATATATAATTAAAAATTTGATCCGTATGGAACCCCTAGTTTGCGATTTTCCTTCTCTTTAATACGTATTTTGAAATAATTTATAATTTTTCGGGTATCTAAAACATGAATCGGCAACTTTTCTAAGGCAAATAATAATATAAATTGGCCGTGAATTAATATTTTAGCAACAATATTTTTTTATAAGCCTCAAACATGTGGCATCATATTATTGAAAAACGGCAGCAATATATAGCTGACCAAAAAATTAACCGGGAACTTGAAATAATAGGTTGGCAACAAAAATATTAATTTGGCATCTAATATTCAAAGCAGGCTTGGTTTAAATATTTGTTGCCAGCTATTTGTTTCTACCTAATTAACCATTTTTTGGGTATCAATTGCTGGTATCATTTTAATTACGGGAGCACTAAAATTTCAGGAAATTGGAATATTTTTAAGTTTCCGTACCAAAATGGTTTAAAAAGAAGCATGTACTACTCTGTCTTGACACAATGTCTATTTGCTCCGAAATTGCTAGATCGATTGAGCTGAAATTTTGTAGGTTGTATGTCCCCTGGTGCTTTAAGCGGGTAATTAAGAAAATTAAATAGAATGTTTTTCAAACCATATGGTCATTGTTAGTTGCCATCAGGCGGGCCGTATGCTTGTTTGCCACCGTCGTGGTATAAAAAAAAATGTCTGCGCGACCAGACATGTTCGGTAGGTAATGGTCGTTTTCCACATGAATCTTCCATGGCAATAAATATTTAAAAAAATTAAAATTCGGAGTAATTTTAAATAAGCCTAGGAAGATTTAGGTGCGAAGACGAGCAAAAGAACAAGGAGCTTAACTGTGATTAAAAGTTAAAGTTCAGTGCATTTGTCATAAAAAAAATGCTAACAAAAATATATAATTAAAAATTTGATCCGTATGGAACCCCTAGTTTGCGATTTTCCCTCTCTTTAATACGTATTTTGAATGTATACATTGAGCACTTGAGCTTTAGGTAATACCTACTTCCAAAAGGTAGGCACATGACTACTATCTAGGTATAATCAAATAATTTCATTGAATATTTTAGTCATTATTTTTTAAGTAGAAACACTAGTACATATATGTACATTATACAACTTGTTTTATTTTAAATGTCGATAAACAACAGGTAATGATTATTATAAACTGCAATATGTTTTTTTCTTTTCCTTTAAAACTAAAGAAGGCGTGGTCTGTGTAGAAGTAAGGTAGGCGACTATACCTCTTTTTTTCTGATCCATTTCGCCTATGTATCTTTTTTTTCAGCCCTATGAGGGAAAACTACGACAATCTCACGATTTTTTTAATCCAAAAAAAAAGGAAGTATAGGTCTGCTGGGTTGATTAGTTTTTCAATGTTTTCAATGTTTGTATTTGATTTAGTAACAATCTAATCTACGGAAGTATAGGTAAGTATATTTAGGTAATACCTACACAAAACGCACCCTTCATATTTTCCACTAGGCTTTTCCCGCGGTTTCGCCCGCGTACTATTATAAGTACTCCAAAAGGATACGATACCCACGTTGATTTTCAGACTTTGTGAGCACATTTGCCCCTTTTAGGGGTTGAATTTGCAAAAAACCTGAAACGCGTGTTTACTCATTTATCGTTAGGAATACTCCTGTGAACTTTCGAATAAAATAGTCTAACAAATCTTTTTTTTTTTTGTTTTTTTTCCCAAAAATAGATACATTTAATCAATTTCACCTATCTGCCAAACTGCACAGCAGTTTGTTGGCAGAAAACTTATTTTACCCTACACCATTGTACTATTAATTTAGGTACGTACTTATGTGGCTTGGTTCGCCATACAAACTTTGGACCCCCATTTTACCCCCTTGGGGGTTAATTTTGAAAAATCCTTTCTTAGTGCATCCCTAGACCTTATAAGGAACCTACGTGCCAAATTTGGAATTTCTAGAACCAGCGGTTTGGGCTGTGCGTTGATATGTCAGTCAGTCACTCAGTCAGTTTCTTCTTTTATAGGTATATTTAGATTAACTAGGTAGGTAGGTATTTAGGTAATACCTACACAAAAGGCACCATTCATTATGCTCTATTAACTAGGTTGGTATTTTGGTAATACTATACAAAAGGCACCTTTCATTTTTTCTAAATCATATGTGGCATATGAATTTTGGTTCTAGATATCTAACTATAGATACTTACCTACCAATATTCATAGACCCTAGTAACTTTTTAAGAATCCATTTTATCTTATAATTACAGCTCGTGTCAAGTTGCCCGTTGTACTAATATTGAATATGTAATTCACTTTAATTGCTTCCTAAATATTTTAAAAGTACCTTATTTTTAATTTAATAGGTAATCGTTTTCGATTAAAAAAAGGCTTCTTAAAATGCTTCCCAGTTATAAATTAAGTTTTCAATATAATTATTTGATACCTACCTATAGTTAAACAATGGCTATTAAGACATTAAAAAACAGCCCATATTAAAATAATGTACGGCCCCAAATTAGTCGCCAACCTATTAATTTTGCTACCCATTTTCATATTTTATAGCTACCCAAATTCAATTATTTAGCAGCCTGATTAAATACATGCCTTTATTTATCACTAGCGACCCGCCCCGGCTTCGCACGTGACTTTATTGTAGACCTTTTTAAGGTGTACACTACTGTAGTAGGATGATTGTGCTAGTTTTCCGTCCATACTTATTTATATGTTTATCTTCAAGTTTTTCCCAATATAAAACGTTGAAATTAAAAAATCTACTAAAGAATAAACTATAAATATAAACTATATTGACCTTAAAAAGTGTATCCCATTCATTTGCAGCAGTTTAATCAAGTGGACGGTAAACTGGAGCTGGACGGGAAACTAGCACAATTACCCTATGTACATTATTTTGATCTATCTCGTAGGGTTCAGACAGCGTTGTAAGCGCAAAAAATGTGTTTATTTACGACATCACATTAAAAGCCTCTAAAATTATCAGTGTTTCTCTACTATATCATGCAATTACGTAAACATATAAACCTTCCTCTTGAATCACTCTATCTATTAAAAAAACCCGCATCAAAATCCGTTGCGTATTTAGTTTAAAAGATCTAGGCATACATAGGGACAGATAGCGGAAAACGACTTTTTTATATTATGTAGTGATTTTGCAGAAGAGTAAGCTACTTACGAGTGCTTACTTGCTGAAACAAGTGAAACAGGAATTTCCAGTCAATAACCCTACGGACCCTATTGTAACGGGGTATGCCCTGTTTCCAGACTTTACCCCGTTGTGATAAAGCTCACACGGGATTCTTTGTGTATCCGGCACCGATATCGGTGACTCACAACTCAACTCACAAGTCTAAAGCCGGTTGGAAGAAAAAATGGAGCCACGAAACACGCATGTTTGTTTACGATTTGGGCCGTTTCGTTTGAACTTCTCCGGCCTGCTCTTCAAGGAAAATTATCTGATGACCAATAAATTTTTCAATTTAACTTAAGATGACCTGTGTGCCTATGCAAGCTGCATCTTCCCATTTAAACGGAAAGTTTAGCATTACAGGAAATGTAGATTTCAATCTTTTAAGCCTTTTATTCTATTACTGTGTATGTACCTACTGCGTGCACGCAATGCAATTAGAAAAATGAAGATCACGCACGGCAAACTCCTGGAGCGTACGAGTTCGCGTTTCCGGGTGCGTATGAGCTGCTTGTTAATAGAACCATTGTTTGCTCAACTTACAAAGTCACCTAGCTTACCGGGGTAAATTTGTTGACACCTCGATTATTAGTCTACGTTTGGTCCCAAGTCCCAACACCTAGCTTACTGTTGGAGACTACTTGTAAATGTAAATTAAAGACACTCTTTGTTTCAAGGTGGAGCGATTAGTTACAAACAGGCAGTCTATCTACGTCTACTGTTATGTTATGTTTATGTGTGTACCGTGGTACTGTAAACTACAGAGGCTGTCGTGTCTTACTTATCGCTAGTGTACGTACTTAGGGTCTAAGTACAGGAAAGTATTGTGGTTGAATTGAAACATTTTCGAGAATCCTACCGACAGCAATCCCTATATAAGCTCCAAAGCAGGCAGCCAAACCAAGAAGCAAGCAGAAAAATGAGAAAGAAGGTTGCTGGAGACCATAGACATATAAAATAAGGAGACGGAATCCCACGAATATAAAACTGTGATTCCATAATAGGCCGCGATCTCGTGCACACACACTCACTTTTGACGTTTGAACCAATCACCGCTCGTCCACGAGTTGTATATGTGTGCGTGTCGCGCGTAAACACGAAGAACTCGGCTTATTACGGAATCATAGTTTTGTCTTCACGGCGCTACGTCTTCTTATTTTATATGTCTATGCTGGAGACAAAATAAATTGGTCAAACTGGGAACCTATCTACTAAATATAAAGATATAACGGTCCATGTGTGCTTTTAGTAGCTAGTGACGGCTATCTATATACTTAAGTCCACAGCTTTTCAAACAATGGACATACATAAACAGAATGTATAGGCACTTATAGGTTATTGGTAAACCGGCCGGCCGCCCAGAAGCTGCGGTTTCCTGCACCGCGGGAGCAGGGACCGCGGGGGGCGGCGCTGCAGCTGGATGCGTCGGCGCAGCGCGGCGCGGGGGGGAGGGGTGGGGAGGGGGCGGTCAAGGCCGCGCGCGGGCGCGGGCGCCGCCGGCGGCAGTCTGAGTCGCGCGCGCCGCTGGGAGGCTGCGTCGAGTGCAGTGCAGTGACAGTGCCAGTGAAGCCCGTGCGACCCCCAGTGCCTACCGAGACATGCGCCGAGCGCGTCTGTCCTAACGCCAAGCAACAACACAGGTAGGAATAACAACCCTTCCTTCAACAATAGAAAGCTTGATGAGAGCTTTATGGCATGCTTTTCATTTCCCAATGGCCTACTAGATAAAAGAGATGCAAAGTTATTCCGATAACGGTAATATCTCGAACGAAATTAACTTCACCGTGGAGTGGGTGACAGCGTGAGCGCATGATGTCTCGACACCAAAAATATCAATCTCTAGAGTGGCTGATCCCTTCATTTACTTAAACAATAACTTAATTGAAAATGCATGGTATACGATGAACATAGTTTCGAAATATACCTAGGTACCTACTATTTAGGTACTTAAAATGAATAACGTTTAGTTAATTTTGAACACCTCACCCACTTATTTTGATGTTAGATATCTGAAAAATAGAATACTTTTTCATAGAAGTTATCTGAGGTGTCCCTAATTCCTATCAGCAGATCTTGATTCTGATAAGAATTAAACCGATAGATTTCCAATCAAAAATATATTATGTAGTCTATTTGAGAACATTATTATTTCAAAATATAAAAAAGGACTTATTATTTCAAAGTATCAACATTGCCGTTTGTAACAAAACCCTCAACTCACAATAATTTTTTTCTCCATAGAAACATTCCAAGGATCAGGTAGTAAAGTAAAAACCCATTCATCATTCGTTTGTAAACTTTTTTGTTAACATTACCCATGAGGTTTTGTTTGGTGTTAAGGTTAATAAACAGTTTGATTGAGACTAGCCAAGTCTTTAAGAAATGATTCACTTGTGCAGAAGTGTCTCGACAAACGGCCTGGCGTAGAAATCAGGTAGATTCAGTCATCCATGTGCCGCCGTGCGCATTCTTGCGCCCGCGCACGACAGCGCTATTAGAGCTGCGTAAAGGCTGCAGAAGCTTGCACCACCCTGCCCCGATGTGATAATCCTGGGACATTTGAAATCAGGTAGACTGTAGACCCAGATATGTATGTGCACTTGTACGACGACGCTATTAGAGCTGCGAGAAAGCTGCAGAAGCTTGCACCACCCTGCCTCGATATGCTATCCCTAGGAGTTTTGAAATCAGGTAGACTGTAGACTTAGATATGTATGTGCACTTGTACGACAGCGCTAATAGAGCTGCGTGAAGGCTGTAGAAGGTTTCACCACCCTGCCCCGATGTGATAACCCTGGGACATTTGAAATCAGGTAGACTGTAGAGTCAGATATGTCTGTGCAGTTGCATAGCAGCGCTATTACTTAGAGCTTCGTCAAGGCTGCAGAAGCTTGGTCAACCCTGCCTCTAAATATATGAGAGCACCGGGACGCTAGAAATTAAGTAGATTCATCCTAGCGCCACTCTCTTTTGCACCTCTTGCAAGAAAGCACTGTTAGAGCTGTGTGAACACTGTATATGTATGATGAATAAAGCGCCAGGAAAATTTAAATGCCCTCTCTCAACGAGGCAACCCTGGGATACTTCAAATTAGTTAAACAGCCTGGACATTCTGGTGTCAGTGCAGAACAGCGCCTTTCGGCCACTTTCGAAACCAGTAGAAAAAACGGAATTATTCCTCTTTTTTCGCTATTATTTACATGAGTATTAACGCTTCATGAAGGCTGTTCTGGCGCCTGTTGTGCCGCAAGCCCCAACTCCCAAGCATGGCCCTCCCCTGAAAAGCTTGCCTAGCCCTGGTGTGTAACAAATCAGACACTTGTAATTGTCATCTATTTACTACCGTGCGAGTTATTCACTACCTAATCGCTGTTGTCTAATGTTTTGGGATCTATAAAACACGTCCCGCATCTAATCCTACCCTCACTTGAAACTCTTGAAAGCCAAGTCTCATGACAAGCATAATAACAAACAAACAATGTTTGAATTGCGTGTAGGAACCTATGTCATGTGTAGGGAATGGCTTCCTCGTGCTTAAATGTGATCAAGAGTGGTATACGGATATTACAGATATCGTGTATGTAATTCTCAGCAATGTAAATTACGCAACGTTATCAAATGCCTCCTTCAAGCTTAAGGACTTCGTGAAAAATGTATATTGCGCGTCGTTTAGGTTTTCCTAATTGAGTAGTTGAGTACTAGTAGGTGTTAAAGGGCAAAAGCCCGATGTGTGATGTGACTGCGGCCTTGAAGACCAAACTACTCAGCACATCGTGGAGCGCTGCCCAAAGCGCCTCTATAGTCTATACTAACTTAACATCAGACGCGATCGACTGCCTGTGCGACCTGGATGTAGATTTATAATAGTATAGACTAACAAGATCATACCTACAATGTAAAATACTCCATACGATTAAATAAATAAGTAGGTGTTAAACAGTGAGCTACACATGTATTAGAAGCCCCGTCGCCGCACTATCAAACCCAGACCCGCGTGCGTCGCCGCACTACCAAACGCCGCACTATCTAAGACTTTTTGAGACAGATAAGAGATGCGTCATGTGAGCATGTGACGTATCTACAGTAAAACCCGCTTAAGAGATGTCTATTGATTAGTATCTTACAACTCTTTGAGTTTTACGTATTTTATCTAAACCATAAAGCTGACCCGTTATTATGAATTGGGAAGAATATCTTTTAAATAAATAAATATATATACATCTATAAGTGTGTACGCGTTCACTGTATATCATCGACAATAGGGAAGATGCAGCTATAATATTTACCATTATCTTGTGATCAAAATGTTAAAAAATCATAAATTAATAGCTATTGAAACGTTTTGACTTTAGTTTTAATCCACCAACCAGCGTCTGGTGACGTCACTCTTGTTATGACAACTGTCCATGGGATTTGGCTTAAGGGTAAAAAAAATGGTGACGAACAAATAGGTATGGCGAGTGACACACATGAGTGACCTCACAGGAACTGTAGATCCGTTTAAGCGCGTCAGTTTGTAACAGCAATTTTTGAGCTATAAGCTATAGTATTTTCATCTTTTAATACACAAATGGTCTACTCTACATGCACGTCTTTCAAATGAAAATATTTCATCTTTCCTATTGAGCAATATTTCAGCCAAGTACTTAAATTTACAGTTCATAAAGTTTCAGTACTCGCGTGTATTCCGATTGGAAATAGTAGTTTATGTAACTGTTACGTAATAAGGGTCCTTAAAACATGAGTGTGGTTTTGTGAAATGAGCCGCAGGCGAATTTCATAATAAGATCACACGAGTGTTTTGAGGCCTAATTACGTACAGTTGCATACACTACTTTATCTACACTCATATTATTTATTCTAAATGCCTTATTTGGAAACCATAGAATGGCCGCCATTGCACCGCCACCATGGCCAACTCGATTGTGCCGGCGGTCGCGCGGGCGCGTGTCGGGCTGTCGGCGGATCCCCGGGAGGGTGCAGGTGTACATTATGTTATCAAAACTCATAGCACATCAATAATTGAGCATGAAAATTTAAAATTACGTTACTGCTACGGATAAAAAGCTTATCATAGTAAAATCGGTCGTGGTAATGCTAGCCATTGCCTACCGTTTTCGAACACGTTTTAGAGAACTTACAATATGAGTGTAGATAAACAGTTTATAATCGTTTCGAGCCATTTCGCTTCAGTTGCCGCCGGTTCGTCGTCTCTCAACTGATAATAACCTTTATTCTAAAGACATACGGTCCATTATTGTAGAGTGTTGTTGGTACGCGCGTCAGACGATACTTTGTCACAAAAGTAATGGGAATTCAATCGCATATAAAGTGATACATGGTTGAAAAAGTCGACTTGCAACAAATGGGTCGGTGAATTAATGACTTGTTGTGTCGCACATCGGTAATAAAAACTATCCATATTAGTACGTAATTAAAGTTAGGTACTTACTTAGTGTTCAACAAAACAAAACTGTCCCAACTTACCTATTTGAAGACCCTAATAGATGTTGATATCAGACTTTGAACTGAAAAATGAGACGAACATCATTTAGATTTATCTTTTACCAATTTCAATGGTTTTCAATGCAACATCTGAAAGTCAAATTAGCTTTTGGCTTGCGTATAAATATTTTTGACGCGTCGCCACTGACAGGTATAAATTCCTATACAGCCCATGACAGCTGCTATTTAAGCCAACAACCGAAAACTGACAGTCGCCAGTGAAACCACCCCACGAAACCACTTTAACACGTTCTAGAACGTGATTGTGTCAAACAAGTTAGTGATCTCGCATCGATATCCACGTGTCACAGTTTGGCATGTTACTTCGCCGCATGTAATAAGCTAATTGACTAATTAATAATGTATTACTTGCGGCGACCCAGATTAGACGATGTTACACGTGTGCGCAGGGCCTGACGAAAGGGGGAGGGGGGGGGGGGGTTGCAGTAGAAACAGATCAAAAAGCTGTCGCAACAATGGCGCCGCCGGGCCATTCTCAGGCATCTGTTATCAAATGTTGCTGTGACGTCACTGCAACCTGCTCCAGCTAACAAGTATGTAATGAGGACATTATGGACCTTGTGGCTGTTAGCGTGATAAAATGCGATTAAAATAAAATATCCGGGGTTGGTGAGCTTTTTGTCGCGTCGATGTCAATGTTAGCAGCAATTTTTTTAAATTTATTTTGTAGACATTTTAATTTTATATGCCAAATTCTTTTTTTTATGTTTAATTTAAGTTTTATGTTTAAATAATTCTACTTATAAGCGACTTGGTGTAAACTGTAAGCTTGTTTATAATTAAATAAATAAATTAAATAAAAGTTTCTTCTGTATCTTTGGTTCTAAGGCTGCGTTTCCACCAGATATGAGGTCTGTATGTGCTTGTTAAGAACCAATACTGGAGCTGTCCTGCGCGAGCATAAATGAAGTGATTCTATTGGTTCAACATGACTCGCACTGCACCGAATCCTAGGTCATCTCTAGTGCAAACCCAGCCTAAAGTGGTTGCACCAAACCGTCTGTTAACGTCGACGTCATCTTTAAAAAAAAATTGTATGAAAAGTTTGACAGTTTTCTATGGGATAACAGCTTAGTCGCCATATTTAACGTTAGTTCGTTAGTTATGCGTGGTACAACCTACCCTTAAAGCACATAATATATAATGACATGACATGTGTCAATGCAAGGAAAAGGGCCCACTTTGTCGATATGGTGTTATTATTATTTCCAAAAACGTGAAACAATGAAGTGTCCTTGTAAATCGACAAAGTGCGCCCTTTCACTAAACTCGTACACATACAGCGGTCATCTATTCCTCATCAGCTATTGCAGAAAGTGACTTTTGTGAGCTGATGTTATATCACGATGGGTGCGTGCTACCAATCAGTGAAAATACGCCTGCTGCCATGCCATGGCAGGTCGCTGACAGCTTTCAAAACACCGCGTGTTATGTCTAGTATTAATAACACATATCACACGTCTAGCTTCACTTTCAATAACATTATGCAGTTAGTTACTGTTTAAAGAACGAACCACAAACTTAACATGATTAGGTGATCCAATGCAATTTGAGGTTATCTGTGAATGCAATACATCATGGTCATATTTCAATAACAGAAGGACATGCAATTGAAAATGTTGATGAGGTGTTAAGACCATAGAGATTCAGATACTAAAATGATAGCTCGATCTGCCCCAATCTGGTCCATATTACCCCATCCAACAGTCATTTAGATTAGGTGCTAATTTACTTACCTAATCTGCCCAACCCAAATGTGAATAAAAATCTAGATAGAAAGTTAAAATGGGTAGTCTTTGTGCAATCTATTTAGCTATCATTTTAGTAGGTACCTAATATACAGTCGACGTTAAAGACATTTTTACACTTTTGCACCTAGCTCCTTTGTAATAAGGTCCAAAAGTGTAGAGATATCTTTGACGTCGAAGAACAGAGATTATAATTACAGGTCTCTTGTCTGAGATCTCACCTCATTGTTTTTTGTTATAATTAAAATTGAGAACGTCAACATTATTTAAATTTCTACATTTGGCTATGGATTTGTTTACAATTTAAACAAGCATGGTGCCATTAATATAAACATAATAGTATGCCCGTGTCGGTAGTTTAAAACCTGATTTTAATAACATCGTTATCTCTGAATAAGTTATCTATATGATCAGGTTTTAAAATAAACATGATTTACATATTTTTACAACAACGTGTATAGTTTCCATATTAATATGTCGGTAGTGCGTCAATGAAGCAATGAACACACACTCAACTGCCATTAAATATATCAAAAAGAAAGGGAAACATACGAGTTTCGATGAATCATCGGTTAATTAACTTTACTGCTGTATTAATGCACAGGAAAACCACTAAGTTATTCGGAAACCGTTTGATTTATGCATAATTCTACGCCACCCTTTTATGTATGTATGCGGGTAACTGGAACTTGGAGCCGAGTTTGGCACTAGTCTGTAACTGTAAAGGCTGCGGTCGGATAACGGTGCCGGAGGGATCTCCACTTTTCGCAACGTCTTCGCGTTGCTGAGCGCGAATCTCGCAAATCACGACAGGAAAGCGTTCTCTGCCTGTGTCTTAAGATTCTTTGCGTTTATCTTGATTGGGAATTCAATGGAAACTCCGCTACGACTTTCCTTTTCTCCTTGATCTGCAGGGAAGTTACTAGCGCCTAATTATTAGGGAAGCCGGTGGGAATCGGGTTCTATGGACCCGCCGCCACTGATACCTATACAAACTGATTATATATAGTAATACCTACAGTCTGTCCGCTCCTGCCGTTGCGTTGTAAAGTAGCTGACTTTAGCTGATATCGAACTGTTTTCTTGATACTGAACATTTTTCTAAGACTGTTCTTACAATGACAACATGTAGGTACCGCAACAATTGGTAGCTGTCATTCCTATATGTATTTAATACATAGTTCAGAAGTAATTTGACGTGTTAACTACCTAAACCTTTGATTTATTTTTGAGCAAACCCGCACGTCTTGTAACCTCTGTCTCTGAGGCACCCGTAAAGACGCCTCAGTTATTTGAAACGGTGTTCAATGTTCATAAACAAATGCCCAGTGACGTGTCTATTAACTATACTCGTGGTCGGTAGTAGTAGTAACGTTGGCCCCTGTCTCCCCTCCACCGGGCTCGATTGCTCTATTTACGGACTCCCCTTTACCTATACCACAGTCTTAATTCATTCAGTAAGACTCCAAATTAAGGTCACAGTTCGAGGCGGAATTGCGGCAAACGATCACACGTGCAGTCTAATATTGAAGTATGCAATATGCTGTTTGTTGCTGTAAATTGAATTATTTATTCTTGTAGGTAACTAAATATTGCTGTGACTGTGACAATGCATGAAGTTAGGTAAAGTAGGTAAGTATCTATTTAATAATTTAGACTATTCCATACTAACGTTCCTCATTTCTGGCTTTCTCTGTAGTTATGTACATAGGTACGGTGCGGGGGTTAGGAGTAAAATACAAAAAATGGACGATGATGGTATTAACGGGGCAAGGGGGGATGGGGGGGGGGGGAGTGTAAGATATTGCTTAGTATTGAATTCCGGCGCCGTCTTCGCATTCGAAGACCTTGATGCGTCTTCTAGTGCCTCTCACCCTCATGGAGACTGCTCGAATGACTGATATTTGTACGTAGGCACTTTACAAAATTAACGTATAACTGAGCAAAATAGGGAAAATTAACGTATAACTTAGCAAAATAGGGAAAATGGTTAGCTACAGTTTAAATGCTATTTAATTTATTATCACTCCTGTTAAAAGCGGATAGAGGAAAATAAAATGTTCCCTAACACGACCATTTACGTCTACTTATAGCTAATTAAAATTCAATCATAGCTATAATACTTAGATATGGGTTAATTCTTGTTTGTATAGGTAATCATTAATCAGAATTAATCTATTATCATTAAATAGCTAATAAGGTTTAAATTTATCGATAACTAGCTTTTTCCCGCGGCTTCGCCGGCGTACTAAAAGTACTAAAAAAGGAGGTTCTCATGTAGGAATGTATGTTTGTCCGCGATCATCTTGCGTTTCGCTGAACTGATTTAGAAGCGGTTTTCGAAAAAGTATTCGTTACATTCTGGGGGTTTCGGTATACCACGTTTTGAAGACGGCGGTTCCCTCATTTTTTATTTTAAAGAGATTATTGCAATAATTGTTTAATTGTTACGCCATCAACGACTTACTACTGAGATTATGATTAATACAGATTTCTACTCTTGAATAGAAGCTTTTCCCCGCGACTTCATTTGCGTGGAATTAGTAATCAACCCTCCTTTTTACCCGCTTAAGGAACGACTTCTGGGATAACAACTATTATATATCCTTCCCCAGAACGCAAAATATCTCCATACCAAATCATCTAAATAGGTTCAACGGTTATTAATTTCCCATACAAACTTTCAACCCCCGTTTCACTATCTAACCCCCGTTTCGTTCAATAAAAACTATCCTATATTGTTTACCGTGACTCAATCTATATAATATGTACCAAGTTTCATTTCAATCGTCTGTTCAGCGGTTAATAATTCGCCATACAAACTACCAACATGTTTTCTACCCCTCTAAGATTGATTTTCGGCTTAAAAAATATTCTATATTGTTTCCTGGGACTCAAACTATATCCACAACAAAATTATCTAAATCGGTTCTCGGTAAAAAAATCTCCATACAAACCTCCAACCCCCATTTCACCCCCTTAAAGATTGATTTTCTAGATAAAAACTGTCCCATGTCGTTTCCCGGTACACAAACTATCTCTATACCAAGTTTCATCTAAATTAGTTCAACGTTTAAAAATTCCCCATACAAACTATCAACCCCCATTTCACCCCCTTAAGTGTTGATTTCGTAATCAGCGACCCGATAAACCATAGAAACAATACCCATGTTGATATTTAAATTTTGTCACCACATTTCCCCCTTATGGGTTGAATTCTCAAAAAAGCTGAAACACTTGTTTTCTCATTTATCGTTAGCATTTCCCCCCTTACTCGTAGGAGGTAAATTTTTAACAATTATTTCTAAGCGCATCCCTATGCCTTATAAGGAGCCTACGTACCACATTTGGAATCTCTAGAACCAGCGGTTTGGGCTGTGCGTTGATATGTCAGTCAGTTTTTTCTTTTATATATTTAGAAGAAGATTGCAATTTGGCACAAATACTTTCAAGAATTTTCATGTCTGAATTTTAAAAAATCCTTTCTTAGCGCACCCCTAGACCTTATAAGAAACCTACGTGCCAAATTTGGAATCTCTAGAACCAGCGGTTTGGACTGTGCGTTGATAGATCACTATGTCAGTCAGTCAGTCAGTCAGTCACCTTTGAGTTGACCATCTATCTATACATATAATAAAGCTGAAGAGGGTCGAAAGTCTGTACATGGAAGATAATCGAGAAAATGTTGGCTGGGGATACTTAGAATCGATAATAGAACACGTTCCAACAATTTTTAGAATTTTCGTCTGTTTGTCTGTTTATCTGTTTATTTGACCGCGCATCACGTGAAAACGGCTGAACGGATTTTGATGATATTTTGTATAGAGATAGTTTGAGTTTCGGGAAAGGATAATAGATAGTTCTGATCCCGAAAATCAACCCTGGTGGGGGTGAAAAAGGGGTTGAAAGTTTGTATGGAGAATTTTTAACCGCTGAAACGATTTAGATAGAAATTAGTATGGAGATAATTTGAGTCCCTAGAAACGTCATAGGATAGTTTTCAAACCCTTGTGGGGGTGAAAAGGGGGTTGGAATTTGGTATGAGGATTTTTTACCGCTGAACTGATTTAGATGAAATTTGGTATAGAGATAGTATGGGTCTCGAGAAAGGACAAAGGATAGTTTCATCTTTAAAAAGAGGGCGCCCCCCCCCATCTTACTTTTGAACCGTAGGTCCAAAAAAATTAAAAAAAAATGGAAGTGAAGCCTGAAAGGTAATTTCAATAAAAACTATACTGAATAAAATCGGTTCAGCTGTTTTTGAGTAGTCAGTCGTAAACGCATAGTGAAAGGACGTAAGTGCCGGACAGTAGAATTACATAACACCAAACAATGAACCCACCACGCAATTATTAGTTTATGACGGAAGCGCCGCCAAATATCCCTTAATAAATGACCTTTTGAACGGATGTTTTTTAACAGGGCGGCAATTACGGAACCCTACACTGAACATGGCCCGACATGCTCTTGGCCGGTTTTTTTTGCATTGTTATCCCAGAAGTCACCCCTTAAGGATTACTAATTCCAATTGTCAAGCAAATCCCCGTCCAGGTATAGGTAGGCTATAAAAATTCAACCTCTAAAGACACTACACTCGATTGAGTTAATTTTGCACCTGAAAGTTATGGCGCTACTTAGAAAGGAGGTGAGAACTTTTTTCCAAATATGTCCTAAGACTAACGAGTACCCTGCTTAACTAACAGATGGCGCTGAAATTAATACGTCGTGACATGAATAAGCCACTTAGGAAGGATTTTGCCAAATTAACTCTAAGTTTAGAGGAGTTTAGGTACGGATATCAACAAATTTAAATGAATTATTGACTTAATAGTACAACAAAATTAAACGACAATAAATTAATTGCCACACATTGCACAGTGCATGTAAATACTCAGCCTCACAATTTTGATATCTATTCCCCTTTTCTCTAATGTTAATTCTAAGTCTTCTAACTAAATTAGACCTAACTTCGTTCTTAGTATATTCGTTAATAAGTTGTTAGGTTATGATACGAAGTATGGATTTTTATGTGTATATTTCTTTCCTAGGCGCGGTCCGATGGAGTGGAGGGGTGGGGGGGGGGGGGTTACATGGGACATTGAACCCCCCCCTGTTGAAAAAACTGTTGATTTTGGAGTGTACTTTTATTTAGTGGTAATTGTAAAATATTTTATCTGAACTACTGTCTGTCCTCTAGCGTATCCATCTGTCGACTTTACTTCAAGACCTTCAAGTTCCGCCTCCAGGGGGAGGGAGAGAAATTAGGGGTGAATTAGCCGCTTACTGACAAAGACCGAATTCCACGCGGGCGGAGCCGCGGGCACAGCTAGTATATATATAGAAAAATACGTTATCCTACGGATTTAGGGGCCGTGGGAGATTACTGCTCCACCACACTAGATAACGTATTTATGAGTCCATAAGAAATCTAGTTTAATTTTGGAATTATTACAATTAAATGAGTCTTTAATGGATGTCACGGTTCTTAATAACTTATTAAGTATATGTAATGGGGCAGAGCAAGTGACACTGATGGGCAATAATTGACAAATCTGCAGTCTACATCTCTATTTTAGTGCAACCAAGTGACAGAATCCATACTAATATTATAAATGGGAAAGTGTATGTGTGTGTTTGTTTGTTTGATTGTTTGTCCGTCTTTCACGGCAAAACGGGGCGACGAATTGACGTGATTTTTTAAGCGGAGATAGTTGAAGGGATGGAGAGTGACATTGGCTACTTTTTGTCTCTTTCTAACCCCCCACTTCCCTAAAATGGGGGGGTGGAAGTTTGTATGGTTTGTTACCCCGAATTTAACGCGAGCGAAGCCGCGGGCAAAAGCTAGGTGCAGATAGATCTTCGATCTTCAGAATGCTCGGCGGTAATCTAGATACCACGAATCTTTATTTTTGTTTCACATTACTCTTACTAAAGTAATATGTACTAATCCTTATGCTAAGGAGAAACCTATCTCATAATTATTTTACATGTTTTTTAAAGTGGGGCATTCCACTCATACAATAGTATGTTATTCAATCAAATACAAACACTGAAAACATTGAAAAAATAATCAACCCAGCAGGATTTGAACCTCGCATCGATACGCCTAACCGGGGCTCGATCGCTTTACCAATTAAGCTATGGGTTCAGTTACTGAGTTGACGAAATTCTCAATGCCTTCAACCATCTTTTTGCATTTATTTTTACATCGACTTTATAGCAGCCGTAAGCGACATCTAGGTGCCAACTACTAGAGTTAGATAACTTAATTGGTAAAGCGATCGAGCCCCGGTTAGGCGTATCGATGCGAGGTTCAAATCCTGCTGGGTTGATTATTTTTTCAATGTTTTCAGTGTTTGTATTTGATTGAATAAGAAACCTATCTGTTCAATTACTTGTATTTGTAGGAACAGGTTACATCCTTGAAGCAGGATCGTCTGCATGCTTTGTTTTTGATCTGCATGTAAATATACTCGTAAGTATAGACACTGGACAGTTCAGTTAATTGCTGAAGAGGTTAGCGCCAAGAATAATATTTACGCACGCGGTGTACCGGCCACCGAACTGGAGCGTTGATTCTGTTCTCCTTATCTGTTTTCGAGAGACTACGGACGGTGGTCAAGCAACACGAGGAAATTTATTTTTTAAAAAGAATAGGTATATTTTATCGAACGAGCGGAGCGTAAGCGAAGTGAAGTTCTTACAGACAACTTCGGACACAACGGAACTGTCAGCGGGTTACCTAGACGTCTGAGCATTTCGATGGCTTTTTGATTTTGAATAGTTGTTCCGCAATAACTTTATGTACGTTTTTCTGATCTTTATGAAATTTGTTGGGGTTGTAGATAGTAGACCTCAATACAATTTGAGAGTTCGTTTATGAGCAGGATCGATCAAGGGGTTATAGAGCTAGAAGGCTCGAAACAATCATCATTAGGGTCTTGTTATATTGGTCAACTCGTTTGCAAGAAAATCGCGAGTTCTCAGTTCGAGGCGGCATACTAGTTTTATATTAGTTACAAGATTAATATTTCTTAAGACAGGAACCTAAATTAAAGGGCTAAGTAATGCCACGCGTCTCGTTCTGATGTCACATAGCCTTAAAGTTTGACCGGAACTCAGGATTTTCTCAAACATCCACCCAAATTTTTTTGGGGTTATCTACTGATTTCTCGCTCAGCACAACTTTCCCCATTATGTGCCATGCATTTTATCGTGATGTCATGTTACTTTGTTAATATGGGACTGGGCTGAAGAACTATTAGGGCCATTTGTACCAACCACATTTGACAGACTGATCAACGTTATGGCGGCGCAGCTGTAACCCCATAGAGAAATATCAAACTTTTCATACAATGGCGATTGCGTTAACAGACGGTTTGGTGTAACCTGCCCTTTAGTTTAGTGACAGAAAAAACGTGCACAACAAAGCGGATGTAATATCTGTTACGGACTCGTCGCTTGTAAATTAGAAACTAATTAGCCAATAGTGATTAGCGTTGTTTACCGAGTACCGGCGCGCGCGCACGCTCGCGCAGCTTTCGCCGTACAAGTGTCGTTCCGATCGGCAAGTAAAAGGAGAAAGAGAAACAATATAAAGGGTTCATAAAGAAGGGTCTTTGGAATCCCAGAATGCAAATAAATTCTACTCTCAACTGAAACTCGAAACAGTACACTAGCTGCAAAAATACGTATCGAAAAAATCGTCTCATAAATATGGTGCTACGCACTTATTACAACGGAATAAGATACTATAGGACATATTTTTGAGTAAGATGAGGACACCCATATTTTTACAGCTGACTGTACCTGGTCAAGTAAACTTGCTTCGCGTTCTTGATAATTTGAAAGCCAAGACAGATTTTCGTTTCGGGTGATTTGTCTGGAAAAGATGTCTATATAGTGGACAGAACTATCAATGGGAAACGAAAATTAGGCATAGATTTGTCTGCCGGTGCTGTTCGCTGAAAACCGATGCTCTTGACTTGTAACACTCATGTTCATGCACCAACCATCGCTAGCTAGCTCATGAATTTAGACTTGCCTGTGACTTTCTACAACATTCTGGTAATTTCTGTGTCCTCTTAACAAATTTCACGGAAAGAACATGTCTAGTCACTTTTTTTGTAAAATTAGATTTTTATATCAAAACACTATAATAAAACTAACCACTTCTGTCACAGCTGTAAATTTTAACGTAAGTATATCCACTTCTTAACTCATATAAACCATTTAGTAACGAAAAAAGTATATGGTTAATTGAATCGTTCCAAACTTTAAAAGTGCTATAACTCAAAATGTTGTCAAAGTGACTAGACATGTTCTATACGTGTACCCTTCATATGTAAATAAATAATTAACCGACTTTCATATTTAATAATATTAGTATAGGGCACATGCACCAATCGGGTGGCGTTATGCAAGTGACCCTCGCCGCGTGGGACGGTTTTTGGACCGCATTGTCTTAGACTCCGGTAGAGAAGCGCAATTATCTATTACGCGAGGTTACGTTTTGCAACGTGACCCCTTCGTCGTCTACGCGGAACTTGACGCTGCGACACGGTAATTATTTAGACATGTAATTGTAATTATTTAGCTAGACGTAATTACAGCTGACGACGCACAGAGGCAGAGCGCTGCGCATGCGCATGCCGTACGGTAGGGAGGGCCTGTGTCGTGTCGTGTTTACCGTTTTTAATATCTTAAGTAGTGGGGACATTCAAAGGAATTAATTCCCACCACATAATAAGTACAATTAGCTGGGTCTAGCAAGAATTAAATTAATTTACCTTGAGTTCTGACGTTTCGACACAGGACATTTTCTCGGACATCTGTCTTCTTAGCAAAAATCAGCAGGGTTATATGTACCCGAGCCGACGAAATTATATAAAAATCTTGTATGTTTCATAAAGTGTAAGTACTTACTATAATCGTAACCCCAAATTTTTATAGACATTCGTAACGCAATGGCACATAATGTCTCTCGGCATTGGTCAAACGCGTGTCAATCGCCGTTTTACATCTTTAAATCTAAAAATTATGTAAAAATTGTATCTGTAAAAATTATGAAATAGGGTACTTACCTACTGATATGATATGAAGTAAGACCGATGCAAACTAATTTTAAACATAATCGGCCATTCGTGCATTCACTGAAAGCACAGACTACATTTTCGACACCTCTTAAAAGGTTCTTAATTACCCCTATTTATTTTTCTCTATTGTACGATTAAATCTAACAGTGTAAGTAGAACGCGAGAGATTCAACGTTCAATCACATTCGTTGTGGTTTTTGCCTTTTAATTTAACAGTACGAGTACGTCTATGATATCGCGATTTCCCTGCTAAAGACTCACCAAATCTCTTATACTTTTGTTTAAATACAATTTTGATTTAATATTGCACACCTCAAAAGTAAAATAAGAAACAAGAGAGAGAGAGAGAGGTGGTCTTATTAGACTTCCTAATAGGACAAAAAAGTAAAATGATTTAACCGCTTAAATCAAAGTTATCGCACCAATGAAAGGCTTTTCCTTTGGCGGAGAAGACGTTTGAAGACAAATAGTTTCTTCCGTATACATACTAGAGTTAAGTCATAGGTCAATTATTAAGTCTTATTAATAACGCTGGAATCTAACCACGCTTATATAGTTTTCACGACAAGTGCGCACCCATATATAGTAGCAACAAAGTTGGTGAAAACTTATTGTAGACTGACTCTAATAGAGTTCCTAGATTTACGAAGTAAATAGATGATTACAGACCATTCCTTCGAGTACTTAGTTAATTAGCAGTCATTGGGTGAGCGCTACCATTAACGGTAACGTGATCGTGGTCGTCTCAATCCAACGATTCTCTCACTCTTAACGTACCTAATGTACGCTGCACGGCCCAGGTGAGGTACCTTAACACTAAATTAATTCTTCTTGAACCCTAAAAACAAAATTTTCATTACATACCTTAATAAGTAGCTGAATCGAATATAATATTAATTCACAAGTCGAAACGCTTCTTTGCCAATTGATGTTTGTGGCAATTGTGGCAGCAATTCAATTATGACTTGCGAATAGCTCCCACATGCATTCATGTTCATAACTGTCTTGGTTAATGAAGAAAATATTATATTAAATATTACATCTGCCACATAGTAAACTAGGAAACGTTTCGCGAATAACGCTTTCATCGGTTCATCTCCAACAGCGGGCGCGGTGCGCGGGCGCAGCGGGGACAGGATGCACTTGTGGTTATTCCTGTTCCACCCGTTTCCCCTCCCCCGCCTCACCCCGCAGGCCCCTCTGCTGCTTCAACACCTGTATTACCTAGGGATAAAGACTATCTCGACGGAGGGACGATGCGCGGGACTTCGCAAACAGGATTGGTTGGTTTACTTGCGTTTTGTTTGGAAGCGCATTCTACTGGAAATAACCACAGTTGCAAATCTTTGAGTGGAACGTGAAGTATTTTAATAGCAAGTACTAGAGTTACATAATAAACTAGCTTTTAGCTGCGACTTCGTCTTCGTAGAAATCGTCGAAATTGACCACCATCCTAGGGGTTTCCGCTCAGCAAATTTTCTTAATAGTATGCTGGTTACTTTCAAGATTTTGCCTTCAACTCTTTACGAGTTCAATCTTTATAAAGCACGATAGTTTTATATATTTAATCAGAAATTCAAGGGATGAGGATAAACGCGCAAAAGTATGCGAAGATGGCGTCACAATCGCAAAGAAACAAAGATCTTCTTGGTTATGGTTTGGAAACGTCAAATCCATACAGTCGATAGTACAGAGTCTCTAAATCTAAACGTCAACGTCTAAAATGGTTTCACAATGGCGGCTAAAAAGCACCATTTATTATCTGTGGGTTTTATTTTTATTAAAAGTGGGTACTTAATAATGTACCTAGATTTAGATAGAAGGTATCATATCATCCAAGTATGGTTATGCCGCTGTATACACGACACGACGCTCACATTACATTCTGCGAATACAATGCACATTTATTCACTCACTCGGTGAATGGTGAATGTCACCGTTGCCATAATTGTGTGCGTAAGAACTAGAAGGATGTAAGAACCAATCGCTTGAACGGACCTGATGATGATGACACAAAATTTATAAGTTATGTAGTTTAGTTGTATTGTGGCTCTTCGGGATAGTTTGATATAATGTGGCATTACTATAAAATTACCACCAAAGAGTAAGCATAGTAGGTAATTATCACGTTTTCGTGACATAAGTAAAGTTAATAAGAAGGAGTTTACAAAGTATACTCCACAATATTATTCCAAGTGATAAGGCTAAAAATACGGAAGCTTAGGTTTAATTCTTTCTGACTACGTAGTTATAATATAAGAGCTGCAAGAAGGTATATTGGAGAACTAGTTTGAATGTAAATCTTTTTGCGCGATAATTCAATAAGTAATTGAATGACTGTTCCAACGGCTGTTACGGCTCTCATGCGTGGCGACGTGGCGAGACATATCAGTGGGATGTGTGAAGGCTTGTCGATGAAATCTGATCTGAAACAACTCGATACGGTTATCAAAACATGTGTAATCAGATATGTAGGTAATGACACGGTTGGGCACAATTTAGTTTCTTATCTAATTCTGCCAAAATTTACATTTGGTACTTGCATATACAGTCAGCAACAGACGTGCTAAGCAGGCACGGTCTTCAAATAATTTTGAACACCGCTCCTACATAGCAACTTCTGCTGCTGTTCTTACATGCTAATTTAGAGACTTGCCAGTTAAGGCAAGTATGTCGTTTGTGACTATTCTATATGTATTTAATAATTTGTATGTATGTATAAATTGCAATATGGCTTTTGTAAAAAATTCTCCTGTTTGATAATTAAAATTTCTCCTGCACCCACCATCATGTCTCTGTTTAACCCAATGCATTCAAAGCTCTTCATGCATAGAGTTGACTCAAGCTGGAGCAAAAAGCTTTGGAAATTTATTATAAGAAAGCACCAAATTATAACAGGAGTCTTCACAGGCCATTACGCTGTGAAAGGAGTATTGGCTAAAATGGTACTGTCAGATAAGTCAGATAACACTGATTGTAGAATGTGTGGCGAAGAGGAAGAAACAATGAAACACTTAATGTGTGAATGTCACGCTCTAGCCAGACAGAGAATGAAGGGTATTTGGTACTGGCTATCTGGATAGGGCAGTACTTTGAGTTCCTCTGGATCTGGTTCCAGAGGAACTCAAAGCACTGCCCTTGAGCTCCATTATCCAACACATGGAGAAGGTTGAGAAAGCTCTCCAGTAGGTGTAGGAGGGGGCAATTACACAAAAGATCCCTTTGGGTCGAAGTGTATCCATATTGGCCCCTAAATCAAGTCAGATAAGATAAGATAATGAACCCAATGGTTGACTGGTATAGAGAATGCAATTTCACTAAGTTCGCCATTTGTACATTTTCTTTTATTTAGTGCAATAAAGTTTAAATAAAGAAATATTCTGCTTGACCCTAAAGAATGATATATATTGGACTAAGCTACTTATCTTGTTGCCCCTCAAAATATTAAATACTTAGTTACTTTTCCATAGATTTCACATACATTCTGCAGATCTAACTTGGATCCCAGAGCTCCCAAGAATGCACTGTGTTGGTTGTCGGAGCCTCTATTTGTCTGTATCCCTTTGTCTGATAACGTAGTTAATTTGTATACTAGAACTAGAAGGATCTGCTACGTTTGCGATGATTACGTTCTGTAAGCGCCAATGGCGATTGTTTGTCAACATTACGGTATAAAATAAAGTTTAGCAAAATTCTATAAAGTATTACCTTCACAGCAGCCTGTCTTGTACGGAACACTTGTGTGTTTGCCGACGGCGCGTCCGCGCTTTCCAATAGAAATGTAATAAAGTTCAATGAAGCCGCCCGCGCGCGCGCCTCTCCCACGGCTACAGCTGCAGCACATCATATAACCATCGAGAATAAGTTTAAAACTACATTCATAAACCCCCTTGCTTATATGCGAAAAATTAAGAAAATTTACAATAGGACAATTCCTCGACACATCGATAGGTCACCTATGTGTATGTGTCTATCATATACATCTACTTCAACCTTCAACCATTACCACTTCAACCAGCAATACCACCATATACAAGTACCATTCCAGCAATTCATAGAGCGCTCGACTCGGTCGGACACAACACAAACTGAAAAAGTAATACCCGTGATCTCGCGATCGTTTTGTAATTGCCCAATTTGAGTTTTTGTTCCCGCAAAGCTTCGGGTCGGAACAACAGGTATCATCGTAATTGTATGTAACAACGTTAATACGAGGCCTTGAGCGACGTGGCTCGGCGGTCACGCGTCTTCGGCCACTGGCATAATACTAATGTGCTGATAATAAAAGTGTTCATCCATTTTGATATTTATGTCACCGCGTCTGTCTTAACTTAGAGAATAGATGGAAGGAAGGAAAGAGCTATGTGTCCTATTGTTGGCTAAACCTATGATGGTGTCGCACAGCCGGGCAAATTAATCTCTCATTGTCCTCCAGGACTTCTGACTTGTGCTTCTTCCGGCCAATGTCTAAGGAAGGTGTATTTTCATCAGTCGCGCCTCGATTGCGCGCATTATGGCGATGGCGGTAACAAATTTTAATGATTTCTGTATCCGTTGGGCCTGTGCGATGTGCGTATGAAAATACACCCAAGAATGGATGTTAGTCATCCTGCCGTGTTGCCGCGGGCAAAGAAAAGAAGCATACATAGCTACGTTTCCTTTCCTTTACTCTTGATTTTTTTGTGGTGAGTGGAATGGGCAAATTGGCTAGTATAGGGCGAAATCTGTGATTTATTTGCGTATTCATATTTAATGCAGTAGTCGTATATTGCCACCGGGGTGTTGTTTAATTTTATCTTTATAACGTTTACTGTAAATCTTTTTTATTGCATCCAGTGAGACAGTTTAATCTGCGGCGTCCTCTGAGCTGTCAGCGTCTATATACGTGCCTTCCCAGAAATAAACATTTAAATGGCATAGTCATTAACTGAGCCCACCTTTATTCGTAGAATATGAGTTTTTGCAATGACATAAATGTAGTGGTAGTCACCACTACATTTATGTCATTAAAAGTTTCGAAAACCCTTGAACGGGATACCGGACTATTCCCGGAACACACATCTTCTGAACTTACTATATGTACGTGTATAAACACATGTCTTCAATTATGTGCGTAGTCAGGGTTCCTCGCTCGACTGGCGGGTGCGGTCTACTTGCCTACTCTGGTAATGGCTACAGCGGTTCATAATTACTGCGGAACATGACGCCGGAAAAAATCAAGGCCACTTGTGCGGCTCACTCAGCCAACCCATCGACTCGTCTCATGCTGGGAAACAACCGTAATCAGATTTTAATTCCAATTTCATTGTCCTGATAGTTAGGCGGTTACCACCTGTCTAGATAGATATCTCGATTTTAGCACAGGTAAAAGTTAGGGACATCGTCACCATTAAATCAATAACTTTCATTTTCGTAAACCGTTTTTGCCAAAGTGGCAGTATATTTTTGTGGCGGTTCCGATTATATTATACAATCTAGTGGTAGAACATTCATATAACTCGATCCCCAACGGCTTACCTGATTTTCAGCCAGCATCAGCTCACGGAGAAATATAATAATAATAATAATAAACCCGCGGGGGCAGCTTGTGGCGAGCTGACGGTGAGTGGCGACACCGCGGACCCCTATTCCAGAGGGCCCTTTCCATTTGGCCCTCGCCTCTGTGCTTGCCTTAACTGGCCGGCCAGAGTGGAGTCGCAAGAGCGGGACCCATGCTCCAGGTTGGAAGTGTAAAATGTCATAACGCCGGCGGCTTGCTGAACGGATTACCGGGATCTGGCTACCGCAGACTCACCTCTCGACAACCTCACAGCCCACGCACCGGTGTTGCCCTTGAGCCATCTTTGATGTCGCTTTTTACGGGGGCTCATCTAGCGGCGGGCGAGTCACCGTCTGCCGGAAATAAAATTGGATACCGTTTTATTAGGCAGGCGTCCGGTTCTTCATCCAATAGCCCAGTAGTTAGTCCATACTTTTCACCCAATAGCCTAGTACATTTTAGACTCCATTAACTCTCAATAGCCTTTACACCATGGCGGGTGCTGTCTCTGCGTGCGTCCCATGACACGGGTAGGGGCAGCATCCGCTTAGTGTACCCCTCACTATTCATTAAATTGTCGAAAGGGCCTCTGCGCGTTGGCTTCGGCTCCGCATATGCCTCCCAAAGGTCCGGAACACAATTGTTCCGTGGTCGGGAAAGACATACAAATAATAATAATAAAAGAGCTTTATTAAATTCCATACAGATTTAGGTAAGAAAAATATTGCAATTTATCATCTTGCATGCTATGGTATTTTTACATTGCATTAAATATGAAAAAAATATTATTGATAGGGTAAAATTAATATTTTAAATAATTCATTAATTTAAATAATTATTCAAGGATATAAAAAAAATAACAATAGCATGCAATAACTTCAACATCTTTAGAATTATTAATCTGTGTGGACCCCCTTCGGGTAAAAGCCTCCTCCAAAGAAAACCAGGTTGCTCTATCCTTTGCTATGTCTAGCCATCCTTGTCGCTCACGGAGAAAAGGAAACTAAATTAGCTCCGAGTTCCCTACTAATATTTTTGACTAACAGCGACTAATAAACCCCTAACGAAAAATCAGGAATACCATCAAAATCTAAAGTCAAATTTTCAGAAACATGTCCACAAAGGTGAGACGCTTTTAGTTTTCAATCACACTACGAGTAATAATGTACATTTTAAGCCCTCGAAAAAACCTATTAGTTAAGTTTAGAGCATAGCAAAAACAAGTTAGTACTTCCGCCTGGGATTATCTGTGCTGCAATACAAATATACATTGCGGAAGATGTTAGTTACGCTACCTACGGTATAATGTTGAATATTCTATTTGGCATTTAGTCGGCTGTTTAACCTTTCGCCCGCGACCTTTCCACGCGTTATGCGCGTCGGGATCGGCGGTCGGGAGGATTAGAATCGTCGTCGGAGTGCACATTATGGTAATGCTTGTAGATCTCGATCTCGACGGTACTCGGTGCTCGTGCGCAACACATCCGCGCGCTACGCGAGGTCCAAATAGCAGGCACAATACTCGCGGCCAACTTGCAGCTTGTTAGAACTACAACATGAACACAAATAGAAAGCAAATACAACTTCGTGTTACTTGTAACATATTATTGAACGTCTGAAAGGCTTTAATGATTAAGGAAAATGTACCTACAGTGCAAAGAGCGAAGCAATTAAGAGGGCTGCTAAATGTGGTACTTCTATTCACAGCATCAGCAGTGCCGGATTAACCCATAAGCAATCTAAGCAATTGCTTAGGGCATCACGTCTTGGGGGGCACCAGAAACAGGAAAACCCGACCGACACCGATATTAAATTGCTCTTGGATGGAGGAGGGAGGGGGGCACCACAGGCGTGGATTGCTTAGGGCATCATATGGTCTTAATCCGGCACTGATTCACAGACGTTACGGAACTGAAAAGAAACGGCTATAGTGAATTCATCCTGAATTGTATCATAGAAACAAACGTCTGTTAATTTAGACATAGTAATGTCAATTATTATTCAGGTTATTCGTACGTTACTTCGATTATTGAAGATAATTAAAAAAAACCGGCCAAGTGCGAGTCCGACTCGCGCACCGAGGGTTCCGTACGAACCTGTAGGTATATAGGGGTAGTAACTTTAAAATTATTAAAAATATTTTTATTATATGGTTAATAATTCGCCATACAAACTACCAACATGTTTTCTACCCCTCTAAGATTGATTTTCGGCTTAAAAAATATTCTATATTGTTTCCTGGGACTCAAACTATATCCACAACAAAATTATCTAAATCGGTTCGCAGTAAAAAAATCTCCATACAAACCTCCAACCCCCATTTCACCCCCTTAAAGATCGGTTTTCGAGATAAAAACTGTCCCATGTCGTTTCCCGGTACACAAACTATCTCTATACCAAGTTTCATCTAAATTGGTTCAACGTTTGAAAATTCCCCATACAAACTATCAACCCCCATTTCACCCCCTTAAGTGTTGATTTCGTAATCAGCGACCCGATAAACCATAGAAACAATACCCATGTTGATATTTAAATTTTGTCACCACATTTCCCCCTTATGGGTTGAATTCTCAAAAAAGCTGAAACACTTGTTTTCTCATTTATCGTTAGGAATACTCCTGTAAAGTTTCGAATAAAATAGTTGAACTAATCTCGTTTCCCATACAAACTTTGAACCCCATTTCCCCCCTTAGGAGGTAAATTTTTAAAAATAATTTCTAAGTGCATCCTTATGCCTTATAAGGAGCCTACGTACCACATTTGGAATCTCTAGAACCAGCGGTTTGGGCTGTGCGTTGATGTCAGTCAGTTTCTTCTTTTATATATTTAGAAGAAGATTGCAATATTTTTTTTTTTTTTTTAAGACACCATTACAAAATATTATATGTCTACATTATATGATGTAACATAAAATTTACGGATTTGGCTATTTTTCCTTTATCTGTGCTATAAGACGTTGCTTCGTACCAAATTTCAAGTTTCTGAGTTCACGGGAAGCACCCCGTAGGTTTTGCGAGTGCCGAAAAACTCTAAAATTTGCAGCATAAACGACTGTATCTTTTGATTGCGTTGGCTTTTAAGTTTGATTTTTTCACAGCCCCAAGGGACAATAAACCTGAGTATTTGATATAAATTTCAGCTTGATACCTCCACGCGTTCCTGAGAAAAATGGTCTTGACAGACAGACACACGGACAACAAAGTGATCCTATAAGGGTTCCGTTTTTTCCTTTCGAGTTACGGAACCCTAAAAAAACAGTGGTTACTTGATTGAATTCAATACTTTGTGATTTTCTATAAGTAAGTATTTATAATATTTTTTAAGTGATAATCCCAGAGAAAGATGTGGTAATGTCTTTGATAAGTTTTCGTTTACATCCTAAGACAAATAGGGATGAATTCACTATAATCATTAGGTAGTTAGGTTATGATTATAGTGAATCGCTATTATACCTACGCGCCACCAGGTGGCCGCCAGCATGTGCTACCAGGTGCCTTGGATTTGATGATGGTGCCGCCCTTCCGCATGTCCACTAACCTTGCAACACTAAACTACAACACTACTTTGTATTTAGATTAATATTGTTATATATCAATAAATTCAGTTTGTTCGTTAGGTTATGATGGAATTTTTATGCTGCTGATATAAAGGATTCATACCTACTCGAACAGAAAGCAAACATCTCCTATTTCCGGTTGTGTGAACAATGAGGCTTCGAGACACTACTTAAATTTTAGAACCTGAAATATGACTTCAATCAGCGGTGATCACAGTTCAGCCTTCGAAAGTGGGAGTTTTTGTGCTAAGGCCTCGGTAATGACCCGCGTGACGTCACATGACGCGGCGTGACGCGCCGCCGCGCATCAAGGTTACTCCACTACGTAGATCTACAATTGTAAACGTCCTGTCAGACTAGAGGCTAGCTTCTAAGCTTCATTTTACTATTTCCATCTTACATAAATTCTAACGCAACATCAATTCAATGTACCTTGATTCTTCCTCTTGTTCTTGACTTACATTCTCCAAAAACTGAGAAAAGTCCGGCAACGTATTTTACTACCTATCAAAATTTTGTTACCAATGTTTTTAACTTTCAAGTACAAACATATACATTAAATGATAGTTTCTAGAAAACGCCATCAAGTAAGTAGCCGTTATGTCTTTGAAGCCATTACATCAGAAATATCGGAAGAGATGATTCACTCCTAATCTATCCTATCTTCATAATCGTCGTTAAAATCCTATCCTAATCCTATCCTATCCGTCGTTAAAATCCTATCTTCATTAAACTAATTGTCTATATAGTTTTGGCACAAACAACAACATCGCTATTGGTGATTTAAGTCAAAACCAATTAATCATTCTGAACCCTTGATTATCAGGAACAGAGAGACAACTAATTGTGTTTCTGAATACTCTCTCTGACTGTACCACGATTTCCAAGTGTGATTAAATTGGAGTTCGTCTGCTAAATGTTTTTCTGGCAGTAACCGGGCTGATAGTATTTGACACGAAGATATATAGAATTTCATTAGGATATCGTGGTACGGGTAAATCTGCCCGGACATTTGCGCGCCGGCAGTGAAAGCTGCCCTTTACAAACCAAACGAATTGGTTTCTATATGCTTTGCGGGCTATCTCACGATCAAACAGCGCGCACCAACAATACAAGATGCAGCCAACGCGAAACCTTCCCTCTCTTACATCACGTTTATACACCATATCTAAGATTAGACACGCTATCTCAGTTCCTTTCACGCGCTCTGAATGCAACTCCGAGGTACGAGTAGAAAGGACACAGTGACGACACTAATAATGTTACTTCGCTCTATTTAAATCAAGCTCCATACAAGGAGCTTCAAATCGGAGCTCTTATGTACGAAGTATCATTTATAAGTCTCACTGGCCCAAATATCACATATATTTGCTAGTTGCTTTTCGGAGAAGAAAGAAGGAAACAACGGAAGAATAACTGTAAAGCTTTCAAGTTTCAACCGATGTTCAAACCTAATTTAACCTATTTGATGTAAATTACAACATTGTAATCAGGATATTTACTTACCTAATTTGATCGATATTCGACTATTGACAATAATGGGACATATCAAACTTTGATAAGGTAAAACACTTCATTGCAGCATGGAAACTATTTTAGTAATCGGATCATTGTTAACGGTGTCTGAAATCGGTATAATGACAAATCAAAACTGTCAGCAAGTCAGTTGGGCCGTTCACGAAATTAACCGATTCAAATCCAAGGGAGATCGATAGATGAACTCTACTCTACTATTTAGTCAGTAATTACAGAACATTCTTTTGAATAGTACGTTACGGGATGTGGCCGCGTGGCTTTAAAAAAGTGGTAGGCAATTTTGTTATAAATATATGATAAAACAGGGAACAGTTTGTGTTGTGACGATTACCCATCTCGTGCGGACGCGTCGGGCAACGGGCCATCGCTTGGGAAACCGTCCCACTGACACAGTTGGCTCGCTGCACCGCGCCCGAACTGTTGCAACGGCAGGAAGCTCATCCGAACAATGATGCCGCACCCAGGGCTATTCATGTAGGGATAGGTGAGTCCGGACCTTTGATCAGATTCCGCATAATGCTACCAATGTTTCCCGATATCTGCGGAAACTGAAATTCTCACCAGGGCTCGAACAGTTTCTTTCTTTCTCTTCTTTACAGAACACCTATAATACACGAACAGCGCAACCTTTGAGTCACTGGTGCTGGGTGCCACCAAATACAAATCTACCCAATTATATCGTCTGCATGACCTTCTTAATTAATAAACTTAGTGGGTAATTACAACGGAAAATCTAAAGATCAATGACAAGAACGCTCTGAGAGTTTAGAAAATAACTTTACGGCTAGGGTTGTCTTGACACCGTGTCTGGTGCATGGACACGCTCTCTTGTTATGAATACAGTCATTAAAGCAGAGTGAGGAGCCGGATGCGCGCGCGCACGCTCCGCCGCCTGCGCAGACACGATCTGCAGACACTATACGGTGCACACGGCCGCTGAACAGCTTCAAACCGTAGTTCTTCCTTACAGGAACATACGAGTAGTTATTCAAGGAATGTACAACCTAAGTGCGCTGTAAAAATCTTGCTAGTAAACGTAAAATACTTGTCTTTTTCTGAATTATCATTGACAATTTTTTCGTAATGCTTATATAAGTCTCATATTCTCATCTCATCTACATCATAATTTCATTGTCTTCATGTCGTCTACATAGCCTAGCCCGACTGAACCAATAGACATCACAGCACATACAAATTAACATGATTTCCTCCGCTTAGCATGTTTATCAATGGAAGAAAACGTAAGAACATATTTGGCAGAACTGTAGTAAGCCGTTATCTCGTCAGTGGTTTTTCCGCAGCGAGATCTTATAATCAGTTACGCCAAAATACGTAACACCAATGTTGACAAAGAACACAAATATCACTGCTCATGTTTACTCAGATTCAAATATACTTAGTTAGTAAATAAAAGATAATGAACCGCAAAGTAAAGATATTATGCTATCAGGTGAAGTCAATGTGCTAGGACAGGTTAAGCAACAATGTTTTCGCCAGGAAATCGTCGGTTTCCTGCTTTAATTAACGTTATCAGACACGTATAAAACGATTCAAAGTTTCCGTACTTTAGAAAAAAAACTTTTGTGATACTAAATACCTTTTAGTAAGTATGTATTTATAGTTAGACTGGAAGTGAATGCTTAGTTAGTTTCAGTACTTCCGGTTAAGCCCTTTCGGTTTTATCGAACAGTTAAAACAAAATATTGTAAATCTAACCAAAAACGCGACTGTGTAATTTTGACAAGTAAATTACGAAACGTAATGATATAATATGGCGATGGCGATAATGATGAACATATCAATATTATCAATAAGTCAACAGAGTCCATTGTCCCACCATCCGACATGGCTTGCACTTCAGAGAAATGTCATTTTAATATCACATATAAACAGAAACACTGCAGGTTATGCAAGTATGTATATTTCATTGTCAAGAGTAAATAAGACTAGATACCTAAATATAATATATCTTAGTGAAAAAAAAACTGTTTTATTGTTAATTCATTAAAATTAAGCTAAGCGTTTTAATTTTCTGGTTATCAAATTAAAATGAGCGCAGTTAATGTAAAATTAAATAAGCTATGCTCGTTGCTTTCACGTTCATTTACACACTAATTACTAATTTGGTTAATTGCCGAATCTAAGCGATGTAACGTTGATCCAATTCAAACCGGAGGAGTCGATATCCCTTCCCTTTGATTCCGTTTGGACTCTTAGAAATCTTTTATAAATTAGCTTTCCTCCCGCATTCAGGTTGGATAATATACAGGTGCCGGTGCCGCAGCGCATCAATTTGAGTCTTTTTAGGGTAGCCAAAATGGCAAAAACATTGCTGAAAAAAATATTTTTAGGGGGGCACTCCGAAAACTCAGTGGTACGAGCCGAGGTTTGAAAGTCGGACTTCCGCGTACCGTACAGCGCAGCGCTCTACTCCATTCATGTAACTAATTGTTCAAAAATGATTTTTTTACCAAATATTAACATGTATATCAATCGACAGGTCTTTAAAGATAACATGGAGGTATGCTTAAACATTTTTAAACACGGTACGCGCCTGAAAAGCGCTTTATTATGTCACGATTGTATAAAATGCTATTTTGCTGCGCAAATCAGTATAATGGTTAGGTTATGGTTATTTTTTGTTGTGCCTTTAAATACTAGCCATTTTGTAATATTTTGTTTATATTGTTCATATGTTCTAACCTAACCTAGGCCAATTAGCATAAATAGTACATGTGTTACGAGATGTGCAGTTGTGTACATATGGTGAACAGTTCATACTTCAAGCGCGACTCGAAGTATGGAATGACAGGCGACAACGTAAGATATGCTAGTCGGCCAGATCTGACAAACTGTGTATGGCGGAAATCAATCGCGGATTTGTCTTCGAGCAAATGCGTATGACTAATGACTTAGCTATTATCTAGTGACTAAATACTGTTGCATTCTGAAATAACCCCGCTATCATGTCAATTACAGAAGCAGCGCAACTAGGCCGTCACGCGATAAATGTGACAAATATTTCTATTCAGGCGGCACGAGAAACGGTGGATTATTTATGATATTTGTCGTTCTTTTTGTCGTTCCGGAGATTCATTTTTCGATATACAAATACTTTCTATTTTCATTATTGAACGAGTTGTTTTTTTATTTTATAGTCGCAATTCAATTACTAAGTACCTACCTACTCATAAACTTTTACAGTAAATACCTAATTTTCGATTGTAGCAAAAGTATTTCAACTGCCAAGTCTCTCTCAAGTCCATTACAAATGTTACTATCTCCAACATTTGCGTTTCCTGGTTTCATCCTCAGCTACTGCTTCGGAGACGGAGGATCGCATGTGATATTATCATCTCCTTCCGATCAACTTTTCTCTTTTGGACTTAGGTTTCCTCCCAATAATGTCTTCAATGGGTTTCCTAACAATACGATGTTCTTAAAAGAAGAAGTTCCATTGGACTCAATATTGGGAGGAAAAGAAACCTAAGTCCAAAAGAGGAACGTTACTCGAAAAAGTACTTCCTAATGCTCAACAATTTAATTAATGTTAATTAACATGCTAATGCCTAATAGTTAGCGCCCTTTCTCACCTTTTTTTGCTAATCACTTAAGTTTAAAGATGACAGTGACAAGTATTCAGACGTCTACCAGAGAAAGCCTCATGTGGGTCGAAAAATTATATCTTATACTCGTAGCCATCGGATCGGTCATCAAAACGTAACGACAATTTGAGGTGACCTCTTTCGCCTCACGCCATCTGTTCGTGTCAGCCGCGCCGCGACGCGGGCGACACACGCCGCGGAGAAAGGCGACCTTTGGCGCATCTTCGTTGTGTAACCTGCGCTTGCGCTTGCAGCCGCTTGTTTATAGAAATCCGGCGCGTTTGCTTGGACATCAACGCAACAATGATGTGTTAATTGCTAGCTTTAGCCGTGATGCTCGTGATTGTGCTAATGTCGTACTCAGGTCAAACGAGCCTTAGTAATTGGAGGTAGATGGCGCTTTCGGAACTTACCATGAGATAAATTTAACACTCGATATCCCGCCATGATCAAGTCAACATCTTCTATACATATAATAAAGCTGAAGAGGGTCGAAAGTCTGTACATGGAAGATAATCAAAAAAAAGTTGGCTGGGGATACTTAGAATCGATAACAGAACACGTTCCAACAATTTTTAGAATTTTTGTCTGTTTATCTGTTTGTCTGTTTATTTGACCGCGCATCACGTGAAAACGGCTGAACAGATTTTGATGAAATTTGGTATAGAGATAGTTTAAGTCCCGGGAAAGGATAATATATAGTTTTAATCCCGAAAATCAACCCTGGTGGGGGCGAAAATGGGGTTGAAAGTTTGTATGGAGAATTTTTAACCGCTGAAACGATTTAGATAGAAATGAGTATGGAGATAATTTGAGTCTCGAGAAACGTCATAGAAGTTGGTATGAGGAATTTTTTACCGCTTAACTGATTTAGATGAAAATTGGTATAGAGATAGTATGGATCTCGAGAAAGGACAAAGAATAGTTTCATCTTCAAAAAAGCCCCCCCCCCCCCCCATCTTACTTTCGAAACGTAGGTCCAAAAAATTTGAAAAAAATAATGGAATTGAAGCCTGAAAGGTACTCTCAATAAAAACTATCTATACATATAATAAAGCTGAAGAGGGTCGAAAGTCTGTTCATGGAATATATTCGAAAAAAAGTTGGCTGGGGATACTCAGAATCGATAACAGAACACGTTCCAACAATTTTTAGAATTTTTGTCTGTTTATCTGTTTATCTCGGAAATTATCCCTTAAGCGGATGCAAAAGGGGTGGAAGTTTTCATGGGGAAGAACCAACCAATAACCGCTGTTCGTATTTAGATGAAATTTGGTATTGAAATAATTTGTAATTTTTTGGTCAAGGTGGTTCATATTTATTTATAACATGTTACCCGTCGATGCTTTAAATTTACCTTTACCCGCTCTTAAGAAATATTTGAAAATGTCATGAATGTCAAAGGGTTATTGCAGGTTCGAGGACTATATATGACGGACAAAGATGCATGGCCCAAACCAAAAAAACTACTACAAAATCATCTAACATTTATAGGACACCGTTTAGGTAGGAAAACATATCAAACGTTTTGTGAAGCAGTCAGATTAGGGTTTATTTTTCTTTATAATTAAACAATAGGTACATTATCTGTCTCTCAAGCTGTTTTGATATGTCTTCTTGAAGAACTACGCATTATTTAGTATCTTTAAGATCTAATAATGTAGGTATTACTGTTTTGAAAAAAATAAGTCCCGTCGAGTTTCTTTTCGGTCATAATACTTCTTGGGCCAGAGGTGTAGGCTTAGAACCGGTGGTAGATTTGGAACGAAGTTCCTTCTTGGACGGTTCGCGGATGGGGGGCTAGGCGAAAAAAAGTCCCGTGACCGTCACGAAAATACGTCACGTCACGAAAACGCGACACCCATACGATTGAGAAACATGTAAAATGGAATGATATAAAAATAAATAAAATAGAATAAAGTGAAGTGAAGTGTAGTGAAAAGTGAAAGTGAGAAGTGACAAAGTGAAAAAATTCGAGAACCCAAAAGTAAAAAAAAGTCAAAAATGATAAAAAGGCTAAATTTCTAAATTTCAAAAATTTCAAGTACTTCCAAAATTTCCAAAAATGTCCAAAATTTCCAACATTTCCAAAATTTCCAAAATTTCCAAAATTACCAAAGTTACCAAAGTTACCAGTTTCCAAAATTTCCAAAATTTAAAAAGAACAAAAATAATTAAATCCACAAAATTTACGAAAAAGTCTAAAATTAAATAACATAACTTCCTTCCAATCGAGTGTTCCACGACACTCACGTATTTTATTTTTATCCGACGTTCATTAGTGCATTGTAATATGCTTACATTGAAGAATAAATATCTTGATCTACACCAATATCATAAATCCTCTATTCCGCGTTCGGAACCGTACGTATCCTATATCAATCTCACCCAAGAGCAACTTAGTAAGTTTGAGCGCATCCAGAATGTCGCTATTCGGTTCATTTTTGGGTTACGCAAATATGACCATGTTTCTCACTTCAGGGCTAAGCTCAAGTGGCTCCCTATTCGTCTTCGTCGTAACTCCCATGTTCTGTCCCTTCTGTACAGTATTCTATTCAACCCCGCAACTCCCCATTACCTCAAAGAGCGTTTCAGTTACCTTCGTTCGGCTAGATCCGCCCAAAACCTGCTTCTAAATGTCCCATCCTCTTCGTCAAAAGTATATAATAGTTCCTTTACCTTTCAGGCCATACGTTACCTCTAGAAATAAGGCGTGCAAAATCCCTAACTATTTTCAAGAAACACCTTAAAGAGTATTATCTATCTCTCCCTTAACACAAATGTTTGCTGACTGTATTTTTATTATTTTATTTTTATTTACTCTGTGTATGTAGTATATGTATGTTTATTGATTATTTTATTTGTGTATGTTTATGTATAATTAAGCTATTGTATTATATGTTATTTGTTATTGTTTACTGGATTTTCACTGTTTCTTTTGCCTTGCACCTACTCATACAATTATTTTCGACTAGATTTCCGCTACCCTAAGGTTGTCTGGAAGAGATCGCTCTCTAGCGATAAGACCGCCTGTTGACTGCCTCTACTTTTAATCTGTGTACTGTACTGTTATATGTTATTGAGGTGTGCAATAAAGAATATTTGTATTGTATTTGTATTGTATTTGTAATTACCACCATTATTACAACCAGTAACGTAACATCAGTGTATTATCTGTGACAGTGTGGTAAAAACGTATGAAAATGCATTACCTACGGTAACGTAATGAAAATTTATTGTTCATGGCGGTGTAATGGCGGTCATTCTAATGGTTTCAATGGATTTTTAATATGTGTGTAGGTAAAGCAGTGTATGCTTCTGTACATAATTAGGCCTTATTACGTAACAGTTACATAAACTACTATTTATCTCTTTTTAGGGTTCCGTAGTCAACTAGGAACCCTTATAGTTTCGCCATGTCCGTCCGTCTGTCCGCGTTCTTGCTCAGTTACTGTTCGCACTAGAAAGCTGAAATTTGGTGAGGCCTGATAAGAACTTTCAATAAAAACTATATTGAATAAAATCGGTTCAGCCGTTTTTGAATTATCAGTCAAAAACGCATAGTGAAAGGTAGTGTTGAATACTTAAATGACGTAAGCGCCGCCAAATATCCCTTAATAAACGACCTTTTGAACGGATGTTTTGTAACAGGGCGGCATCTACGAAACTACACTGAGCATCGCCCGACATGCTCTTGGCCGGTTTTTTTTTGCATTGTTATCCCGGAATGATTTCCCCTTAAGGATTACTAATTCCAATTCAAGAAAATCGCCAGCCAGGTTATACGTAGTATATAAAAATTCACAAATAGAAATAAAATCATTTCTGCATTTGTGACCCCCCCCCCCAATTTCAACCGCGCCTGTTCTTACCTTTCATGCTTAGACTGATTTGACGGGAGGATCGATTTGGATGATATTTGCCGTGGACATGAACGTATAAATACAAAAGTGGTCCTGTATCGTCCCATATGCACCTACTACTCTCTATGTCGTTTAAATCATGCAAAAAAATATGATAAAAAAAGTATTAATTTTTGAGTGTAGTTTCATTTAGTGGTAATTGTAAAATATTTTATTAGGACTACTGTCCTCTAGCGTATCCATCTGTCAACTTTACTTCAAGTTCCGCCTCCAGGGTAGCGGGAGAGAAATTAGGGGTGAAATAGCCGCTAACTGACACAGACCGAATTCCACGCGGGCGGAGCCGCGGGCACAGCTAGTAAGTCAATAAAAATGAAATATAACTATGGCGCGAGTAACAATAATAAGGTCTCTGTATTGTGTATCCATAAAGATACATCGTTGATAGTTTATGTGTGAGTAATATGGGAGCTCATTATCATTCACGAGGCGTAATCGCAGTGATGATTGTTCACAAGGTAATCAACTTTGACTTACTACGTTTCACATATTTTTTAAAGTCTTCTTTACTCGTCTATACTCCATTGCTACAACCTTCAAAGGCTCTATCACTATATGTGTTAACATATATTTTGCTATCTCTAGCTTCTGCCCGCCTTTCGGGAAGATGTCTACGATAAAAATAAAAACTAGTTTATGCCCTTGAGGTCTTGTCCTTGCTCGGGACATAAACTAGCTATCTCCATACCTAATTTCATCTTAATCACTTCGGTTTAATAAGTGCTAACCAGCTTTTGCCCGCGACCTATAGTAAAATACATGCGCATAAAATTGAAAATATAAAAGAAAGGGTTTTAAGAATCCCACAGAGCCCTATCGATCGGCCCAGCCGATTGGCGGGCCGGGGCCGGGTGGAACAGGTCCGCGGCCGTCGACCCGCGCCCGCGCCGGCCCTGCGCGCACGCATGCGTAATGCGACTTCCGCCGACTGCGTAAGTTCCCATTGGCTGACTTACTACAGACCACAGTAAGGTGCCCGAGACAGGGATCGGAAACCGGTTCTATTTTCAAAACGTTCTCGGTTCAATAACCTAGACCGTTCTCTGAAGCGTTCTCGTTCTCGGTTACCGGTTAGAACAATGTTTTTAGGAACGAACATTTCCCGAACGAACAGTTCCCAAAAGAACGATCTAAAACGTTCTTTCAATAGCGCTCTTTGTTCTGGTTACCGGTATTTACAATGGTTTTGGGAACGAACATTTGTAAGCTCGTATCGTTCTCAAGGAACGTGAAAAGAACCGTTCTTTCGATAGCGTTCGACTTTGGAACAAACATTCGCTGTATCGTTCCCGAGGAACAATATTAACCCGTTCTTTTGAATTCAACACAAATGAAATAAGTCGTCATCGCCAACCAATGAGCGTTAGTTATTTCAGTGTATGCCTCAAGTTAAGTACCTACGAGTATTTTCGTTTTACTAGGCAGCGACGTCCATTATTAGTTCGAACTTAGACGTGAACTAGCGTGGAGGTTGGTTTGGTTGAGATAATTTTATTGGCTGATTGCTTTTATATTGGTTGTGAAATACAAACTGCGTAAGAACTTTTTGTGCTGCTGCACTGCGTCGAGAAACCTGGTCCATGTGAAGTAAGTAGGTATTTATATCAAAATAAATTTTATACTTTCATAAAATATCCGAGAAGTGAGTAGGTTTATGTGCGTGCGAAGACACTTTATACGTCCCTGGTCGCTCCAAGTTCAATTATATTTTTGTGTAGGTATTTATGGCGGTGGGTACTTGCTATTCCATAGTAAGCTATAAGTATCTGTTAGTAAGAAGTTAAGAACTATTAAGTATATTATTATAATCAGTGGCTGAGCGTTGATTAACTCAAACCCGATATCCATAATCCGAGAAGTGAGTGAGTAGGTAAGTACGAGTATGTGTGCGTGCAAAGCGGCTAGTGGCTTTTGCCGGAATCACAACAGGTTTGTTTCCACCTACAAAAGTTAGGGTTGAATTGTATCACATTAAGACGCGTGCCTACCTCGATAACCTTGAGCATCCGGCGTTTGCGCACCGGGGCCCCGCTTCACCGCAGGTATATTTCGCGATTCACCGCTGCGAGTTATAAGTACGGGCGTTATAGTCCAAGCGTCTGTCGCGGTTCGATCTTCTCTGTATGTTACTCGAATGAAATAAAAATACTAATCATATAATAGGGATACATATCACGCATGTTTAGAACTTTAGGTAAAGCAATGGGAATTCTGTTAATAATCATCATAATCATTTTTTTTACAATAAAAATTGAATAAAAATGAAATAAAAATGAAATGAAAATGAAATAAAAATGAAATAAAAATGAAATAAAAATATAATAAAAATGAAATAAAAATGAAATAAAAATGAAATAAAATGAAATAAAAATGAAATAAAAATGAAATAAAAATGAAATAAAAATGAAATAAAAATGAAATAAAAATGAAATAAAAATGAAATAAAAATGAAATAAAAATGAAATAAAAATGAAATAAAAATGAAATAAAAATGAAATAAAAATGAAATAAAAATGAAATAAAAATGAAATAAAAATGAAATAAAAATGAAATAAAAATGAAATAAAAATGAAATAAAAATGAAATAAAAATGAAATAAAAATGAAATAAAAATGACATAAAAATGACATAAAAATGACATAAAAATGAAATAAAAATGAAATAAAAATGAAATAAAAATGAAATAAAAATGAAATAAAAATGAAATAAAAATGAAATAAAAATGAAATAAAAATGAAATAAAAATGAAATAAAAATGACATAAAAATGAAATAAAAATGACATAAAAATGAAATAAAAATGAAATAAAAATGAAATAAAAATGAAATAAAAATGAAATAAAAATGAAATAAAAATGAAATAAAAATGAAATAAAAATGAAATAAAAATGAAATAAAAATGAAATAAAAATGAAATAAAAATGAAATAAAAATGAAATAAAAATGAAATAAAAATGAAATAAAAATGAAATAAAAATGAAATAAAAATGAAATAAAAATGAAATAAAAATGAAATAAAAATGAAATAAAAATGAAATAAAAATGAAATAAAAATGAAATAAAAATGAAATAAAAATGAAATAAAAATGAAATAAAAATGAAATAAAAATGAAATAAAAATGAAATAAAAATGAAATAAAAATGAAATAAAAATGGAATAAAAATGGAATAAAAATGAAATAAAAATGAAATAAAAATGAAATAAAAATGAAATAAAAATGAAATAAAAATGAAATAAAAATGAAATAAAAATGAAATAAAAATGAAATAAAAATGAAATAAAAATGAAATAAAAATGAAATAAAAATGAAATAAAAATGAAATAAAAATGAAATAAAAATGAAATAAAAATGAAATAAAAATGAAATAAAAATGAAATAAAAATGAAATAAAAATGAAATAAAAATGAAATAAAAATGAAATAAAATAAGAATAAAATAAAAATAAAATAAAAATAAAATAAGAATAAAATAAGAATAAAATAAGAATAAAATAAGAATAAAATAAGAATAAAATAAGAATAAAATAAGAATAAAATAAGAATAAAATAAGAATAAAAATAGAATAAAAGTAGAATAAAAATAATATAAAAATAATATAAAAATAGAATAAAAATCGAATAAAAATAGAATAAAAATAGAATAAAAATAGAATAAAAATAAAATAAAAATAAAATAAAAATAAGTATTTGCTTAAAATGAAAAATTCACACTTAAAATGTAGAATGTGAATTAAAATAAGTTTAACCCTTTACCGGGCAAGACTGCCGACTAGCCGACTAGTCGGCAGTCAGGTGGCCGACTAAGTCGGCTAGCCGACTATGGTCTTCGCCTAAGTTCGGGAGTAATCGGGAACGTTCGGGTCGCCTAATACGCTGCGGCACGTGGTGGCGTTCAGGTTTTGACTAGTTTTGTTTACCTTTCCGAGATTTACTTGTTGCTCCGGTAAAAAATAGGAAACAAATCGTAATTGTAAATAATTAAATAAACAAGTAGTGATCTTTATGAACATTATGTTTAAAATAAAGAAATTTGATTAAATGATGGTAGTTTTTTTTATATCCTTATTTTTTTGGAAGATCTAGGCAGCCGACTATTCGGCTCATTTTGCCGACTAGTCGCCGACTATAAATGTGGCCAGATAGTCGGCTTTCCCGACTAGTCGGCGACTAGTCGGCACATCTCTACTTACTACTAATATGTTTTTTGAAATGGCATTCCATGCTTTCTTATTATTCTATGGCCCACACCATCTCGTTTACCTTGCTGTATCGCTTCATATATGTATAGGTCGTATATTGCTGGCCTAATATTACAGGGTTCTATGTTAGATTTTGAGGATAGTTAAATTTAGACTTTCAATAGAGGTTCAAATTTCAATTCGATTATAGTAAAACATGCAACCCTGTAATATTGGGCAAACGACATTAAAGCACGCTTGACATACGGAGTTATACACTATACATACAGCAAGTAGGTCTAAAGTGTTATAAAAATAATAATTCACTTATCATGATGTTTATTTTCACTCCACTTTGACATCTAATAATATATAATGATAACATTAGCAGGTGTCTAAGACTTAAAAAAAAAGCGCCGTGACGATGCGCTCGAGTCTCTCGACCCATGCAAAGTAACAAACAGCCATCACAGCATTTTGCCATTGGAAATTGAACCGTATTTCATCTACAGCGGCTTCGATCATTTCGAAGCGCGCGAATATCGAGCGCGTGGATTCGGAGGAATGTGTGCTTTATGAACAAGGTAGACGATTTAAATTAGCACGCAGTAAGCTATAAGGGAAGCCCTTATATAAGGCTAACACTTATAAGCGATATGTAAGGTTTGGTGAGCGGATGATAAGGGTTTCGTAAGGGTATTGGGATAGCGCTGCTAGCCTTTATATAAGGGCTTTAAAAGCAATATGAAAGGGTATCGTCGGGGAAAGGGTATGGTTAGTTAAGCCTTATGCAAAACCCATACAAAACCCTTTATAAGGGATAGCGGGCCGGTCCCTGGTATATATACATATAAAGGGTATTCCGCTAATATTACAAAGCACACATTGTCGTGCAACATGCTCTAGTTAAGAAGCAGAGATGGGCATTATTCGAATATTTTTTTATTTAAATAATCATTCGAATAAACAAATTATTCGTCGTGAAATTATTCGCGAATAATTTATTCACGAATAAATAATTCGTCTGCCCTTTCGAATAATAAATGATTTATTCGTTATTTTATTCGAATAAATAACACGAATAATATTTTATTACACTTTTAGATTTGATATTAAACTGCAACTCTAACTTATTTTTGGGTCAAGGAAATGTATCGCAGGTAGCCAGCCTGAAAGTGACGGATATATGAAAGAGCGAGTAAACCACATAACTAAACTTTCTTATCAATTTTGTACCAGTTTACTCATATTTATTTCGTAGTTATTAGTCTTTTGCATAGTTCGGTCTAAACTAGTCGCATCATAAATAATCTCTATTATTTACTTTTATGAAAACGAATTTTGTTAATGATTATGACGATAATTTTCAGTGCAGTAGATACTATACGATATATACGGACTTGAGTGAAAAAAGTGATGCAGTACTAGAAAATAACATGAAATTATAATTAACTATAATTATACTAAGTGACAATTTCTTAAAAAATATTTCTATAATTTAAACGAAAAAAGTGTTGTAGCGACCTATGTTGTTGGTTGGTTACCTAAAACTGCCAAAATAAAAGGACTATCTCAGCGTGGCACTTGGCTCATCACAGGTGTGACCCCACAGGCTACACTAACCGCTTACCATCGGGCGGGCTGTATGCTTGTTGGCCACTAACATGATATTTTTTTAAAGAAAATATAACGTATTTTTATTATACACTCAATACATAGGTACTAGTTTAGTGAAGAGCTCATGACAATTGTCAAAAAAAGCGATAATCCAAGAATTGTCGATATTTTTCGACAAAAGATTAGGCTTGTGTTGTAGTTTCGGGACAATTGTCGTGATCTTCGAGACTTAGAGATCTTCTATTCTTTAAATATCGTGCTGGTGGCAAAGAAGCATGCCGCCCGCCCAATGGTAAGTGGTTTCAATAGCCTGTGGACGCCTATGAAGTCAGTAAAACATGACATATGTCACGTATGTCAGCGTGGTGAATTAGAGGTCAGGTCGCCTATGGTTAGTAACTACTAAGATAAAACATTATCTAGTTGGAAAATAATATTTGGGATAGAAAACCGCCAAATAGTTATTTTAACTGCCCTACCACATGAATACTTTATTCGCCGCCGCCGATAGTTTATTTTTAAATTATTCGAATACGAAAAATTCATTCAGATGAATTATTCGAATAAAAAAAATATTCGAATGAATTATTCATGGAATAATTTATTCGACGAATAAATACTGTCGAATGATTATTCGAAATTTTTATTCGTCATTCGCGAATAAAATAATCCCACCAAAAACATAAATGTAAAAAAGGAGAGCCAAGTTCAATACAAAAATTATGCTTGGCTGTGGGCTTCGCCGCAAAAAGAATGGAGATCTAATTGAGTGCCAAGTTCTATGCAAAATCCAAATATGTATTTATAGGAACAAAATAACATTATGAACAAGTATTAAACTCTATTTCTTTGCTTTATTGGATACCTATAACAATTGCTGTTATTTAAAAATGTGAGATCTTAAAGTAGGTTAGATTTGACTTGGCCAGTTTTTATCAGAATAAAAAAAATATTTATGTTGAATAACTTTATAAAATGACTGATGTAATGAAAACTGGCCAAGTCAAATCTAACCTACTTTAAGATCTCACATTTTTAAATAACAGCAATTGTTATAGGTATCCAATAAAGCAAAGAAATAGAGTTTAATACTTGTTCATAATGTTATTTTGTTCCTATAAATACATATTTGGATTTTGCATAGAACTTGGCACTCATTTAGATCTCCATTCTTTTTGCGGCGTAGCCCACAGCCAAGCATAATTTTTGTATTGAACTTGGCTCTCCTTTTTTACATTTATGTTTTTGGTGGGAAATCATTACTTTTTGTAAAGAAAACTAGGCAGGTATTGAGATTTAATGTTTTTTCTTGCGTTTCCGCTGCATGGTTTTCTTTTTTATGCTATTGTCTACATTCTCTTTACTTCTGTTCTGTGTATAATTATGTGGTGCCACGCGCCGCCGACGACACACCGTTGGCCGGTCGTTTAGCGTGTATCACAAGTTTTTTATATGGGGACACCACTTATTTTTTGACATAACTTTATTTTTATATTTCTGTTATATAGCAAATATAATGACACATATATTGGGATAGTTTCAAATATCTGCTTGTAACGGTTCCAACGATACAATAAAAATAAAAAAAATTGTATGGGGACCCCCCTATTTTTTATTTTTTTTTATTTTTAGATATTTTCCTACGCTTACACACAATTACCGAGCTGGATTCCAAATTTCATCCTTCTAGGTCATCTGGAAGTAGGTTAGATTTAGGTACTATATGTCAGTCAGTCAGTCAGTCAGTGCTACAATTTACGACTTTTTGACCTTCATATCTTTATAACCGTTTGAGCTAGCTTCATGAAATTTGGGCATCTAGATGTCCTTATGGATATAATTAAACACACGTAGTTTTATGTGTTTACGTTAAAGAGGTTTTGATTTATAGAAGGGCCAAAAGTGGCACCAAGTGGTTCGTGTAATATACACTCGGCGCTGGCTAGCAAGTTCCTTTGCTCGAACTTGGCTTGACACTCTGCCGCGTGTCTAGATTTATTCTTATTCGTTTTTTGTATTCGAATAATTTTTGACCATCTCTAAATTAGAACTATACATTTAAAAGAACCGGCTTAGTGCGTGTAACGTATAATGGAGGGTTCCGTTCCTTCAACGAAATAAGGAAAGATAATTATCAAAAAGTCGTATCTTCCTACGGAAGAAGTTTTTTTAGAAATAGCTCGAAAACGCCTCAACCGATAATATTAAAAACATTTTAATTGAAAGATGTATTTTCTCTTTTATTTTTGCATATCCAGTTCAAAGGATACACAAGTGTCCATAAGATTATGTCTGAAAATATTGGCTAAATCAAAAAATCTTCTGACAATCTTCAACGTTATTTTCACTACAAAACTAGATATCGGCATGAAAAATACGTCTTATGGTTTCCGTCTAGGGTTTGCTCCCGGTACTCGTTTTCTATACAAATCCAGTACCGGAACCGGGAATTCCCGGTTCTCGCCATACAAAATCAGAACCAGGAGCATTTCCTATTTCCGTCGTTTCCGAGTACAATGGCTGTGACATACGGACGGACGGACATGACGATAATAAGGGTTCTGTTTTTGCCATTTTGGCTACGAAACCCTAAAAATGCCATTAACATAGCAATTATATGCACACATCAAAGAGGTTGAAATAAGAACGGCGAAACTCATCTAGGGGAGTCGGCGTAACAGCTAATTTGGTTGTGTTGACCGGGCACAAAGCGCAAGAGGACTGACAGTAGCTCTTTGGCCGTTGTAGAGAAATAAGTGTAAAAAAATAGCATAAGAATTGCAAGACCAATAGTGAAGTGACAAACTATTTGGCGCGTTATCGATAGTGAATATTTGCCTTCCTATAGCTTTAGGAGGAGTTTGGTTTACGTCACAGATCAGCAATGCCCATGTGCGAGCGGTAGGACTAGATATGGTGTTTGACCTAAGATGCTTGTATATCACTCTTGCGCTTTGCGCCCCGTTAGCGCCAGTGTCAATTTGAGATTTGTGGAGTTAACATTATCATAAAATGGGTTTGTAACATCATTTTGTGCCATAAATTGGTGCAATAATTAAGAAAATACGGAATGGTAACATATACGAGCGTATTATACCAAAAATAACATACTAGAATAATATTAAGAATTATTCGCCAATGCAGTACAAAGAGGGCAATAGTGATGTAACATATTGATTGGCGGCATGTCGATATGATATGTACTTTTCAGAGGCGAATTCTATGAAACTCGTGTCATGTTTCTAGGTCCTATTTTCGATTTAAGCTGAGGGTGATCTGTCAGTTTTTAAGTAACAGAATCATTTTATATAAATGGATGAAGTAGGTATATCATGAATTCATGACAATAGTTCCAAAAATACTCATTAATTATACAAACCTTTGTTACAGTTAGTTCCTACGTAATGCTAATTGATTATAATGATTATTCAGATTCTCTAATCAAAGTATCTATGAAAGTATCGACCTGCACCCCAACGCTATTAGCACAGATATCTGACAGGTAAGACATTTATTTGTCAAATATACTGACACGAGTGGTTTTCATATATAATGACGTTTATTTCCAGTCTATAAGGACCAGAGACAAGCTAAAACCACTTTAGTCTTTGGTTATATCATTTCTATGGATACGGGAACATAAAAAAGACAAGGTCCTAAATACAACACGTGCAACAGACGTTACACCCACACAAGCGCTAACACACACCTTGCTGATATTCATAAGCTGTAAGCATTTTCAAAATATAATAACCCTTTTGGCGGTTGTTTATTAAATATTTCTAACAATTCGAACGATTAAACGTTGTAATATTTCATATCTTTACACAGTCATAGCGAGGTGATATAATATGATAAGATAACGATATATATTATTTTTACATATTTTAAATTATTATCTGACTCTGTAAATATCGATATGAGTTACTCATATCCCATCACTTTTATTAGCCATTTCTGTCACTTTAGACAACAACATGTCAAACGTACTGACACGGTCGATTCCTATAGAAACCATAGACAAGGACGCCTCTATCCTAAGATCGACTAACGCACTAAAGAGGCTGGTTCTCTGTGTTACATACTATTATTGCCTTTATACTTTGCCGTGGACGTTCAAGATATAATGATGCGTTCATATTCATAATCATAATAAATGAGACAGGTGCATGCAGTACTGAAGATCGAGTAGATGGTAACCACGGCGAATTATAAAACGACATATTGGTCTCTGCTCTAGTACTCCCACACAAGCGCTGATACTGATACACACCTTGCTGATATTCATAAGCCCTTTAAGCATTTTAAAAATATAACAAGACCCTTTGGCGGTTGTTTATTTAATATTTTGAACAATTCTATAAGCGTTGTAATATTTCAGATGTCTGTAAAATACATAGCGGGATGATACGATAAGATAATGATGTTAATTATCTGCCCATATTTTTAATTATTATATTTTAGAAATATGGATATGAGTTACTCATATTCCACCACTATTAATATGGATGGTATAGGAAGGATGGAACTCTCTTCTAGGAAAACGGTCGAAAAAGTGTCCAGCGGTAAGCACTAAACAATAGTTCCAAATATCTTCGGGTGGCGCTAGGTATAGTTCAGCATTTGAAATGAATTACCGATATTTAATACTTATATGACTTCGTAAATAAAATTAATATTCAGTGTTTTTCATCTCCGCAAATAATTATTTTGGATTAAATTTTTTTTAATTTCAAATTAATTTAATCAAATTTAATATAATTGTGGCGCTATCAGTTTATCGCCTTTTGACGGACACTTTTTCAAGCAATAGGAGAACACAATTAATAAGACATGCATTTTTTGAGCAACATATTATTTGCTGACGCTGCAATGCAAAGGACACTTGGATTTAGGTACGTGTTTCACGCGTGGGTACTGCCTATTTAACTGTCTCTTCTGTGTCTGTTACTCAATAACAAAAATGTTTTTGAGAAATTTTGTTAAAAAAATAATGGTTACGTATTTAAAACAGTAATTAGGAATGGAAAGTGGTACCGTCCCGCTTTGATTTTAAGTTTTGAACCATTAGAGCACTGAGAAACTGCAGAAACTGGCATGATTTTAATTTTAACAATCGAGCTCTCAGTTAAACAGGTTATATTTTGGACGTAATATCACGTGCAGGCGCTGAGGGCACGACTTTCCGTGCGCGTGATTTGACGTCTTTGGCGGTCAAAGGGTTAAGGTATTTTCGTTGATATTCTCGAAAGATCTTGTCAGTATTAACGCTTCGGCGGCCATCAAACGACTGATTCAATATAGGTCCTGGAATCTATATTGAAGGCACAAGATCGTGTGCCTGGTACCATATCTATATGGACTGTAAGCCAGAAAAAAAATTTAACAAAAATAAATTAATTAAAAACATGTCGAAATGACCTCCAAATTACAAATAGACTTATTGTTAGTTTCCTTAGGTAACTCGGATTTAAAGTAAATCCGAGTAATATATCCGAATAGACTTACCATTAAAAATAAAACTACATATAAACTAGACTAATACTAAAATCTAAAACATACTTCCAAATAAAAAATGGGCTCCAAGTCGGATCCGATCGGTAGGGTGCCCAGAAGGCTGGCGGCATTGCCGCGTTGGACGGCAATACCGATGCGCTGGGCAAAGTATGCCCCAGTATAGTTAGTTATACATACATAGGCTAATTTTTTTTTTGTTTAAAGCGACTTATAGGATTTCAGCTCTGGGTTTTTGTAACAGACATTTTTTCGAAATCTACAGCCCGAATTAATTGAAAACCACTACCATGGCGTTTTTTATGAAAAATGTTACCGCTATCTTGAATTTCTAAACAGACATTGTTTCGGAATTTACACACCCGAGTTAGTTGAAAATGACTACCAAGACGATTTTGACAAAAAATTTCCATATCCGCCATCTTGGATTTTTAGGACTTTATTCTCGAAATCTACATCCCCGAATTGATCAAAAACTGCTACTATAACGATATTGACGAAAAAAGTGTATGACCGCCATCTTGGATTTCATAACAGACATTATTTTCGAAAACCACATACCCGAATTAGTCGAAAAGTACTACCATGACGATTTTGACAAAAGTTCTCCATTTCCGCCATCATGTATTTTAAAACAGACTTTATTTACGAAAACTACATACCCGGATTAATCGAAATTGACTACCATAACGATTTTGATGTAAAAACTTTAAAAAGTGCATGGCCGCCATCTTGGTTTTAAACAGATATTATTTTCGAAATCAACACACCCGAATTAGTTGAAAATGACTACCGTAACGATTTTTACAAAAAAGTGCAACGAATTGGAAATATAAACCATCTTCGTGTGAAAAAGAGACAGTGCGAGGCGGTGTCGATATCCATGCGTTGGCGCCTACAAAAGAATACGGTGGCCTTGGCAAGGCCGACCTGCGATCGAGACGGGTGCGCGGCTAAGAACGTTTAATAAAGTTCTTGAGAACGTTTTACATTCCGTTCCTGAATGATTTTGTTCTTTGGGAACGTTTAAAATTCCGTTCTTTAAAAGATTTTGTTCTTTGGGAACGTTTCAAATTCCGTTCATAAAAGATTTTGTTCTTTGGGAACGTTTCAAATTTTGTTCTTCAATATCGGTAACCGAAATGATTTTGTTCTTTCGGAACGTTTTTAAATCTGTTCTTCTTGAGTACCGGTAACCGAAATGATTTTGTTCTGTTAGAGAACGTTCCCGTAATAAACCGATATATAGTATGAACGAAATAAAGATCGGGTTCCGAACGATAATGAACGGTATTTTGGGAACCGTTCCCGATCCCTGGCCCGAGATATCCGTAACAACTTTGTGTACCCAGAGCGCTCTTATACTAGTTCTTTGCGTCCTCGACTCGGCCCTGATATTGAAATGGCGTCGCGCACACATGCACGTAATTACTGGCTCTTTAATATAATCGCCGCTTCAATCAAAAGACAACTCATTTTTTTAATGATATTTATTTTGGTTTGCCAAATCACACTCCCTCGTCATTAGGTTTACCAAGGTCTTCCAAACAAATCAGTTTCATAATGGTAAATAATTATAAGAACAGGTTTTTACGTTCTGAGTTTTAGGTGTTCCATAAGAAACCAATTTTATTTAAGCACCATCTAGATACGTAGGAAAAATAATAGAGTTATGACCGTAACGTCCGTAACCTTAGCATTCCTAGGCAGGAATATATGTCCTCTATCTTGGCCTTGTTGTCTGTCACAATCGGTTCAAGATCTCGGACTGTTTCACTGTCAGCTGTAGACGGCTTTTCCGCGTCTATTGTTGCTCGCGAGCTGTGCCACCTGGGAGACTATAGCTACTTATTAGTTAACGACTCGCAATGACGCTTCAAATGAAAACGTATTGTCAATCAAGGTCTGTTAATATTACATCTGATTAAGACATCAAATGCTACAAAAAGACCCGACAGGAGGGGCATAGACAGGATGGGCTGAGGTTTCCGTTTTAGTGCTTATAGTTCCGCCATGTCTGTCCGTCCGTCCTTCCGTCTGTCCGCGATCTAACATAGTGATTGTTAGTACAAGAGAACTAAAATTTGGCGTATGTGTATCAATCGCGCCGACAAAGAGGTAAAATAAAAAATTTCGCTTCTACCCTATCGTGGGGGTGTCGTTAAATCTAAAACTTTTTTTGGATAAACCGAATAGTTTCATAAATAATAGCCCGCCCTGTAACTTGTGAACTGTGGGTCCAAAAATTATGGAAAAATTCAGAAAAGTGAGGCCCATAAGTACTTTCAATTAAAACTATATATTTAATTAAGCAGGACCCGGGGTATGTTCTTAAACTACGTCCGGACTTGAGTATGTCCTTAAACTACGGCAAAAAGAGAGGTATGGGCACAGCGAATGGCATCTCGCTAAGTGTGGTAGGTCACGTTCAGCGAATGTCATCTCGCTCAAATCTGGAGCAGAGCCCGACTGGGGAAGTACCTCCACCTTACAGAAAACCACAACCAAATAGCACTAGACCCTACTCATAGTGTTGTATTCCTGCTAGTGAGTAAGGTTGCCAAAGAGCTCAAAGAGGACCCAGTTTGTTGACGATGAGGGACCTTCTCGTTCCTTTAGCCGTCAACACAGTGAATCCTCCTTTTTGTAAAGGGTCGGCAACGTACATGTGACTCCTTTGGAGCTGCTTACCATCAGGCGGGCCGTATGCTTGTTTGCCACCGTCGTGGTATTAAAAAAAATCGGTTGAGTCGTTTTTGCGTTATAACTCAAAAACGCCTAGTAAAAAGGACATAAGTGCCGCATATTAAAATCAGATCATTGAGATATCGTCGGTCCACATATTGGTTAACGAAAATATTCCATTCGAGAACTCCTGCGGCCATATGTTTCATACTGCATTATGATTGAGATGGCTCGCTCTGATATATCAGTATCGCTTTAAGATGCGCACGGGCATGCAACGCACGTCCAGCGACGGCAGCGACGTGCCATCAAGCTTCCGATCCGACTTACCAGGATAACCCCACCGTCAAGGTTCACTGAACAAGGACAACGTACTCTTTATTTTATGTCTTACACAATCAGTTGATGCTACACAGGAAAAAATGCTTACTAATAAATAGATAAATGTATAAATGGACAGTCTACGAACTTTGTGAGGGTCCAAGCTTGATAGCTTTACTAGATTGCGCTGTGATGCTGTACTGTCGCCATCAGATATATCGGAGCGGCCAAGGTGGTCACAAATATTTGACCAACGCCGCCTTAGAGATTGAACCCGGATGGAGTAGCCATGTCTGTCATTTTCGATACAAAAAATGTCTGCAGATTTTTGCGGGGGAGGGGACCGTCAAATGTATGGCTATTCGTATTACGTAACGTACAAATAGCTACGTCAGATAAACGTCAGTCCATACATGTGTATGACCACTGGTCATATGTTTTCGGCAGAGGGGAACGCTTGTCAATGGCGACTCCGGTTGGTTGAAATCTCTGAGAATGCCGCCATTGTCAAGGCGACAAAGTGCATGTTCAGATATTTTTGAGTACCATGGCCGCTCTGATATATTTTATGGCGACTGTACAACCCCATACACTATGCGGTAACTCTGGTATGGCACTTTAGAGTATTCGCTATCAAATTTGGAGCCTCAAAAATTACTTAGACTGCCTCTGTAACCAATAAAGGGCTTAGGTAGCTTTTCAAATATTTTTACACTTCGACTATTCATGATTCGTGCACTTTATGACCATGATATACATACGTGTATTTGAAAGTCTTCGCTACACTTAAGCGATCTATGATCTTATTAATCGTGACCCCGTGATAGAACTCGTCATTACACTTGCAAGTCAGTGTGGGCAGTGATCAGTTACCGTTGCATTCCTCTCTGCGCCTGCGCCGGAGGCCGCGCCGTTAGCGCCGCGGGCGCGAGAAGACGCGCTTTTTGCTGGAACAAAAAATGCTGGCAAAAACGCGGTGGACATCAGGGCCGGTTATATAGATGGTGTCAATGTAAAGACTAATCTAAGGGTCTCTTTTGCGTGTCAATTTCTTTCGTGTGCTGATTCCTTGCCAGTAGGTGGTTTATGAAGCTCTGCCTTCAACTGGACACTGGTACCTGTATGTAATTCGCATTACTTCATAGTGAATCAATGAACACGAATTATTGTATATAAAGTCTGCGCTAAGATTGCTTCGATTTGGATTGAATATTGGAGCGTATTTCTCGTAATGGTATTCTAGCAACCTTAGTCTTATCAATCGGCCGCGTTTATCGTTTTCTGACACTTGACAGATTTATAAACTGCTTAATCATGCGATAGTCGCGAACATGTGCCTTTTAGAGTGTGAAGAGATGTATAGTTCTCACGCCACGCCGCGCCGGGAGCCGTACACCTTTCTCAGCCGGACGTCTACAACCACACTGTTCACTGGTCGTAAACCTTATTCTAATGATATTAAGGTCCACCGCTGGTCAGCTAACTGTTTCTGTTAGTACGGCAGCCGAGCTGGTCGTATAATCACAATAATTAACAATAATCTCATCCCGTTCGCTGACCGAGTGGCCGGAATACCTCAACTCATTTATCACATCGAGCTTGGTTTTGATAATTAATTTAAGAGAAGTGTAGGCACCTACCTAATGTTCCTACCTATACAAGTGCTGACTGCTTAAAAAATAATATACACGGATAGGCCTGTACCTGGTATATAACAAGGTACAATTTCGTATTTTGGCTTCTATGGCTCTTTCCTATGTCACATTCCACGAATGCCCTTCATCAATGTCAAGAAGGCTTCATATTGAGTGCGATTATGGGTTTACCTCCTTACTAAAACTTCTATAGATCCCATTTGTCACTTGACAGTGACGTGACATAAGTATGTGCGCCAACAACACGTTTCGAAGTCGGTTTTTTTTGCTAATAATTTATAATAATAATATCGTCGTTGCGCTAGTAAATTCCGCTATGTGATCCATCAAACTGAAAGAAAACAAAACCTTATGTATAGTTTTCAGGTAATGATTTCAGTTTTCTAAAAAAAGGCACATGTCGGAATTTACAAGTGCAACGTCGAGATGCACGTTTTCCGCCAACAAACCGCCACCCTCGACTTCCGCGCTGCCGCGATTGTTCCCACGCCACCACGAGCGGCCCGAGGTCCTTTGGTGTTTGCAACCTCAGAGGGTCAACAATTATGATGTTGGATTCGACGTCCCCGACGTCCTTGGGCGTCGGGCGCGCTCGCTGGAATACTTCGGTACTCATTGCTGAAACTATTATGTACAAGTAATGTACAAATCTTTGTCTACCATGTCTGACCGATTTCTCTCGGTTGCTTAAAGATTAGCTGGAAGAGATCCCTTAAAGGGATAAGTTCGCCTTTGTAGACACTCACTATATTTTTGTTAGTCATGTATACTTGTTTTGTGCAATAAAGTGTTTTACTAACTACTACTACTATTTGTAATTATTTTTGCATTAAAGACAAGTCTATCTATTGTAACCGGCCCTGATGCCCTCGATCTGATATAAACATAACAAAATCACGTGATTCAGATGTATCGTCATTGGAAATGTCTTTTTTATATCTAAGCTATCTCGTAACGTAAAACTGCCTAAATCTATATTAACGATCTTTTTGTGCATTCCAGGTGATGCGGTGTGCGGGCTGGCTCCCGGGGCGGCTGGCCGGCTGGCGCGGCGCGCGCGCGCTGCTGCTGCTGGTGTGCTGGGCCAGCCTCTGCGTGCTGTGGCTGCCGCAGCTGCGCGCGCCGCCCGCCGCGCCGCCGCACGCGCCGGCGCGCCAGCTGCTGCAGTCCGACCCCGCCGCCTCCACGCCCGCGCCCTCCGCCACGCCCGGCGCGCCCGACGCCCGCCTCACGGAGGAACAGCTCCGGGCCGACGCCGAGCGCCAGCTGCCCTCCCTCCCGCTGTCTTACTGGCACAAGCACCGCAACGACAAGAACAAATTCTACAAATCGAAAGACTGTGCACCGTTCCCCTCCGTGTTCGACCTCGAGTTTCACAACACGTACTGGCAGACGCTTCGCTCGAGCCAGGGTGTGTTCCATCTTTACGGCGCTTATCTTGACGCTCGTAACGCGTCGCGGATCGGCCCCGCCGTGAGGTTACTGGCCGTGCACGATCGCATCAAGCCGACACTGCCCACGCACTGCCAGCTGTGGTTCGAGGAACGACCCGACCCTGTCGTCGTGCGCGTGCTCGAGTACAAGTACGTGTGGAACAGCAAGTGGGGTAACTACCGCGACGGCGTGCTGCAGCCGTACCTGCTGGCGTGCGTGCTGCCGGCGGACGTGCGCGCGCTGCGGCCCGCCGCCGTGTCGCTGGTGGAGAAGCCGTGCGACCGCGCCACCAACTGCCTGCGCGTGCACTTTGACGAGCCGCCCGACCGCAAGCAGAAGGAGTTCGCCGTCTGCGTTAAAGGGCTCGACTTCCAGCATGAGGACCTGTCCGTGCGCCTCGTCGAGTGGATCGAGCTCGTGCGGCTGCTCGGTGCCGACAAAGTCTTCTTCTACGAGCTTCAGGTCCACCCAAACATCAGCAGAGTACTCGCTTACTACCGCGCGCGGGGGGTAGTGGAGAGCACGCCGATCACGCTGCCGGGCGGGCAGCCCAACCTGCCGGGGCTGCAGCACATGTATCTGAAGAAGAAGACGACACACAAGCGGCAGATGGAGCTGGTGCCGTACAACGACTGCCTGTACCGGCACATGTACCAGTACCGCTGGCTGGCTTTATTAGACGTGGATGAAGTCATTGTGCCGCTACAGGACCCTGACTGGAGCTCGCTATTGAAACGCATAATGCCGCTAGCCGCTCCGGCGGCTGGGAAGCCACCCCGCTCTTCCTACCACGCTTCGAACGTGTACTACCTGGACCAGCTGCAGCACGCGCACACCTGGGAGCCGGGCGCGCCGCGCTACATGCACATGCTGCAGCACGTGTACCGCACGCGCAACTTCACCAAGCCCGGCCAGTACGTGAAGGCCTTCCACGAGACGGGGCGCGTGCTGTCCCTGCACAACCACTTCCCGCTGGCGTGCCTAGGCGGCGCGTGCTCGTCGTACGCCATGGACACGAAGCAGGCGCGGCTGCAGCACTACCGCGCCGACTGCGTGACGGCGCTGAGCAAGTCGTGCCAGGAGTTGCGCGCGGAGCCCGTCAGAGACGCCGCGCTGTGGCGCTGGGCCGACCAGCTCGTGCCGCGCGTCACGCGCGTGCTGGGCGAGCTGGGGCTGCTGCCCCCGGAGCCCGCGCCCCCTCAGCGGTGACACCTTGTCTAGTCAGACGCCGGCTATTGACCCGGCACCCACTAAATTAGCCACAATACGCGCCGTGCTCTAACTATATTTTTGTAAGCATTTATTTTCTATTCCTATTTATTATATTTGTAAATAATTGAGATGTAGACGGTGACGTACTCGTGTTGTGACACATTTTCGTGACTTGAAAGTGAATATTGAGATATTCGAGTATTGTGCATAAGTATTAAAATTGCGTCCGCTGGGTGGCACCGGCGGATGGACCGAACAAGTGGACTATACGTATGAGTGTGCGAGGACAGGGCTTCCGCGCGTCGCGAGAACCGTGCCGCGAGGACCGCGCGTACAGTCGAGAACAAATGTATGCCAGGCATTTTTGTATGCAATTTGATTGAGTAGTTAGGTGAATATTGCAATAGATCCTATAGTGGAATGAAAGGAGTTGAAAATAAAGAGTAATTCCTCATAATAACTTGTTTTATGCACCGTATCCTGTTTTTATTTTAACCGTATGAACGCCAAGAGCCACTAAATGGGTCGTGTGCTGTCGTGCCTGCCACGCCAGCGACCACTAAAGTGGTCATGGCGGACGCTGTCAAAGCAAATGTCTTGCTGACAGATAAAGTTTATATTCGTTATTCACTAGTCGAGATATTGGCGTGTAGGCCACGTCTTGATGCGTAAGTAGTGTTAAGTGCGTTAAGTAGGTTTACATAGTTAAAACCAGTAGCACAGAATAACTAATAGTACTACCGTACAGAAAATTCACTCCTTCACAAAAGTCAACTTTAGGTATAAAATTATACCGATACTCGCCGCCTGCAAGCAAAATTGATACTTATAACCGCGCACGAACCGTGAATCTTCTTTACGCGATGACCGAGCTGCGAGTGTCGGCACGGGTTGTCACTTGAGAAGTTTCTGTACCTACATATACCTACTGATTTATTATTTTTAAGATAAATATGTAGGAATTACAAACGTTGATTCTGTAAACATAATTTTTTTATCCGGAAATAGTATGTCTGATTCTCACGGAAGTAGGTATGCCGCAGCCGTATTCCTTTGAAAATCCTATATCGGTCAGTTCCTAATATTGTTTCTGGGCAACCAATATTATATCTTTTATACGGATTAGATCGAGGTTTAGGTTTCGAAGCCATTGTGTGTTTTCAATTTTGCGCGAGCGCCACGTGACCCGACTATTGTGCGAGCCGAGCGGCAGCCCACTGCCATACGCCTGCCCGGGAGGCGCGCTGGCCAAATGTACCTAAACTGCGTAGTGACACCCCCCTGCCAGTAGTCAAAAGAAGTATCAAAATAAAAGCCATTTTAACCTTAGTGTAAAGGTTGGATAGGCTTTGATGTAGGACAAGTATCAAGGAGAAAGACCCAATTCCTATTTGTAGCGTACGGGCAACTACAAAACTATATAATTTTAAACAAAAAAGAACCGACTTCACTTAGCATCCACCTTTCCAACCGCAAATGCTCGAGCTGCTGTAAAAAATACTCTAATCACTATAGGTGTGCCTGTAATAGTTAAAGAGTTTCCTCCATTTCTCCAGGATCCCGTCATCATATCCTGACCTGGTTATAATACAACCAACTGTGAAGTATACTCTCTTACAAACAAAAAAGAATTTTCCAAATCGGTCCAGCCGTCTTCCAATAATCGGTGAACATACATAAGCATTTGGTTTTGGAAAGGTGGAAGCTAAGTGCCGACTTCAAGATTTCGAAGGAGGAGGTTATCAATTCGACGGGATCTTTGTTTTCGCAATTTTTTTTTTTTAAGTATGTTCACCGATTATTCGAAGACGGCTGGACCGATTTGGAAAATTCTTTTTTTGGTTTGAAAGAGTATACTTCACAGTTCCCAGGTCAGGATCTGATGATGGGATCCTGGAGAAATCGAGGGAACTCTTCAACTATTATAGGCAGACCTATAGTAATTTGAGTATTTTTTACAGCAGCTCGAGCATTTGCTTTTGGAAGGGTGGATGCTAAGTGAAGTCGGTTCTTTTTTGTTTAAAATTATTTAGTATTTGTTGTTATAGAGGCTACAGAAATAAATCATCTATGAAAATTTCAACTGTTTAACTTCACGGTTTATGAGATACAGCCTGGTGACAGACGCGGACAGACGGACTGCGGAGTCTTAGTAACAGGGTCCCGTTTTTACGCTTTGGGTACGGAATCCTAAAAATAAAGTAAACTTAACGAATATGGCTGCGTTTCTAGGCAAAAAATGCATTTGACACTTGCCGAATATTATTAAAGAAATTCATTTTTCTACTGAATCAGATGTAATTAGACGATATTTTTACTAAAGATAAATATAAATAGGTAACAAGTTCATGTGTAAACATAAGCTGACAATTGAACCATGGTTGTACCTTAAGAGTGCCTAATTGCAAAGAGCCGTTAAAAGAACAAGATTTCTATTGCCGCTATAACAACAAACACTAAATAACAGAATAAAATCAATATATAAGGAGGCTGCATACAATAGACATGATTTTTTTTGCCGTTTTTATGGATAACTAGCTTTTGCCCGCGGCTTCGCTCGAGTTAAATTCGGGGTAACACGGTTCCCCTTTCCTGATTGCCCCCCGGAATGCTCCATACAAACTTCCACCCCCCATTTTAGGGAAGTGGGGGGTTAGAAAGAGACAAAAAGTAGCCTATGTCACTCCCCATCCCTTCAACTATCTCCACTTAAAAAATCACGTCAATTCGTCGCCCCGTTTTGCCGTGAAAGACGGACAAACAAACACACACATACACTTTCCCAATATTAGTATGGATGGTACGGAACCCTTCGGACTTGGCTAGTTTTATTTTTAAGTTGTCGCCGAATATACATACAGTCGGCAGCGGAAGTACATAGTAAGGGGTCAGGGAGGTCAAAATAATGTTGGCACGAGTGTACTCGTATAGTAAGAATGTAGTTTCGCATCTTTTTAAAGTTTTATGCTTCTGTCATATAATTTGTTTTCTGTGTAGTTAGAAGCACCGCCTACAATCTTTCTGCTTGGCCCTAAGGTTGACTGGTAGAGAATGCCTCATGGCATTAAGTTCGTCTTTTGTACGATAAGTTTTCTTTTTGTGCAATAAAGATTAAATAAATAAATAGTGATGGAAACAAGAACGTGTCAAGATCTTCTGAACACCTCACCCGCTGAGCTACTTCTGATGCTGACTGTACTGAGCGACGGTACGTCTCTCAACTCAACGGGATGACTTGTTTCAGATTCTACACTCATCTTAGGTTTAACGTATAGGTGTAGTGCAAAATGTTTTTCCACGGGCCAGGCAAAACTCAATCTTGAACCAATGGCATAAACACTTTGTCACAAAAAACCATTTTTTTATACCACGACGGTGGCAAACAAGCATACGGCGCGCCTGATGGTAAGCAACTAACATAGCCTATGGACGCCTACAACTCCAGATGTGTCACATGCGCGTTGCCAACCCTTTATAAAAAGGAGGATTCACTGTGTTGACGGCTAAAGGAACAAGGGGGTCCCTCATCGTCAACACACTGGGTCCTCTTTGAGCTCTTTGGCAACCTTACTCACCAGCAGGAACACTATGAGTAGGGTCTAGTGATATTTGGATGTGGTTTTCTGTAAGGTGGAGGTTCTTCCCCAGTCGGGCTTTGCTCCAGATTTGAGCGAGATGACATTCGCTGTGCTGTGCCCTACCACACATAGCGAGATGTCATTCACAGTACCCATACCTCTCTTTTGGTTGGACTCAGTTAAGGACATACCCGTGTTCGGACGTAGTTTAAGGACATACCCGAGTCCACTCACTGCTCAAAAGATTTTAACCACGCATTTCTGAGGCCAAAAGATTGAAAAATATTATAAATTTGTAACGTAAGCGTTACGACGCTCCCTAGGTTATTAAAAAATATCATTAAAGCTACATAATGACTTCTAAAAAGTAAATAAAATAATTTTAAACAAAAAAGAACCGACTTCACTAAGCATCCACCTTTTCAACACCAAATGCTCGATCTGCTGTAAAAAATACTCAAATCACCATAGATGTGCCTATAATAGTTGAAGAGTTCCCTCGATTTCTCCAGGATCCCATCATCAGATCCTAACATGGTTACAATGGGACCAACTGTGAAGTATACGCTTTCAAACAAAAAAAGAATTTTCCAAATCGGTCCAGCCGTCTTTGAATAATCGGTGAACATACATAAAAAAAAAAAAAAATAGCAAAAACAAAGATTCCGACGAATTGATAACCTCCTCCTTCGAAATCTTGAAGTCGGTTGAATAAACCTATTGTTTCTTAATTTCTATAAACAAGTGACGTTAGCGTAAATTATTGCTATCCGCTGTGGTGCAGGCGCTTGTGTTCCGCGACCAGGGGCCCGTTTCTCAAAAGCTTTGTGACTTGTAATACAAGCGGATGTCACATTTCGACAGTTACAAGCTTTTGAGAAATGGGCCCCAGACAGAAGTTTTTGTAGCAAATATGTCAATTAACTAGGGATTTCCTTCCAATATTAAAATAGATAACTTTCGAAGTGATATTTCATAGCAGATACTAGTTCACTGGGTAAAGTATAAATTAATAACCTGTAATGCTGATAACTACTTATCGACGTAATGTAATGGCAATACGAGTATGTTATATTTTAACACATATTCTATTAAAAAAAAAAAACAATCAATAATTTACGGATTCAGGCGTTACTTTGCGGAAGTCCATATTATTAAATACGGACCTAACGGCCTCCTAGCCCAGTCGGTAGTGACCCTGCCTACGAAGCGGGAGGTCCCGGGTTCGAATCCTGGTCAGGGCATTTATTTGTGTGTTTATCACAGATATTTGTTCCTGAGTTATGGGTGTTTTCTATGTCTTTAAGTATTTATCTATCATATATATCGTTGTCTAGTACCCATAACACAAGCCTTATTGAGCTTACTGTGGGCCTAGGTCGATTTGTGTAAGATTGTCGTATAATATTTATTATTTATTAAATACAATAATATTGCTTTGCTATTCACCTAAAACAAAACGAATGACAACCATTTTCATAATCGATTTATAATAAGTTCATGCTGTATATTATATAATAATATATACAACTTGCAAATTTATATTATATTTATGTACCTACTTACATCATAACTGTCATAACGATTTATCGATAAATTAATATCGTTGGGAAGCCCCTATGACATTTTAATTTCTGCTATTAAAACTTCAATGGCTGGTCATTTTCTTAATATAGTTTTTTTTTAAGTGAAAACTTCTTTAGCGGCGCTGTGCACTTTTTGTGATGGGAAAAAATGTTAAACTCGCGTCAGGTCACGTGACCGTCAGATTCGTAAGATTGAAAATTCGTAAGACGGACACGTGACCTGATCGAATAAATCTATATTAATAATTCCGTCGAGGGGTACGGTAGACCCGAATGAAATTATGTTCATATGAAAAAGCGTAAAAAATTAAAGTTTTGAATCGAAGACATATATGGGCAAAATTCGGATTGTCGCGTATTTTGCATTTAAAACTGTTAATTTAATGACAAATGGTCGGCCATATGCCATATTACATATTTTAGTGGTTGACAACTTGACAGTGAGGTGTGCGTTCGGAAATTGTGAACTATGTTTACGTCCCGCATATTTGACAGGTTAGTTAAAAGGAGGACGAAAGTAAATAAATTATTCTTAATTTCAAGTTTTCACTTCTGCCGGCACTCCCGGGGTGCAACCCGTTGTTTTTTATTTTTTTAAGTATACCAGTTGTTTTACTTCCTAAAAACAAAAAACAGTCTAATTGTTACAATTTTAAATAAAGCCAAAAAAATTCTTGCGTTAGGGAGAGACAACGTGATTCGTGACGTCAGAGTGGGAATTCCGTACATACTATACTATTATTTAGTATGGCCGAGCAGGAGCTGCGGCCGGGCTGCGGCATTGGGACCGGTAAAAGGTAAGTAGGTAAGTTGAATTTCACCAATAATATATATTACAAATATTTATTGATTAGATGAAGCGGGGACTGAAAATGAAAACCTACTCCTGTGAACGTGACATATACACAATACAGATATCTCGCTCGCGCACCGTCGCCGCATGCGGAAACCGCAGCAGTGTGAAAGCCGCCTTATATTTACATAGTTTGAGGCCTGAGAGACATTTATTAATAAGGGGGTAAGTCTATAAGCTCTATACAAAAAAATATCTATGGATTCTGAATTTGGTATAGAGCCCAGCATTGACAATTCTCTGCACATAGGGCTGGATATTGTCTATGGTTTTGCAGAATCCGCTGAGATTTCAAGTGAGGGGTAATACATAATAGTACAGAAACATAGCGAATATAAGAAACTAGCTTTTGCCCGCGGCTTTTTCTCGCGTTAAATTCGGGGTAACACGGTTCGCCTTTCCTGATTACCCCCCGGAATGCTCCATACAAACTTCCACCCCCCATTTTAGGGAAGTGGGGGGTCAGAAAGAGACAAAAAGTAGCCTATGTCACTCTCCATCCCTTCAACTATTTCCACTTAAAAAATCACGTCATTTTGTCGCCCCGTTTTGCCGTGAAAGACGGACAAACAAACAAACACACACATACACTTTCCCATTTATAATATTAGTATGGATTTAATCTTCTTTCGTTCGATACCACACACGTGTAGGTGCAGTGCATGGTTTGGATGAAATGCACTTTTAGAAACGAATCGGCAGCCATTTGGATGACTTCATTATGCGGGACACATTCACCCATCTCTCGGTAGTTTTGGGGTCCCAGTATCATGCCAAACAACATATTAAAAGTTGGTAACCGTATCCAACTCTGAACTATCACTTAAGCACTAAAATACAGTTTTAGCTTTGCGTAACGTATAATCGCTTGACAGTTTTCAAGAATCGTGAGTTCTTATTTTGAGCCTTATTACTACTTAGGCTCAAAATAAGAACTCACGATTCTTGAAAACGAGATGACTAACTAGTGTAACAAGTTCCCTCAACTAAACTCTTTTAGGCCTTCTGATTCCAGAACTCCCCAGGTCAATCCAGCTCATATAAGAACTCTCTAATTATATTTATCTCTGCTACAACCCCAAAAAATTTCACTAAGATCAGAAAAATGTTACATAAGTTATGGAGGAACAAACATTCAAAATCACTAGTTGCTCGATAAATTTGATTGATGAGATATGCAGGACACCAAAACACTTCTCCGTCTCGGCAAAATCCGCTTAAGGATGGTAACTAGTGTGATAACAGGTCATGGACCATTTAACAAACATCTCTTTAACTTAGGTGTTACAGACAGTCCCCTGTGCCGTGGGTGCATGGAGACAGAAGAAACAGCCTCTCACGTGGTGCTGGAGTGCAACGGAGTGGCCCCGTACAGGGCAAAACACCTCGGATCCCCGGGTGATCTCCCCGAGGTCCTACTCAACATCGTAGGTTTGATAGGATTCCTCACCGGTGTGAAGTTAGCGGCCAAAGTTAGCGGCCGATGATAACCCGACCACATTAAGAAGTCTTGTGAATTTTCAATGTTAATACTAACAAAAACAAGCGAAAATGCCAAATATATATATATTTTACATAAAAACAACATAAGTAACAATTCTAAAGACATAAATTAGCAAATAAGTAATATTTCAACATTGGCCGCTAACTTCACACTTTAGCAGCCAAAGAGTTTTTTATTATGGTACAATATTCCGAGTGAATCACACCACGTGGAAAATACTACACTAGCTATCAAATTATACTATTTTTAGAGTATTACTTAGCTGGAAATCTATGTAAGAGAGGCAACCAAGCAGACACTTGGGAATTCTATGAACACTTGCATTCATTCGAGATTTTCTTCATCTTAGACGGCGAGCGAGTGAATCAAACCTACTGTGCGGTATATTGTACTACACTAGCTATCATAAACCACTATTTCTAGAGTGATAATCGGCTGCAGGTAGATGAGAGAGAGGCAAACAAGCAGAAATTTGGGAATTCTATGAACACATGAATTCATTCGAGATTTTCTGCATCTAAGACGGCAAGCAAGTAGGACACACCTACTGTACCTTGTATTGTGTTACACTAGCTATCAAATAACACTATTTATAGAGTGATACTCGGCTGCATATATATGTAAGCGAGGCGACCAAGCAGACAATTGGGAATTCTATGAACTCATGAATTCATTCGAGATTTTCTGCATCATAGACGGCAAGCGAGTGAATCACACCTACTGTATCGTGTAATGTATTACACTAGCTATCAAATAACACTATTTTTAGAGTGATACTCGGCTGCAGCTAGATGAGAGAGAGAGGCAAACAAGCAGAAATTTGGGAATTTTATGAACACATGAAATCATTCGAATTTTTCTGCATCTTAGACGGCAAGCGAGTAGATCACAGTGATACTCGGCTGCATATATATGTAAGCGAGGCGACCAAGCAGACAATTGGGAAATCTATGAACACGTGAATTCATTCGAGATTTTCTGCATCTTAGACGGCAAGCGAGTGAATCACACCTATTGTATCGTGTAATGTACTACACTAGCTATCAAATAACAGTATTGCTAGAGTGATACTCGGCTCCAGATAGATGAGAGAGAGGCAAACAAGCAGAAATTTGGGAATTCTATGAACACTTGCGTTCGTTCGAAATTCTCTGCATCTTCGACGGCAAGCGAGTAAATCACACCTCCTTTACCTTGTTTTGTGTTACACTAGCTATCAAATACCACTATTTCTAGAGTGATACTCGGCTGCATATATATGTAAGCGAGGCGATCAAGCAGACAATTGGGAACTCTATGAACACATGAATTCCTTCGAGATTTTCTGCATCTTAGACGGCAAGCGAGTGAATCACACCTATTGTATCGTGTAATGTACTATACTAGCTATCAAACAACAGTATTGCTAGAGTGATACTCGGCTCCAGATAGATGAGAGAGAGGCAAACAAGCAGAAATTTGGGAATTCTATGAACACATGAATTCATACGAGATTTTCTGCATCTTAGACGGCAAGCGAGTAGATCACACCTACTGTGCCTTGTATTTTGTTACACTAGCTATCAAATAACACTATTTCTAGAGTGATACTCGGCTGCATATATATGTACGCGAGGCGACCAAGCAGACAATTGGGAAATCTATGAACACGTGAATTCATTCGAGATTTTCTGCATCTTAGACGGCAAGCGAGTGAATCACACCTATTGTATCGTGGAATGTACTACACTAGCTATCAAATAACAGTATTGCTAGAGTGATACTCGGCTCCAGATAGATGAGAGAGAGGCAAACAAGCAGAAATTTGGGAATTCTATGAACACATGAATTCATACGAAATTTTCTGCATCTTAGACGGCAAGCGAGTAGATCACATCTACTGTACCTTGTATTTTGTTACACTAGCTATCAAATAACACTATTTCTAGAGTGATACTCGGCTGCATATATATGTACGCGAGGCGACCAAGCAGACAATTGGGAAATCTATGAACACGTGAATTCATTCGAGATTTTCTGCATCTTAGACGGCAAGCGAGTGAATCACACCTATTGTATCGTGTAATGTACTACACTAGCTATCAAATAACAGTATTGCCAGAGTGATACTCGGCTCCAGATAGATGAGAGAGAGGCAAACAAGCAGAAATTTGAGAATTCTATGAACACTAGCGTTCGTTCGAAATTCTCTGCATCTTCGACGGCAAGCGAGTAAATCACACCTCCTGTACCTTGTATTGTGTTAAACTAGCTATCAAATAACATTATTTATAGAGTGATACTCGGCTGCATATATATGTAAGCGAGGCGATCAAGCAGACAATTGGGAACTCTATGAACACATGAATTCCTTCGAGATTTTCTGCATCTTAGACGGCAAGCGAGTGAATCACACCTATTGTATCGTGTAATGTACTACACTAGCTATCAAATAACAGTATTGCTAGAGTGATACTCGGCTCCAGATAGATGAGAGAGAGGCTAACAAGCAGAAATTAGGGAATTTTATGAACACATGAAATCATTCGAAATTTTCTGCATCTTAGACGGCAAGCGAGTAGATCACACCTACTGTACCTTATATTTTGTTACACTAGCTATCAAATAACACTACCTAGTCGGTCCCTAAGTTCTGTCACAAGGGTTTTAAGTGATAAAATATAATACAAAGCTTTTATTAAAAAAATGTAGACCTGATTAGAAAGCTTATTTCATACAGATTAAAATATAATATGGTTAACTTATAATCAAGATCGCGTATTTTATAGATCCTTGTAAACTTGAAGATTGTTGTCAGACCCAAACACGCCGATGATTTATGAAAATTGTACTTCACAAAAGTTGGTTAAGATCATTGTTATAGTTGTCCAGAGTTACAAATTGTTATTTTTATGTAAGTAGATGATTAAGGCATATTTGAAACCCAATATTTAGTTGACTTACAAGTCTGTGCTTCAGCTATTCTTCTCATGAACCTCAACGTATTTTTCAGTTTTGAGCAAAACACGATGATTTTGATGCCATACATCAAGGTAGTCATCCAAAATTGTGTATACTAGCCTTCATGTTAGTCATAGCTATGTTAATTATATATTAAAATGAAGGTAAAAGATCAATCTAATGCATTATGCAAGACTAAAGCCTCTTAAAATTGAATAAAAATAATTATGGTCAAAACCATCTCGAACAGGGCGCGTGTTTTTGACGTGGTTTTTTATTGCGCTTTTTCGAATGTTAAAGGGAATTGTGTAAAACTGCCACAACTATTTGCCTTAAATAATATCGTAAATTAATCAGTGTTAAATAAGCTTTTTAACCATATATTGAAATAGTAAGCAACCTCTAACAGTTCCTATTTTACCAGTCCAAACCCTAGTGACAGAACTTATGAACCGACTAAGTACTTCTAGAGTGATACTCGGCTGCATATATATGTAACCGAAGCGAGATCACACCTACTGTATCATATAATGTACTAAACTAGCTATCAAATAACACTATTGCTAGAGTGATACTCGGCTGCAGGTAGATGAGAGAGAGGCAAACAAGCAGAAATTTGAGAATTCTATGAACACTTGCGTTCGTTCCAAATTCTCTGCATCTTCGACGGCAAGCGAGTAAATCACACCTACTGTACCTTATATTGTGTTACACTAGCTATGAAATAATACTATTTCTAGAGTGATACTCGGCTGCATATATATGTAAGCGAGGCGACCAAGCAGACAATTGGGAATTCTATGAACACATGAATTCATTAGAGATTTTCTGCATCTTAGACTGCAAGCGAGTGAATCACACCTACTGTATCGTGTAACGTACTAAACTAGCTATCAAATAACACTATTGCTAGAGTGATACTCGGCTGCAGGTAGATGAGAGAGAGGCAAACAAGCAGAAATTTGGGAATTCTATGAACACTTGCGTTCGTTCGAAATTATCTGCATCTTCGACGCCAAGCGAGTAAATCACATCTACTGTACCTTGTATTGTGTTACACTAGCTATCAAATAACACTATTTTTAGAGTGATACTCGGCTGCATATATATGTAAGCGAGGCGATCAAGCAGACAATTGGGAATTCTATGAACACATGAATTCATTCGAGATTTTCTGCATCTTAGACGGCAAGCGAGTGAATTACACCTATTGTATCGTGTAATGTACTACACTAGCTATCAAATAACACTATTGCTAGAGTGATACTCGGCTCGAGATAGATGAGAGAGAGGCAAACAAGCAGAAATTTGGGAATTCTATGAACACATGAATTCATTCGAGATTTTCTGCACCTTAGACGCAAGCGAGTAGATCACACCTACTGTACCTTGTATTTTGTTAAACTAGCTATAAAATAACACTACTTCTAGAGTGATACTCGGCTGCATATATGTATATGTAAGCGAGGCGACCAAGCAGACAATTGGGAAATCTATGAACACGTGAATTCATTCGAGATTTTCTGCATCTTAGACGGCAAGCGAGTGAATCACACCTACCGTATCGTGTAATGTACTACACTAGCTATCAAATAACACTATTTCTAGAGTGATACTCGCCTGCAGGTAGATGAGAGAGAGGCAAACAATCAGAAATTTTGGAATTCTATGAAAACTTGCATTCGTTCGAAATTCTCTGCATCTTAGACGGCAAGCGAGTGGATTACACCTACTATACCTTGTATTGTGTTACACTAGCTATAAAATAACACTATTGTTAGAGTGATACTCGGCTGCATATATATGTAAGCGAGGCGCTAAAGCAGACAATTGGGAATTCTATAAACACTTGCATTCGTTTGAAATTCTCTGCATCTTAGACGGCAAGCGAGTAGATCACACCTACTGTACCTTGTATTGTGTTACACTAGCTATCTACAAACACTTTTATAGAGTGATACTCGGCTGCATATGTATGTAAGTGAGGCGACCAAGGAGACGACGGGGAAATCTATGAACACTTGCATTCGTTCGAGATTTTCTGCATCTTAGACGGCAAGCGAATGAATCACACCTACTGTATCGTATAATGTACTACACTAGCTATCAAATAACACTATTTTCAGAGTGATACATTGTATAGATTTATATTTTCAAAATAAAACTATTAATTTGTGTCTCCTACTTTTTATTATGTTTACATAAGATTTATTTATTTTACGTTTGAAGTAGTAAGCTTTATCAAGGCGCAAACTATTACTATCATGCTTAATTCAATACAATTTTGCCATATTTATATTACAGGCCAAAGTTTCACTATGAAGATACCTTTAAATGAACAAAGACCATAATGGTGTCATAGTTACATATTTATACTTTAGAGCATGTTATATGAAAAAATGAAAAAATAAATAAATAATAATACTTAATACATTTATTCAGGAAACAACCCTTGGTTTACAAACTTATCTTCTGCCAAACTGCAGGACAGTTTGGTGGCAGAGGGGGCTCTCTTACATAAAGTAATGGGTAGTTTTATATACTATTACGTAGTTAACAAACACAAAAAAATACTATAAACGCTTATCAAACCTTAGTAGTTAGTAGTACTAATCTGTAACGTACTTATTATAGTTTTGACAGATTTCATAAGTTTCACGAATAGGGGGTCACTATTTCTGGTACTGACTGACTTGCATTTCAATCAACTTATGTAATGAGTTGTACTCCACATTTTATATCCATGAGGTTACTACACTTTAGGATTTTAGGTATAGTTTTAGATGATACATTTGATCTCTTTGAATACTTACATTACATTGACACTTATGATTTTATTTTGTTTAAAAGAAACTCTTTCGTTTTTTATTTAAACATTCTAAATGTTTTACATTCTTTTACATCATACGGTATTTCATTATAATTTTTTTTTACTACATACTTCCTGCTTCGCCGTTCATAATAGTTATTACCACAAACCGGTACCTCTAACATGTTTTCACTCCTTTTTTTTTTCTCATTAATCTAGGTTGATTGAATACTTACGCGTTTTACCACAATCAGGTACACAACACATCCGCACTGTAAGGATGGGACCAGGGACAGTAGTGTAACACAGGACTGTCGGTTAAATACTGAACCTTTATTCATTAAAACTAGGATATATATATACTTATGAATCTAGGTTACACGTGTTTAAGTGGGGATGGCTACACGTGGAAGGTGTCATATGGTTTGACCTCCATTCCTTATACAGAGGAGAGTCATCTTACATGAGTCTCCATATATGGATTACATTCCTAACCTAATACGGAGGAGAGTCATATTACATGCCTCTCCTTATATGTACCTACTAATAATAACAATAATAGATTATATTACTTATACCTACATTCCATCTCCCTTCTTTTGGAAAAGGAAAAATATATTATTAAATATATTTTTTTCTTTTTCTTTTATATTGCTACATTTAATCATTATATCTCTTAGTTCTATTTTTATGAATAAGTTTTACTTTACCATTATCTAATATCTATACATTTGGACTCATATCTCTCACAACTATATATGGTCCCGAAAATACACTTGTTAGCTTACTTCTATTCTCATTTCTAATTAAGTAATATTTTAAAATATAACATATCATTAAATAGGTAATATTCATGTTTTTTGTATTCGTCAATACAGTTATGTCCTAGTCCTTATTAAGACACGTACGTACGTTTATATTTATTTTTATCACATTGATATTTATTACTCATTTTTGTCGACAATAAGTTACTCGCAAGTATGTATAGGTACATATTTAGTGTTATATATTCACCTTTATAATACGACGTCTTTACTTTTTAATTTACGTGTCAAAACATTTTCTTAAAAATGTACATCTTCTGTGTGCATTCACTTGTGACAAGGGTATACAACGGATTTACATTTGTGGTCGGCCGACCTTATCACACATTTATTTTGTTTGCTCAGGACACAAGATAATTTTTATTTTAAGCGCGCACACATACTTTATATTTATTCATTCAGGCAGTTCTTTTAACACTTCCATACTTCATACCCTTCCATGTGTCCAAGGGTCTCCACGATTGATACTCGATCGAATTATGGTCAGACTCCAAGGATTCCGTGCCTGTCTTGTGTCCTGGTATACCCTTGTTATACCTTAACGAGCATGGCCGCCTCCTGGGCCACCGATGATACAATAGGTATATTTATCATTCGTTAGAACAAGTAACTCGTATTTAAATCACATTTTAAAAAATCTTTCAAATTCAATCAAATATCTCAAACATCGTCAAAACTGCAACTTATAAGAATTTCAGCAACTCTTAGCTGATCAGACTAATCGTCCTTTGACAAACTTATGCGTTTCAGCTTTCCCAAACACTACATTCATAACACCATTTAAAATCAAATCAATTCCATCTCTTTGAAATAATTAACTCCATTCCATGCAAATCCCAACTACAAAACCTTCAAAATTCAAATCCATTCCTTGCTAAATTTCCCATACACGTCCAAATAACATCATTACCAGTTAATATCTATCATTATCTTATATATTTTCTATACCTCGTTGTTGGATTATTTAAATGTTCTATAAATTGTATTTAAGCAATTGCCATTCACCATACTTGTCACGTCCAAATATAAATAAACACTATTTAGTGTTTGCGTCAAATCCGATACACCGTATAAAAACCGTATAAAAAAAGGTCTTAAAAATCCAAGTAAAAATAATCCTTAATTGATAAAAAATATCATATAATAATATTAATCTATTAAGTATAATGTGTAATGTTACAATACCTATTTAAGTTTCCTTTTTAATAAAATGAAGTCCGTCCTTGTAACCATATAATTGCTTCGTCATCGAGCGGCATAATTTATAAATATCTGATTATGAAAGTAAAAATCATGCCTAAACTCTTGTCATCTATTTGCTCCAGCTTAATTTTATGTAAATTGCCGTCATTATAATAATAACCAAATTATTTCGTTGTAATACAATTGCAACAGTTCTATAAGTAAAAAAACATAATTATTACGGAAACATACGAATAGAAAGAGTTATGCATACCTACTATAACATAAACAAGTGTGTCGTATAAAATCATAAATGTCCTTATCAATGATTCTGCCAACTATTCGTACTACCGCGATCACTCGTCTTCACAATTCTGCTCTGACACTTCGATATTCCTGTACCGGTATTTCCGACATTCCGAGTATTCCGACCAAGGACACCGGCATCTCCCTGCTGCTACCATCCTTGACCTCACGACACGAACAGCACCCGGCAGCAACACCCGAACCGTCATTACAAATCCGTTTTATTTATCACTCTTATTTTGTTTTATAGTCATTTAGTCACCGGTTTTCGAGAAATTTTACCGTTCCAAAAAAAATATTTTTCACTGTCACATTTTTGTTGAAAACTTATTTTTTTTTTAAGTGTTCATTAAATCAACATACTCAGAGTTTTCAAAAGTCCAAGAGCAATTTTTGTTATTATTGACTTGATTCGCTTTTTTTTTGCGTGATGAGTTTTGATCCCGAAATTTCATCTCGTGCTTGTCTGGTCTGCGCAGCGCGCCGCCAGTGCAGCACGAGGCCGCACTGGCAGGGTCGCCATGTAAGGATGGGACCAAGGACAGTAGTGAAACACAGGACTGTCGGTTAAATACTGAACCTTTATTCATTAAAACTAGGATATATATATACTTATGAATCTAGGTTACACGTGTTTAAGTGGGGATGGCTACACGTGGAAGGTGTCATATGGTTTGACCTCCATTCCTTATACAGAGGAGAGTCATCTTACATGAGTCTCCATATATGGATTACATTCCTAACCTAATATGGAGGAGAGTCATATTACATGCCTCTCCTTATATGTACCTACTAATAATAACAATAATAGATTATATTACTTATACCTACATTCCAGCACTGTTTGAATGCAAGTGTTCATAGAATACCCAAGTGTCTGCATGTTTGCCTCTCTCACATCTACCTACAGCCGAGTATCACTCTAGAAATAGTGTTTTTTGATAGCTAGTGTAGTACATTACACGATACAGTAGGTGTAAATTACTCGCTTGCTGTCTAAGATGCAGAAAATCTCGAATGAATTCATGTGTTCATAGAATTCCCAATTGTCTGCTTGGTCGCCTCGCTTACATATATATGCAGTCGAGTATCACTCTATAAATAGTGTAATTTGATAGCTAGTGTAACACAATACAAGGTACAGTAGGTGTGATTCACTCGTTTGCCGTATAACATGCAGAACATCTTGAATGAATGCAAGCATTCATTGAATACCCAAGTGTCTGCATGCTTGCCTCTCTCACATCTACCTGCAGCCGAGTATCACTCTAGAAATTGTGTTATTTTATAGATAGAACACAATACAAGGCACAGTAGGTGTGATCTACTCGCTTGCCGTCTAAGATGCAGAGAATTTCGAACGAATGCAAGTGTTCCTAGATTTCCCAAATTTCTGCTTGTTTGCCTCTCTATCATCTACCTGCAGCTGAGTATCACTCTAGAAATAGTGTTATTTGATAGATAGTGTAGTATATTACACGATACAGTAGGTGTGATCTACTCGCTTGCCGTCTAAGATGCAGAGAATTTCAAATGAATTCATGTGTTCATAGAATTTCCAATTTTCTGCTTGGTCACCTCGCTTACATATATATATATATATGCAGCCGAGTATCACTCTAGAAATAGTGTTACTCGATAGCTAGTGTAATACATTACACGATACAGTAGGTGTGGTTCACTCGCTTTCCGTCTAAGTTGCAGAAAATCTCGAATGAATTCATGTGTTCATAGAATTCCCAATTGTCTGCTTGGTCCCCTCGCTTACATATATATGCAGCCGATTATCACTCTAAAAATAGTGTCATTTGATAGCTAGTGTAACACAATACAAGGTACAGTAGGTATTATCTACTCGTTTGCCGTCTAAGATGCAGAAAATCTCGAATGAATTCATGTGTTCATAGAATTCCCAAATTTCTGCTTGTTTGCCTCTCTCTCATCTACCTGCAGCCGAGTATCACTCTAGAAATAAGGTTATTTGATAGCTAGTGTAATACTTTACACGATACAGTAGGTGTGATTCACTCGCTTGCCGTTTAAGATGCAGAAACTCTCGAATGAATTCACGTATTCATATTTTTCCCATTTGTCTGCTTGGTCACCTCGCTTACATATATATGCAGCCGAGTATCACTCTAGAAATAGTGTTTTTTGATAGCTAGTGTAACACAATACAAGATACAGTAAGTGTGATCTGCTCGCTTGCCGTCTAAGATGCAGAGAATTTCGAACGAATACAAGTGTTCATAGAATTCCCAAAGGAGATCGTCAAGTTTTGTTAGGTGATCTGGCCCAGATTATTTAGGACCGTTTAGGAATGATTCCTATGTTTAAAAAATCGTCATAATTTCTATATCAGGACAATGGTAAAAAAATTGCGAAATCAAATGGAAAAATTGAAAAATCATGCATTTAAAACTTGAATCTGATAAGAACAATATTTGAAACCGTGCATGCCTATGATTTATATATTAATGTAAAAAAGTACCGGATTTTTAAAGAAAATTTACAAAACCGGACTTAAAAACAAAACGGGAATCATGATGAAATAATAAAAAGTCATATTTTGATCGTATTTATAGTTCCTGTATTTCGGTAAACAAAGACGGCTGTCAATCCATCATTGATACTATGGATGGTACAAGAAGGATATAAATCTCTATGTTACAAAAATGTCCGTCAAAAGGCGATAAACTGATGGCGCCACAGTGATATTAAATGTGATTAAATTAATTTTGATATTAAAAAATGAAATCCATACATATTTACAAAATAATTATTTGCGGAGAAGAAAAACACTCTGAATATTAATTTTATTAAGAATGTCATATAAGTATTAAATATCGGTAATTCATTTCAAATGCTGAACTATACCTAGCGCCACCCGGAGATATTTGGAACTATTGTTTAGTGCTTACCGCTGGACACTTTTTCGACCGTTTTCCTATAAGAGAGATCGATCCTCCTTGTACCATCCATAATTGATACTATCAACTGAACATTCCTAACACCTATTTCGAAGAGATAAGGTTTACCACCGATGAGTGCGATACCACTAGTATCTGACATTGCAAAATTGAAAAAAGATGCGTTTCGTTATCGAAGGAGCATGATATTATGCCACCCACTTTTAATATTCAAACTCCGATCAAAAATGCAAAAATACGCATTTTAAATCTTTAGGCGTTTTAATACAGTCGATTTCTAATTTGAACTTCCGTATTCGTAGGCTAAGATATTATTTTAAAATTACAATGTTCTTACTTACCGAACAGTATCAAAACGCAGATTGTGTAACGGTAGACATTGACAGAGTCAAACCAAAAAACAAACCCGTTTCAGTCCAGGTGAAGTTAAACTTTATGTCAATGCCGTAAGGACGTTAACGACTTGTCTTGCTGTATTTTAATCGCGGAAAGATCAACATAATGTTTGTTTATTTAGTATTTCTAATTCCCGTTTCATTTATTAGTAATATTTTGTCTACTTTAGTAATAAAATGAGTATTTATTTTACATTGAAGTACAAACTGTATACGGTTTATATCAGGTGGCCCAAAATTGACGATCTCCTTTCTGCTTGTATCCCTCTCTCTTATCTACCTGCAGCCGAGTATCACTCTAGAAATAGTGTTATTTGATAGCTAGTGTAGTACATTACACTATACAGTAGGTGTGGTTCACTCGCTTTCCGTCTAAGATGCAGAAAATCTCGAATGAATTCATGTGTTCATAGAATTCCCAAATTTCTGCTTGTTTGCCTCTCTCTCATCTACCTGCAGCCGAGTATCACTCTAGAAATAGTGTTATTTGATAGCTAGTGTAACAGAATACAAGGTACATTAGGTGTGATCTACTCGCTTGCTGTCTAAGATGCAGAGAATTTCGAACGAATGCAAGTGTTCATAGAATTCCTAAATTTCTGCTTGTTTGCCTCTCTCTCATCTACCTGTAGCCGAGTATCACTCTAGAATTAGTGTTTTTTGTTATCTAGTGTAGTAGATCACACGATACAGTAGATGTGATTCACTCGCTTTCCGTCTAAGATGCAGGAAATCTCGAATGAATTCATGTGTTCATAGAATTCCCAATCGTCTGCTTGGTCGCCTCGCTTACATATACAGGGTGGAATTTTGTAATTCCACCTGAAGGGGAAGTACTCTTAATACTGTAGATAGAAAATTTTACTCAAAGAAAACATTCCTTTATTTTTTAAAAGAAAGAAAACTGCATTCAAAGATTTTTAAAAATTCGTTTGTCGCACCCGGTAATCGAACCGACTAAAATCTTAAAAGTTGCACCCTGTACTTTTATTGCATCGATCGTTAGGGTCAATTATAAGGATGAAATCTCTCTAACACACTTCATAAATATAATGAAATGAAAACAATGAAATCTTAAATTATTTTAATTATTTACAAAAAATGGTAAACTAACTAATTAATTGTTCGAAATGGGCTCCTCCTTTTTGGTTACACAAATTTATTCTTCTAAGGAATTCATTTCTAGTAACCTTTAATAACGTGTTGTGGTGAATGTTATAAATCGTATTCTGAACTTCAACTCTCAACTCGTTTACATTCTCATAAGATTTAATGTAAATTTGATTTTTTACATATCCCCACAAAAAAAAATTTAAAGGGGTGAGATCTGGTGATTTAAACTACGTCACACACGGAGTTATGTCGCATCTAAGAAAGGAGTCTGCATTACAAACACGTGCAAATTGCAATCGTCTTATCTAAAAAGTAATACGTCATTTTAATGGATAAATGACGGCAATGATAATTATTAATTTATAAAATAAGTAAACAGATGGATCTTTGAGTAAAAGTGCTTTAACTTGATCCATTGAATTAATAATTTAAGATTTCATTGTTTTCCTTTCATTTAATTTATAAAGTTTGTAAGATAGATTTCATCCTTATAATTGACCCTAACGATCGATGCAATAAAAGTACAGGATGCAACTTTTAGAGATTTTAGTCAGTTCGATTACCGGGTGCGGCAAGCGAATTTAAAAAAATCTTTGAATGCAGTTTTCTTTCTTTAAAAAAATAAAGGAATGTTATCTTTGAGTAAAATTTTCTATCTACAATATTAAGAGTACTTCCCCTTCAGGTGGCATTACAAAATTCCACCCTGTATATGCAGCCGAGCATCACTCTAGAAATAGTGTTATTTGATAGCTAGTGTAGTATTTTTCACGTTAGAGTAGGTGTGATTCACTCGGAATATTGTAACATAATAAAAAACTCTTTGGCTGCTAAAGTGTGAAGTTAGCGGCCAATGTTGAAATATTACTTATTTGCTATTTGATGTCTTTAGAATTAAACTTATATGTATAGATGTCATATACAAAGGAAAACGTGACCTAGGCCTCCGGTGCCCAGGGCTGGGATCGAACCAGCGTCTTCTGCATTCGCGGCAGACGCCTTTACCACTTGGCCACCCGGGTCACAGCTGCACCGGTCGAATTTTCCCGTGTATATGCAATCTTTGTAAATGCTCAAGCGCATTTTAGCCAATCATCTAAGGTAGAACATTATGAGTCCGTACCTCCTATCAGAACTCGTAGGAGTTCATTGAAAGCGAGAGAGATGGCGCTGCCCTCAGTACAACTGAAGAACAAATCAAATTATTTTGAATACATATTTTGATTTGTTTATTTTAAGTAGACACACTACTATATAAATCATAAACTTATATGTATAGATGTCATATACAAAGGAAAACGTGACCTAGGCCTCCGGTGCCCAGGGCTGGGATCGAACCAGCGTCTTCTGCATTCGCGGCAGACGCCTTTACCACTTGGCCACCCGGGTCACAGCTGCACCGGTCGAATTTTCCCGTGTATATGCAATCTTTGTAAATGCTCAAGCGCATTTTAGCCAATCATCTAAGGTAGAACATTATGAGTCCGTACCTCCTATCAGAACTCGTAGGAGTTCATTGAAAGCGAGAGAGATGGCGCTGCCCTCAGTACAACTGAAGAACAAATCAAATTATTTTGAATACATATTTTGATTTGTTTATTTTAAGTAGACACACTACTATATAAATCATAAACTTATATGTATAGATGTCATATACAAAGGAAAACGTGACCTAGGCCTCCGGTGCCCAGGGCTGGGATCGAACCAGCGTCTTCTGCATTCGTGGCAGACGCCTTTACCACTTGGCCACCCGGGTCACAGCTGCACCGGTCGAATTTTCCCGTGTATATGCAATCTTTGTAAATGCTCAAGCGCATTTTAGCCAATCATCTAAGGTAGAACATTATGAGTCCGTACCTCCTATCAGAACTCGTAGGAGTTCATTGAAAGCGAGAGAGATGGCGCTGCCCTCAGTACAACTGAAGAACAAATCAAATTATTTTGAATACATATTTTGATTTGTTTATTTTAAGTAGACACACTACTATATAAATCATAAACTTATATGTATAGATGTCATATACAAAGGAAAACGTGACCTAGGCCTCCGGTGCCCAGGGCTGGGATCGAACCAGCGTCTTCTGCATTCGCGGCAGACGCCTTTACCACTTGGCCACCCGGGTCACAGCTGCACCGGTCGAATTTTCCCGTGTATATGCAATCTTTGTAAATGCTCAAGCGCATTTTAGCCAATCATCTAAGGTAGAACATTATGAGTCCGTACCTCCTATCAGAACTCGTAGGAGTTCATTGAAAGCGAGAGAGATGGCGCTGCCCTCAGTACAACTGAAGAACAAATCAAATTATTTTGAATACATATTTTGATTTGTTTATTTTAAGTAGACACACTACTATATAAATCATAAACTTATATGTATAGATGTCATATACAAAGGAAAACGTGACCTAGGCCTCCGGTGCCCAGGGCTGGGATCGAACCAGCGTCTTCTGCATTCGCGGCAGACGCCTTTACCACTTGGCCACCCGGGTCACAGCTGCACCGGGCAAAGATTGCATATACACGGGAAAATTCGACCGGTGCAGCTGTGACCCGGGTGGCCAAGTGGTAAAGGCGTCTGCCGCGAATGCAGAAGACGCTGGTTCGATCCCAGCCCTGGGCACCGGAGGCCTAGGTCACGTTTTCCTTTGTATATGACATCTATACATATAAGTTTATGATTTATATAGTAGTGTGTCTACTTAAAATAAACAAATCAAAATATGTATTCAAAATAATTTGATTTGTTCTTCAGTTGTACTGAGGGCAGCGCCATCTCTCTCGCTTTCAATGAACTCCTACGAGTTCTGATAGGAGGTACGGACTCATAATGTTCTACCTTAGATGATTGGCTAAAATGCGCTTGAGCATTTACAAAGATTGCATATACACGGGAAAATTCGACCGGTGCAGCTGTGACCCGGGTGGCCAAGTGGTAAAGGCGTCTGCCGCGAATGCAGAAGACGCTGGTTCGATCCCAGCCCTGGGCACCGGAGGCCTAGGTCACGTTTTCCTTTGTATATGACATCTATACATATAAGTTTATGATTTATATAGTAGTGTGTCTACTTAAAATAAACAAATCAAAATATGTATTCAAAATAATTTGATTTGTTCTTCAGTTGTCTTTAGAATTGTTATTTATATTGTTTTTATGTAAAATTAAATATATATTTGGCATTTTCGCTTGTTTTTGTTAGTATTAACATTGAAAATTCACAAGACTTCTTAATATGGTCGGGTTATCATCGGCCGCTAACTTTGGCCGCTAACTTCACACCGGTGGATTCCTCGAGGAGCTGGGCTGGCTGGACTAGCCCTCCTTCCTTTACGCAAAATAGGCGCTAGACGTCGAGTTGCGGAAACCTGCCCGTATTACAATACAATACAATATGCAGGGCACGCGGTGTTGGAAGGAGATTTTCTTTGTCTTCTAACTTCTAATACATGTATTGACTAGCCTCTAGTACCCAGAATACACGAGACAAAGTTTTATCAATTGCTAAGAGGCACACTTGGCGTTAAGATCGTGCAGCTTGAACCACAAGTTGAACTGATCGGCGTGGGGCACCTGGTGCACGGCCAGCGCGGCGCGAAGCGCGCACGTCGACGCCACGTCGGCGCGCAGGCGCAGGAACGCGGGCGCGTCGGCGCGCAGCACGCGCGCTCGCGCCGCCGCCACGCCCGTCACCAGCACGTCTTCCATGCGCAGCCAGCGCGCGCCCAGCGCCGCGCGCAGCAGCGAGCCTGCCGCGTCACCCGACACCAGGTACGCCGGCCCGTTGACGTACGGCGGGTACATCTGTCCCGGGAACTCCTCCATCGGCACGAAGAACTTGGAGCCAGCCTTCCGAACCGGCCGCCCGACCCTCCAAACCTTGCCCCACACAGTGCGGTTAGCGCGACTACGCGCGGGCGCATCCGCGAACCGCAGCACCCCCTCCACGTTGATAAACATGTCGTCGTCGGCCTTCAGCAGCCGCGCCGCCCGCGGACAGTAGCTGACGAACCACTCCAACATTGACAAAGTTTTGAGGGTGAGATTCCCGTAGTTGTCTACGTAGTGGCCTTCGATAATGTCGCCGTAGAGCTCATCTTCGGCGTCAATCTTGGTGCGCAGGTCCGCCGGCGGGACGCCCAGCACGAAGGCCATCGCAATATCGTTGCGGCGCCTTGCGTGCCCCCACGTGAGGCGCACGGCCTGGCGCTGCGCGGCGTGCGCGGGCGCCGACGGCACGAGGATGACGAGCCGCGCAGCCGCGCCGTGCGCCGGACACAGCTCGGCGTGCGCGCGCGCATGGCCCGATACGTAGCGGTCGCGCGTGCGCACAGCGCCCTCGGGGAGCACCTCATCGTCTTCGCCGCCGGCCCACTCGGGCGGCGGGGTCGGCCGGGTGTCTGTCACGAGACTGGACGGGTTGTGCACGAGGAGCGACTCCACTTGGGGTACGGGGGGCGGAGGCGGCTCCTGCAGGGGCAGCAGCAGCAGCAACATCGCGGTGAGCAGGAACAGTCCCGCGGCGGGTGCCAGGCGCGCGCGCTGACAGCGCATGGGGCGGCACGAAGAGGAGCCTAAAATCATCAAACCATGCGTCTTATTTACGTCTTCTAATATAAACGTAGCTCGAACTAGTCAGTGGTCTGTTAGGTGGGTGGTGTTTACAATTTCTAGGTTTTGTATACATTTTACGCTGCTTCTTTTGGATATTATAAAATCTATTTCATTAAGTATTTTTCCGTAACCCCATTTTCCCACAACTTGCGCATCTTCCGGCGTAGTAACCAATTTTAGCGTTAAAATCCATACTAATATTATAAATGGGAAAGTGTATGTGTGTGTTTGTTTGTCCGTCTTTCACGGCAAAACGGGGCGACGAATTGACGATTTTTTAAGTGGAGATAGTTGAAGGGATGGAGAGTGACATAGGCTACTTTTTGTCTCTTTCTAACCCCCTACTTCCCTAAAATGGGGGGTGGAAGTTTGTATGGAGCATTCCGGGGGGCAATCAGGAAAGGGGAACGGTGTTACCCCGAATTTAACGCGAGCGAATTAAGCCGCGGGCAAAGCTAGTCTCCTATAATTAAAGTTCTATTAGAGTCTGTATTTTCTAAAGCTGAATGGACATCGTTATAGGAAGCTTCTACTTCGTTTGCACGAGCTTTACCAGTCAGCGCGTAAGTTTGAAGTAAGTTCAATGTTTTATTCTCTATAGGTACGCAGGTCTAGTCTTGCTTTTTTGTCTGATATTCATTTAAAATCAACTAATTATGTAAGGCTTGTCAAGGCGATAAAGTGCATGTTCAGATATTTCTCAGTACCTTGGCCGCTCTGATATATTTGATGGTGACTACAGTGGCTCTCTACTTGTTTTTTGCGTTTAATTATGTGTATGTTTCTTCCTAGAGCAGCCAGCGTTACAACTACGAGTATAGGTCTTGGTTTATCTGTTTTCTTTCCGATACACCTTATTGATGTCAGTTCAGTACTTTTACAAGTTATTTCCATTAAATTATTTATTATGTCTAGCATGCCAGACTTGAGCTCCTCATAGTTGCGTTCAGTTTCTTTGACACCAAAGAACACGACATTATTTCGCCTTATGTGTTTTTCTATCGCGCAAATTCGATTCTCATGATTTTGTTTTCTATCGCGCAAATTCGATTCTCATGATTTTGTTTTCTATCGCGCAAATTCGATTCTCATGATTTTGTTTTCTATCGTGCAAATTCGATTCTCATGATTTTGTTTTCTATCGCGCAAATTCGATTCTCATGATTTTGTTTTCTATCGCGCAAATTCGATTCTCATGATTTTGTTTTCGATCGCGCAAATTCGATTCTCATGATTTTGTTTTCTATCGCGCAAATTCGATTCTCATGATTTTGTTTTCTATCGCGCAAATTCGATTCTCATGATTTTGTTTTCTATCGCGCAAATTCGATTCTCATGATTTTGTTTTCTATCGCGCAAATTCGATTCTCATGATTTTGTTTTCTATCGCGCAAATTCGATTCTCATGATTTTGCAGCTTTATTCCTATTTGTTTATTTTGTAGTAGGTACTAGTTTTCCAAATTGTTCGTTTATGTTGTCATTTATAGATTTCGTTATGCTGTCCCCCAACAAAAACTTTTGGCAAAAATATAATCCAATTATTTATATAATTTCTTATAATGTTGCATCAAATCCAGATTTCTAGGATTTGTTTTCTTGAAGTGGTTTACATTGTTTGACCTCCACCACTTTAATGCTGCCAGATGTCCGGATCTAGAAATAAGTATAGTATAGCAAACTGACTTGAGGGGTTTCGTTGCTCTCATTATTGTGTCACATCTGACGTGATTAGCTCTCCGTCTCCGTCTAAAGAATGGCCCCCTTATTCATAAACGTCTCTGATATATGTATGTATATCTTGGAAGAATAATAATATGTCGATGATGTATATTAACTAATATTCGTTTATCCTTATCTGTCACTTTGACAGTTGTGTTTGTTAGAAACAAACAAAACATAAATGAACTAATTTACCGAGCCTGCGAGACGTTTATGAATAAGGGGGGTTGTCACATAATAATTATAATAAATCAATGCACCAATATAGGTAGGCACTTTAACGGTAACCATGCCGTCCACGGCGAATTATAAAACGACCTACCTTTTGGTCTCTGTTCGGGTACTCTCACACAATAGTTGATACACACTTTGTTCATATTCCTAAGCACTATAAGCATTTATAAAACATCATTAGCCCGTTTGTAGTCGGTTCTACTTATATTAAATATTTTTATCAATTCGAACGATTTAACGTTGTAATATTTCAGATCTCTGCCAAATACACTGTCATAAGTTCACAGCCAACAGATGAAACTTCAACGAGATAATATGATATGGTACGATAAGATAACGATGTAAATTATTTACATATATAATCTATACAGTCAGCAGCAGAAGTAGCTAAGCGGGCGTGGTGTTCACAATGATGTGGACACAATAATAACAATAACAATAAACAATCTTTATTGCAACTTTAGGTGTACATTGATACGATTGGCACCTGGCTCTCAAACTAGGTTCCCTGTGTCTCAAGAGCCAGTTCCTTCCTGATTACAGGCATTACATAAGGTTACAATGTTAGACATTTATAATCATTTATAATATAACTAAAACAGTGAGAGATTATTATTTCTAATAAACTAAATACAAAACAAGATTTACTTAAATAAATAAAGAAATGCGCGCGTGAGTGTGTAGTGTGTATGTCTGATTATGTGATGCGTGTGTGTGTGTGTGTTTTGCGCACTTGTATATTAATTGTGTGTGTGTGTGTGTGTGTGTTTTGCGTGCTTGTATGTTAATTGTATGTGTGTGTGTGTGTGTTTTTTTAATGATAAAATCTGTATGAGCTCTTCTGTTTCGGAATAGTTTAAGGTTTTTAACACACAACTTTATTGTTAAGAGAATAAGAGCGTATGAAGATCATTTTGAACACCCCAGCCGCTTAGCTACTTTTGCTGCTGACTGTACAAATAATAAACGAGTGGAGGAATCGGAGTGTTCGCGAACTACACATAAACTACTGCACAGAATTTTATGACATTTTGTGTAACTAGTACGACATTTTCTTATTGGTATATTCACCATTAAATTGTATATGTTCTACGAATAAAAATACATTTAGCTTCGTACAAATAAATTCTATAAAATGTTATCAACAGATTTTCTCATTTTATAGTCGTGGCTACTTAATTTTGATATGTGTATATAGCTATTTACTATTATTATAGTGCATAAAATATTCCCTTTAAATATGGGACGAATTTATAAATAAATTATTTCGGTTGTTATTCTATGTAACGTCAATTTAAAATTATAAAACTGAATTGATTTGGAAACATTGGTTTTATTATAATTATTAAAATAAATACACAAGATAACAGCCAGTTACCTTTACCTGAAGTGCGAATATTTACGTGAATAGTTTATATCCGCATATGTACGCGCGTTCATATAAATTTAACCAGTACCAGTGAGTGAAACCTAGTGTGGTCGGTCGGCGCGAACACCAACATACCTCCACGGCTGTGAGGCCACAGCAGCACAAGCAACGTCACAGACCCAACGCAGAGCCAGTGTACCGCCTGCGGATATCGCCCTCCTCCACGCTACGGCAGTCTCGGGTGAGCCCTTTCCATACTATAGGTACCAGCCGAACCAGAACTGTAACGATCGAGAACTTCCGTCAACCCCAACCTTACCTTAGGCCACGGTTAACCTCGGTAACGTCATCGGCTGCCCCTACACAAGCCTTGACTTTCCTGGAGGTAAATATTCTTTTGTAAATAAGCTACACCCCTGGCTGGTTAATACTTATATGTACGCGCCTAATTCAACGCCGCATTTTATGACCTATATGCAATAGGGCAGGCTATATTTAAGTGTACTTTTGCAATAGGGCAGGTGCGTCCATACCATATACTAGTTATGTGCACGCCGTGCACCAGTGAGTGATATTAAGTGCCTGAGGTCCGTGTCCACATCAACCGGGCTGAATTGCGTGCTGCTGCACCGCAGCCTACCAGCGTCCAATTGCCGTGACGCGGAGACAATTAAATATCTCCACCTACCTTAGTGGAAAACTCGTTGAACCCGCTTCTTTTCTGGCCTCAAGACCTCTTATGCATCGCGCTAAAAGGCCAAGCAAAGCAAGGGCATTTAGTTAACTATTCGTCAGCCCTATGCAGTTGCAAAGCTACGATCCTCTGGCGTATCTATTATTTCTGTCTCCGTACCCCGCGCGTCCCTTATAATCGGGTCTGGACATCGTCAACTTGATCAATTTACAATCACACTAACCCCCATACATTAGCATACACTGCTCACGCGAAATAACCGATTCTTGGAACGTAAACCTTATACGCGGGCTCAGGCTAGTCCTTTCCTTTCCCTTTGGCACATTAAAAACAACACAAACTCGCCATCACCATCTCCAAAAGACCGGCTCCATACAAATTACAGCAAATAAAAGTAAATAATTAAATTAACAAGTAAATACCTTGGGGTGTGCTTGGGCACATTAGGTATAAAACAAATAGCAGTTACTGAGATCCGTAGCTATTTATTTAAGTATACCTACTTTAATAAAGGGCCTACACGTAGCATCTTCAATATCAGATAAGCATACCGAGCCTCCATACTTCTATATTCAATCAAAAATAAACAATAGTTAGCTATCAGACATAGTAATTTAAAAAAAAGTGAGTGGTGACCATACTCGATTCCTGGTTCCCATTCTATAGACACTTCACAAAAACCCCAAGCGGTGAATAATTTTCATTCATTAATCAAACCCCAAAAACACCAGAATACCCAATTACGTCAAATATTAATAAAGTAGCTTTACTAGGCCTAAATACTATAACTACTTACTAATTTAAAAAAAAAGAACAAGACCGGTAAATGGAGAGAGTCGATTAGTAATAATTAATTAACCGACAATTTTAGGACTAATCAGTTTAAGGCCATAAAAGGGGCCGATCAACGAAAACCGTGCCTACGGCTACACCAAAGTCATCATTAGCAAACTATTTAACTTAACACAGTATATGTTCCTCATATTTACCGGCTGGGGGCGAGTACAATAGTCACGGGGACTCTTACGCCCTTCTGCTAGTCAAAATCCTTGATTTAATCAAACTGAAATAACCACGCGAAAGTAAGCCAGCCGCCAACATCTGGCGGTCAGCTCGCCTGGGAATCCGGATAGCAGAAACAGCACAATAAATAATCATTGTACAATTTTTACCAAGAGAATAACACTATAAACATTTATTTACCATCTGTGAGCTTTAAAAAAAAACAAAGGGACAAAGATTGACGAACGGGACCATTGACGCAAAAGAGGCCGCTTTCTCACGAAATAACACAGCCTAGGCCGTTAGGCATAACTGCCTACTGTCGTTGCGTTTGTAGATAGTAACATCAAATATCTGCCGACACAACCCTTATTCACCGTTCCAAGACAAAGACTCTAAGACCATAAAGCTGTAGTAAAAAAAAAAAGAAATTTTACAAGATACATTGCAGGCTATAATTGCCGACGCAACTTAGGGACTGCGACCGCACATGGCTAGCCAGTAAATTGTTTAGAAATTGTCTTCCCATTGTTGTAGCAGCCTTTACTCCCGTTCTGTATTTCCCCAGCAAGGCCACGTGCCAAACGTTTTTTCTTTCCCTTCTGTAAGCTTAGGCAGCAGGCCGGAGACCCTTAGATAATTTACAACAACAAGAAAAAGTTTATTACCTCAGGTCGTCACACACAAAAAAAAAAATTTCAGCTCCTTTGTTTTCGTGCTTTTTCGTTTTTTCCCACCGTAGGGACAGCCGACCACCAAATCAATAGGCCGTTGCGTAAAATTTTTAAATACTTAACATACCGATATAATGGATATCGTACCTATCCTAAAGGACGGGAACTGCTTATACAGGTCAATAGCGGATCAACTCAACAAGGTTCTGGCATCTTCCCCAGATCAGTACGACCACAGAATTGTCAGAAACGAGCTGGCAAGTTATGTCGAGGCCAATCGTAATGACGCCAGAATAAAACAAGCCCTATTAAACAGCGTACTCGAAACACTCAACTATGAGAGTAACGACAGGATCAGCTTGCTACAACCAAGTGAGGACCAAATAGACACCTACATCAGCAACCAATTCACAGAGGGCTTTTGGGGAGGCGAAGACATTATTATTGCCGCATCGGAATTCTTTGTCGTTGACGTTTACGTCCACGGAGCGTATAATCAACCTTTAGTCTATAAAGCACCGTCGGAATCCTCCGCCCCAGCCAGACCTATACACCTACACTTTCAAAATCACCACTACGAAAGCGTACTAATCCACGACATCAGCGCCCATCTGACACCTACAGATAGCCGATCGGCAAGCGGGTCCTCCTGTATGAATAACACGGAAGCCGACCTCAGCTTTCAAACAACGCCCAGCATTAATAATTCTATGGGGCCCCAGATAACGGACGCCACTGGCCAAAGACTGATTAGGCAAACGCCAGACAAAACCGAACCGTCACCCATCGCCAGCAAAAATCTAGGCATAGCAACATGGAACGTTAGGGGCTGCGTCAAGCCGTATGATAAAGTAAATATCGATCAAGAGCTCTCAGAGCGCCAGATTACGATCGCAGGCCTCCAGGAAACCCATCTGGTAAGGGGATCATTCTCGTCAAAGAACTATGACTGGTTTTTAAGCGGCAGCAAATGCGCGCGAGAAACGAGAGGCGTCGCCATACTCATTAACAAAGCGGCGAGGTACGAAATAATTAACACATATAATAAATATAACAACGTACTTGGCATACACATTAAAATTCAGCTCGGAGATCAAAAGGAGCAGGAGATACTTTTGATTAACACTCACGTACCGTCCGGCTCTACGACATGTTTAGGGATAATAGGGACGATACTAAGACGCGTAACAAAGAAAGTGACTCCTATTCTATTAGGAGACTTTAATGCACGCCTTGGTAAAAACGACGTCACTCAAAAATCACCCCATATCAATAAAAAAAACCTAATACACGAAATCTCTAACTTTAACGGGACACTCTTAATAAACTTCATAGAGCAACACAACCTAGTAATAAAAAGCTCGTGGGGTCGCTCATCTAGCAAGGTAACGTGGAGCGTAGGAACAAAAGTCTCACAAATAGATCACATTATATGTAGCCGATACAGCCCCATCACATTTTCGTTCATTCAAGGTAACTGGTCAAAAAAGGTTAAATCAGATCACAAGATTATCTGGGGATCCATGAGAATCCAAAGCCCCGCGAAGCTGAAAACCCCAAAAGGTAACTCCCAAAACAATGTCTCGCAATTAACAAACAACCTCACCACTCGATTTAACCCCAAGGACGTGAATTACGAGGCCCTACAACACGCAATACACGTAACACAATTTCAAAAAGAAGTCAATAAAAATCTTCTATACTGCGTAGACTCAAACGCACGTGATAGCGAGAAAACTAATAAGAACCCCACGTGGGACGATCTCAATAAGATCCTAATCAGATCAACGAAAGTCATCCCGCAAGATTCAAGAATAAGATCAGAAGCAAGTAAAATTGCCCAAGAACAATTACAGAGGGCACTCTTTCTCAAAAACAAGTTTCCTGATGCACCCATATATGCCAGCAAACTTAGAGCCGCTCGAAAACTCTTTCGCATAACTGAGGAACAAGACGATGATGAAGAATGCACTCGCTTCTTCAGTTGGTTGAGCGAAGCCCATCGATCAGTGCGCATGAAAATAACATACAAATACCTGCAGAAACACAGATCAAAAATGACCCGGTCGCAACATAAATACTACATTCCTATGGCTCAGTGGACCGCTGATTTGAAAAAATGTGCGGGACCGGCCGTGGCAGCTATTGAATGCCAACATGACGTGTTGCCGGACTCGGACGGCCCCGACTCTGAAACCATAACCCGCATAATTAGCCGTATGAGAAATGGGACCGTACCTGGTACAGACCAAATAGCACCGGAACTCTACAAAGCGGCCCCTCCCGAATTTATCGCGCATGTAACTAACATCATGAAGGAAGCCTGGGCCACCAACAAGGTACCGGCCGAATGGGCGCAAACAAAACAGGTCCCTATTCCAAAAAAAACATATCCTAAGAGTATAGGTGACTTTAGGAAAATCTCAATATGTAACGTAGGCTATAGAATATATGCAAACTTCCTATTAGAAAAATTAGATGCCGCTACTAAACCACTTGGTAATTACCAGGCAGCCTTTTTAGCCAATAGATCTACAGATGACCATATTTTTACACTGCGCCGGGTCCTAGACAAAAACTGGAGGGAAGGTAAGCGGCTGTTTATCGCTGCCCTCGACATAGAGAAGGCGTTCGACAACGTTGATCTAAACGCCCTTAGAGACATAATATATTCTCGTACGAATGCCCCGTTAACTAATAGAATAGTAGAAGCCTGCATGAATGAGAAAACATTCATATCCTGGTGCGGTCAAAGCTCGGAAACGGTCCAAAAAGGAAAGGGAGTGAAACAGGGATGTCCGTTGTCTCCCCGGCTGTTCACAATTCTAATGGACGATGTACTACGTACACTAGAGGAAGAAGATGAAGTAGTCAAACTAGATCAGGATAACGGAATCCAGCTGCCTCTGATACTGTCCTTTGCGGACGATTTAATTGTATTAGGGCCATGTATAAACGTAATCGACCGTATAGTAACAAAGCTTAGATTTCTTTTAAACACTGTAGGACTCACAATAAACGCGACTAAGACCAAACTCATAATAAGGAACCCAATAGGAGACATCGAAGAAGACTAACAGACTCTACATCTAGGCGGCGCACCTACACAACCAATAAAATATATAAAATATCTAGGTACGTTTATCACTTCAGCACACGATAGGCGCGCTACGGTAAAGTCCCGTTGCGACCAAGCCGTAAGAAATTCTAAGATACTTGTTAGATTTATACAGGACAAGAAAATAGATTGGAAAATAGCAAGGCTAATGTATAAAATGGTCATCTCCCCCGCCATGTCATACGGGCTAAACGTAGCTGCCCTGACTAAAGCCAACAGGTCCCGCCTCAGACGCTATGAGAGACACATCCTCAAGGAAATGCTTTTAGCAGCCAGGGATCCCCCTAAACAAAAGATCAGCCAAACTTTAGAGGGGAAAACTATAACAAAAATCATCAAAGTCCGTCGGCTCTCATATTATGGCCATGTGCTCAGACGGGACAAGCCTCACCTACTTCACGCTGCCCTGAACTACAGAGAGTGCGGGAAAAAAGAAGGACGTCCTATATATACGTGGGTAAACTCACTCAATCACGATATTAGAAACTACACCAACAGATCCCGCTCCTCCTGGGAACGCCTATCCGCAAACAGAGGTCGCCTAAAGAAAGAAGCGGAAAAAATATATAAACAGCCGGAAACAGACACCGAATCCGAACCAGAGGAAAAAGACTACGTCACGCAAACTAGAACGGAGAACGTCATAAGAAGAGGGCTTTAAACACCAGAGCAATATACGCGGAATTTGCAAAGAACAATCCGGGGTGGGAAAAAAAGGGGACCTGGGGAGGGGGGACGGGGGACTAAAGCAGTCACAAATTTATTATATATTACTCACCAAGTATAGTATCTATCTACCCCACGCTGGCTTCACGATGCTTGTATTCGGGTCGGCTCCAACCTCCTGTCTCTCCTATTATCCCGACTGCAAACCTACACTCCAGACCTATCTACTCGGTATCCCGGTGTCTTGGGCAGGTTGTTGGTGCATGCGGCAGGGCGGCAGAAGTTGGTGCTTTACTGGCTGGGGGCTCCGAGTACCCGGTCCTATTTAGCATTTGTGGTTTAGTCGGGGTCGTATGATACTAACGCACTCGGCCGGCTCTCTATCGCTTATGCTGAACCAGGAGGGTAATCCGAGCTCCTAATGCCGTTTTGTCCTAACACCTCCTCCCTCTCGTAGTCTCCTCTTCCGAGTCCTTGCAGAAGTACTTCTGGCTGGGACTACCACTCGTATCGTATCGTATCGTATTATTAAAATAAAAACACAATTATCACTATAAAAGATGTAACGATAGATATACACAATAAAATTAATAATTGCCATTACGTTTAGTATTTATAAGTACATACTTTATAATATAAATAAATATATTTCTTTTAGGAAATAGTTATGGCTTCTTAATTAAAATAGGCAAGAAATAAATAATAAAGCTATTTCATTTATCTAAAGGGTATTTATTGTGATAAAGTAAATATACTCTTATCTTTTTAATCTACTTTTAATGACAATTAGTAGACTATCGTTATATCGAGGTGCTGAGATGTCTCTCCGAAGCCGCCACTATGAGTGTCCAAGTACAGGGCCAGCAGTCTAAACCCATCCAATTGCGCAGAGGGGTGAGACAAGGGGATGTCATATCCCCGAAACTGTTCACAAGCGCATTGGAAGACATGTTTAAGACGCTGGACTGGAAAGGTAAGGGCATAAACATAAACGGCGATTACATCTCACACCTGCGATTCGCTGATGACATAGTCGTAATGGCGGATTCGCTAGAGGAGCTGACCCGGATGCTGGACGGCCTAGCTTCAGCCTCGCGACGCATCGGTCTTGGCATGAATTTGGATAAAACCAAAGTCATGATCAATGGCCACATTGATCCAGGACCGGTCGTCGTACATGGCCACCTTCTTGAAATTGTTTCTGAGTACACCTACCTTGGGCAGATCCTGCAGTTAGGTAAAACAATTTCGAGAAGGAGGCCAAAAGGAGGATCCAGCTAGGCTGGGCAGCATTTGGGAAACTACGCCGAGTCTTCTCGTCATCCATACCGCAATGCTTGAAAACGAAAGTTTTTAATCAGTGCGTCCTACCTGTAATGACCTACGGAGCTGAGACGTGGACACTCACGGTAAGGCTGGTCCACCAGTTCAAAGTCGCTCAGCGAGCTATGGAAAGAGCTATGCTCGGAGTTTCTCTGAAGGATAAGATTCGTAACGAATACATCCGACAGAGAACCAAAGTTATCGACATAGCTCAAAGAATTAGCAAGCTGAAGTGGCAGTGGGCCGGCCATATCTCGCGAAGAACCGACAACCGCTGGGGTAAACGTGTTCTTGAGTGGAGACCGCGACTCGGCAAACGTAGTGTAGGACGCCCTCTGGCTAGGTGGGATGACGATCTGCGAAAGACTGCAGGCAGATGCTGGATGCGGCAAGCTGAAGACAGGGCGCTATGGCGCTCATTAGGGGAGGCCTATGTCCAGCAGTGGACTAATATAGGCTGATGATGATGATGATGATGATGATGACAATTAAAGTATTGCAATTGATTGTGAACAAACACTTAATATTTTTATATACATAGTTTATTTTTTAAATGCAACTCAAATAATTTCAAAATGTACACAATATAGTCAAACAATCAGATTCAGGTACTTAGCTCTGTTCGTGTCGCTGGTAGCACAACAAGTGACTGCTCCTCAGTGAGCGGTCCGTTTTATACCTGGCTCCGGCAAGTGCCGCAGGTGGTCTGATCGACCCGTTTTATTCGCTTACCCACATTCATAAAATGATTAATGATTGAGTCAAGTAAATACCTTAAAATGTTACAAATATTAGATGAAATAATCTTAAATCCAACATACTCGTAGTGAAATTCCAAAACAATTCTCTCTTGATTTGATAAAACTCGTTAATCAACCAAAAAAATATTCCTTATCATGGGGGTGACTTTGTACCAAATGCAAAAGTCCCTGCGCAACTAATGCCATACTTAACAACCAACAACAAACAAAGATAAAATAAGATAAATAATGCAGTACAGGCAAAATATTACCAAGATTAGACTGAATATCTGCAAACTTATAGTTTTTCTCATTAATTTCATCAATTTTACATACGAAAAATTTCCAATACCGGATTTCCAATATTTTGATATTTGTCCTTTTCAATTTTTACGATATTTCAATACCGGTATTGAAATATCGTAAAAATCGGTCCAAGATTCCGGATTTCCGGTATAGATGCCCTAGTTGTAAGTTATCCCATCAAAGATATAAATGTGAAATGAGAGCCAAGTCCAATATACATATTATATATGCCTTGGTTGTTGACTTCAACGACAAAAGAAGTGAGATCTAAATGGGTGTCAACTTCAATGATCAGTCCTGAAATTTATTTATAACAACATAAGAAAATTATAACAACTCAAAATATCATTTATTATTGAAACTTAGGATAATATATTGAAGCCTAAGGTTTGACTTGTCTAGTTCTCATGTTATTAAATTACTACTAAAACAGTAATGGAAGAGCCCTATATTCGATGGTTAGTTTCTACCAACAAGCCAAATTTTAGGAAGAATAAAATAAGAACTTACAGCTTTAGAACTTGCGAAGGCTATAAAATAATTCATATATGAGAACTAGCCAAGTCAAACCTTAAGCTTCAATATAGGTATTATCCTAAGTTTTAAGAAGAAATTATATTTTGAGTTATTAGAAATAAATTTCAGGACTGACCATTGAACCATTTAGATCTCACTTCTTTTGTCGTTAAAGTCAACAACCAAGGCATATATATAATACTAGCTTTCCACCCCGCGACTTCGTCCGCGTATGATAGCTCCTTTGCAACCCTATTTAACCCCCTCAGGGGTAGAATTTTCCATAACTCTGAAAGAACTTTTATTGTATTTTATAATCTTCCCACAAAGTTAAAAGTCTAGCTCAAAAAAGTAAATTTCCCCGATACAAACTATGCACCCCTTTTTCACCCCCTCAGGGGTGAATTATCCTAAACGCTGAAAGTGCTTTTTGTGTATTTTAATAAGTAATATTCATACATAGTTTTAAGTCTCTAGCTCAAAGAAAGAAGTTTCCCGCATACAAACTTTGCACCCCTATTTAACCCCCTCAGGAACGGAATTATCCAAAACGCTGAAATTACTTTTATACTTTTATAAATATCAGCGAACGTACGAAATTTCAAGTCTCTAACTTAAAATTTAAAATCATACACATACAAAATTTTAACCCCCATTTTATCTCCGTATGGGTTGAATTTTTCAATATCGCTTCTTATTATTGGTACACGTTATAAATGTAACCCGACCTGCAAATTACAACTTTCTAGCTTCAGTTGTTACGGCCTCGCTTTAATACAAGCTTTTCAACCCCGTTTAAACTGATTCCGGGACTGGGCAGTCAACATGAAAAAATGTTCAATGGCTGGAAAGTGCAGGGGTCAAAATGTCCATACGGACCGGCTGTCTATGTGGTAAAAACTTTAAATGTCAAAATGTGCAATAGTTCAATTGGACGGCAGTTAAAATGTGTTCGGGTCTAATCAAACAAGTGCCATAATGCTAACGCGAACACGTGTGTAAATGCATCAAGGTAATAATGTTTCCTTTTTATACATAGTATAAAGCTTTATTCTCAAACGTTTGGTTTTACTCCAAATCTTACAAAATTTGTACAGTTCTAGATCAATGCATTATACGTTTGAGGGAAATAATTTGTATAGGTGAAAAATTTTCAGAATTTTTTTTTCAGATTCGTTACCTTTCGTTACGTAACAAAACTGAGAATTAGTTTTTTTTTCATACTGCTAGACGCTTTTATTTAATCCGTTTCGTTTAAAAAATATCAGTTTCATTACTTCTCTGTTTCGTTACGAAATTCAAAACGTACAAATTTTCTGCAATTGACCCTAATAACAACAGGACATTGCCTCGAAATCAGTTTCATTACTTCTCAGTTTCGTTACGAAATTCAAAAGGTACAATTTTCTGCAATTGACCCTAATAACAACAGGACATAGCCTCGAAATCAGTTTCATTACTTCTCAGTTTCGTTACGAAATTCAAAAGGTACAATTTTCTGCAATTGACCCTAATAACAACAGGACATTGCCTCGAAATCAGTTTCATTACTTCTCAGTTTCGTTACGAAATTCAAAAAGTACAAATTTTCTGCAATTGACCCTAATAACAACAGGACATTGCCTCGAAAAAATATGCCCATTTATGTAGGTACTGACTCATGAGCAAAACGTCATGAATCAACTGATTGATGGTTTTAGTTATGATTTTAGTTTTTTAAGGAAAAAATGTGTTGTTGTGATGCATGTAATAAAAAAAGCGTTCTGTCCAAAAAGAGTAAAGATTACATAAACGCTCCACGCTTTCTTTCATAATAAATCATAGTAAATATTCAATAAAGATGATTGACTACTTATAACCATTTCGCATAGGTAATTATGTATCGTTCATCACGAACTGAAATTGTTTATGTTTACCTTCGATCTAATGAAGATTTGGCAAAGGGAAAACTCTTGAGTCATCAAACTAAATGACCGAATTATTTTGTAATTTTTAGTGCGTGCTAAAAGCGTGTTTTTTAGTTTTCAGGGTTCCGTACCTCGTAAGGAAAAAACGGAACCCTTATAGGATCACTTTGTTGTCCGTCTGTCTGTCTGTCTGTCTGTCTGTCTGTCTGTCTGTCAAGACCATTTTTCTCAGGAACGCGTGGAGGTATTAAGCTGAAATTTATATCAAATACTCAGGTCTATTGTTTCTTTAATCTGTGAAAAAATCAAACTTAAAAGCTAACGCAATCAAAAGATACAGTCGTTTATGCTGCAAATTTTAGAGTTTCGGCACTCGCAAAACCTATGGGGTACTTCCCGTGAACTCAGGAACTTGAAATTTTGCACGAATCAACGTCATATAGCATAGAGAATGGAAAAATTACAAAAAGTAGACATTTTTAGTAAGGTCATACAAAAACATATTTTTTTAAATTTTAAACTTACTACCTTTTTCGTCGTAAACGAGTGGAGGTATTAAATTGAAATTCATGTCAAATACTCAGGGCTATAGGACCTTTCAGATGTAGCAAAACCAAACTTTTATGTCAACGCAATCAAAAGAAATAGCAATTTAAGTCGCATATTTTGAAACTGAGTATACTCGCAAGAAACTCAAAACCTAAAGGGTTTTCCTCGTAAACGCGTAGAGGTATTAAATTGAAATTCATATCAAATACTCAGGTCTATACTCAGGTTAAGTTGTAAAGGTTTGTACGGAACCCTCGGTGCGCGAGTCCGACTCGCACTTGGCCGGTTTTTTAAACTATTATTTTTATTTTATACTTTTTAGTCTTCTTATTATTTCTTTAACCAATCGTCGTTTTCTATGCGTTGCTGTTAATATTTTAAGTTTTTTTGTTTTATTTTTCATCATGTTGTTCCCACGAGTAGTGGACAAATAGACGGTCGACCCCCCCAGAAGTCCATGTAGGGGGGCAAGGCTAATTAATTACAATAGGGTTGCGCCCGGTGCCCTAAGGTGACGCTAGCGACATGATATTTTTTACCACCCTCATACCATTCAGCCCTCGTCGCGTATCCTACCTTGGCTTAGGTGGGATCTCATAGACTCAAAGTCCAATCTTCGTATTCCGCTCGTCGAACCTTATTGATTGATACCCATGACATGATAATTTTGGTAAGAAAATGTCATTTCGCATTATTTTCAGCAAACCCTTTCATTTTATACCTAAATCATAGGGCTGCATTTCAAATAGCCAATCCGCCACCTTGGGACGGCCGCCATGTTGGATTTAGGTCACGTGATTATTTTTTTCGTATCCCATTCAGCAAACCCTTTCATTTAATACCCATATCATGGGGGTGCATTTCAAATAGCCAATCCGCCATCTTGGATGTCCGCCATGTTGGATTTAAGTCACGTGACTATTTTTTTCGTATTCCTCACAGCAAACCCTTTCATTTGATACCCATATCATGGGGGTGCATTTCAAATAGCCTGTCCGCCATCTAGGACGTCCGCCATATTGAATTTAAGTCACGTGACTATTTTTTTCGTTTTCCTGACAGCAAACCCTTTCATTTGATACCCATATCATGGGGGTGGATTTCAAAGAGCCAGTCCGTCATCTTGGGGAGGCCGCCATATTGGATTTGTAATGACGTTTCTTAGCTAGTCATGTATTGTCATCAGAACTCAGAGCGTGTGCAAAATTTCATCTCAATCGAAGACCGGGAAGTGGGTCAAATTAAGATTCCAAGATTTTCTGACATACATAGTTACGAGTGAAGCTAAAAAAAAAAGCGTGTTAATAATAGCGCAATAATTGGAGCATTTCCCTTACAAAAGGTGGAGTAGAAAATGTTTTAATGGTTATTGGTAGGCTATAGGGTGGTTATTAAAATACTAGATTTGAGACCTTGACGGGGGGGTGCGTTGGCCGCCATCTTGGTTTAAACGTGCCATAAGTCCGTTTTTGAACCTTGGCGCTTAAACGGTTATCAGTATGCCTAAAATGTCTATGCAACGTATGAAGAACATAAAATTGTCTACAATATTTCCATACACAATACATCCATAAGTCTTACAGATATAAAGATACAGGAGGTGAAAAAGTGTATATTTTCTTATATCATAAGAGTTTTATTTATTAGCTTCAAAGTTTTGTGCTTCGAGATAAGGAAATGAAGTCTCTACCACAGTTTTGTAATGATTCTTTTAAAAGATATTCAAAAGTTGAATTCACCTCTAGAGCGCTTATAGAGGGGGTGAAAGTAGTAAGTCTCACACACAAAATCAGTGTTCTATTACTCATCATAAAAAACTACTAAGCGTTGTCAGGTATAGCTATGGATCAATCAGGGTATAATTAATTTAGATTTGACAAAAAACATATATGCTTTCATACAAAAAATAATAATTTTAAAGAAAAAATTTAGGCATACTGATAACCGTTTAAGCGCCAAGGTTCAAAAACGGACTTTTGGCACCTTTAAACCAAGATGGCGGCCGCGCCCCCCCCCCCTCAAGGTCTCAAATCTAGTATTTTAATTACCACCCTATAGCCTACCAATAAACATTAAAATATTTTCTACTCCACCTTTTGTAAGGCAATGTATGGAGACGATTCCCCAATGATTGGATTATAAATAAACTTCAGTAATTTTTAAGCAAGCTTTTATTTAAATATCCATGTTATATTTTACAGGAAATTTGTATTTTCACAAAACTATACTGAAAATTAAACATGTCTCCTGAATACAAAATAAAAATAAGCATAACATCAATAACGATTGATCTATCATTCCAATACAATATAGGTACATAAAGGTAAAAAATAACATACTTTTGCGAGATTAGAATTTTCCAATGTAGAATTTTTTAAATAAGTATAGGTAAAAAAGAGACATTTCGTACAGACTGGCGGGAACATTCCATGAGTCGCGACGAGTGGCGGACAACAGGGGAGGGAAAAAAATTGGTAATTAATAAGACTTCTGGATAGATACCTAAAACAACATTATTTTACTAAAACATTTGGAATTGTTTATTACAGATACTAGGTAAAAATACTTATTAAAAATACCTTATTCTGAAATAACTTAAAAATATATTGATTTATTTGTGAACCTTACTTTTGATGTACCCGTACATATCGCCCGCTGGAGTGCGACATATGATTATTGCCGTTAGTATTTTTAAAAGTTCAATCGAGCAGCAATGTATGGCGTCTAACTCCAGTTGTAGTGGGGCAGTTTCACGTGGTAAAGTGGAAATGCTGGACAAAAGCACCAATTTTTTTTTCATGTGCTAGTTAATTTTTTGACAGTTATTCATTTAAACTTAAGCACGTTATATCAATCAAGCGTTTCGTCCATCACCCCTTTTGCTGTACTTACATTTTGAGATGTGTACCATTTGTCACTAGACCATTGTGACCACGATTATATGTACATTTTGACACTAAGGCATTACAACGTTCATACTTTTTTTCATGTTTACTGCCCAGTCCCGGAATCTGTTATACTTGAACTTGTCTTGACACGCTACCGCGTGTCTGGATGTTTTGTTTAGGTTTAATCTATTTAATAAGTATAATTTTAAGACATGATTATAATTTGATGTATGAGCATTTTCAATGTACTTACAACATATTGGAGCGAAATTAGCTCACTCCACGTCCATTTCCAGTGCGTAGGTTATCGTCCTCGTACTTACATACGTACGTACGTTGTAATAGCAACATGACATCTCGTCGGAGTTGGCCGTCTCTTTTTTGCAGGCTTTCTTGAAAGTATTTCAATAGTTTCTTTTTAAGGAATTTAATTAAAGTGATTATTAATTTATGCTACGTTCACAGATTCACTGCAGAAAATGACTAACCGCGAAACACGGATAAATAAACTCTTCTTTAACATAAGTAATAGGATTATTCTTCAGCAGTCTCCATATTAGGATAGTGGTTCTTTTTGCTTTTTGCATACTTAGCGCGAAACAGGGGGGCGATTTTTGAGATTCGAGCGCTCGAATATGACAATACAACGAAGAAATTGAGTTTTTAAAATAACAGCGATAGTAATTTTAAAACATGATTATTTGTACTATTAATTTCATACGTAAAAAATGGCGACTAACTTTTGTGTGCGTTTATATTCGAGGTTAAATTCTTTGAATTTGACCGCTCCATTGTCAAAAATCGGTCCCCAGGTTACGAAAACGCATGTTTCATCTCATACTAATTGTAATTACACCCACGATTTATTCAGAGCAATGACGCGTAGTCAGAGTCACCGCGAGGCAACCGGATGGCTCGCGGTATTTAAGCTCCTGAAGTGATGAGGAACCGCCCTAACTTGGACTGGGGCGGAAATAGAGGGGGGGGGGTGCGAAATTTCATCCCCCTGTGGCCATTGATTGCAAAACCGCATATTAAAGTGTGTTGGCGGCAACTGTGAGCTTAAATTTGCTTTTGTTTCTTTTTCATCATTTGATTTGTCGCAAACTACTAATGTAAAATATGATATTTCCATATAAGTGTGTTGGCGTTAGCTGTTACCTTGTATGTAGAATATTAATAAAATAAATAAAAAACATTTTAAGGCCCTACTTTGACTGCAAAATACCTATTCCTAAACCACGCCTACGGGGCCCCACCCTTCAAATTAACACGCACACATAAAAAGGTCCGCCGCGCTTGGAAAAATAAAGCTCCATCTAGCGTAATACTTGTTAACTACCACTGGATTCAATCGGCCACAAAGTTAATATGAACCAAGCACCGCCAGATGGCGCTGTTCTTAAAATGTTTATTGTCCTGTCCTATTTAAGTAATATTTAAATGGAATAATAATATAGTTCCGGTTGTCATAAAAATCTATAGGACTACGTGCTTATCCTTATTTTAGTTTTTCGGAAGAAATTAGCTGCATAATGATTTAAAAAAGGAATTTTCTTCTTAACCCCATATTTCTAAGTATTGTTTTGATAAGTACCGATAAAACATAATAAAAACCTTAAAAATAACTTAAGAACAAGTTTAGCAAGATAGTTTCTAGATTTTGAACGAGGAGATTATCAATTCATCGGGTTTTTTTTTGTTTTTATTTTATGCTCACCGATCATTCGAAGACGGCTCAACCGATTTAGGAAATTGTTGTTGTGTTTTAAAGAGTATACTCTACGATTGGTCCCATTGTCACCAGGTCAGGTTCTGATTATGGGATCCTGGACAAATCGAGGGAAATCTTCAAACATTATATGATGATTTTAGTGTTTTTACAGTAGCCCGGGAATTTGCTTTTGGAAAGGTGGAGAATAAGTGAAGTCTGTTCTTTCTTGTTTAAAATTATTTTTTATTATATTTGAAATGGCTAAACTGATTCTGATGCGGTTTTCAGAAAAGTATTTGTTATAGTCTGGAAAATGTTTTTAGTATAGGGTCAGATAGTCGTCAGTGGGACACTTTTTTTTTGTGGCCATAACCAATGACCATAAGAGGTTATATCAAGAAGGATAGCATACTTAATTTAATGTAGTTTTTGTTTGGTTTTGATTTTTTTCAGTTTTTGAATCATATTTGTCAGTCGCGACAAATCCCACTAACATCATACAAGAAACATCATTTACAAGCTTAGCAAGATATTTAGGGTGGATCATTCCACCTCCATCCCCCACTACTTAGCCAGGCCGTTGGGTTATTTTTCTGACAGATATAGTTAGATTAAGATCGAAATAATACGAACCGTATACAGATATCAAGCAGTTGAAACACAAACTCACGCGGGTGAAGTCACAGGTAAAATTTGTTTCTGATTTATTTTTACTAATAACGAGTAGATATTTTATACAATAACATGTTAAAAAAGACAAGAAACAAAAAATATTAATACGTTATTTCTCTTCAATAATCAATATTAAAAAAATAATGATGAAACCACAATACAACTAAAATGCCATTATTATCGATCTTTATACGTTATAAGAAACAACTATAGTACTTACATTAATAATATGTTCAATGCCCGTCATAAACTGAACGAGAACAAAATAAATATAAACTTTATATAATAATAAAGCCAAAGAGATAAGATTTTTCAACCTTACTTACCTACTATTTCTACCCTGATGGAATTTTCTACTTCCATAAAAATATAAAAATATGAGTTTATAAAAGGTGAAATCTGGGTCGTGATCCTGAACCACTTTTTATGACTTTGTAACTGATCACCATAATATATATTATTACATATTATTATATCAAGATCTTTGAATATTTTTCCACGAAAATTATTTTGAACATTATCGGTTCAGACGTTTTTGAAATATCTCCAAAAAAACTACGTACATAGGCAGATACGACCTTGCAATATTAATTTTTTCGATAGCCGGTACGGAACTCTCCACTATGCGTGGTCCGACTCGCACTTAGACGGTTTTTTCAGAATCGACACGCTCGAAACGTCAGGAAAATAATAAAAGTAAAGTGTACGTGATTAAGTCACGTTTTTGTCAAAATCATGCCAATATGAATGAACTTTACATCAATGTCATCAATAAAATTCACAACAGGGTCTCACAAGGACATAAGGCTTTATTTAGGACCGAGCTTGATGTTTTAAATCCGTTATCAATTGTGAGCTGATGACTTGATGACTTATTAGATTATTTATTTATTTATGTTAAGGAGAACCAACAGCTTTTAAGTCACAGTTATACAATTAAATATACACAGAAAGCCAATTAAAGGAACTCACAAGTAATAATAATATAGTCTAAATTAAACTAATGCTAGGCTACTAACGCATACACACATGCGAACAAGAAGAGAAAATTCGATAACATACTAATTCTAATATAAAAGTATGAAAACATTAGTTCTATTAGTATTATTGATTATCATCATCTTATTAGGCCCGATGTGCAGGAGCGTTAAATACCGAAATACTTTCATTTCAACAGAAAATACAAATTTGAATGAGCCAGTTGGATATGGACTACAATATGAAGAAAGAAACCAATAGAAGAAGCGAGAACATAACAGACATAATGAAATAGATAAAAGTGGCGTTTGAAAATAGGTACTCATCGTCATCATCATCAGCTATTTATCGCCCACTGCTGAGCATAGGCTCCTAATAGGAAAATAGATAGTGGGGAAGTTCATGTTAATCGGAAATCGGATCGTTTTATTTAACCTCAAGGAAGGAAGGAGTTCGTAAAAAGCTTTTTCGCATTATAGTACATTGCATTTGATGCATGACATGCAATTTCAGGTTTGGTTTCTGTTGAGTCTATACAGTACATTCAATGAAGTTTGATTTTGGTATACTAGAAAAAGTAAATTGTTTAAATAAAATACGAAACAAAATTAAGTAAAAAAATCAAAACAAAAAAGACTATATTATATCTTTTTTAAAAAAGGGCCTTCAAACAACCCTCCCACTGAAAAGCACAATTTTTATACATAAGTTCCACCCCTATCCTTATCCAGATTTGAAATAAATAAAGAGAAAGAAAATTAAATTTGTCTGTGTATTTACTTTATTATTGAAGTCAGTCGGTGCCAAACTAAAATTTTACGACAACGAAGAACACTGCAGTTGCAAATACATGGTTTACTCATTATGTTATTTTTTATATTTTTAATACCACGACGGTGGCAAACACGCATACGGCCCGCCTGATGGTAAGCAGTTACCGTAGCCTATGGAGGCCTGCAACCCCCGAGGATTCACATGCGCGTTGCCTACCCTTTAAGAACCTATACACTCCTTTTATGAAGAACCTCATACTGTAGCCCGCTGAGAAAACCTCGGCAGGGAGTTCATTCCACAGTCGCAGCGTTCGTGGGAGGAAATTCCTCTTAAACCATACAGTGCGCGACCTATTAGGCTCCGGGGTGTGAGGATGAACACCCTGCCGGCGGCGAGCGGTGCGGTGATAAAAAGCTGCCGATTAATTAAGTTCTTTCACTAATTTCCCGCTCCAAAGAGACAGTGAAGTGGTTTGGCGGTGGCACCGACTTCAAAAAATAAATTATAAATTTTCTTACTATTATGTATTAATTACTTTCTGGCAGAAATTTGCTTTACAGGGTAAAAATAGAGACGGGATAGGGACTGGATAAAGATAGGGGTGAGATACTTATATAAAAAATATTTTGTGCTCTTCAGATCATTGCTTTTTAGAAGACGGTTCCCATTTTTAAAAAAGAAATTAAATTAAACTATCATTTTAGTTTCAGTTTTTGTTTTGTTTTTTTTACAAGTTTTTGTGTTGTTTATTTATTTAAACTTTTTATTTTTTTATTTCATAATTTTTTGTGATATGTACATTAGGTAAGTACTTCGTTTATTTTACAACAATTATTATATACTTAAAACTAGTTAAAACACATAAAATTAATATGCTATCCTTTTTAATAGCAACCACCTAATGTATGATCATATTGATCATTGGTTTCGGACTACTAAAAAAAAGTGTTACACTGTCGACCACCTGACCTTATACCAAAATCTTGTCTAGAATGTAACAAATACTTTTCTGAAAACTGCATAAAACCGGTTTAGCATACTTACATACCAACATATGGGTCAGTCGTTTTGACATATTAGTTTAACTCGATCATAAATAGCATATACATTTTATGTGTTTTAAGTATATATTGTTGTAAAATAAACGAAGTTGCAGTCACTAAAAAGTATAAAATAAAAAACAACACAAAATTTAGTAAAAAAATTTAACTAAAGCTAAAAGGATAATTTAGTAGTACATACCTGTATCGTTTAATAACGGATCTATGCGGACGACGTCCTAGGTATCAATAATAATAAATAATAATAATAACGTAGGGGGTCAAAAAGTGGCAAAAGTTCTCTTACATAAAATAAATAATTGTTATTGCAAAAATAAATAATCGTAAATTATTGCTTACTTACTTTTTTGGTAAAATTTTTGCTAAACGATTATACAAGTAACTTCCTTACGAGTACCTACATTGATAGACTGCTAAATAAAATCATAACCCTTCCTTTTAGCTTCGCTGTAGTCGGGAAAAAAAGAAAGGCTAAATGATTGATTCTTCTATCCATAGCTTCAGAACCTACCAGTACTACTACCTAGACCTTTGATAATTAAACCAACCGGATGCAAGACGCGCACTAATTTCTATCAGAAAAAGTCTGCCAATTTCGGCGCGGGGGACGAGGACACGCACACAAATACTGTTAACACTAATGCGTTTTCCATTGACGTCACGCACACGATAAAATTATCAAACACTAGCATAAAATATACTCACACAAGTATAAACACAGACATAGACAACCTATCCGTGAACGAGATAGTGTCATCTTTAAGTAAACGTACACAGTGCGAGGAACACGTCGATAATAATATACTTAAGTATCGATATTTGTGACGTTTTCAAGTCAAAGGTACATCATTGTCGGTTGTTAATAGAGTTAATTTCTAAATGATTTTTTTATGGTAACGCCTTATTGACAACTGATAATGATGTACCTTTGACTTGAAAATGTCACATTTTATCGCAGATTTATTTATCGTATGCCTACATGTCACTGGATATAGATAGGCATTTCTTCCCTAGGGTAGTGGGAAAGCAGATGATGAAGAAAATCCAGTGAGTGCTGCGAGGTCCAGGTAGGACAGCAGAGCTGCCAAGTTTGTAACTCTTTTAGCACCACCCAGGGATTACGTGTAGGGTTGTCTAAGGTGTTTCCTACGGACGCAGAGAAACATTGATCGTAGGTTAGTTATATATTTTTGTTTCTTTACCAAGTATAAGGTTTAGCTATTGATAAAATTATAATGTTAAGTTGTGATTAAATATCAAGTTTTTCTACCAGCATATTACTTACAATGTTAGTATTCTACGTAAGTTAGTTTGTCTATTTGTTCAGGACAAATCTTGCAAGCTGATTTAGTATAACTTTTATAATTTTTATATTATCAATTTAATATTTTGTTGTGTATTTGCTTTTAAATTTAGTGGAAAATACTACAAATTGGAAACAAATAACTATTACAATGAAACATTGAACTGCAAAGAACTCTGGAACATCACGGGATTCGAACCCACGTGTTTAGATTACCGTTCCAATGTGCTTCCAATCACACTAGACGTTCCTCTATCCACCTCAGTGAATTTTTTACTGTAATGAACAATGATGAATCTGTCACTAGCGACATCGTGATGTTCCAGAGTCCTTCGTAGTTGATATTTTGATTGTAATGGGCATCTGTTTCCAATTTGTGTTTCTATTTCTATTATCTCTTCTTCATTTTCTATTATAAATAAAAAGTATAACATACTGCTAATGTTAATATCGACATTTATTTTTGTGCTGTCCCATCACTATAACTCTGTTAGGTACAGTGATACCAGAGTCAGAAATTAAAAGTGCCTAATTAAGGGGATAAGTGTGTATACCGTACCTTATAATAAATAAAGTATAATCCATACAAAATTAAAATGCTACATAAAATGTATGGTGAAAATAAAGGAACGAATTAATTTCTAAACAGGAACATCGTTATTTCAAGCATCTACAAGTATATTTCACTTAAGGGGCGCCACACATTAGAGCGGAATTCAGTGCGGAATTCAACACACTAGCTGAAATTTGTCTATTAAAACGGAAATTTGTTTATGGTAGCTGTATTTTTGAGACCATAGACAAATTTCAGCTATTGTGCCGTACTACAAGCACACATACGCTGAGTTTCTTACGCTGGTTCTTCTCAGTTGGGGCTCCTTTCCGAACCAGTAGTAGTTTATTGCCCTTCCCATAATACGGGTTTAAAATGATTTGATTACAATACAGTTGTTAAACCAGTGTTTATGTTTTATTTCATTACCGTGCGTCCGTGCGTTATGTGCTATAGGCTAGTTTATCCTGATAGTGTCAGTTTTTTGAGTTCCAAACCAGCTTACAGCCCTGCCCTCGGCGGTCCTCGACGACATATATAGTTTAAAAAGCTATGCGTGTGAAGGAGTTTTACCTTTGAAGTACTGACGTTAATCTTTTCATTTTTGTTAATGGTTAAAAATAATATGTAATTTGAATAATTTAAAAGTCCACAGATTACAAATGTCAAAATAATAATATTATAAAAAATGTACAAAAACCAGACTACAAGAGTACAAGAAGTACTAGTCAAATAACCCGCCCCGTGTCATTCCCGGCGTAAAGGTTCCCATTACGCTCGCAGCATTGCCACGCTGGATCGCAATTGACAATCTTTGTACCAGGAATGACCCGGAGCGAAGGTCAAGACCCCTCTCTCGCAACCGCCGCCCAATTTCCGCCACAAAAGCCTTGGCCTCTGATCCCCAACATCCAGTAGTATCCAACATCCAGTCCATAGCAACATCCAGTATTTAAAAGTATATTAAAATATGTTTAGAAACCATTTAATAACAACACACACACACACACACAGACACACTGTTTTTTTAACAGAGCAATGCTTTACAATTATGGCTGTATGTCGAATGGGTCTCTGCCTAACCCACGGAGTATCTTTTAAGTGTATTGCCTAACCTGTCATAACAATGACAATGAATGACATAATGGCGGACGTATTTCTGCCGCACTGGAGTCGATTACTCTTGTTTGCAATATTTCACTTACCTCCCTCGATGTAATCGTGTTCATAATTGCATACCCAATTTATGAATGAATTCATTGATAAGTTGGGTATGCAATTATGAACCCGATGGTACAATGTACTATGAAGAGTCAAGTTTAAAAATTACCCTAAAGCAGATGTAGTACCATTAAGTGGCAACACTTTTTGATTGACAATATTTTTTAGTTTTTTGCTAATTTCGTGCACTATTTGATGATATTTAGACGTAATTATACTTACAGATGAAAAGAAACGTTATCCTTATGTAAACTAGATAATTCAGATCTTTTCTTACATGAAAACACGCATCAATTCGGCATTTTAACCTCAGATCGTTCCGGGCTGACTGACATTCATTGAATGGCGTTTGACGCACGACAACTAGCTTTATATAACCGCTACGACCAGTGGTCTTGTACTTTTGGCAGAGGGGGACGCCTGACAATTACCACTCCATTGGTTTATTTCTCTGAGACCTAGACAGTTACGAGTACATATTACGACGTCCTAGGTATCAATAATAATAAATAATAATAATAACGTAGGGGGTCAAAAAGTGGCAAAAGTTCTCTTACATAAAATAAATAATTGTTATTGCAAAAATAAATAATCGTAAATTATTGCTTACTTACTTTTTGGTAAAATTTTTGCTAAACGATTATACAAGTAACTTCCTTACGAGTACCTACATTGATAGACTGCTAAATAAAATCATAACCCTTCCTTTTAGCTTCGCTGTAGTCGGGAAAAAAAGGAAGGCTAAATGATTGAATCTTCTATCCATAGCTTCAGAACCTACCAGTACTACTACCTAGACAGTTACGAGTACATATATACCAAGACCTAGTAGGCATTTATCCTGCGACACGAAGAAATCACTTGTTATGTTATAGGTACCTGATATAAAGTTACTACTCGTACATACCTAGTAGATAGGCATTTATGTTGCCACACTGACGGGTTATTATTATTTTTAATATCATCAAAATTATTTTATTTTATGTTCATACATGTTTTATTGATGTAGGTAAGTAATCAACTAATCAATTACCTACACTCGCATCCACATCATCATTCTAATACCTACCTAACGCAAGCGAACATTAGGCGTCCTCCACACTGCTGCGGTTTCCGCATGCGGCGCTGGTGCGCGAGCAAGATAGCGTTCTGCGTGTGTATAGCGATATCACGCTTGCACACCGTCGCCCCATGCGGTTGCGGCGCCAGTGTGATATACTTAGAGCGAGCGAGATAGATAGTACCTAATATCTGGCACGCACTCGTATTTACGCAGTCCTGCTAAGGGAACTAAGTGTTATCCAAAGGTTATCCGGAGGTTGCAGGTTCGAACCCGGGCGAGTACTAATGATTTTTTGGCTTATGTAGTTTTTTACATCTTATTTTAGGCTATTTAATAATTTATTTATGGTTTCATCAAATTTATACCTACAAAAAAAAACAAAAATAGAATGAAAAACAAAAAAAAAACAAAAATCTGTATTACCTAGGTATGTAATATTGATACATCACATCATTGACATAATTTGTGTTGATTTGCTAGACATCATATAAAATGAAAAATTTGCATAAATATGTATATTGCTTATTTTATTTATAAAGTTGTTTATAAAATATTACCAAACTTTAGATTTTTCTACGAGTATAATTGTTTAAAAAACTGAAGTTTTATATTTAGACTGAACATATTTAATAAAAAAATTAAAAAAGTTTTCAATACTGAGATTTGATCCACCGACACCGGATTGATTCTTTATTCACTTACTACCATAGATATAAAATGGCGCTTGCCGCTAAAAGATAAACGAAGTGCGCAAAAGAGAAACCAACACGTATGTGAACATTCCACGAGTGCAAAAGAGACACACGATCATTTTGAAGGAGTGACAGCTTTTGAATTTGGGTAGTTAGCTTACGTACCCACGTCGTGACAGCTCATATTTTAGCGTGGAAAATATAAAACAATCGTGAATAAAATAACTTGGGATGAAAAAGGAGAAACATGGTGTCGTGTTGTGTTCCAGATTGGACTATTACTCATAGGAAAAACCCAAGTAATTACTCATTTCACAGGTTTACATGATATTCCGATCGATGTTTTTGAAACAATATTGTATCAAAATTGCAAAATAAATCGTGTAAGTATTTACTAGATACAATTGATTATTAGTGTTTCTTATACTGTGTGCCAATATTTTATCCTAATAGTTAATATTCATGATTATTTTGTGTAAAAACCGAAACATTTATTCGACGCTAGGGATTGACAAAACGTTTTAGGGACTTATATCGATGACTGTTCAATGTGAAAATTATAATTATCGCTTCAAAAAAATCCAATTAATCTTATATTCACATTACGTCATTACGTAAGAAGATTAAATTAGGTTCTTATTATATGCAGTTTTAAACAGGTTTTCTTATTATTAAAGATTTTTCTACCTTGCAGTACTTGTATTATTTCATTCAAATATGGCGCTCAACACATTTAGCCGAATTCGCTACCATAGTCAAAAAGCAGCCGAAAACGGAAATCGGGCTGAATATTGGACATGGGATTCATACAAAAATTCAGCTCCCGTAAATAAATTTCCGACTTTTATGCTGCGGCCGATTTTTATTTATGATAGCTGGATTCCGCTCAAGTGTGTGCCGCGCCTACAAGCGACTAGTCAAACAATTAGAACGAGATAGAAATATAGTTGGAATGAGAGGTCAGCTGTCAAAATGGTCGTGCGATCAATCGAATGCGCATTCGACTGGCGACTTGAAATTCCGTTTCCCGTTTTATGAAATATTTGAAATTATTTTAGGAAATAATTTTGTGTATATAATATTTTTAATTTAATAATAAATAATTTTGTTTATTTACATTTTTTTGACACTAAAGAATATAATTTGCTTAGAACAAACATATTAGTTATTAACTATTAGGTAATGTAATAATATTAGTCGAAAATGTGCCTGAAATGAAACGTCAAGTTGGTAGTGGGAATGTCAATTGACGTCACAGTTGACTACTTTGACTAGTCGCTTACGTCTGTAGAGGCCTTTAGAACGTATCGATAAGAAAGTCAAATACCGATAGATAATTAACCTGTTGTATTTGGCATCACTATTTTACGCTCACATAGACAATTTAGACACATACATGGATTTCATTTTTATGCCACACTTTTGATCGTTGACAAGCATTCTTTGTCATCCCATTTCTCTGCTTACTACCAAAGCCACGAACCACGAGGCTACCATTACATTGCATTTGATAACGAAATTTTCCATCCTTTTGTAATTGTTAGATGTGGGTGAAGCAACCAAAATACGCACACAAGCGTATCGCATAGTCTCGTAAACACAGCCCAATTTTAGAAGACCTCCGGATCCATTCGTAATGAACGGAGCCGTAGGTCATCGTTTATTTGATATTTAATTTTTACGTAAATCAGACGGGAGCTCAAGCGGCAAACGTCTGCCCTCTGTGACATTCGCCGGCGTTATGGGCTGGCCTCGCGTAGCGTAAAGGACGGATTTATGACTTCGGCGCGTGAGGAAAAGAGAAGCGGAACGTGGAGTGGTGGGCGTTTGATGATGAATTCGTGAAATCAAAAATGGTAACAAATATTTGGATTTTATTATGAATATGATACGTTTTCATTTAAGAGATATTAGAATTTGATGGAAACCTTTACTTTAAAGTAAATAAGACTGCATAAAGATGTTTTGTTTAGTTGGACCAAGGAAAAAAAGAAAACTGAAGACGTAACTTTGGATTTATTTTCTATCGAGGAAAGTTTAAGCATTCGTGTATCGGGTTAGTAATATGTTATATCACATAGTCAAGAAGCATATATCCGAAAATCATATCTGTTAGTTTCCGATGCTTGCCACTATGACGTTTTAAAGATCGGGTTATTTTTCAAAATAGGGCCTTAATGCGGGTATTCCAAATCGACGATTTTCCCGTTTCTAGGGGTGCAGGGTGGCCACAGGGGGAAGAAAATTCAAAGAAGAGGGATGGCATTTGTACATGTCACATATCGCATCATACAAAAGTAAAAAAAACAAATGCCATCCATTTCAATTATTATAACTTATAAGTGTAATAATATAAGTATTTCCTAAGTTCTCGTCCATCGATAGAAAAATTCAGTATTTTATGAGTGGAATGCCCCACTTTAAAAACATGTAAAATAATTATAAATTCAATATTTGTCCGGCTTCCTACTCTGATAGCTCGATAACTGTCCGGCCGGGGCGGATGGCAATTTTTATCCAGTGTCTGTATGTGATGTAGAACAAGCATGCTAACTTTCAAGCAGTTGCCTCTATTTCCGCTCAGTCCAAGTTGGGTCAGCGGTCAGTTCGGGTTGCTCAGGGCGGTTCCTCATCACTTCAGGAGCATAAATACCGCGAGCCACCCGGTTGCCTCGCGGTCACTCTGACTACTCGTCATTTCTTTAACTAATAAAATTCTACCCGTACGGTTTCGGAATCTAACGGCAGTGTGGTTACCACGAGTCATCCAAATTAGCCCAATTCGAGACTCTTTCGTTACCGGATTTGTAAATGATTTGTATGGAGAATTGGACGAAGCAAACTAGTAAATTTAATCGATCATGTGCGGAAGCAATCCGAAGTAGAATATATGAGCTCCCACATAAACCAAAACACTTCTCTTTTCGGACAAACTCTAGGCCTTGCATGTGCATCATAGATGATCAATGATCATTGATCATAGATTTATAATGGCGCTAGTGTGTATACACCAAGATAGACTCAACTGATGCTCTACTCTAATTAAGTGAAAACTCCTTTGTTGAAACTTGACAGTGACGTGATGAAAGACAAAGGCTCTTCTAAGTAGTCTGTGGACAAAGGACAATGGACAATGTTGCGTTATATTATATTATTCTGTGGTTTAGTCAGTTGAGAGATGCTGCGATGTAATGAAAGAACGTATGGAACATAGTGATCGAGTGATGGAAGAGTGAAGGTGATAATAAATATGGATTAAATTAACTTTGGTGTCGAGTATGTCGCCTGAGATCCGTTTCTTTCCTATGGTTCCACGCTGCCTCAGCACTCGTGCAATATCTCAAGCTCCCTGAGGCGCCACGCTCGGCAGTGTCAGGCTACAGCGGCTATCACTGGTACTAGTAATAGACTAGCTGGTGAGCGCTATTCTAGTAGACACTGCTGCTGTGTGCTGGGTGAACTTCTCAACGCTCAAGATAGTCGTGAAAAGTACCAGCTGAGTTGAGTTGAGTACGCTGTTGTAATGTTTTTTAACGGATGCCGCCTTCTTTGAGGATGCCTGCTCGCATATCTACCTAAAGCGCTTCAGTTATCCTCAAAGAAGTTGACAAAATATTGAGACTTTTTCCCAACTCATTCTTACGTTAGATCTAAAGCTAAATAAAATATATTCTTTCAAAATCGAACACGCTAATTGCCTGATAAGATGGCTGATCATACCATATAAAGCATAATAATGAGGTGCGTTGCAGGTGCAGACAATGTGTGCAGTCCCGCGGCTGCGTATACGCAGGAATTGCGTAAGCGCGTTGTTGCTGCTGGTGTGCTGGGCGTGCCTGTGCGTGGTGTGGCTGCCGCACCTGCGAGCTCCGCCAGCGCGCAAACGGCAGACCGTTCCCGACGCCTCTATGCCCGCGCCTTCTGCCACACCTGACACTGCCCAGCAACGCAACGAGATGAACAAATTCTATAAAACAAATAATTGCGCGCCGTTCTCTTCAGCACTCGACCTCGAGTACTCCAACAAGTACTGGCAGACGCTACGCTCGGGTCGAGGCGTGTTCCATCTGTACGGTGCTTATTTGGACGTACGTAATGCGTCGCGCATCGGCCCCGCCGTGCGCGTGTTGGCTGTACATGACCGCATCAGACGTCCATTGCTCACGTACTGCCAGCTGTGGTTCGAGGAACGACCAAACCCTGTAGTTGTGGACGTAATGGAATACACACCCATATGGAACAGCGACTGGAGTCCTCACCAAGTCGGCGATCTCGAGCCGTACCTTCTGGCGTGCGTGCTGCCGGCGGACGTGCATGCGCTACGGCCCGCCGCCGTGTCGCTGGTGGAGAAACCACGCGACCGCGCCACTAACTGCCTGCGCGTGCACTTCGATGAGCCGCCTGACCGCGCACAGAAGGAGTTCGCCGTCTGCGTCAAGGGACTTGACTTCCAGCACGAGGACCTGTCCGTGCGCCTCGTCGAGTGGATCGAGCTCGTGCGGCTGCTCGGCGCCGACAAAGTCTTCTTCTACATGATTCAGGTCCACCCCAACATCAGCAATGTCCTCGCTTACTACCGCGCGCGGGGGATAGTGGAAAGCACGCCGATCACGCTGCCGGGCGATCAGTCGGTAGGTTGGGCTGTTCACCTGCAGCGCATGTATCAAAAGAAGAAGACGACCAACGAGCGTCAGATGGAGCTGGTGCCGTATAACGACTGTCTGTACCGACACATGTACCAGTATCGCTGGCTGGCGTTGTTAGATATTGATGAAGTAATCGTGCCGCTTCAAGATCCTGACTGGAGCTCGTTATTAAAACGCGTGGTGCCACTAGCCGCTCGAGTGTCTCGGAGGCCGCCTCGGTCATCCTACCACGTGTCCAACGTGTACTACCTAGACCGCCTGCAGCGTGCGCACGGCCGGGAGCACAGCATGCCGCGCTACATGTACTTGCTACAGCATGTGTACCGCACGCGTAATTTTACCAATCCCGGCGAGTATGTGAAGGCATTCCACGAGACGGGGCGCGTGGTCGCGCTGCACAACCACTTGCCGCGGGCGTGCTTCGGCGGGGTTTGCTTGAATTACGCGATAGACACGCAGCACGCGAGGTTGCAGCACTACCGCAGGGACTGCGCGCTCGCGCTGAGCGCTTCGTGCCGCGAGCTGGGCGCCGCCCCGGTGCGCGACGCCGCGCTGTGGCGGTGGTCGGACCGCCTCATCCCGCGCGTCACGCGCACGCTGGCCGAGCTGGGACTGCTGCCCCCCGCGTCTCTTCAGCGGTGACAGCTAGGAATCCCGTACTTTAATACAATTATCTACAATTCAATTTCTTTATTACGAGAACATAGTTAAAACATAATTCAAAATAAAAAAAACAGCGTTGCTTATGTTTTCCCAAAAAAGGCATGAGGAATAACAGTTTTACAATTTTTATTTACCTGTACGATGACAATTTAAATATATACACCATTTACAATCATTAATTAACTGTATTTTATGTCAGTATTTATTTTCTATTCCTATTGTATTTGTACCTAAATATATAGTAGACACATAAACGAGGTGGTGCCCAGATCGTAAGCTTAGTTTTATGCGATTTTATTGATTTAGTATTAGTTAATACCTTTATATAGGTACGGTCAACCAATTTGATTCCTAGGCCACTGTAGAACCTTTTCGTAATGGCAGGTTGCCCGTGGATACGTATAAACGTAACCTATTCGCTACCTAACTAGCTATTGTAACAAGGTTCTAGAGTGGCCTAGGAATCAAATTGGTTGACGTTACACTCGAAGGCTCAAAAACTGGTCACCCTGTACTGTTCCAGTTTTCATTATCCTTAATTATAATAGATACTAGAATTATTGATTCTCTGGTAGAACAGCAGGATATAATAAATAAAATCTTAATTCTTGCAGTAACTCTTGTTTGTTTTCTATCCTCTGATTTCTCTTCCTCATTTTATCTGCTGCTGTCACCATGCTGCCACCTATATAGAATGCTACTGCCATAGAGCCATAGAAAATGGGCGAATCAACTTTTACGAGGCCAATTTGAAAGAGGTTTCAAAAAAATTGTTTAAATTATTTTTTTGTCAAGTTACTGATAATTTATAACATTGGCGTACGGATAATTTATTAAATTAACTAATTTTAATATCAGTAGCGACATCCGAATGCTATTATGTGAGTTTTAATCACATTTTGTTCTTAATACAGTCAGAAATTCTCTTGCGTTACGTCATCTAGATTTGATAATAACATAGGAATATAAATCTGAAATTCCATTGAAATCGATGTAGATATTTTCAACAGTTAAGGAGCTCATTATATGATCGTTTTTTTAAACAAAGATTACATCATTAAGGTAATAACTGGACTTTGCAAATCCCCTGCGTTACTAAAGTCTTTTCAGAAGTCGTATTTTTCGAATATTTCTTCTTTCGTTAGGATTTGGCTTAAACATTGTACATCTATAGCAGGGGCAAGTTGATAAGATAGGAACTCACCGAATCATATCCGTCAAAAAAGATCCTGATAATCAAAAAACTTAAAATACTATTTATTTGGGGACATCCAGTAACGCAAGAGAAAAAATATTAGTAACGCAAGAGAATGGGCAATACATTTCTCTGGTGTTACTTACCCTTTTTCATACACTCATTAAATGAAACAATCAAAAAATATTTTATTACTAATTCAAATAAAACTGTAATGCAACTAGGGCTTCCAATTCGAATATTCGCCCTGTTTTGATATTCGAATAATCCTGTGTCGATTTCTTCGATTAGAATAATCCTGATTCGATTATTTTTTTCTGGTTGCCGCAGTTAATATTTTATAAAAAAACTATTTTTAAATGGTTTCAGTAGCATATTTTAACGATTACTATATCCGTGACGTTTCGCACCCTTCACAGCGCCCATTAGCACAGTATTTCCATCCAGTAATCGATAACATACGCAATTTAATCGGTGTTTTATTTCATTCGAGTATTTTTTAGTATTGAATATCGCTGTGATCTTCAGATATGAAGAAGCGACTACAAAACTCTCTGTAGTCGCTTCTTCATATCTGAAGATCACCATCATTTGGAGTCTTTCTAGATCATACATATAACTTGCTTGCATCGATTCCTGTTCATGGTCATTTGTTTTGTACCTTATCACACCACTTGTTTTTCGTCTTGACCTGGTCACTCCACCGCGTCGGAGGTTAACGTTCCCTTTTTCCTTCCACCTTCCCCACCATGACTACTTCCTCAAGGTTTTTATCCCCGCGTCTAGCAATGTGGCCAAAGTATGACAGAACGCAGCGGTATCAGATATTGGATAGGCGGGTTTTAACGTAGAGTTAAGTAAGTATCGAAACGTTGGTTCGTCTGGCCGCCCACGGTATAAGTAACATTCGCCTCCAGCACCAATTTTTGAATGCATCTTTTGCCAGGATAGTTTATATCTCTACAATACCAGAAACGGGTAATACGAGCGCTCGAACCAGCCTCATCTTCGTTTTGATCGTAATTCCCTGCTTTTTCAATATACCTTCTAGATGTGCCATTGCGTCTCTTCCCATGGGTTTCCAACGTTTTATTTCTGGGGCACAGCTGCCCTCTTTGGGGATGTAGGAACCGAGAAATATGAAGTTGTCTACCAAATCGGTACCCTTACATGCAAATAGTCTACTTTGATTTCCAGCTCGGTCTCATATCCTAAGTTTACGTTTGTTAATATTGACAGCTAGCCCTAGCTTCGCTTTCCCTGGTAGGGCGCTGTAAAAAAAATTCCATCCTCACCATGGGTTAGCCAGTAGAATCGTATCGTTGGCGTATCGTAGGTTCCAAATTCTTTGGTCACCAACCTTAAAAGCTCTGTTCCAGCCGTTGCTTTCCGGTTAATATAGTCTACATATATATCAAACAGAAGTGTCGTCCGGATAGGTACAACAGCTTTCTTGGTCTGAAACTCTATTCAGCAGCTTTTGTCTACCCGGACATATGAAAAGGTTGATATTGGTAATGTACAGACTACTTACAAGTCTGACAGATGATGTGGTACTCCCATTTCACATAGCACTCCCCAAAGATTGTCCCACCTTACACAGTCAAAGACTTTGGTGTAATCAATAAAACATCATACGATAGCGGTGTAAGTAGTACTCGTACTCTCGACTCTACTCGGTGATCTGGTGAATTTTACGGAATTATTCCCAGATGCCTCTCCCTCTCACAAAACCTGCCGGTTCTTCACGGCACATTTGGCAATTGAGGTAGTTTTTAGTACTAACCGAATTATTTACGCTACGCTGTGCATTAAAAGATGATTGTTTTGTTGTGTTGATTTTCTTACGCATCCGAATACCATGTTTTGTTGTAGTTTTTTTCACGTATATCATGTGTAAATTGACGATTTTGTTAATTGTATAACTTTTTTATTTGATTGAAAAGACTTAAAACGCATACATCTCTCCATTATATATGTTTATTTAAAAAACCCCGAATAATATTCGAATAATTCGAATATCCGAATATCTGAAAGGATCTTATATTTGGAAGCCCTAGGTGTGCACCATTAAATGCTGAAATAAATAAAAACAATTACGCTATGGTGCACAGTAAATAATAATATAATACTTAAACTCTAGTCATAAAATCCGTTACTTTGTGACGATTTTTTGATACAGTTCTTAGCTATTACTCTTATACTCCACGCTTAACGAAGTATTTACTATTATTATACGTAATAGATCAAATAAGTTCGATGGCAAGCTATATAGGATAATTAGTACTTTCTCAAGCGTTACCGGTAACGAAGGGGATTTTTTTAACTACATAGTAAATTATCCCGTTAGTTATTTATACAATTACATTTGCATATATATCGCGTTAATTTTAGACACTAATCGCACAACATTTCAATAGTTTACAAACATAAGGATAAAAAAATTACCGAAACCCGTAACGTAACTTAGGGGAGCTGCAATTAAGTCACGCACACCCGCCGGCTGCTCGTCGCTGACTAGCGTCCCCTCGTCAGGGATTTCATCTTGACAACGCGGGTTCTCAAAAACGTAGGCATATTTCGCCGGCGTATGAGCCACGGCCAACGCCAATCTCTTTAATAATTTTAGCAACCTTCTATAGTAACGCGGGAGAATTGAAATTTGACGCTAACTTAGGGACAACAATTTGAAAAATTCTTGAAAATTTTTAAAAACTTATATCATGTTGGCATGGGATGGATTAAATGTACTATTTTATCCTGATTCTTTTAATGATATTATAAAAATAGGTTGCCTTATGTTTAAACTTAGAAATTACTATTGAGTGACGATACCTGTCGTCGGGGACACACAATTTTTGTATGGGAGTACATTTTCTTCTGCTGCGTTACCGTATAAATTTGTCAAAAATCTGATCAAATTGCTAATCTTAATATCTTGATTAAATATTTATAGTTCTAAAAATGTCATTAAACTAAAACGGCGCAATTAAAATATTCGGTTTTTGAAAAAACGATTTTTTTCTATCGGGGACAAGGAAATTGGCCTCGTAAAAGTTGATTCGCCCAAATACAATAAGCTATATAGAAGCCGCAAATGCTGGTATCGTACTCTCCAATGATGACCTCGTGACGTTCCAAGTGTCAGGCATTGATCTCTAAAGTAGAATATGGTTTATTACGCCGAAGATATTGCAATTATTCATCCAAAAATGTTGGCTCAGTAAATGGTGATGTTTCCTGGTAATTTTGCTATAAAATGTATGAAGATGATGAAAAGAGTATGAAGAAATCGGCACGTCCGGTTCATGCTTCTTCTGGTTTAATATTTGTTTTGTGTAATTTTTGTAACCACATATTTTTTTCGGGTTTTGCAAGTCGTCACTGTATCGCTTAGCTTAGGCGACACTAAGTATGTTTATAATATAACAATGATTAATGTTTGCTATCCTTATTGCGGGTCCATTTCGTGGTAAACTGTGTATTATGTTCTAGATTTCTATTGTTTTTTTTTTTTTTTTTAATACTTTTATATGCAATTTTTATCACGAATAAATCGATTGATTCTGATTCTGATTCTGATTTTATTGCTAGATCTGGGCATCTGGCAGCTTTTAATGGGTGGATGTCAGAGTGACAGACTAGCAAAGTTTTCGAATTGGAAAAAAGTAATAGGTACCAAAATAGGTAAAAACGGCTGAAGTTATGTTATTTATAGAGGACGGGGCCTATACTTTAACATTAGAACAAAAAACATTTCGTAATATTTCGGAAACAGAAACAGTAAGCGAAGAACTATGAATTACATTATACGTCGTTTTGTACTACTTTCCCCATCAGAAACTTTTGGCAATGATATGATCTAATTATTTATATAATTTTTCATATTATTGCATCAAAACCAGAACTCTAGATTTGTATTCTTAAAGTGGTTTGCATTATTTGACCTCCACCACTTTACAGCGGCCAGATTTCCGGATATAGAAATAAGCATAGTATAGCAAACTAGCGAGAGGGGTTTCGTCGCTCTCATTATTGTGTCATATTTTACGTGGCTAGCTCTCCGTCTATTATAACTGGTATTCTGTAAGGCTCTAAGATGCTTCTTTCCATGATGATATTACGCTGACTGTGTCCAGCTGTGCCCTATACATAACAGGGTCTACTCAGAATGCACAAACAGAGGAATCAGAGGAATTACGTTTGTGACTTTGTAGTCAAGAGGACAGATAAAACAAACAAATAAGGCAAGAGTTAAAATTTTATTTTGATTTACCACTGTTCTGTGTTATAAAATTTACAAATAACAGTAATGTTCCATGTACATTGTATTGGGACTGATTTACCATGCGTGTGCTCATAACGCAGACATAGTTCGGACTTGGAAACTCTCAACAGCTCTTAAACTTAAACAATGCACATCTCCAGGTGGGATCCTTATAACAAGTAGGAACTATTAGCAGCGAAACGGCAGTCGTTTTGGTGACAAGATTACGCTGGACAAGCACTGCTGCGCTACCCCTATAATAATATGAACTAAATATCTGCTGCTCATAAGCTGCTGAGGGTTTCCGGGACTAAACTGTCGCTTCGAACATATTACATAAGGCAAGCAACTAAATATAGTCGTCGTGTGGGAGTTTGGGGAGCAGCCCCAGCTCTTGGAGCGTGCGCGTGACGCGCGGAATGAGCCGGTCGGACCACCGCCACAGCGCGGCGTCGCGCACCGGGTCGGCGCCCAGCTCGCGGCACGACTCGCTCCACGGAGGCGAGCAGTCGGCGGGGTAGTGCTGCACGCGCACCTGGGCAGTGCCCATAGGGTATGACAAGCAATTTCCATCCACACATGCCAGCGGGTAGTGGTTGTGCAAGACCAACACACGTGTCGTGTCGTGGAACGCCTTAACGTTCAGTCCGGGCTTGGAAAAGTTGCGTGTGCGGTAGACGTGGTGCAGCATATGCATATAGCTCGGCACTTCCGGCTCCCAAGTGCGCCAGTTGAGGTAATATACATTTCGGGCCAGGTAGGAGGAGCACGGCGATAGCCCAGTCGCCGGGTCGACTGGTAGTACCACGCGGTATAACATTGAGCTCCAGTCGGGGTCTTCCAACGGCACGATTACTTCATCAATGTCTAACAATGTCAACCAGCGGTATTGGTACATGTGCCGGTACAGACAATCGTTGTACGGCACTAGTTCCATCTGCCGCTTCTGAATTGACATCTTTTTAAGATACACGTGCTGTAGCCCCGGCAGGTTGGGCTGCCCGCCCGGCAGCGTGATCGGCGTGCTCTCCACTACCCCCCGTGCGCGGTAGTAAGCGAGTACTCTGCCGATGTTGGGGTGGACCTGAAGCTCATAGAAGAAGACTTTGTCGGCACCGAGCAACCGCACGAGCTCGATCCACTCGACGAGGCGCACGGATAGGTCCTCGTGTTGGAAGTCGAGCCCTTTGACGCAGACGGCGAACTCCTTCTGAGCGTGCTTGGGTGGCTTGTCGAAGTGCACGCGCAGGCAGTTGGTGGCGCGGTCGCACGGCTTCTCCACAAGCGAGACGGCGGCGGGCCGCAGCGTGCGCACGTCCGCAGGTAGCACGCACGCCAGCAAGTATGGCTGCAGCACTCCATTGCGGTAGTTGCCCCACATGGGCACCCACATGTACTCGTAGTGTAGTACGCGCACCACCACAGGACCGGCTCGTTCCTCGAACCACAGCTGGCAGTGCGTGGGCAGCGTCGGCTTGATGCGGTCGTGCACGACCAGCAGGCGCACGGCGGGGCCGATGCGTGACGCCTTGCGCACGTCAAGATAAGCGCCGTATAGATAAAAAACTCCTCGACTAGAGCGTAGTGTCTGCCAGTACGTGTTGGAGTACTCAAGGTCGTACATTCTTGGCAACGGCGCGCAGTTATTTGACTTGTAGAATTTGTTTGTGTCGTTGTTATGCTTGAGCCAGTAGGCTAGCGGGAGGGACGAGAGCTGATGGGCATCGGCATCAGCGAGCAGCTGCTCCTCCAGTAGCCAGGTGACGCGGTTGGACTGCGGCAGCGTCGATAGGGGCGCGGGTGGCGGAGCGGCAGGCGGCGCACGCTTGCGCGGTAGCCACACAACGCACAGGCACGCCCAGCATACCAGCCACAGCAGCGCGCTCGCGCGACCTCTAACCGTCAAGTGCCTCGGAAACTCGCCCGCATTAAGCATCACCTAAATAAACATCATGATTATTAGGTACGCTAAAGATAAGCCCTTGAAAAGTTTTGAAAAAACAATAGCGTTTCATTTTTATTTCAGTACTAGCCTTTTCCCGCGGCTTCGCACGCGTACTATAAGTACTCAAAAAGAATACGATACCCATGTTGATTTTCAGCCTTTGTGACCACATTTTCCCCTTTTAGGGGTTGAAATTTCAAAAAACCTGAAACACGTGTTTACTCATTTATCGTTAGGAATACTCCTGTGAAGTTTTGAATAAAATAGTCTAACAAATCTTGATTCGCCATACAAATTTTGGACCCCCATTTTACCCCCTTAGGGGGTGAATTTTGAAAAATCCTTTCTTAGTGCACCCCTTGACCTTATAAGGAACCTACATGCCAAATTTGGAATCTCTAGAACCAGTGGTTTGGGCTGTGCGTTGATATGTCAGTCAGTCAGTCAGTCAGTCAGTCAGTCAGTCAGTCAGTCAGTTTCTTCTTTTATATATTTAGATAATATTTTATAAATCTATGCATTTCGTATGGTTTGCCGAGTGTACGTACTCGTGCCTACACCACACAATATTCTCCTGTATGTTACACAATAAATAAAAGATGAGTACCAAAGGGAATTTCTAAAGGTGAAAGAGCAGCGCCGCCGCCGGGACATCGATTTTGACCACAACATTTATATCCTATATTTAGTTCGACGATATAGGAGTTGAAGTATCGGCGTGTAAACGCGCGCAGAGCTCGAGCAGCCTCCGCGTCGTGTATACCGCAGCAGCGCAGAAGTTGGGAGTAGAAACGTATTTTATCTGAGGTTTGCAGGCGAAATATGTGACATCTGTCACCATAGAGAATATACGGATAAGTGACGGATCTTCATAGAAGGGTAGAGAAAAAGGTTGAGGTACATGACTAGTGTCGTTCCATACACGATATCCATATATAGATAATAGTCGTGGGAAATATCTTATCGATACTTTTCTGTAGGGCAGACAACATTATGACCACATCATCACTCGTACCAACAGAATGCTTGGATTCGTGACCAGGATCAGTAAGCCGTTCAGTCAATGTGACACAGTGTAATGAATCCAAGGCATCCATATAATGCCTATTTCAATGGACGGTAAAGTTGTTCGATATTGTGACATTGCTATTAACTTTATGTAGGAGTTACTTTCATTTTCAGTTTCAGGAAAAATTATGACTTTACGATTAAGCTTTCATGAAAAATTATACTGTAATATTAAAGTTCGAATTATAACTCGCCTGGAAAATATGGAGTATTATAAAATCAATTAGTAGTTATGTCTTAATTCTCACCCAAGTAACACAGGAAGCATTATAACATATGAATAGTTAACTTATTTCGAACTTAAGGACAGTATAAACTCTTATATACGTTCACCGAGCAACTTGTCGCATTATATGATGCTTTGAGCTGTATAACGGTTGTATAATGGCATATCTAAATGCTTTTGTAAAGCCTTTAGCTTTAGTGCAGCAAACCACAACGCAACTGTACAGCTTTCGACTGTTTAAAAGCACTTAAGTGCTTTAGGTTCTACAATAGCATTATATAATGCTTTAAGCTGTATAACGGTTGTATAATGGCATGTATAAATGCTTTTTTAAAGCCTTTAGTTTTAGTGCAGCGAAACGGTTTGCTACACTAATGCTTCGGTGTGGTTTAGTGCCTTAGGTTCTACAATAGCATAAATAAATGCTTAATGCTGTTTATGAGCATGAATATTAGCCATTATAATGCCACGTAAATCCGGTATACAGCTTTCAGCTATTTTTAGTGCTTTAGGTTCTACAATAGCATTTTATGATGCTTTACGCTGTATAACGGTTGTATAATGGCATATGTAAATGCTTTTGTTTAGCCATTAGTTTTAGTGCAGCGAACAACATGCAACTGTACAGCTGAATGCTGTACAGTTGCGTTTTGGTTTGCTACACTAATGCTTCGGTTTGGTTTAGTGCCTTAGGTTCTACAATAGCATAAATAAATGCTTAATGCTGTTTAAGAGCATGAATATTATCCATTATAATGCCATGTAAATTCGCTATACAGCTTTCAGCTATTTTTAATGCCTTAGGGTGTACAATAGCATTTATAAGTAGGTAATACGTTCCTAATGCAGTATAATAGCAATAATATAAACCATTATAAAGCCAAGTAATGCACTATAAGGGGCTGTTCATAAATTACGTCATTTCAAATGGGGGGGGGGGTCTGGACATCGGATGATGGTAGCATGACGTAGGAGGGGGGGGGGAGGCGGTCATTCCGAAGATCACATAATCAATGTGTAAAAAAAGGAATGAAAGTCGTGTTTCTATAAACTTTTAAAAACTTTTAATGCTATAAAATATTATCTACTAAATAGTTTTTTATTTTACAATTAAGCTTGAAACGCATTTTTTTTAATGACGTCACTTTATTTGGCAGGTCCCAGGGTTGGATGATTTTAGGGGGGGGTAAAAAATCATCAAAAATTGATGACGTAATTTATGAACAGCCCCTATACAGCTTTTAGCGGTTTTAGTGCCTTAGGTTCTACAATAGCATAAATAAATGCTTAATGTTGTTTAATAGCATAATTATTCACGTGTAATGCTGTAGGCATAAATAAGGCATTCTTTAAGGGTCACTGAGCTGCTATTGGACTAAGAGCTAGCCACGTCAGATATGACACAATAATGAGAGCAACAAAACCCGTCTGGTGAGATTGCTATCAGTGGCGTAACTATAGGGTGGCAGAGCTGGCAAAATGCCACGGGCCCTTGGCCTAAGGGGGGCCCCGGCCGGAGGGACAAGACTAAAGGAGGATTCTAACATTTCCTGTAAAAGGGACCCATACTATGAATTTGCCACGGGCCCCACTTAGCGTAGTTACGCCACTGATTGCTATACTATTCTTATTGCTAGATCCTGGCATCTGGCAGCTTTTAATGGGTGGACGTCACAGTGACAGACTAGTAAAATGTTTTAATTGGAAAATAGTAATACCAAACTAGGTAAAAATTGCCGAAGTTGTCTCAGTTATAAAGGACAGGGCCTATATTTTAAGGGGCTCCCTGGCGCCAACGACCTTAGATCTGATTCCCTTAGTTTTGTAATGATTTATATAGCATATCATATTATCAGAAACGGCTTTAAACAATATAGTATCCCATATTTACTTCAATATTCATTGTCTTCGAGTTATTTGGCATCAAAGTCGAACCGGTTTAGGCTAAAAAAGTGGTTTTATGGTCATAAATTTTGTTTTAATTAGTTAAAAATTAAAATCTCTCCACTGTTTTTAGAGACATCAAAGAGGAACCCTAATGTGTAGATTACGTATATGTAAGATTCTTTACACCATTCGAATATCGATAGAAGTGTTTTTTAAACCATATTTTAAAAATATCATAAAAAAATAACGGCTCATTTATTTCAAGTTTCGGCTCAACAGAATGGAGATAAAAGATTCAAAAACCGATAGTCGTTTGCCTTATAATTCTATCTATAGTGAATATGTTGGAATATCGACTCAAAACTGGTCAAAAATCGATAAAAAAAACGTTAGACCAAAAAATATTGTGTACTAGCCTTTTCCCGCGGCATCGCCCGCTTACTATAAGTACTCAAAAAGGATATGGGTATCCATGTTGATTTTCAGACTTTGTGACCACATTTGCCCTTTTTAGGGGTTGAATTTTCAAAAAACCTGAAACATTTGTTTACTCATTTATCGTTAGGAATACTCCTGTGAAGTTTCGAATTAAATAGTCTAACAAATCTTGATTCGCCATACAAATTTTGGACCCCCATTTTACCCCCTTAGGGAGTGAATTTTGAAAAATCCTTTCTTAGTGCACCCCTAGACCGTATAAGGAACCTACGTGCCAAATTTGGAATCTCTAGAACCAGCGGTTTGGGCTGTGCGTTGATATGTCAGTCAGTCAGTCAGTCAGTCAGTCAGTCAGTTTCTTCTTTTATATATTTAAGAAGAAGATTATTACCATACATCGGGGTTTTCGGTGCGGGAATGTTTGACACTAGCCAAAGAGTAGGCATTAACTTAAAAAACAGAATGTACTCGCGCACGTTTGTACCTAATGAATAATTGATCGAAAAAATCATAGTTATATACAATTTATATGTAATAGCTGACTATTATGTATGTATATACTGTAGGTACATATACCTATGATTTTTTCAAGTATTTTTTTATTAATTCATGTAATGACTGATCATTGTCAACCTCTTCAGTTAATCAAATAGTTCATAAATATCGGACGTCAAGATTAATATTTGACACTTATTATACTGTGTCTTTGTCTTAGTTAGATCTAGTTAATAAATTACGAATATGCAATTGAATTTTTAAAATACTAAGTATATAATAGTCAATACCCAATAGCCATTATTAGCCTTTGGTCTCGGGCAAATACGAGACCATTAACCCGGCCTCAGGGAGACTAGAGTCATCTTCTCTAGTTCTCCACTGGGGTAATTCCTGTCTGGCGCGTCCTTGCCGCGGGGGTGGGCATCTCTCGCTTCAGTAGGCCGGGGCGAGTAGATGGCTGAGTTCGGACAGGGACCCAAACCCGGGGGAATAACGTGGAACCCTAGCCCGGGGTTACGGGTGAAGAGCTCAACGGCTGTGAAGGCGGATATGGAAACCATTGGAACGGCGGAACAGGCGGAAGAGTCACACCAACATGGCAAAACTGGAGTTAGGCTAACCTCCATATCAAAATAACCCCTTCTGGCAGGCCTATCCGGGATATTCGGAGAAGGGGCTGCGGGAGTGCTGTGCGCTCAGGACGGAGCGGGCAGAAGTCTCGGCGGCGGAAGAACCACAAGATGGTCAACGGCGGCGATTCCGGCTTTTCAGAAAAGCCTCGTCCTTGGCGTCAGGTGGCAACCGGCCGTAAAAACAACCCGCCAAAACCCTACATCTAACACTCAATATGGAAGTACACAATAAAAAGATAAGTATAAATGCTAAGGCGTACCCTGTAAGCGACGGCCCATGTGAATCCCGATATAATCCTGCGAAACATGCTAGGGCGTCCCCCGTAAGCGACGGTTTAGGACGCAGCGAAACAAACTTGCGAATAGCGACTTGGAATATCGGTTCCATGACTGGACGAAGCCAAGAACTGTCGGAGATTTTAAACAGAAGACACATTAACATCTGCTGTGTCCAAGAGTTAAAATGGAAAGGCTCGAAGTCAAGGGATATAGGCCATAACTATCAACTTTTGTATCATGGGTCATCTACTACTAGAAACGGCGTCGGTGTAATATTAGATGAGAATCTTATGGGTAGAATCATAAAAGTTGACAGAATCAGTGATAGAATAATGTATGTTAAATTAGCTCTAGACAATAAACCCTGTTTAAATATTCTATCAGTTTACGCCCCTCAAACTGGATGTAGCAGAGAAAAAAAAGAAGTATTCTGGGAAGAGTTGCAGGAAACCATTCAGAGCATACCGGGCACAGAAAACAAGATCCTGGCGGGCGACTTAAATGGGCATATCGGCAAAGACGCTAGCAATGGGTGTGACATGCACGGGGGCTTTGGATACGGAAATTTAAATGACCAAGGTGGAGAAATACTCGAACTTGCGATTAACTTCCAGATGCCCATTATTAACTCTTTCTTCGAAAAGAAAAATGAACACCTCATCACATACAAAAGTGGTAAATCTGCTACACAGATAGATTATATCATGTGTGATGCCTCTCTGCGCAAAGACTTCAGAGACTGTAAAGTCATTCCAGGGGAACCACTTACCACCCAACACCGGATGCTTGTAGCATGTCTAAAACTACCAAATTGGAGATCCAAATCGAAAATAAAGCCCCGGCCCCGCATCAAATGGTTTAACCTAGACAATGCTCAAGGCAGGGATTTTACTAGTAAATTAAGAGAATATCTCACGAAAGAGCTCCAAGACTGTAGTAAAAATCCAGGAGACGTCAACACCATGTGGAATAGCTTTCATTCATTTACCCGCACCAACGCCAAGGAACTGCTTGGGGTAACCAAAGGAAAACTGAAATCTGGGAAAGATGGCAGCTGGTGGTCACACGATTCCAGAGAAATGCTTAAAGAGAAGAAACAATACTTTAAGAAGTGGCAAGAAACACAAGATCGCCAAGATGAGGAATTGTACCACAATGTTCGAAAAAAGGTTAAAAGAGCAGTGGCTACAGCAAAAGCCCAGGCTGCGGAAGATTTCATTGAACGTTTGGAGAAATGTGAAGGGGAAAATGAAATCTTTAAAGTTGCCAAGCTCCGCAATAAACAAACCCAAGATTTCAAACAAAATAAATACATTAACGACGAGACCGGTAAACTACTAACCGCTGACGCCGATATAAACAGGAGATGGCACGATTACTTCTATAGCCTTCTTAATGAAGAATTCCCACTGGACCAACTGCCGGACCTGCCTTTGGCTTCTGGCCCTATAGATATTATCTCACCGCTAGAAGTAAAAAATGCGATATCCCGAATGAAAAACGGAAAAGCCACGGGTCCTGACGAAATCCCAGTCGAAATATGGAAAAAAGTCGACAAGCCAGGGATTCAATGGCTCACAAATCTGTTCAACAACATCATTGCAGAGGGGAAAATGCCAGACCAATGGAGGACTAGTCACATGATACCATTTTACAAGAACAAAGGAAACGTGGCCGAGTGCGGAAATTATAGAGCGATCAAGCTGATCCCACACACTCTTAAAGTATGGGAACGTGTCCTAATAGAAAAACTGAATAGCCTTACAAATATCACCCCAAACCAATGCGGATTTACTCGTGGGGTGGGCACTACCGATGCCATCCACACAGTTAGGATCTTAAGCGAGAAATATAGAACACTAAAACAGGACCTCCACTATGTCTTTATAGATCTGGAAAAGGCATTTGACAGAATACCCAGACAACTAATCTGGACTGCACTTAGATCCCAGCTCATACCGGAGTTCTATATAAATTTGATCCGAGACATGTATAGGGATATCACTACCCAGGTTATTTCCCCCGCGGGAACTAGCGCACCATTTGAAGTTAATGTTGGAGTGCATCAAGGCTTTACTCTGAGTCCTTTACTCTTTAACCTGGTCATGGACTACATCACTAAAAGTATACAAAAACCGGCACCGTGGAATCTCTTGTATGCAGACGACGTCGTTCTAATAAACGAAACGTTGCCCGGGATCCAATCAGACTTAAATCGGTGGGTGACTGCCTTGGAGTCAAGGGGCATGAGAGTAAGCAGATCAAAGACCGAATACATGCACTGTAACTTCACGGGCAAAACCTCATCCCAATCTATTACCATCTCCGGAGTGCCATTGAAGAAGGTAGAGTCTTTCAAATATCTTGGATCTCTGATCACGTCAACAGCAAAAACCGAGCTCGATGTCGAAAACAGAACAAGAACGGGATGGCTGAAATGGAGAGCCCTCACAGGCGTCCTGTGTGACCCCAAAATCCCAATCAAAAAAAAGGGGATCATATACAAGCGAGCAGTGAGACCGGCCCTGCTCTATAGATCCGAGTGTTGGGCCGTGAGACAACAGGAGAAGCAAAAAATGCACGTAGCGGAGATGAAAATGTTGCGCTGGTCGGGGGGAGTTACAAGGCTGGACAAAATAAGAAATACCTATATTCGAGGCACCTTTAAAGTTGCGGACATCCGAAACAAAATGCGCGAAAGCAGGCTAAGTTGGTTCGGGCACGTACAACGTCGTAGCGGCGACCATATCACAAAGAGTGTGACCATTGATCATGAAGGCAAAAGGGGAAGGGGCCGCCCGCCGACAAACTGGACTTCGACCATCAAAAACGACTTACTGACGAAAGGCCTGACGCCGGATATGACCAAAGACCGCCTAAAATGGCGCCAGAGTGTTAGATGTGCCGACCCCAAGTAAATGGGATAAGGCAAGGATAATGATGATGATAATAGTCAATACAAACATGCCTCTAAGAAAAAAAGCTCGTATGTGTAAGCTATTCACAGAGAGGTAGTTATTCATTAGGCATAATATGATATTTTCTCAGACTAACTCTCAACCTATCTGTTTATCTCTACTCTTTCTCAAATCGTTCCCGCACCGAAAACCCCGATGTATGATTATTACGGAAACAAACACAGTAGGCGACAAACTATGAACTATATTTTATTATACATCGTTTGGCACTACTTTCTCCCAACATAAACTTTTGTATAATTTCTCTTAATATTGTATAGTATTTGTATAGTATTGCGTCAAATCCAGATCTCTAGGATTTATTTTCTTGAAATGGTTTGCATTCTTTGACTTCCACCACTTTAAAGCTGCCAGATGTCCAGATCTAGAAATAAGCATAGTATACCAAACTGACTAGAGGGGTTTGGTTGCTCTCATTATTGTGTCATATCCGACGTGGCTAGCTCTCCGTCGTAAATAATTTATAACCTAAACATAAAATCATGCGGACCTAGTTATACAAGGAAAATCTTAATATATAAAAGAAGAAACTGACTGACTGACTGACTGACTGACTGACATATCAACGCACAGCCCAAACCGTTGGTTCTAGAGATTCCAAATTTGCCACGTAGGTTCCTTATAAAGTCTTAAGGTGCACTAAGAAAGGGTTTTCAAAATTCACCCCCTAAGGGGGTAAAATGGGGGTCCAAAGTTTGTATGGTGAATCAAGATTTGTTACACTATTTTATTCGAAACTTCACAGGAGTATTCCTAACGATAAATGAGTAAACACGTGTTTCAGGTTTTTTTTTAATTCAACCCCTAAAAGGGTGTGGTCTGAAATCAACAAAGTCTGAAAATCAACATGGGTATCGTATCCTTTTTGAGTACTTATAGTACGCGGGCGAAGCCGCGGGAAAAGGCTAGTACCTATATAATAATGAAATTACTTAATTTAAGACTGCTCAACCAACACTATTATGTTAATAATGCAAAACTCGTTCTATACGAGAATTACACAATTGTTTTGTTTATTTGACGCATATCTTTTTATAATATTTTATAGCAAAACCACAATAAATCAAAGGCGCGTGAAAATTTTCAATGAAACTTATATACACATTTACAGTAAACTACATAGCGCAGTAATATTTGAAGGATATAATAACGTAAAAGAGTCAAAAACTTTTATAAATTTTGTTAGGATGCAAACAAATATGACGTGTCACTCGTTCAGTTTTTTGTACCGTCTTCGTCCATTTTATATTGCGAGACAAAGTAGTTAAATCACAACGTTCATTGTATTATAACATTTGTTCCGTCGGTATTAGAGACGTTTTTGCATTGACATAAGGTTTATTTTACTACACTCTTATGCTAGTATAATGCTTTTGTATTGCGATTGGCAACTTAATCGAGCGTACTCATGCTTCTTTACTGCGATTAGCAGCTTTTTTGGCCGTATTAATGCTTCTTTAATGCGGTTGGCAACTTAATAGAGCGTACTACTGCTTCTTTAATGCGATTGGCACTTTCCATGACAACGATAATGCTAATAGCGCAGACATAATGCGCCTGTAATGCTATTAAATGACCTGTATAGGATCTCAAGCTGGGTAATTTGTGCCCATTTAAGACCTATATCAGCACTATAAACGTCTATAATGCTACTATAAAAAGAACTCAAAATGCTAAAAGCATAGAGATATGCTGTAAGACGGCCGTTATACTGCTTTGATGTGTTACTTGGGCATAGCTTTGGTGCAGTTCGGGAAGGAGAATTTAGTGTTGAAATAAATACTGAAAACTAGCTTTATTTCAAGTGGCTTTTCTAAATAATATGCCTTTTCTTTTAAACATTGAGACAGTAATTCATTTGGAATACAGATAATAGTATTTTCCAATAAATTTTGGATCCTAAAAATCTAACCTCGAATTTATAGATGTTAGTGTATGTAGCAGAGAACAAATGATAAAGTAAAATCTAATTCCTTGATCGAAATAGGCGTTAAAAGTAACACGGTTTATTATAAGACCGAATAAAAATAATAGTTATTTTGGAAGATTTGGTTAAGAATATTATTGTGTCATAAACACGTGAATATTTACTTCTAAGTACAAATAAATGTTATCATTCGATAAACAATATAGTCCTCTTAGCATTCCTCTTGATATTTATTAGAAATATATGAGTTTTAATAATTATTGGTAAAAATCGACCATGCAGCTACATTGAATTTGCTTTCGTTTCCTATAGAAACACTATTGTATGTATATTTCATTATCATATATATATTCCCTATATTTTTAGCGTATTTATCCACATGTAGTTTCTAAGTTTTATTCAGCAATTTACCAGAAAATCCTGAAATTGTAATTATCAATTAATAATTTCACATAAATGCGGGTAGGAATAATCTTGCAGTGCGCGAGGTTAATCTTAACCCACCCGCATATTTGCTTAGATTTTCGCAGGCGATCGAGAAGCGGTGTGCAGACGACGAGTCAGGAGTTCACACGAATTTGAACCTTGTCTGTTAGACATTTATTTGGTTTTAGTATCTACAGGTTGGATTATCAACCTTATTATTTAGATAACTAGGTTCAATAGCGGAATCGGATGACTAATCTGTAAGATTTTTAAAGAGATGTTTGGATTAAAGCTAGAGAGGGGAATGTAGGTGATTGTGGGAGACAGGGTACGGAAATTATAAAAGCGGGTGGTAAGGTTCGAACTCAACTTAGTCAGAACGAGATTTCAAGACATCAGCATCTCTCAGCCAAGATCGAGGTCTACAACATTATGTAAGTCCTTATAATATTTCACTTTATCTTAATTGTTTGTCGTGTACTAGCATTTTGCAATATCTTTACTAGTGAAGCGTACGAATATTATAATAACGGTCAATACCTTTCTTTTATTAATTGAGTTATTTGGCGATTAATATTGCAGGCGTTACGCTTATTTATCTGCAGTGAGTGTTAGAATAATGAGGGATATTTTATTAATGCACTTTTGTAAATATTTTAGCTGTGTTTGGGTTTACAATGAAGTAGGGATCTGCATTTAAGTATATTAGGTACTATTTCAACTATTACTGAGTGAGCGAAGCGAAGCACTATTCCGCTGTGCCTAGAGCCGTCCGTATGTCTAATCTAAATAAGTACTTAAATGTTTTGATTATTTATTGAGTGTGGAATTGAAATACAATCTTAGTCTTCTTTCATAAACGATTCTTAAATCGTATGGACGTTTTAACATAGGTTTAAACTCCGAGCAATGATTTAGTATTTGAGTTATTGCTTGATGTAGGGTATTATTTGACTTGGTTTTCAAACACATATTAACACAGCAAATAAATAATAGTATTTTTCATTTCTGTGGAACTCGTTTTCGTGAGGGAACCATTTAACTATTTGATGATATTCTATTTATTTCTATTCTACTATATAGGCTGATAGCTTATATTCGAACCAGGTTCTTCAATGGCCTGTGTTTGTGGTTTATTTTAACATTGAAACTCGATTTTAGTATATATGACTGTGTGTATTTATGCGTGCTTTTTTTATTTTTACAATACCTAACTATTCAGGATACGTAATATTTATTCTCCGTAGTAGTATATATATTTACTGTTGACGTGTCGAATAGGTTCTAGTTTGAGAGTACCAAGCCATATTTTATCTAAGTAGATTTTAATACAGTTTTTCGGGTAACTACGTTCTATCTGTTAACTATTTCTTTCTACTACCTTATAAATATAAACATATAGTTTTAATGCAACGTTTAAGATAGGTTCGATCTTTTAAATGTTAATTGTCGATGTCGGTTAACTATTGGCCATGGTTAAACGATATCGCGTAATATGTATGTACTTCCATGTAACACTTTAGTAATTATGTAAGGGATAACATGCTGGATTTCTAGCTTAGAGATTTATTCCATGTAGAATGCTTATCTGGTGTTTTCTTGGTGGCAACGGGGAACACTATGTGGAGCCCAACGCGCACTGTATCACCCATGGTTCGCTTGAATATATGACGCGCATTACAGCATGTACTTACAGAGGTTTATTGCCATGTAAGTGCGCCATTAGCGTACTAGGTGTTCTTAGTAATATCCGGTCTCGTGCAGTGATGACGGTACGGTGAGGGTCTTACACGTCAAGATAACTCAGATTTGCTTATTAACGATGGTATTTAGGTACTTGCTGTTTACTTATTAAATTCTATATACCATATATAGATGTACCGTCGCAATGTAGTCGTTATTTGCATATGTGGTGTGGAGGAATTGGCGGTTATCTATCAACTATACATTGATGTATGAAGCGAGACTGTAGGCTACTGGCCCGGTCGCACACTTGGATCATTACAAATGCTCAGAACGCACAATCAACAGGTCTGTAGGCCACTGGCCGTGGACAATATATATTACCAGATCCATTAAGCTTCGAATCGTAGACTACTGGTCGTGGTTCCACCGTTGGACGACGGAACCGTCAAAACTGAAATGCCACATATTTTGTACAGGCGTACTTCGCCAACAGCCAACAATCACTACGTCGGGAGTCCAGCAAACCTCCTTACATATATTTTGTTGTAAATATAACTATATAACAAACAACGAAATATTTCAATCAATCATAATAATTCTAGTGTAATTTAATATTCAATATTACTATTTATTAGAGACTGTTAATTAGGGTATATTTATATGATGCTTCTTATTCTATTTTTAACGTCAACAGTTAATATGCTAACCTATCATTGTCTATTGTATTTATATTCCGTAGATTTAAGTTAGGAATTATATGTATTTTAAATATTGCGGTTATTTCTCACCTTATCGAAAAGGACTTGCGGTAACTACACACACAACGTTGGGTTTCCACTAGCTTTCACGATCATCTTGGCCAAACTGCGTATCAGAGCAAGCTACTGTATATATAGTTTATTAATTGATGTATTTGATATTATAATTACGTTACCTATTTTACTGTAATACGTCGCGAAGGTTTTTAGCTTCGTTAGTTTCGTTTTTACCTTCGCAAAGCCTAGGAATCGGAAACTAACACCTAATGACGTCTGCAAAGACAGCATTAGGGGTAATTAGTCAGTGTTTCGCTTTTCAATAACAAAAATCCAAAATTAAAACTTAAATAAATAATTTTCTTTTCAACCTTCAATCTTTTGTTTGATTTTCTTTCCCTGTAGTAAGTTCCTTTAGGTAGTATTTATATTTACAGAAGTTTCAGCCTGAAGCTTGAGGTAAGTATGCTTGGTAGGCTCTAGCAAGCTTTAGAAGCCTTCGACGAAGAAGCTTGTTAGGGTAGACATTACAATTTGAGGTAGCCGTGATCAGGATAAGATTTAAAACTAGATTTTAATTTAACACATAGTAGCTTGCTCTGATTTAGGTTTCAAATACGTTTTCTATAGTAAGCTTGTTCTGTAGGTTAAAATTAGCTTATGTAGGTAACTTGCGTTTTAGTGGGTCATCAGACCCACAATTTGTTGCCGTAAATGGATAGAAAGGTGAGGAATTTCAAAAATGCGTTTTATTATCTTTTGCGTCAAAGAGGTCTATATGCGGGGAGCAGCGCCGTTAGTAAAAGTATTTTTCATCTAATATCAACATGTAACAAAAATCGTAGGATATTTATCTTAACTTTTATATTCAAAATTTTTTAAGAATATTTTTTTCATGTTTTAAGATATTTATTTTCTCAAAATTTTTACATAATATATGAACTTACAGGGAAAAACATAATTTAATAATTTGCTTAAAACTATGTAAAAGAGGGTAACATGCAAAACAGCTAACGACTACAAACGAGTCGCCTCGTAACAACATGAACAGTGCAGTAAACAACTAGAGGCCAGTTAAACTTAGCTTTAAACGTTATTTAACTATCGGTGGTACGTGGGGGTTTAATTTGTAACTGTAGGTTGTTAATAACTATGAGTACCTATTTTCTTAATTTAACTAACACGATAGACCGGTTAAAAGTTCAAAATGTGGGGGGCAGTGTGATGTATGAACACTAGGTCGTCTAGATGTCTACGGGATAGCGGGATAACATTAAAATACGTGCGTTCAGTTCAAGATGTAATCGAGAAAGATCGGCAGGATTTTGACACACTTAAACCAATATTTAGAAATACCTACATACATATATCACACCCTCACACTTATTTTAAACATAAGTGCTGTGTCTTGATCTAATCTAACACTTAGTATTACATGATACAAGGTATTACAAATACCGTAAATAATTACAAAATCAAGTACCTACTAACTTATAACTAACTCTAGTGAATAATAAATATAGCTTAATATACCTATACTCATGACATTACAAAAGCGGCATTAATCAAATTCTGGCATAAGGTAATATCTAACAGGCTTTATAGGCCGGCCATAACTACTTAAAGTCACCTGAGGCAATGGCGCTACTGGCGCTTGTTCGGCTGCGGCCGGCTCGGACCCGTGCTCAACCGCGGCGTCACCCGCGCCCGCCGAGTCGGCTGGACCAGACACCACACCACCGTATGAAGACATGTCCCAACGAGGCCACACCAACTGAGTACCATTATGTGAACTGTGCTTTAAATGATCAACTTGCTTTTTAACAACCGTCCCATCTAACCTTTCCACCACGTAATTCCTGGAGCCTACTTCTTTCCTAATCGTACCCTTTACCCACCTATCCGGATTACTCATCTCTCGCATGTGAACTAAATCCCCGACTTGAAACCGACGTTCTCGACCCCCTGACGCTCGAACTTGTTGCTCCTGCGCGCGTTGCACGATACGTTCACGTTCTTCTCCTCTCCGAAGTAAATCTAGTTGACAACGCAACCTCCGTTTCTGAAGTAGTAGTGCAGGAGAATCACTCGTAGTGCTGTGTACTGAATTTCGATATGACATCAGGTATGCTTGTAAGGCTATATCGATGTCGACACCCTCTCTTTTTGCTTTTTTGATTGCTTTTTTACAAAGTTTTACAGCGTTTTCGGCCGCGCCGTTAGATGAGGGGTGGTAAGTGGGTGTAAGTACTTTTTCAATGCCATTTGATTTCAAGAATTCATCATATTGCGTGCTACAAAACTGCGGGCCGTTATCAGAAACTAATGACCTAGGTAACCCAAATCTAGAAAAAGTTTCACATAAAACTTTGATAACCGCTGATGAAGTCGTTTTTGCCATTCTAAAAATTTTGATCCATTTTGTCGTCGAGTCCACTATGACAAAAAATGTTTCATTTTCAATGGGGCCTAAGAAATCAACATGTAAACGCGTCCATGGTTCTGTAATGTACGGCCACGGCTTGGGCGGCGCGCGCGGCGGCGCGCTGCTCTCGGCGACGCACGCGGCGCACTCGCGGCACGTGCGCTCCACGTCGGCGTCGATGCCGGGCCACCACACGTAGCTGCGGGCCGTACTTTTCATTTTTACCATGCCGGCATGACCTACGTGTAGCTCTTGTAAAATTTTATTTTGATAATTAACTGGCACCACTACCCTATATCCCCATAGAATACACCCGGCCTCAATGTACAACTCGTTCCTACGGGCGTAATATGGTTTAAGGTTATCATCATTACAATATGTAGGCCACCCAGAACTAATATACATCAAAACTTGAACTAAAAGTGGATCTTTGCTGGTCGCTTTTTTAATATCCGTGCTTGTTATAGGTAAAAAGTTTTGAACATAATTAAGGTAAGTCACCTCTGATCGTACTGTCCTACCTGGCCCGGCTATCAGTCGCGATAAGGCATCCGCCCCGTTATCTTCACTCCGTACATACTCAATATCATAATTATACCCAGACAAGATCACTGCCCATCTCTGTAGTCGACTCGCAGCCATAGTAGGTATGCCCACTTTGTCACCAAAGATGGTGACCAGGGGTTTATGATCAGTTTTTAATAGAAATTTTCTCCCATATAAATACTGGTGAAACTTTTGGATCCCATAAATGATCGAGAGTCCCTCTTTCTCAATCTGCGAATAGTGTTTCTCAGCGGAGCTCAGTACTCGACTCGCATACGCGACAGGGCGCTCCCCGGCCGGCGTGCGGTGCGCGATCACCGCGCCTACCCCCGTGCTGCTCGCGTCTGTCGTCAACACCAGCGGGAGCTCGCTTGAGTAATGCGCGAGCACCTCACTTGACTGTAGCACAGATTTAATTTTCTCAAATGCAGCCTGACAATCTTTACTCCATACGAATTTGATATCTTTTTTAAGTAACTCATACATAGGAGATAATATTGTGCTTATGTTTTTAACAAATTTCGCGTACATTATCATGCCAAGAAATGATCGTAATTCTGAAACATTCTGTGGACTAGACATTTTATTAATAACTTCTACTTTACTTGAACTTGCTGATACTCCCTCTCTTGAAATGACGAACCCTAAATAGGTAACTGAGTCTGCGAAGAATGTGCATTTCTCTTTCTTAATTTTGAGACCATATTTAAGTAATCTATCAAATACCTGACCAAGAATTTTAAAATGTTGATCATCATTTTTCGCCATTATAATTACATCATCTTGGTAGACTCCAACCGTGGGTAAGTCGGCAAACATTTGCTCCAGCTTGCGTTGGAAAATGCCAGGACTTGACGCGAGTCCATAAACAAGGCGATTGTACTGAAACAGGCCTTTATGGGTATTAATAGTGGTAACTTTCCTGGTATCATCCAATGGGAACTGTGCAAACGCCTGACTTAAATCAATTTTAGAAAATTTGTCACCCCCATTTAATTTAACAAGCAAATCATCGATCCTAGGGACAGGATATCTATCTATTTCAAGCCATTTGTTAAGTGTAAGTTTATAATCAGCACAGATACGAATAGAGCCGTCCGATTTGACGACTGGTACAATTGGTGTGGCCCAGTCTGAACACTCAATCGGTGTTATAATGCCATCACTTACCATCTGGTCCAGCGCGCTCTCGACAGGCGCGCGCAAAGCGACCGCTAGAGGGCGCGCGCGCATGAACACGGGCACCGCGTCGGCGCGTAGCCGCAGACCAACCGGCTCGCCCGTATAACACCCCAGCCCGTCTTCAAAAACCTGCGCGTATCTGGAACTGAACGAGTGCAGATTGAATTACCTTTCCGTGACTATACTATTGCACGGAAAAGTATCGGGGTCCACAATACCTAACACCTTTAGCCATTCGCGACCGATTAATGATGTCCTTCCGCCATTGACAACAAATAAATTCAATTCCCGCGACTTATCTTTGTATTTAACAATCACTCTTATTTTGCCTACAATTTCTACGGGCGGACCGGTCAAATAGCGCATTGCAAGATTAGGATTTAATAAATCGCAATTCATAAACATTTTACGATAACAATCAAGACTAATACACGATATGCCACTACCGGTATCTATCTCCATTTCCAACTTCTTATTATTTATGAGCAGTGTTAATTTATATGGTTCAGGATTACAATATTTCGAGCCACTTAAGTTATAAATTGGGATAGTTACCTCAGCACTATCGTCTGTATCTGAGTTGTTTAATTCCTCCACGTAATTGCCGTCCGCGTAACTCGCGCCGCCCGCGCCGAGTTTAGGGCACATTCTTTTGAGGTGGCCTTCCAGATTACATACACGGCACACATATACGCGAAATTTGCATTCCGCCACATCATGCCGTTCGCCGCAAGCCTGACAACTCAAGCCGCTCCCTGCGCCGGCCCCGCGAGCTGCTCCGCCAGCGCGGCCCGCGCGCCACTGGCCCGCGCCCGATGCCCCGGCCCAGCCCGGCGCGCCGCTCCCGCCAGCTGCGCCGTAGCTGTAACGACCGCGCGCCCGCTGGCCGCTCGCCGCCGCCGCCGGGCGGCTCCGCTGTCGGTCTTCGCCACGCTGACTTCCCTTCGTGAACTTCGTAATTGCATGACACTCCACGGTACCATCATCGTTAGACCGCTTACTGTTCACTGCCGCTGCGTTTGTCTCCGCCGCTTTTAACGCATGAGCCAATTTGAACGCCTTCGTAAAAGAGATGTCGTCCTCCGCAAAAATTCTTTGTCTGATCACCTCACTGAACAAACTACAGACAAACTGATCCCTTAAGTTTTCATCTAGCCCAGTTTTAAAGTCACACGTTCTAGCTAATTTTTTTAAAGCCGCCACATAGTCAGATATAGACTCACTTTTAGTTTGTATTCTTTGGCGAAACTTATACCTCTCAGCTAATATGCTAGGCGTCGGCTGCAAATGTTGTAACATAACCTTGTTAAGGTCATTATATTTAAGTTCGTGCGGTTTCTTTGGTGAACAAAGGGTCACTAATAACTCGTAGGTTGGACCGCCGATAAACGTGATTAGGGTCGCAACTTTCTTTGCATCTTCAACACTATTAACAATAAAATATTGTTCAAGACGTTCCACGTATGACGACCACTTATCATTGTTCGCGTCGAACGGTTCAATTTTGCCGACCGCCATTACGCCACTTCACAACGGAACACACCTCACGAAATAATAGGTCCTTAATTATCGCTGCGCCAGTGTACCGCTCGAGCAAAGTCCACCGTAACTTTAACGTAAACACTACGCGAGTCCAGATCGTCGCCAATGTGATGTATGAACACTAGGTCGTCTAGATGTCTACGGGATAGCGGGATAACATTAAAATACGTGCGTTCAGTTCAAGATGTAATCGAGAAGGATCGGCAGGATTTTGACACATGTCAACCAATATTTAGAAATACCTACATACATATATCACAGGCAGACTATCGTCTGGATTCATTATTGGTTTCATATCTAAAAAGAAAAAACGGTACTCTCAAGGTTTGTGTCCGACTCGCACTTGACCGGTTTAATTTATGTCTAAAAGTTTATTCCTAAATCTGTCTTAATACCGTCAAAGTCTCGTATTCCATAGTATGTAATATGATTTTATGTTAGATGCCGGCATTACATTATCACTTTTAAATATACTTCAAAAAAAAAATTAAGAAAAAAAAAATATTAATTTTATTAAAGATAAAACCTTTACGATATTTATATTGTTAAGAAAACATACATACATTTATATAAAACAACATTATATCTTGTCACGTGTAGCAACGCGGAATCGGCGAACGTTCATATGCTACGAAGTTACTTCCTATTAATCTCCTTGTTATCTTTGTTTAGTGACTTAAATACGGAATGTCGGAAGTTCATATAAAATTAGTGTCACTTACGACCTTTTATTCTATCGACCGTTTAAAATCAATTCCCTAATCACCAACTGATTTCATTGCAATTGGTAGCTAGTGTAACTTGACCCAGTGAGTCATAGAAGTTGTACGTAATAATAGATCAGGTTTATACTGGACAATTTTAGGCTTTGTGTAGGTGATAGTAATAAAATCTTTTATGGTAGGGTAAGGTGATTTTTACCATGGATTGATACTCTAATACTCGTATAATGAACACAAAATTATTTCATAACCTACCTACAGATTAAATTATATTTATCTAAATATATTGACGATCATTACATCTTAGTCATTCTTTTAATTTCGTTTAACAACGTTAAAAAAAAATTTACAGTCTCTTTCTCGCGCGGGTGATAGGAACGGGTCCAAATTGTTTGAATTCACTCATTTTAAGAGCTTCACTCTTGAGTATGCATAACCCGCCTGTCATTATTATATATCATAGGGTAAAGTAAGGTAAGGTAAGGATAAGGAGTCTGCGGCGTTGTAGCCACACGAGTTTATTATATGTAATAAATATTTTTATTAATTGTAACGCTAGTAGTCCGCCTCGAACTAAGTACTCGCGATTTCCTTGCAAACGTGTTGACCAATATAACAAGACCCTTATGATAATTGTTACGCGTCTTAAATATAGCTCCATAACCCCTTGATCGATCCTGCGCATATCATCATCATCATCATCATCAATGTTACTAAAGTTATACTTATCGCGGGACAAACGCTCAATATCAAAAGCAATCTAAATGCCGAGACGTCCCAGTAGCCAGGTGACAATTGCGTCCGAAATTGTTTGTAAGAACTTCGCTTCGCATACGCTCCGCTCGTTCGATAACTGTGCAAACTCTAAATTCTTAACAACGTAATGTTAAAAACTGTTGCAGCAATATTCTATGTCGGTACAATTCAATGTTCAAAACATTGCGGTATGGAATTTTTTATCTACCTACATTTTTCGTAATTTTATTTAAGGTTTGTTAGTGGTAATAGTGGTATATTCTCGTACACTTTTAACAATGGAAAAGTGTCTTTCACAGTTGAATTGTTTTGGTTATTAATTTTAGTTTCAAGTTGTTGTAAATATCTAAATAAATCTGATTTCACTTTACAATGTTAGCTATTTACGAAGTCGGATTAGTTGAGACGCGATCACTTATTTAGCTTTATAATATACCTAATGTTGGTTTAGTTGGTATTTTTCATTTCATTGGACATTTTAAAGTGGTTTAGTCTAACATCAGGTTATTTTAAATTATTTAAGTTCAGTTTAAGTTACTTCAGGTCCAATTCGTTTGGTTTAGTTTTGGATAGTACAGTTTAGGATGACTTTCATACATTAGTTTATTCAATTTTATTTAAAAATCTTTCAATATGAGAAAAAATAGGCTTTTCTATATTACTTGATATACATAAATGATTTAACTAACTTGAATCATTTAACTAACTACTTAATTACTGATGGTGGCGTCTATTTACCAAATTTCAAATTCAAGTACCTACAGATTAAAAGTTCGGATTTTTAGCTCGTTCAGTAAATTATTTAGTATCCAATTATTCTTACCCTTACTACAAGTGTGTTGCCATGGTAATAGTAGTTCATCAGTAAGGTTTTAGATGTTCATTCGGAATGAATACAAACAAATAAGGTAGATGATTGGTTCAACTCCGGTTGTAGTAAAACTACTGGATGTTTATTTAAACAGTATTTACTAACATGTTTAGGTCAGTACTGGTTCGATTTCAGTCTAATTAAATTCCAAGATGTTTAAAATTTTAACTTACTTTATAGTTTCTGTCATTATTAAAACTACTGGTTAAATTCCAGTGCTACGCGATTCATGGTGTATACACCGAAAACTAAACGCTGGTCTAATTCCAGTTTAATACAGTATCAAAATGGTTCGTAATTAATGCTTATATACTATTGATATGTCAACTAATCAATTTACAACTAAATATCTGCTGATTCTTCCAGTGCAGTGAAAATTTATTTATGGTAAAGGTAATCGTAATCGAAAACTAATGGTTGGTTCGAATCCAGCTTGACTTTACTTCTGGATATGAATACATTCTGTAATGGATCCAAGGCATCCATATAACGCCTATTTCAATGGACGGTAAAGTTGTTCGATATTGTGACATTGCTATTAACGTGATGTAGGAGTTAATTTCATTTTTCAGTTTCAGGAAAAATTATGACTTTACGATTAAGCTTTAATGAAAAATTATACTGTAATATTAAAGTTCGAATTACAACTCACCTGGAAAATATGGAGTATCATAAAATCAATTAGTAGTTATGTCTTAATTCTCATAGCTTTGGTGCAGTTCGGGAAGGAAAATTTAGTATTGAAATAAATACTGAAAACTAGCTTTATTTCAAGTGGCTTTTCTAAATAATATACATTTTCGTTTAGATATTAAGATGGTAATTCATTTGGAATACAGATAGTAGTATTTTCTAATAAATCTTGGTACCAAAAAAACCTAACCTCGAATTATAGATGTTAGTGTATGTAGCAGAAAACAAATGAAAACGTAAAATCTAATTCCTTGATCTAAATAGGCATTAAAAGTAACAATGTTTCTTATGATATCGAATAAAAATAATAGTTATTTAGGAAGATTTGGTTAAGAATAGTATTGTGTCATAAACACGTGATTATTTACTTCCGAGTACAAATAAATATTTTCATTCGATAAGCAATGTAGTCCTCTTAGCATTCCTGTTGATATTTGTTGGAAATGTATGCGTATTAATGATTATTGGTGAGGGTTGGCCATGCGGTTGCGTTGAATTTGCTTTCGTTTCCTATTGAAGCACTATTGTATGTGTGTTTCATTATCATATATATGTTCCCTATATTTTTAGCATATTTATCCAAATGTAGTTTCTGGGTTTTATTCGGCAATTTGCCGGAAAATCCTGAAATTGTAATTATAAATTAATAATTTTAAACAAATGCGGGTAGGAATAATCTTGCAGCGCGCGAGGTTAATCTTAAACCCACCCGCATATTTGCTTAGATTTTCGCAGGCGATCGAGAAGCGGTGTGCAGACGACGAGTCAGGAGTTCACGCGAATTTGAACCTTGTCTGTTAGACATTTATTTGGTTTTAGTATCTACAGATTGGATTATCAACCTTATTATTTAGATAACTAGGTTCAATAGCGGAATCGGATGAGTAATCGGTAAGATTTTGAAAGAGGTGTTTGGATTAAAGCTACAAAGGGGAATGTAGGTGATTGCGGGAGACAGGGTACGGAAATTATAAAAGCGTGTGGTAAGGTTCGAACTTAACTTAGTCGGAACGAGATTTCAAGACATCAGCACCTCTCTGCCAAGATCGAGGTCTGCAACCTTATGTAAGTCCTTTTAAATATTTCACTTTTATCTTAATTGATTGTCGTGTACTAGCATTTTACAATATCTTTACTAGTGAAGCGTACGAATGTTATAATAACGGTCAATACCTTTCTTTTATTAATAGGGTTATTCGGGGACTAATATTACAGGCGTTACGCTTATTTACCTGCAGTGAGTGTTAGAATAATGAGGGATATATTATTAATCCACATTTGTAAATATTTTAGCTGTGTTTGGGTTTACAATGAAGTAGGGGTCTGCATTTAAGTATATTAGATACTATTTCAACTATTACTGAGTGAGCGAAGCGAAGCACTATTCCGCCGTGCCTAGAGCCGCCTGTATGTCTAAATAAGTACTTAAATATTTTGATTATTTATTGAGAGTGAAATTTAAATGCAATCTTCGTCGTCTTTCATAAACGATTCTTAAATTGTATGGACGTCTCAACATAGGATTAACTTCAGAGCAATTCGACTTGGTTTTCAAACACATAATAAAACAGCTAATAAATAATAGTATTTTATATTTACACGAAACTCGTTCTCGTGAGGAAACCATTTAACAATTTAATGATATTCTACTTATTTACATTCAATTACTTATATATGTTGATAGCGTATATTCTGACCAGGTTCTTCATAATATATCGCCTGTGTTTGTTGTTTTAACATTGAACCTTTTTATATTCTCTATATACGACTTTGTGTATTTATGTGTGCGTATATTATATTTACCATACCTAACTATTTAGGATACGTAATATTTATTCTCCATCGTAGTGTATACATTTACTGTTGACGTGTCGAATAGGTTCTATTTGAACTTGGTACTTACCAAGCCATATTTTATCTTAGTAGATTTTAATCCACTGTTTCGGGTGACTACGTTCTATTTATTAACTATTTATTTCTACTACTTTATAAATATAAATATATAGTTTAATGTAACGGTCGAAATTGGTTGAACGTACTATAACCAAGATAGGTTTCGATCTTTTAAATGTTAATTGTCGATATCGGTTAACTATTGGCCATGGTTAAACGATATCGCGTAATATGTACTTCCACGTAATACTTTAGTAATTATATAAGGGATAAGATGCTGGATTTCTAGCATAGAGATTTATTCCATGTAGAATGCTTATCTGGTGTTATCTTGGTGGCAACGGGGAACTCTATCGTGGGAAGCCCAACGCGCACTGTATCACCCATAGTTCACTTGAACATATGACGCGCATTACAGCATGTACTTACAGAGTTTATTCTCATGTAAGTACGCCATTAGCGTACTAGGTGTTCTTAGTAATATCCGGTCTCGTGCAGTGATGACGGTACGGTGAGGGTCTTACACGTCAAGATAACTCAGGTTTGCTTATTAACGATGGTAGGTACTTGCTATTTACTTCCTAAGTTTATATACCATTCGTCATAAACGGTGGTTGGTATTTGCTTACTTAATCATTAAATGTACCAGTCGTTATTTGCATATGTGGTGTGGAGGAATTGGCGGTTATCTGTCGATTATACATTGATGTATGAAGCGAGACTGTAGGCTACTGGCCCGGTCGCACACTTGGATCATTACAAATGCTCAGAACGCACACTTAATAAAAGACTGTAGGCTACTGGCCCGGTCGTACACTTAATAAAAGACTGTAGGCTACTGGCCCGGTCGTACACTTAATAAAAGACTGTAGGCTACTGGCCCGGTCAATATTACCAGATCCATTAAGCTTCGAATCGTAGACCACTGGTCCTGATTCCACCGTTGGAAGACGGAACTGTCAAAACTGACATGCCACATATTTTGTACTGGCGTACTTCGCCAACAATCACTACGTTGGGAGTCCAGCAAACCTCCTTATATTTATTTTGTTGTAAATACAACTATTTAACAAACAACGAAATACCTATTTAATCAATCATTATAATTATAGTGTAATTTTAATATTCATTATTACTATTTATTAGTCTATTAATTAGGATATATTTTCACAATCTTATTATTTTATTTTTAACGTCAACAGTTCATATGCTAACCTACCATTGTCTATTATATTTATATTCCGTTAGATTTAAGTGAGGAATTACGTGTATTTTAAATATTGCGGTTATTTCTCACCTTATCGAAAAGGACTTGCGGTAACTACACACACAACGTTGGGTCTCCACTAGCTTTCACGATCATCTCGGCCAAACTGCGTATCAGAGCAAGCTACTGTATAGATAGGTTATTAATTAATGTATTTGATTTCATAATTACGTTACTTATTTTACTGTAATACGGCGCGAAGGTTTTTTGCTTCGTTAGTTTCGTTTTTACCTTCGCAAAGCCTAGGAATCGGAAACTAACACCTAATGACGTCTGCAAAGGCAGCATTAGGGGTAATTAGTCGGAGTTTCGCTTTTCAATAACAAAAATTCAAACTTAAAACTTAAATAAATAATTTTCTTTTCAACCTTCAATCTTTTGTTTGATTTTCTTTCCCTGTAGAAATTTCCTTTAGGTAGGTATTTATATTTACAGAATTTTCAGGCTGAAGCTTGAGGTAAGAAAGCTTTAGTAGGCTTTTGTAAGCATTTAGAAGCCATTAGAATAGTTCAGCTGGGGTAGACATTACAATTTGGTGCCGTGACCAGGATAAGATTTAAAACTAGATTTTAATTTAACACATAGTAGCTTGCTCTGATTTAGGTTTCAAATACGTTTTCAATAGTAGCTTGCTCTGTCGATTAAAATAGCGTATGTAGGTAACTTGCGTTTTAGTGGGTCGTCAGACCCACAATTTGTTGCCGTAAATGGATAGAAAGGTGAGAAATTTCAAAAATGCGTTTTATTATCTTTTGCGTCAAAGTAGTGCTAAGAGGTCTATATGCGGGGAGCAGCGCCATTAGTAAATGTATTTTTCATTTGTGATCTAATATCAACATGTAACAAAAATCGTAGATTAATCGTTAATTTCTTAAGAAACTTTCATGTGTTATGATATTTATTTTCTCAAAATATTTACATAATATATGAATAACTTACAGGGAAAAACATAATTTCATAATTTGCTTAAAACTATGTAAGAGAGGGTAGCATGCAAAACAGTTAGCGACTACTAACGAGTCGCCTCGTAGCGACATGAACTGTGCAGTCAATAACTAGAGGCCAGTTAAACTTAGATTTAAACGTTATTTAACTATCGGTGGTACGTGAGGGTTCAATTTGTAACTGTAGGTTGTTAATAACTATGAGTACCTATTTTCTTAATTTAACGAACACTATAGACCGGTTAAAAGTCCAAAATGTGGGGAGCAGACTATCGTCTGGATTTATTTTTAGAGTCTCATTATCTAAAAGGAAACAAAAACGGAACTCTCTAGGTTCATGTCCGACTCGCACTTGGCCGGTTTTAATTAATGTTAAGAAGTTATTGCCAAATCTGTCTTACCACCGTCAAAGTCTCGTATTCCATAGCATACGATATCATTTTATGTTAGATACCGGCTTTACATTATCACTTTTAAATATGTTTCTTAAAAACAAAAAAAAAGCTAGAAAATAAAATAATACTTATTTTAATTTTATTAAAGATAAAACATTTAGGATATTTATTGTTAAGAAAACGTACATACGTTTATATAAAACAACATTATATCTTGTCACGTGTAGAATCGCGGAATCGGCGAACGCTCATAGGCTACGAAGTTACTTCCTATTGATCTCCTTGTTATCTTTGTTTCGTGACTTAATACGAAATGTCGGAAGTTCATATAAAATTAGTGTCACTTACGACACTTTATTCTATCGACCGTTTAAAATCAATTCCCTCATCACCAACTGATTTCATTGCAATTATTGGCTAGTGTAACTTGACCTCGTGAGTCATAGTAGTTGTACGTAATACAAGATCAGGTTTAGACTGGTCGTTTTTAGGCTAAGTTTGTGTAGGCGATAGTAATAAAATCTTTCATGGTAAAGTATAGAATAGGGTAAGGTCAATGACTTTTACCATGGATTGATACTCTAACATAATAAGCACAAAATTATTTCATAACCTACCAAAGATCTACATTTATCTAAATATATTGACGACTAGCTGTGCCCGCGGCTCCGCCCGCGTGGAATTCGGTCTGTGTCAATAAGCGGCTAATTCACCCCTAATTTCTCTCCCGCTACCCTGGAGGCGGAACTTGAAGTAAAGTTGACAGATGGATACGCTAGAGGACAGTAGTCCTAATAAAATATTTTAAAATGACCACTAAATGAAACTACACTCAAAAATGAATACTTTTTTTTATCATATATTTTTTTTTTGGTATAATTTAAACGACATAGAGTAGTAGTTGTATATCGGACGATACAGGACCACTTTTGTATTTATACGTTCATGTCCACGGCAAATGTCATCCAAATCGATCCTCCCGTCAAATCAGTCTAAGCATGAAAGGTAAGAACAGGCGCGGTTGAAATTGGGGAAGGGGGGGTCACAAATGCAGAAATGTTTTTTTTCTATTTGAGGTGCACTTGGAGGAGGGGGGGGGGTCCTTGACCCATGCAAATTTAACTCAATCGAGTGTAGTGGCTACCCCCCCCTCTTTTAGACGTTGAATTTTTATAGGCTACGTATAACCTGGCTGAGGATTTTGTTGAATTGGAATAAGTAATCCTTAAGGGGTGATTTCCGAGATAACAATGCAAAAAAAACGGCCAAGAGCATGTCGGGCGATACTCAGTGTAGAGTTTCGTAGATGCCGCCCTGTTACAAAACATCCGTTCAAAAGGTCGTTTATTAAGGGATATTTGGCGGCGCTTACGTCATTTTACTATTCGGCACTTCCTTTCAATATGCGTTTTTGACTGATAATTCAAAAACGGCTGAACCGATTCTATTCAATATAGTTTTTATTGAAAGTTCTTATCAGGCCTCACCAAATTTCAGCTTTCTAGTGCGAACGGTAACTGAGCTAGACCGCGGACAGACGGACGGACATGGCGAAACTATAAGGGTTCCTAGTTGACTACGGAACCCTAAAAAGAGATAAATAGTAGTTTATGTAACTGTTACGTAATAAGCCCTAATTATGTACAGAAGCACCGCTGCTTAAAATATTTTCATTACGTTACCGTAGGTAATGAATTTTCATACATTTTTACACAGATGTTACGTTACTGGTTGCAATAATGTTGGTAATTACATACGCTTCTGATAGAGGATTTATGATATTGATATAGATCAAGATATTTATTCTTCAATGTAAGCACATTACAATGCACTAATGAACGTCAGAGAAAAATAAAATACATGAGTCGTGGAACACGCGATTGGAACGAAGTTATGTTATTTAATTTTTGACTTTTTCGTAAATTTTGTGGTTTAAATTTTTTTTTTGGAATTTTGGAAATTTTGGAAAGTTTTGAAATTTTTGAAATTGTGGAAATTGTGGAAAATATGGAAATTGTGGAAAATTTAGCTATTTTGAAATTTTTAAAATGTTTGAAATTTTTGAAATTTTTGTTATTTTTGAAAATTTTAAAATTTTGGAAATTTTTAAAATTTTTGATAATTTTGAAAATTTTGAAAATTCTGAAATTTTTGAAATTTAGAAATTTTGCCATTTTTAACATTTCGACATTTTTTACTTTTAGGTTCTCGACTTTTTTCACTTTTATCACTTTGTCACTTCCCACTTTCACTTTTCACTAAGTACACTTCCCTTCACTTCACTTTATTCTATTTTATATATTTCTTATTTCATTCCATTTTACATGTTTCTCAATCGTATGGGTGTCGCGTTTTCGTGACGTGACACTTTTTCGTGACGGTCACGTGACTTTTTTTCGCCTAGCACCCCATCCGCAAAACCGTCCGATAAGGAACTTCGTTCCAAAACTACTACCGGTTCTAACCCTACACCTCTGGCCCAAGAAGTATTATGACCGAAAAGAAACTCGACGGGACTTATTTTTTTCAAAACAGTAATGTATTACTGTTTTGAAAAATCTATATTTATTAGATCTTAAAGGTACAAAATAATGCGTAGTTCTTCAAGAAGGCATATCAAAACATCTTGAGAGACAGATAATGTACCCATTTTTTAATTATAAAGAAAAATAAATCCTAATCTGACTGCTTCATAAAACGTTTGATATGTTTTCCTACCTAAACGGTGTCCTATAAATGTTCGATGATTTTGTAGTAGTTTTTTGGTTTGGGCCATGCAACTTTGTCCGTCATTTATAGTCCTCGAACCTGCAAGAACCCTTTGATTTGACATTCATGACACTTTCAAATATTTGTTAAGAGCGGGTAAAGGTAAATTTAAAGCATCGACGGGTAACATGTTATAAATATGAACACCTTGACCAAAAAATGACAAATTATTTCAATACCAAATTTTATCTAAATACGTACAGCGGTTATTGGTTGTTTCTTCCCCATGTAAACTTCCACCCCTTTTGCATCCGCTTAAGGGATAATTTCCGAGATAAAACTATTTTATTTCCTTTTCCAGAGCTCAAATTATCTCCATACCAAATTTTATCCAAATCGATCCTGCGGTTAATAATTCCCTATACAAATTTCCAACTCCATTTTCACCCCTTTAGGGTTGATTTTCGGGTTGAAAACTATCCTTTGTCCTTTCCCGAGACCCATACTATCTCTATCCCAAATTTCATCTTTATCAGTTCAGCGGTAAAAAAATCCTCATACCAACTTCTACCCCCTTTTCACCCCCACAAGGGTTTATTTTCGGGATGAAAACCATTCTGTCGTTTCTCGGGACTCAAATTATATCCATACTAATTTCTATTAAAAATGTTCCATACAAACTTTCAACCCCCTTTTCACCCCCTCCACGGTTGCTTTTCGGGATAAAACTATTCTTTGTCCTTTCCCGGGACTCAAATTATCTCGATACTCATTTCTATCTAAATCGTTTCAGCGGTTAAAAATTCTCCATAAAAACTTTCAACCCCATTTTCACCCCCACTAGGATTGATTTTCGGGATTAAAACTATATATTATCCTTTCCCGGGACTCAAACTATCTCTATACAAAATTTCATCAAAATCTGTTCAGCCGTTTTCACGTGATGCGCGGTCAAATAAACAGACAAACAGACAAACAGATAAACAGACAAAAATTCTAAAAATTGTTGGAACGTGTTCTGTTATCAATTTTAAGTATCCCCAGCCAACTTTTTTTCGATTATCTTCCATGTACAGACTTTCGACCCTCTTCAGCTTTATTATATGTATAGATCATTACATCTTTGTCATTCTCGTTGTTAGAAAATTACAGTCTCTTTCTTGCGCGGGTGATAGGACCGGGTCCGAATTGTGTGAATTCACTCATTTTAAGAGCTTCACTCTTGATCATGCATAACCCGCCTATCATTATTATATTTAATATCATAGGGTAAGTTTAGGGTTAGTATAAGGAGTCTGCGGCGTTGTAGCCACACGAGTTTATTAAATGTAATAAATATTTTTATTAATTGTAACACTAGTAGTTCGTCTCGAACAGAAAACTCGCGATTTTCTTGCAAACGTGTTGACCAATATAACAAGACCCTTATGATAATTGTTACGCGTCTTAAATATAGCTCCATAATCCCTTGATCGATCCTGCGCATATCATCATCATCATCATCATCAATGTTACTAAAGTTATACTTATCGCGGGACAAACGCTCAAAACCAAAAGCAATCTAAATGCCGAGACGTCCCAGTAGCCAGGTGACAATTGTGTCCGAAGTTGGTTGTAAGAACTTCGCTTCGCATACGCTACGCTCGTTCCATAATTGTGCTAACTCTAAATTCTTAACAACGTAATGTTAAAAAACTGATGCAACAATATTATATGTCGGTACAATTCAATGTTCAAAACATTGCGGTATGGAATTTTTTATCTACCTACATTTTTCGTAATTTTATTTAAGGTTTGTTAGTGGTATATTCTCGTACACTTTTAACAATGGAAAAGTGTCGTTCACAGTTGAATTGTTTTGGTGATTACTTTTAGTTTCAAGTTGTTTTAAATGTCTAAATGAATTTGATTTCACTTTACAATGTTAGCTATTGACGAAGTCGGATTAGTCAAATCGCGATTACTTATTTAGCTTTATAATATATCTAATTTTGTTTTAGGTTCTATTTCTCATTTCATTGGACATTATAAAGTAGTTTAGTCGTAACCTCCGGTTATTTTAAATTATTTAAGTTCAGTTTAAGTTACTTCAGGTCCAATTCGTTTGGTTTAGTTTAGGATAGTACAGTTTAGTCGAGTTTATTGTGGACATAGTTTATTAAATCTTATTTAAAAATCTTTAAATATGAAAAACAAATAGGCTTTTCTATATGACTTGACTTACATAAACACTTGAATCATTTATCTTATTACTGATGGTGATATATATTTACCAAATTTCAAATTAGAATACAGATTAAAAGTTCGGATTTTAGCTCGTTCAGTAAATTATTTAGTATCCAATTGTTAGATCTTACTACAAGTATCTTGTCATGGTAATAGTAGCTCATAAATAAGGTTTTAGATGTTCATTCGGAATGAATACACAAATACACAAATAAGATAGATGACTGGTTCAACTCCGGTTGTAGTAAAATTACTGGATGTTTATTTAAACAGCATTTGCTAACATGTTTAGATCAGTACTGGTTCGATTTCAGTCTAATTCAATTCGATGATGTTTAAAATTTTAACTTACTTTAGAGTTTCTGTCATGGTACTGGTTCAATTCTAGTGCTACGCGATTCATGGTGTATACACCGAAAACTAAACGCTGGTCTAATTCCAGTTTAATACAGTATCAAAACGGTTCGTAATTAATGCTTATATACTATTGATATGTCAACTAATCAATTTACAACTAAATATTTGCTGATTCTTCCAGTGCAGTGAAAATTAATTTATGGTAAAGGTTATTATAGGATCATAATATAGACATCCAAAACTAAAGGTTGGTTCGAATCCAGCTTGACCATAATTCTGGATGGATGTACGAGTATGTAAGTTTATGAAGAGGTTAAGGTGCATTAACGACAACAATGGTTTCGTTGTCGACGCATTTGAGTATAATAGTAGTAGGTATGTGAAATATGTTTCTTGGCGGATTATGAATTTACAATTTATGAGCATTATTTTAAAAGTAGGTAGGATAGTATTTTATGAAATTGTAACAATGATGTACAATTTATGAATTGATAAAATTTCACCGTAAATAGTTTTCTTACAGACACGATATACATGGAAAGTGCATAATTAATATCGGAGCTTCTTCATTGATGTTATCCTTTAAAAAAAAGAAAAAAAAAGTTCTACTGACTTTTGTTGTAGGTATACAAAATAACGTGATGACATAATTTAGGTCTTATAGCAGTTAGATTTTGTATATCTTGGACTAATTCATACTCTCGTTATATCTCTTTACAAATGCAAAATTAGTAGGGCGAAGTATTTGAGAAATAAAAGGAAATGTTAAAAACACTATCCCTTACAGATGTATTCGGTATTGGGTGATTCAGTTAGACAAGTATATTTCATTAAAGGGTGCGTTCATACAATAAGTAGGTAGATAACATATTGTTATACGAAGGAGAATTCAAAGGTAGCGTACGTCAATAAAAATAAAGTTCTTTTAACGCGTCGTAATAATCATTATTAAACATAACGGTTCTTAATAGTGGTTCAAAATCATCATCATCATCATCATAGTTAAGTACAAATTATACTCAAATAAGACATTCTAAGTTTTGTAACTGAAATGTTTCAACAATATCTGAGAGTAGTTATACACTATAGTTACTGCCTTTATAGAGATTAAAGATACGTATTCACTTAAGCCTTCCTTAGTACGATACTTCTACAAATGAATTAAGCATAAATAATACACGTTTAGGCAACTATTGAATTATAGCTTATTGCAATTGTTGGTATTGGATTTCAAAATTCTCAACCAATACATAGATAAATAAAAATATACGGATACCTGTTAGGGTAGTGTAAACAATTTTTACGGTTCAGATGATAAATTAATTAAGAAAGACGCTTATTATAATTTACGTTAATACGAGTACTTCAGTTTGGTTAATTTAGATCAATATTATTTTAACTTGTCTTAGAATTTGATTATCAAATTCTGTTTGAATTGTTAAATTATCTTATATTTATTACTTGTGACTGTATTGTTGGTCTTGAAAAATTGTGAAACTATGAGAGAGGGTGATGAATAGAGTGTGGTTCATGACTAAGTAACAGAGATGACATGACTAATTAGGAATAACATAACTAACGCTCGGGCCCGAGCTTTGACTTAGGGTGTGACCATTGATAATGACTTTTTAGAGATGTGTGAGTGTGAGATGATGAATGTGAGATAAGGGGAGGTTTAAAAAATGAGTAAGTATGCTTTCTCGATTGTTCGGGATAGGAATGCTGTCACAGGTTAAATACAATTATTATTTGTTGTAAGATTAATTTTATAGTTTTCCTAAATCAATAAGTACTACGTTCGAAATCGTAAATTTCTGCACTGCGTATTATTGGGGAGCAGAATTGTAATGGATCCAAGGCATCCATATAACGCCTATTTCAATGGACGGTAAAGTTGTTCGATATTGTGACATTGCTATTAACGTGATGTAGGAGTTAATTTCATTTTTCAGTTTCAGGAAAAATTATGACTTTACGATTAAGCTTTAATGAAAAATTATACTGTAATATTAAAGTTCGAATTACAACTCACCTGGAAAATATGGAGTATCATAAAATCAATTAGTAGTTATGTCTTAATTCTCATAGCTTTGGTGCAGTTCGGGAAGGAAAATTTAGTATTGAAATAAATACTGAAAACTAGCTTTATTTCAAGTGGCTTTTCTAAATAATATACATTTTCGTTTAGATATTAAGATGGTAATTCATTTGGAATACAGATAGTAGTATTTTCTAATAAATCTTGGTACCAAAAAAACCTAACCTCGAATTATAGATGTTAGTGTATGTAGCAGAAAACAAATGAAAACGTAAAATCTAATTCCTTGATCTAAATAGGCATTAAAAGTAACAATGTTTCTTATGATATCGAATAAAAATAATAGTTATTTAGGAAGATTTGGTTAAGAATAGTATTGTGTCATAAACACGTGATTATTTACTTCCGAGTACAAATAAATATTTTCATTCGATAAGCAATGTAGTCCTCTTAGCATTCCTGTTGATATTTGTTGGAAATGTATGCGTATTAATGATTATTGGTGAGGGTTGGCCATGCGGTTGCGTTGAATTTGCTTTCGTTTCCTATTGAAGCACTATTGTATGTGTGTTTCATTATCATATATATGTTCCCTATATTTTTAGCATATTTATCCAAATGTAGTTTCTGGGTTTTATTCGGCAATTTGCCGGAAAATCCTGAAATTGTAATTATAAATTAATAATTTTAAACAAATGCGGGTAGGAATAATCTTGCAGCGCGCGAGGTTAATCTTAAACCCACCCGCATATTTGCTTAGATTTTCGCAGGCGATCGAGAAGCGGTGTGCAGACGACGAGTCAGGAGTTCACGCGAATTTGAACCTTGTCTGTTAGACATTTATTTGGTTTTAGTATCTACAGATTGGATTATCAACCTTATTATTTAGATAACTAGGTTCAATAGCGGAATCGGATGAGTAATCGGTAAGATTTTGAAAGAGGTGTTTGGATTAAAGCTACAAAGGGGAATGTAGGTGATTGCGGGAGACAGGGTACGGAAATTATAAAAGCGTGTGGTAAGGTTCGAACTTAACTTAGTCGGAACGAGATTTCAAGACATCAGCACCTCTCTGCCAAGATCGAGGTCTGCAACCTTATGTAAGTCCTTTTAAATATTTCACTTTTATCTTAATTGATTGTCGTGTACTAGCATTTTACAATATCTTTACTAGTGAAGCGTACGAATGTTATAATAACGGTCAATACCTTTCTTTTATTAATAGGGTTATTCGGGGACTAATATTACAGGCGTTACGCTTATTTACCTGCAGTGAGTGTTAGAATAATGAGGGATATATTATTAATCCACATTTGTAAATATTTTAGCTGTGTTTGGGTTTACAATGAAGTAGGGGTCTGCATTTAAGTATATTAGATACTATTTCAACTATTACTGAGTGAGCGAAGCGAAGCACTATTCCGCCGTGCCTAGAGCCGCCTGTATGTCTAAATAAGTACTTAAATATTTTGATTATTTATTGAGAGTGAAATTTAAATGCAATCTTCGTCGTCTTTCATAAACGATTCTTAAATTGTATGGACGTCTCAACATAGGATTAACTTCAGAGCAATTCGACTTGGTTTTCAAACACATAATAAAACAGCTAATAAATAATAGTATTTTATATTTACACGAAACTCGTTCTCGTGAGGAAACCATTTAACAATTTAATGATATTCTACTTATTTACATTCAATTACTTATATATGTTGATAGCGTATATTCTGACCAGGTTCTTCATAATATATCGCCTGTGTTTGTTGTTTTAACATTGAACCTTTTTATATTCTCTATATACGACTTTGTGTATTTATGTGTGCGTATATTATATTTACCATACCTAACTATTTAGGATACGTAATATTTATTCTCCATCGTAGTGTATACATTTACTGTTGACGTGTCGAATAGGTTCTATTTGAACTTGGTACTTACCAAGCCATATTTTATCTTAGTAGATTTTAATCCACTGTTTCGGGTGACTACGTTCTATTTATTAACTATTTATTTCTACTACTTTATAAATATAAATATATAGTTTAATGTAACGGTCGAAATTGGTTGAACGTACTATAACCAAGATAGGTTTCGATCTTTTAAATGTTAATTGTCGATATCGGTTAACTATTGGCCATGGTTAAACGATATCGCGTAATATGTACTTCCACGTAATACTTTAGTAATTATATAAGGGATAAGATGCTGGATTTCTAGCATAGAGATTTATTCCATGTAGAATGCTTATCTGGTGTTATCTTGGTGGCAACGGGGAACTCTATCGTGGGAAGCCCAACGCGCACTGTATCACCCATAGTTCACTTGAACATATGACGCGCATTACAGCATGTACTTACAGAGTTTATTCTCATGTAAGTACGCCATTAGCGTACTAGGTGTTCTTAGTAATATCCGGTCTCGTGCAGTGATGACGGTACGGTGAGGGTCTTACACGTCAAGATAACTCAGGTTTGCTTATTAACGATGGTAGGTACTTGCTATTTACTTCCTAAGTTTATATACCATTCGTCATAAACGGTGGTTGGTATTTGCTTACTTAATCATTAAATGTACCAGTCGTTATTTGCATATGTGGTGTGGAGGAATTGGCGGTTATCTGTCGATTATACATTGATGTATGAAGCGAGACTAGGCTACTGGCCCGGTCGCACACTTGGATCATTACAAATGCTCAGAACGCACACTTAATAAAAGACTGTAGGCTACTGGCCCGGTCGTACACTTAATAAAAGACTGTAGGCTACTGGCCCGGTCGTACACTTAATAAAAGACTGTAGGCTACTGGCCCGGTCAATATTACCAGATCCATTAAGCTTCGAATCGTAGACCACTGGTCCTGATTCCACCGTTGGAAGACGGAACTGTCAAAACTGACATGCCACATATTTTGTACTGGCGTACTTCGCCAACAATCACTACGTTGGGAGTCCAGCAAACCTCCTTATATATATTTTGTTGTAAATACAACTATTTAACAAACAACGAAATACCTATTTAATCAATCATTATAATTATAGTGTAATTTTAATATTCATTATTACTATTTATTAGTCTATTAATTAGGATATATTTTCACAATCTTATTATTTTATTTTTAACGTCAACAGTTCATATGCTAACCTACCATTGTCTATTATATTTATATTCCGTTAGATTTAAGTGAGGAATTACGTGTATTTTAAATATTGCGGTTATTTCTCACCTTATCGAAAAGGACTTGCGGTAACTACACACACAACGTTGGGTCTCCACTAGCTTTCACGATCATCTCGGCCAAACTGCGTATCAGAGCAAGCTACTGTATAGATAGGTTATTAATTAATGTATTTGATTTCATAATTACGTTACTTATTTTACTGTAATACGGCGCGAAGGTTTTTTGCTTCGTTAGTTTCGTTTTTACCTTCGCAAAGCCTAGGAATCGGAAACTAACACCTAATGACGTCTGCAAAGGCAGCATTAGGGGTAATTAGTCGGAGTTTCGCTTTTCAATAACAAAAATTCAAACTTAAAACTTAAATAAATAATTTTCTTTTCAACCTTCAATCTTTTGTTTGATTTTCTTTCCCTGTAGAAATTTCCTTTAGGTAGGTATTTATATTTACAGAATTTTCAGGCTGAAGCTTGAGGTAAGAAAGCTTTAGTAGGCTTTTGTAAGCATTTAGAAGCCATTAGAATAGTTCAGCTGGGGTAGACATTACAATTTGGTGCCGTGACCAGGATAAGATTTAAAACTAGATTTTAATTTAACACATAGTAGCTTGCTCTGATTTAGGTTTCAAATACGTTTTCAATAGTAGCTTGCTCTGTCGGTTAAAATAGCGTATGTAGGTAACTTGCGTTTTAGTGGGTCGTCAGACCCACAATTTGTTGCCGTAAATGGATAGAAAGGTGAGAAATTTCAAAAATGCGTTTTATTATCTTTTGCGTCAAAGTAGTGCTAAGAGGTCTATATGCGGGGAGCAGCGCCATTAGTAAATGTATTTTTCATTTGTGATCTAATATCAACATGTAACAAAAATCGTAGATTAATCGTTAATTTCTTAAGAAACTTTCATGTGTTATGATATTTATTTTCTCAAAATATTTACATAATATATGAATAACTTACAGGGAAAAACATAATTTCATAATTTGCTTAAAACTATGTAAGAGAGGGTAGCATGCAAAACAGTTAGCGACTACTAACGAGTCGCCTCGTAGCGACATGAACTGTGCAGTCAATAACTAGAGGCCAGTTAAACTTAGATTTAAACGTTATTTAACTATCGGTGGTACGTGAGGGTTCAATTTGTAACTGTAGGTTGTTAATAACTATGAGTACCTATTTTCTTAATTTAACGAACACTATAGACCGGTTAAAAGTCCAAAATGTGGGGAGCAGACTATCGTCTGGATTTATTTTTAGAGTCTCATTATCTAAAAGGAAACAAAAACGGAACTCTCTAGGTTCATGTCCGACTCGCACTTGGCCGGTTTTAATTAATGTTAAGAAGTTATTGCCAAATCTGTCTTACCACCGTCAAAGTCTCGTATTCCATAGCATACGATATCATTTTATGTTAGATACCGGCTTTACATTATCACTTTTAAATATGTTTCTTAAAAACAAAAAAAAAGCTAGAAAATAAAATAATACTTATTTTAATTTTATTAAAGATAAAACATTTAGGATATTTATTGTTAAGAAAACGTACATACGTTTATATAAAACAACATTATATCTTGTCACGTGTAGAATCGCGGAATCGGCGAACGCTCATAGGCTACGAAGTTACTTCCTATTGATCTCCTTGTTATCTTTGTTTCGTGACTTAATACGAAATGTCGGAAGTTCATATAAAATTAGTGTCACTTACGACACTTTATTCTATCGACCGTTTAAAATCAATTCCCTCATCACCAACTGATTTCATTGCAATTATTGGCTAGTGTAACTTGACCTCGTGAGTCATAGTAGTTGTACGTAATACAAGATCAGGTTTAGACTGGTCGTTTTTAGGCTAAGTTTGTGTAGGCGATAGTAATAAAATCTTTCATGGTAAAGTATAGAATAGGGTAAGGTCAATGACTTTTACCATGGATTGATACTCTAACATAATAAGCACAAAATTATTTCATAACCTACCAAAGATCTACATTTATCTAAATATATTGACGACTAGCTGTGCCCGCGGCTCCGCCCGCGTGGAATTCGGTCTGTGTCAATAAGCGGCTAATTCACCCCTAATTTCTCTCCCGCTACCCTGGAGGCGGAACTTGAAGTAAAGTTGACAGATGGATACGCTAGAGGACAGTAGTCCTAATAAAATATTTTAAAATGACCACTAAATGAAACTACACTCAAAAATGAATACTTTTTTTTATCATATATTTTTTTTTTGGTATAATTTAAACGACATAGAGTAGTAGTTGTATATCGGACGATACAGGACCACTTTTGTATTTATACGTTCATGTCCACGGCAAATGTCATCCAAATCGATCCTCCCGTCAAATCAGTCTAAGCATGAAAGGTAAGAACAGGCGCGGTTGAAATTGGGGAAGGGGGGGTCACAAATGCAGAAATGTTTTTTTTCTATTTGAGGTGCACTTGGAGGAGGGGGGGGGTCCTTGACCCATGCAAATTTAACTCAATCGAGTGTAGTGGCTACCCCCCCCTCTTTTAGACGTTGAATTTTTATAGGCTACGTATAACCTGGCTGAGGATTTTGTTGAATTGGAATAAGTAATCCTTAAGGGGTGATTTCCGAGATAACAATGCAAAAAAAACGGCCAAGAGCATGTCGGGCGATACTCAGTGTAGAGTTTCGTAGATGCCGCCCTGTTACAAAACATCCGTTCAAAAGGTCGTTTATTAAGGGATATTTGGCGGCGCTTACGTCATTTTACTATTCGGCACTTCCTTTCAATATGCGTTTTTGACTGATAATTCAAAAACGGCTGAACCGATTCTATTCAATATAGTTTTTATTGAAAGTTCTTATCAGGCCTCACCAAATTTCAGCTTTCTAGTGCGAACGGTAACTGAGCTAGACCGCGGACAGACGGACGGACATGGCGAAACTATAAGGGTTCCTAGTTGACTACGGAACCCTAAAAAGAGATAAATAGTAGTTTATGTAACTGTTACGTAATAAGCCCTAATTATGTACAGAAGCACCGCTGCTTAAAATATTTTCATTACGTTACCGTAGGTAATGAATTTTCATACATTTTTACACAGATGTTACGTTACTGGTTGCAATAATGTTGGTAATTACATACGCTTCTGATAGAGGATTTATGATATTGATATAGATCAAGATATTTATTCTTCAATGTAAGCACATTACAATGCACTAATGAACGTCAGAGAAAAATAAAATACATGAGTCGTGGAACACGCGATTGGAACGAAGTTATGTTATTTAATTTTTGACTTTTTCGTAAATTTTGTGGTTTAAATTTTTTTTTTGGAATTTTGGAAATTTTGGAAAGTTTTGAAATTTTTGAAATTGTGGAAATTGTGGAAAATATGGAAATTGTGGAAAATTTAGCTATTTTGAAATTTTTAAAATGTTTGAAATTTTTGAAATTTTTGTTATTTTTGAAAATTTTAAAATTTTGGAAATTTTTAAAATTTTTGATAATTTTGAAAATTTTGAAAATTCTGAAACTTTTGAAATTTAGAAATTTTGCCATTTTTAACATTTCGACATTTTTTACTTTTAGGTTCTCGACTTTTTTCACTTTTATCACTTTGTCACTTCCCACTTTCACTTTTCACTAAGTACACTTCCCTTCACTTCACTTTATTCTATTTTATATATTTCTTATTTCATTCCATTTTACATGTTTCTCAATCGTATGGGTGTCGCGTTTTCGTGACGTGACACTTTTTCGTGACGGTCACGTGACTTTTTTTCGCCTAGCACCCCATCCGCAAAACCGTCCGATAAGGAACTTCGTTCCAAAACTACTACCGGTTCTAACCCTACACCTCTGGCCCAAGAAGTATTATGACCGAAAAGAAACTCGACGGGACTTATTTTTTTCAAAACAGTAATGTATTACTGTTTTGAAAAATCTATATTTATTAGATCTTAAAGGTACAAAATAATGCGTAGTTCTTCAAGAAGGCATATCAAAACATCTTGAGAGACAGATAATGTACCCATTTTTTAATTATAAAGAAAAATAAATCCTAATCTGACTGCTTCATAAAACGTTTGATATGTTTTCCTACCTAAACGGTGTCCTATAAATGTTCGATGATTTTGTAGTAGTTTTTTGGTTTGGGCCATGCAACTTTGTCCGTCATTTATAGTCCTCGAACCTGCAAGAACCCTTTGATTTGACATTCATGACACTTTCAAATATTTGTTAAGAGCGGGTAAAGGTAAATTTAAAGCATCGACGGGTAACATGTTATAAATATGAACACCTTGACCAAAAAATGACAAATTATTTCAATACCAAATTTTATCTAAATACGTACAGCGGTTATTGGTTGTTTCTTCCCCATGTAAACTTCCACCCCTTTTGCATCCGCTTAAGGGATAATTTCCGAGATAAAACTATTTTATTTCCTTTTCCAGAGCTCAAATTATCTCCATACCAAATTTTATCCAAATCGATCCTGCGGTTAATAATTCCCTATACAAATTTCCAACTCCATTTTCACCCCTTTAGGGTTGATTTTCGGGTTGAAAACTATCCTTTGTCCTTTCCCGAGACCCATACTATCTCTATCCCAAATTTCATCTTTATCAGTTCAGCGGTAAAAAAATCCTCATACCAACTTCTAACCCCCTTTTCACCCCCACAAGGGTTTATTTTCGGGATGAAAACCATTCTGTCGTTTCTCGGGACTCAAATTATATCCATACTAATTTCTATTAAAAATGTTCCATACAAACTTTCAACCCCCTTTTCACCCCCTCCACGGTTGCTTTTCGGGATAAAACTATTCTTTGTCCTTTCCCGGGACTCAAATTATCTCGATACTCATTTCTATCTAAATCGTTTCAGCGGTTAAAAATTCTCCATAAAAACTTTCAACCCCATTTTCACCCCCACTAGGATTGATTTTCGGGATTAAAACTATATATTATCCTTTCCCGGGACTCAAACTATCTCTATACAAAATTTCATCAAAATCTGTTCAGCCGTTTTCACGTGATGCGCGGTCAAATAAACAGACAAACAGACAAACAGATAAACAGACAAAAATTCTAAAAATTGTTGGAACGTGTTCTGTTATCAATTTTAAGTATCCCCAGCCAACTTTTTTTCGATTATCTTCCATGTACAGACTTTCGACCCTCTTCAGCTTTATTATATGTATAGATTATATGTATAGATCATTACATCTTTGTCATTCTCGTTGTTAGAAAATTACAGTCTCTTTCTTGCGCGGGTGATAGGACCGGGTCCGAATTGTGTGAATTCACTCATTTTAAGAGCTTCACTCTTGATCATGCATAACCCGCCTATCATTATTATATTTAATATCATAGGGTAAGTTTAGGGTTAGTATAAGGAGTCTGCGGCGTTGTAGCCACACGAGTTTATTAAATGTAATAAATATTTTTATTAATTGTAACACTAGTAGTTCGTCTCGAACAGAAAACTCGCGATTTTCTTGCAAACGTGTTGACCAATATAACAAGACCCTTATGATAATTGTTACGCGTCTTAAATATAGCTCCATAATCCCTTGATCGATCCTGCGCATATCATCATCATCATCATCATCAATGTTACTAAAGTTATACTTATCGCGGGACAAACGCTCAAAACCAAAAGCAATCTAAATGCCGAGACGTCCCAGTAGCCAGGTGACAATTGTGTCCGAAGTTGGTTGTAAGAACTTCGCTTCGCATACGCTACGCTCGTTCCATAATTGTGCTAACTCTAAATTCTTAACAACGTAATGTTAAAAAACTGATGCAACAATATTATATGTCGGTACAATTCAATGTTCAAAACATTGCGGTATGGAATTTTTTATCTACCTACATTTTTCGTAATTTTATTTAAGGTTTGTTAGTGGTATATTCTCGTACACTTTTAACAATGGAAAAGTGTCGTTCACAGTTGAATTGTTTTGGTGATTACTTTTAGTTTCAAGTTGTTTTAAATGTCTAAATGAATTTGATTTCACTTTACAATGTTAGCTATTGACGAAGTCGGATTAGTCAAATCGCGATTACTTATTTAGCTTTATAATATATCTAATTTTGTTTTAGGTTCTATTTCTCATTTCATTGGACATTATAAAGTAGTTTAGTCGTAACCTCCGGTTATTTTAAATTATTTAAGTTCAGTTTAAGTTACTTCAGGTCCAATTCGTTTGGTTTAGTTTAGGATAGTACAGTTTAGTCGAGTTTATTGTGGACATAGTTTATTAAATCTTATTTAAAAATCTTTAAATATGAAAAACAAATAGGCTTTTCTATATGACTTGACTTACATAAACACTTGAATCATTTATCTTATTACTGATGGTGATATATATTTACCAAATTTCAAATTAGAATACAGATTAAAAGTTCGGATTTTAGCTCGTTCAGTAAATTATTTAGTATCCAATTGTTAGATCTTACTACAAGTATCTTGTCATGGTAATAGTAGCTCATAAATAAGGTTTTAGATGTTCATTCGGAATGAATACACAAATAAGATAGATGACTGGTTCAACTCCGGTTGTAGTAAAATTACTGGATGTTTATTTAAACAGCATTTGCTAACATGTTTAGATCAGTACTGGTTCGATTTCAGTCTAATTCAATTCGATGATGTTTAAAATTTTAACTTACTTTAGAGTTTCTGTCATGGTACTGGTTCAATTCTAGTGCTACGCGATTCATGGTGTATACACCGAAAACTAAACGCTGGTCTAATTCCAGTTTAATACAGTATCAAAACGGTTCGTAATTAATGCTTATATACTATTGATATGTCAACTAATCAATTTACAACTAAATATTTGCTGATTCTTCCAGTGCAGTGAAAATTAATTTATGGTAAAGGTTATTATAGGATCATAATATAGACATCCAAAACTAAAGGTTGGTTCGAATCCAGCTTGACCATAATTCTGGATGGATGTACGAGTATGTAAGTTTATGAAGAGGTTAAGGTGCATTAACGACAACAATGGTTTCGTTGTCGACGCATTTGAGTATAATAGTAGTAGGTATGTGAAATATGTTTCTTGGCGGATTATGAATTTACAATTTATGAGCATTATTTTAAAAGTAGGTAGGATAGTATTTTATGAAATTGTAACAATGATGTACAATTTATGAATTGATAAAATTTCACCGTAAATAGTTTTCTTACAGACACGATATACATGGAAAGTGCATAATTAATATCGGAGCTTCTTCATTGATGTTATCCTTTAAAAAAAAGAAAAAAAAAGTTCTACTGACTTTTGTTGTAGGTATACAAAATAACGTGATGACATAATTTAGGTCTTATAGCAGTTAGATTTTGTATATCTTGGACTAATTCATACTCTCGTTATATCTCTTTACAAATGCAAAATTAGTAGGGCGAAGTATTTGAGAAATAAAAGGAAATGTTAAAAACACTATCCCTTACAGATGTATTCGGTATTGGGTGATTCAGTTAGACAAGTATATTTCATTAAAGGGTGCGTTCATACAATAAGTAGGTAGATAACATATTGTTATACGAAGGAGAATTCAAAGGTAGCGTACGTCAATAAAAATAAAGTTCTTTTAACGCGTCGTAATAATCATTATTAAACATAACGGTTCTTAATAGTGGTTCAAAATCATCATCATCATCATCATAGTTAAGTACAAATTATACTCAAATAAGACATTCTAAGTTTTGTAACTGAAATGTTTCAACAATATCTGAGAGTAGTTATACACTATAGTTACTGCCTTTATAGAGATTAAAGATACGTATTCACTTAAGCCTTCCTTAGTACGATACTTCTACAAATGAATTAAGCATAAATAATACACGTTTAGGCAACTATTGAATTATAGCTTATTGCAATTGTTGGTATTGGATTTCAAAATTCTCAACCAATACATAGATAAATAAAAATATACGGATACCTGTTAGGGTAGTGTAAACAATTTTTACGGTTCAGATTTTGGTTAATTTAGATCAATATTATTTTAACTTGTCTTAGAATTTGATTATCAAATTCTGTTTGAATTGTTAAATTATCTTATATTTATTACTTGTGACTGTATTGTTGGTCTTGAAAAATTGTGAAACTATGAGAGAGGGTGATGAATAGAGTGTGGTTCATGACTAAGTAACAGAGATGACATGACTAATTAGGAATAACATAACTAACGCTCGGGCCCGAGCTTTGACTTAGGGTGTGACCATTGATAATGACTTTTTAGAGATGTGTGAGTGTGAGATGATGAATGTGAGATAAGGGGAGGTTTAAAAAATGAGTAAGTATGCTTTCTCGATTGTTCGGGATAGGAATGCTGTCACAGGTTAAATACAATTATTATTTGTTGTAAGATTAATTTTATAGTTTTCCTAAATCAATAAGTACTACGTTCGAAATCGTAAATTTCTGCACTGCGTATTATTGGGGAGCAGAATTGTAATGGATCCAAGGCATCCATATAACGCCTATTTCAATGGACGGTAAAGTTGTTCGATATTGTGACATTGCTATTAACGTGATGTAGGAGTTAATTTCATTTTTCAGTTTCAGGAAAAATTATGACTTTACGATTAAGCTTTAATGAAAAATTATACTGTAATATTAAAGTTCGAATTACAACTCACCTGGAAAATATGGAGTATCATAAAATCAATTAGTAGTTATGTCTTAATTCTCATAGCTTTGGTGCAGTTCGGGAAGGAAAATTTAGTATTGAAATAAATACTGAAAACTAGCTTTATTTCAAGTGGCTTTTCTAAATAATATACATTTTCGTTTAGATATTAAGATGGTAATTCATTTGGAATACAGATAGTAGTATTTTCTAATAAATCTTGGTACCAAAAAAACCTAACCTCGAATTATAGATGTTAGTGTATGTAGCAGAAAACAAATGAAAACGTAAAATCTAATTCCTTGATCTAAATAGGCATTAAAAGTAACAATGTTTCTTATGATATCGAATAAAAATAATAGTTATTTAGGAAGATTTGGTTAAGAATAGTATTGTGTCATAAACACGTGATTATTTACTTCCGAGTACAAATAAATATTTTCATTCGATAAGCAATGTAGTCCTCTTAGCATTCCTGTTGATATTTGTTGGAAATGTATGCGTATTAATGATTATTGGTGAGGGTTGGCCATGCGGTTGCGTTGAATTTGCTTTCGTTTCCTATTGAAGCACTATTGTATGTGTGTTTCATTATCATATATATGTTCCCTATATTTTTAGCATATTTATCCAAATGTAGTTTCTGGGTTTTATTCGGCAATTTGCCGGAAAATCCTGAAATTGTAATTATAAATTAATAATTTTAAACAAATGCGGGTAGGAATAATCTTGCAGCGCGCGAGGTTAATCTTAAACCCACCCGCATATTTGCTTAGATTTTCGCAGGCGATCGAGAAGCGGTGTGCAGACGACGAGTCAGGAGTTCACGCGAATTTGAACCTTGTCTGTTAGACATTTATTTGGTTTTAGTATCTACAGATTGGATTATCAACCTTATTATTTAGATAACTAGGTTCAATAGCGGAATCGGATGAGTAATCGGTAAGATTTTGAAAGAGGTGTTTGGATTAAAGCTACAAAGGGGAATGTAGGTGATTGCGGGAGACAGGGTACGGAAATTATAAAAGCGTGTGGTAAGGTTCGAACTTAACTTAGTCGGAACGAGATTTCAAGACATCAGCACCTCTCTGCCAAGATCGAGGTCTGCAACCTTATGTAAGTCCTTTTAAATATTTCACTTTTATCTTAATTGATTGTCGTGTACTAGCATTTTACAATATCTTTACTAGTGAAGCGTACGAATGTTATAATAACGGTCAATACCTTTCTTTTATTAATAGGGTTATTCGGGGACTAATATTACAGGCGTTACGCTTATTTACCTGCAGTGAGTGTTAGAATAATGAGGGATATATTATTAATCCACATTTGTAAATATTTTAGCTGTGTTTGGGTTTACAATGAAGTAGGGGTCTGCATTTAAGTATATTAGATACTATTTCAACTATTACTGAGTGAGCGAAGCGAAGCACTATTCCGCCGTGCCTAGAGCCGCCTGTATGTCTAAATAAGTACTTAAATATTTTGATTATTTATTGAGAGTGAAATTTAAATGCAATCTTCGTCGTCTTTCATAAACGATTCTTAAATTGTATGGACGTCTCAACATAGGATTAACTTCAGAGCAATTCGACTTGGTTTTCAAACACATAATAAAACAGCTAATAAATAATAGTATTTTATATTTACACGAAACTCGTTCTCGTGAGGAAACCATTTAACAATTTAATGATATTCTACTTATTTACATTCAATTACTTATATATGTTGATAGCGTATATTCTGACCAGGTTCTTCATAATATATCGCCTGTGTTTGTTGTTTTAACATTGAACCTTTTTATATTCTCTATATACGACTTTGTGTATTTATGTGTGCGTATATTATATTTACCATACCTAACTATTTAGGATACGTAATATTTATTCTCCATCGTAGTGTATACATTTACTGTTGACGTGTCGAATAGGTTCTATTTGAACTTGGTACTTACCAAGCCATATTTTATCTTAGTAGATTTTAATCCACTGTTTCGGGTGACTACGTTCTATTTATTAACTATTTATTTCTACTACTTTATAAATATAAATATATAGTTTAATGTAACGGTCGAAATTGGTTGAACGTACTATAACCAAGATAGGTTTCGATCTTTTAAATGTTAATTGTCGATATCGGTTAACTATTGGCCATGGTTAAACGATATCGCGTAATATGTACTTCCACGTAATACTTTAGTAATTATATAAGGGATAAGATGCTGGATTTCTAGCATAGAGATTTATTCCATGTAGAATGCTTATCTGGTGTTATCTTGGTGGCAACGGGGAACTCTATCGTGGGAAGCCCAACGCGCACTGTATCACCCATGGTTCACTTGAACATATGACGCGCATTACAGCATGTACTTACAGAGTTTATTCTCATGTAAGTACGCCATTAGCGTACTAGGTGTTCTTAGTAATATCCGGTCTCGTGCAGTGATGACGGTACGGTGAGGGTCTAACACGTCAAGATAACTCAGGTTTGCTTATTAACGATGGTAGGTACTTGCTATTTACTTCCTAAGTTTATATACCATTCGTCATAAACGGTGGTTGGTATTTGCTTACTTAATCATTAAATGTACCAGTCGTTATTTGCATATGTGGTGTGGAGGAATTGGCGGTTATCTGTCGATTATACATTGATGTATGAAGCGAGACTAGGCTACTGGCCCGGTCGCACACTTGGATCATTACAAATGCTCAGAACGCACACTTAATAAAAGACTGTAGGCTACTGGCCCGGTCGTACACTTAATAAAAGACTGTAGGCTACTGGCCCGGTCGTACACTTAATAAAAGACTGTAGGCTACTGGCCCGGTCGCACACTTCGATCATTACAATTGCTCAGAACGCACACTTAATAAAAGACTGTAGGCTACTGGCCCGGTCAATATTACCAGATCCATTAAGCTTCGAATCGTAGACCACTGGTCCTGATTCCACCGTTGGAAGACGGAACTGTCAAAACTGACATGCCACATATTTTGTACTGGCGTACTTCGCCAACAATCACTACGTTGGGAGTCCAGCAAACCTCCTTATATATATTTTGTTGTAAATACAACTATTTAACAAACAACGAAATACCTATTTAATCAATCATTATAATTATAGTGTAATTTTAATATTCATTATTACTATTTATTAGTCTATTAATTAGGATATATTTTCACAATCTTATTATTTTATTTTTAACGTCAACAGTTCATATGCTAACCTACCATTGTCTATTATATTTATATTCCGTTAGATTTAAGTGAGGAATTACGTGTATTTTAAATATTGCGGTTATTTCTCACCTTATCGAAAAGGACTTGCGGTAACTACACACACAACGTTGGGTCTCCACTAGCTTTCACGATCATCTCGGCCAAACTGCGTATCAGAGCAAGCTACTGTATAGATAGGTTATTAGTTAATGTATTTGATTTCATAATTACGTTACTTATTTTACTGTAATACGGCGCGAAGGTTTTTTGCTTCGTTAGTTTCGTTTTTACCTTCGCAAAGCCTAGGAATCGGAAACTAACACCTAATGACGTCTGCAAAGGCAGCATTAGGGGTAATTAGTCGGTGTTTCGCTTTTCAATAACAAAAATTCAAACTTAAAACTTAAATAAATAATTTTCTTTTCAACCTTCAATCTTTTGTTTGATTTTCTTTCCCTGTAGTAATTTCCTTTAGGTAGGTATTTATATTTACAGAATTTTCAGGCTGAAGCTTGAGGTAAGAAAGCTTTAGTAGGCTTTTGTAAGCATTTAGAAGCCATTAGAATAGTTCAGCTGGGGTAGACATTACAATTCGTTGATGAAGAGGTTAAGGTGCATTAACAACAGCAATGGTTTCGTTGTCGACACATTTGAGTAAAATAGTAGTAGGTATGTGAAATGTTCTTGGCGGATTATGAATTTACAATTTATGAGCATTATTATAAAAGTAGGTAGGATAGTATTTTATGAAATTGTAACAATGATGTGTAAATTGTAATTTATGGATTGATAAAATTTCACCGTAAATAGTTTTCTTACAGACACGATATACATGGAAAGTTCATAGTTTCCTCATTGATGTTATCCTTTCAAAAAAAAAACGATCTACTGACTTTTATTGAAGGTAATAATGTGATGACATAATTTAGGTCTTATAGCAGTTAGACTTTGTATATCTTGGACTAATTCATACTCTCGTTATATCTCGTTATAGATGCAAAATTAGTAAAGCGAAGTAGTTGAGAAGTAAAAGGAAATGATATAAACACTATACCTTACGGGTGTATTCGGATTTAATTGTTTGGGTGATTCAGTAAGACAAGTATATTTCATCAAAGGGTGCGTTCATAAATTAAGTAGGTAACATATTGTTAACAAGTTCTCTTCTTATCTTAGTAAAAATAAAAGTTTTAAAGCGTCATAATAATCATTATTAAACATAACGGTTCTTAATAGTGGTTCAAAATCATCATCATCATCATCATAGTTAAGTACAAATTATACTCAAATAAGACATTCTAAGTTTTGTAACTGAGATGCTTCAACAATATCAGATAGTAGTTATACACTATAGTTACTGCCTTTATAGAGATTAAAGACACGTATTCACTTAAGCCTTCCTTAGTACGGTACTTCTACAAATGAATTAAGCATAAATAATACACGTTTAGGTAACTATTGAATTATAGCTTATTATAATTGTAGGTATTGGATCTCAAATTTCTCAACCAATACATAGATGAATAAAAACATACGAATATCGTGTACGGTAGGGTTAACAAGTTTTTACGGTTCAGATGATAAACTAGTTATGAAAAACGCTTATTATACTATACGTTATACGAGTATTTCACTTTGGTTAATTTAGATCAATATTATTTTTAACTTGTCTTGGAATTTGATTGTCAAATTCTGCTTGAATTGTTAGATTATCTTATATGTATTTACAACTTGTGACTGTATTGTTGATCTTGAAACATTGTGAAACTATGAGGAAAAGAGATGAATGGAGTGTGGTTCATGACTAAGTAACAGAGATGACATGACTAATTGGGACTAACATGACAAACGCTAGCTAGCAATGATTTAGGGTGATGACATTGACAATGACTCCTTAGAGATGTGTGAGTGTGAAATGGTGAATGTGACATAAGGGGAGGTTGAAAGAATGAGTATGCTTTCTCGATTATTCGGGACAGGAATGCTGTCACAGGTTAAATACAATTAATTGTTGTTGTAAGATTGTTTTTAAAGTTTTCCTAAAACAATAAATACTACGTTCGAAATCGTAAATTTCTGCACTGCGTATTATTGGGGAGCAGAACTGTAATGAATCCAAGGGATCCATATAATGCCTATTTCAATGGACGGTAAAGTTGTTCGATATTGTGAAATTGCTATTAACTTTATGTAGGAGTTAATTTCATTTTCAGTTTCAGGAAAAATTATGACTTTACGATTAAGCTTTCATGAAAAATTATACTGTAATATTAAAGTTCGAATTATAACTCGCCTGGAAAATATGGAGTATCATAAAATCAATTAGTAGTTATGTCTTAATTCTCATAGCTTTGGTGCAGTTCGGGAAGGAGAATTTAGTGTTGAAATAAATACTGAAAACTAGATTTATTTCAAGTGGCTTTTCTAAATAATATGCCTTTTCTTTTAAACATTGAGATAGTAATTCATTTGGAATACAGATAATAGTATTTTCGAATAAATTTTGGATCCTAAAAATCTAACCTCGGATTTATAGATGCTAGTGTATGTAGCAGAGAACAAATGATAAAGTAAAATCTAATTCCTTGATCGAAATGGGCGTTAAAAGTAACACGGTTTATTATAAGACCGAATAAAAATAATAGTTATTTTGGAAGATTTGGTTAAGAACAGTATTGTGTCATAAACACGTGAATATTTACTTCTAAGTATAAATAAATGTTTTCATTCGATAAACAATATAGTCCTCTTGGCATTCCTATTGATATTTATTAGAAATATATGAGTTTTAATAATTATTGGTAAAAATCGACCATGCGGCTACATTGAATTTGCTTCCGTTTCCTATAGAAACACTATTGTATGTATATTTCATTATCATATATATATTCTCTATATTTTTAGCGTATTTATCCACATGTAGTTTCTAAGTTTTATTCAGCAATTTACCAGAAAATCCTGAAATTGTAATTATCAATTAATAATTTCACATAAATGCGGGTAGGAATAATCTTGCAGCGCGAGGTTAATCTTAACCCACCCGCATATTTGCTTAGATTTTCGCAGGCGATCGAGAAGCGGTGTGCAGACGACGAGTCAGGAGTTCACACGAATTTGAACCTTGTCTGTTAGACATTTATTTGGTTTTAGTATCTACAGGTTGGATTATCAACCTTATTATTTAGATAACTAGGTTCAATAGCGGAATCGGATGACTAATCTGTAAGATTTTTAAAGAGATATTTGGATTAAAGCTAGAGAGGGGAATGTAGGTGATTGTGGGAGACAGGGTACGGAAATTTAAAAAGCGGGTGGTAAGGTTCGAACTCAACTTAGTCAGAACGAGATTTCAAGACATCAGCATCTCTCAGCCAAGATCGAGGTCTACAACTTTATGTAAGTCCTTATAATATTTCACTTTATCTTAATTGTTTGTCGTGTACTAGCATTTTGAAATATCTTTACTAGTGAAGCGTACGAATATTATAATAACGGTCAATACCTTTCTTTTATTAATTCAGTTATTTGGCGATTAATATTGCAGGCGTTACGCTTATTTATCTGCAGTGAGTGTTAGAATAATGAGGGATATTTTATTAATGCACTTTTGTAAATATTTTAGCTGTGTTTGGGTTTACAATGAAGTAGGGATCTGTATTTAAGTATATTAGGTACTATTTCAACTATTACTGAGTGAGCGAAGCGAAGCACTATTCCTCTGTGCCTAGAGCCATCCGTATGTCTAATCTAAATAAGTACTTAAATGTTTTGATTATTTATTGAGTGTGGAATTGAAATACAATCTTAGTCTTCTTTCATAAACGATTCTTAAATCGTATGGACGTTTTAACATAGGTTTAAACTCTTAGCAATGATTTAGTATTTGAGTTATTGCTTGATGTAGGGTATTATTTGACTTGGTTTTCAAACACATATTAACACAGCAAATAAATAATAGTATTTTTCATTTCTGTGGAACTCGTTTTCGTGAGGAAACCATTTAACTATTTAATGATATTCTATTTATTTCTATTCTACTATATAGGCTGATAGCTTATATTCGAACCAGGTTCTTCAATGGCCTGTGTTTGTGGTTTATTTTAACACTAGCTGTGCCCGCGGCTCCGCCCGCGTGGAATTCGGTCTGTGTCAATAAGCGGCTAATTCACCCCTAATTTCTCTCCCGCTACCCTGGAGGCGGAACTTGAAGTAAAGTTGACAGATGGATACGCTAGAGGACAGTAGTCCTAATAAAATATTTTAAAATGACCACTAAATGAAACTACACTCAAAAATGAATACTTTTTTTATCATATATTTTTTTTTTGGTATAATTTAAACGACATAGAGTAGTAGTTGTATATCGGACGATACAGGACCACTTTTGTATTTATACGTTCATGTCCACGGCAAATGTCATCCAAATCGATCCTCCCGTCAAATCAGTCTAAGCATGAAAGGTAAGAACAGGCGCGGTTGAAATTGGGGAAGGGGGGGTCACAAATGCAGAAATGTTTTTTTTCTATTTGAGGTGCACTTGGAGGAGGGGGGGGGTCCTTGACCCATGCAAATTTAACTCAATCGAGTGTAGTGGCTACCCCCCCCTCTTTTAGACGTTGAATTTTTATAGGCTACGTATAACCTGGCTGAGGATTTTGTTGAATTGGAATAAGTAATCCTTAAGGGGTGATTTCCGAGATAACAATGCAAAAAAAACGGCCAAGAGCATGTCGGGCGATACTCAGTGTAGAGTTTCGTAGATGCCGCCCTGTTACAAAACATCCGTTCAAAAGGTCGTTTATTAAGGGATATTTGGCGGCGCTTACGTCATTTTACTATTCGGCACTTCCTTTCAATATGCGTTTTTGACTGATAATTCAAAAACGGCTGAACCGATTCTATTCAATATAGTTTTTATTGAAAGTTCTTATCAGGCCTCACCAAATTTCAGCTTTCTAGTGCGAACGGTAACTGAGCTAGACCGCGGACAGACGGACGGACATGGCGAAACTATAAGGGTTCCTAGTTGACTACGGAACCCTAAAAAGAGATAAATAGTAGTTTATGTAACTGTTACGTAATAAGCCCTAATTATGTACAGAAGCACCGCTGCTTAAAATATTTTCATTACGTTACCGTAGGTAATGAATTTTCATACATTTTTACACAGATGTTACGTTACTGGTTGCAATAATGTTGGTAATTACATACGCTTCTGATAGAGGATTTATGATATTGATATAGATCAAGATATTTATTCTTCAATGTAAGCACATTACAATGCACTAATGAACGTCAGAGAAAAATAAAATACATGAGTCGTGGAACACGCGATTGGAACGAAGTTATGTTATTTAATTTTTGACTTTTTCGTAAATTTTGTGGTTTAAATTTTTTTTTTGGAATTTTGGAAATTTTGGAAAGTTTTGAAATTTTTGAAATTGTGGAAATTGTGGAAAATATGGAAATTGTGGAAAATTTAGCTATTTTGAAATTTTTAAAATGTTTGAAATTTTTGAAATTTTTGTTATTTTTGAAAATTTTAAAATTTTGGAAATTTTTAAAATTTTTGATAATTTTGAAAATTTTGAAAATTCTGAAATTTTTGAAATTTAGAAATTTTGCCATTTTTAACATTTCGACATTTTTTACTTTTAGGTTCTCGACTTTTTTCACTTTTATCACTTTGTCACTTCCCACTTTCACTTTTCACTAAGTACACTTCCCTTCACTTCACTTTATTCTATTTTATATATTTCTTATTTCATTCCATTTTACATGTTTCTCAATCGTATGGGTGTCGCGTTTTCGTGACGTGACACTTTTTCGTGACGGTCACGTGACTTTTTTTCGCCTAGCACCCCATCCGCAAAACCGTCCGATAAGGAACTTCGTTCCAAAACTACTACCGGTTCTAACCCTACACCTCTGGCCCAAGAAGTATTATGACCGAAAAGAAACTCGACGGGACTTATTTTTTTCAAAACAGTAATGTATTACTGTTTTGAAAAATCTATATTTATTAGATCTTAAAGGTACAAAATAATGCGTAGTTCTTCAAGAAGGCATATCAAAACATCTTGAGAGACAGATAATGTACCCATTTTTTAATTATAAAGAAAAATAAATCCTAATCTGACTGCTTCATAAAACGTTTGATATGTTTTCCTACCTAAACGGTGTCCTATAAATGTTCGATGATTTTGTAGTAGTTTTTTGGTTTGGGCCATGCAACTTTGTCCGTCATTTATAGTCCTCGAACCTGCAAGAACCCTTTGATTTGACATTCATGACACTTTCAAATATTTGTTAAGAGCGGGTAAAGGTAAATTTAAAGCATCGACGGGTAACATGTTATAAATATGAACACCTTGACCAAAAAATGACAAATTATTTCAATACCAAATTTTATCTAAATACGTACAGCGGTTATTGGTTGTTTCTTCCCCATGTAAACTTCCACCCCTTTTGCATCCGCTTAAGGGATAATTTCCGAGATAAAACTATTTTATTTCCTTTTCCAGAGCTCAAATTATCTCCATACCAAATTTTATCCAAATCGATCCTGCGGTTAATAATTCCCTATACAAATTTCCAACTCCATTTTCACCCCTTTAGGGTTGATTTTCGGGTTGAAAACTATCCTTTGTCCTTTCCCGAGACCCATACTATCTCTATCCCAAATTTCATCTTTATCAGTTCAGCGGTAAAAAAATCCTCATACCAACTTCTAACCCCCTTTTCACCCCCACAAGGGTTTATTTTCGGGATGAAAACCATTCTGTCGTTTCTCGGGACTCAAATTATATCCATACTAATTTCTATTAAAAATGTTCCATACAAACTTTCAACCCCCTTTTCACCCCCTCCACGGTTGATTTTCGGGATAAAACTATTCTTTGTCCTTTCCCGGGACTCAAATTATCTCGATACTCATTTCTATCTAAATCGTTTCAGCGGTTAAAAATTCTCCATAAAAACTTTCAACCCCATTTTCACCCCCACTAGGATTGATTTTCGGGATTAAAACTATATATTATCCTTTCCCGGGACTCAAACTATCTCTATACAAAATTTCATCAAAATCTGTTCAGCCGTTTTCACGTGATGCGCGGTCAAATAAACAGACAAACAGACAAACAGATAAACAGACAAAAATTCTAAAAATTGTTGGAACGTGTTCTGTTATCAATTTTAAGTATCCCCAGCCAACTTTTTTTCGATTATCTTCCATGTACAGACTTTCGACCCTCTTCAGCTTTATTATATGTATAGATTGAACCTTTTACATTTTAGTATATATGACTGTGTGTATTTATGCGTGCTTTTTTTATTTTTACAATACCTAACTATTCAGGTTACGTAATATTTATTCTCCGTAGTAGTATATATGTATATTTATTGTTGACGTGTCGAATAGGTTCTAGTTTGAGAGTACCAAGCCATATTTTATCTAAGTAGATTTTAATACAGTTTTTCGGGTAACTACGTTCTATCTGTTAACTATTTCTTTCTACTACCTTACAAATATAAATATATAGTTTTAGTGCAACATTTAAGATAGGTTCGATCTTTTAAATGTTAATTGTCGATGTCGGTTAACTATTGGCCATGGTTAAACGATATCGCGTAATATGTATGTACTTCCATGTAACACTTTAGTAATTATATAAGGGATAACATGCTGGATTTCTAGCTTAGAGATTTATTCCATGTAGAATGCTTATCTGGTGTTTTCTTGGTGGCAACGGGGAACACTATGTGAAGCCCAACGCGCACTGTATCACCCATGGTTCGCTTGAACATATGACGCGCATTACAGCATGTACTTACAGAGGTTTATTGCCATGTAAGTGCGCCATTAGCGTACTAGGTGTTCTTAGTAATATCCGGTCTCGTGCAGTGATGACGGTACGGTGAGGGTCTTACACGTCAAGATAACTCAGATTTGCTTATTAACGATGGTAGGTACTTGCTGTTTACTTATTAAATTCTATATACCATATATAGATGTACCGTCGCAATGTAGTCGTTATTTGCATATGTGGTGTGGAGGAATTGGCGGTTATCTATCAACTATACATTGATGTATGAAGCGAGACTGTAGGCTACTGGCCCGGTCGCACACTTGGATCATTACAAATGCTCAGAACGCACAATCAACAGGTCTGTAGGCCACTGGCCGTGGACAATATATATTACCAGATCCATTAAGCTTCGAATCGTAGACTACTGGTCGTGGTTCCACCGTTGGACGACGGAACCGTCAAAACTGAAATGCCACATATTTTGTACAGGCGTACTTCGCCAACAGCCAACAATCACTACGTCGGGAGTCCAGCAAACCTCCTTACATATATTTTGTTGTAAATATAACTATATAACAAACAACGAAATATTTAATCAATCATAATAATTCTAGTGTAATTTAATATTCAATATTACTATTTATTAGAGTCTGTTAATTAGGGTATATTTATATGATGTTTCTTATTCTATTTTTAACGTCAACAGTTAATATGCTAACCTATCATTGTCTATTGTATTTATATTCGGTAGATTTAAGTTAGGAATTATATGTATTTTAAATATTGCGGTTATTTCTCACCTTATCGAAAAGGACTTGCGGTAACTACACACACAACGTTGGGTTTCCACTAGCTTTCACGATCATCTTGGCCAAACTGCGTATCAGAGCAAGCTACTGTATATATAGTTTATTAATTAATGTATTTGATATTATAATTACGTTACTTATTTTACTGTAATACGTCGCGAAGGTTTTTTGCTTCGTTAGTTTCGGTTTTACCTTCGCAAAGCCTAGGAATCGGAAACTAACACCTAATGACGTCTGCAAAGACAGCATTAGGGGTAATTAGTCAGTGTTTCGCTTTTCAATAACAAAAATCCAAAATTAAAACTTAAATAAATAATTTTCTTTTCAACCTTCAATCTTTTGTTTGATTTTCTTTCCCTTTAGTAAGTTCCTTTAGGTAGTATTTATATTTACAGAAGTTTCAGCCTGAAGCTTGAGGTAAGTAAGCTTGGTAGGCTCTAGCAAGCTTTAGAAGCCTTCGACGAAAAGCTTGATAGGGTAGTCATTACAACAGTGCTACTTCATTACGAATAGTTAGTAAGGAGTATTCTTGATTACAACTCTTCTATATGGAATCATATATATTCTGTTCATAACCAGAGGATTGAGTCTGTCCAGGCACGTGCACTTATATATATATATATACTTAGGCTTGCTACCCTTTTATATAAAATTGTAAACTCCATAGTAGATGCTCATATTATACAAGAATTTAATTTCTAATGTACTTACTACCAGACCTGCTCGTAGTGTTCGTCATCCCCGATTGTTTGCCTACCCTATTAAAAATAATAATGTTTCTTCAAATTCTCCAATTATTCACATGAGTCGTTTGTTTAATGATATTTGTTCGGAATGTGATATATTCTCAATGTCCCTTCAAGCTTTCAAAGCTGCTACGAGCCTTTAGGGGTTTGACGTCTGGTTCCCACGACGTCTGGTGGCTATTTAGACCACTTCCCGAAATGTGAACTCCCACAATAGCCTTTTCCCATTACGCACACTTCTTAAGAGGATGAATACTGCCGATGACCTCCAAATTGAAGTTACATAAACAGTGTTTTAAAAGAAACTATATATTTTGTTGTAAATATAACTATCTAACAAACAACGAAATATTTAATCAATCATAATAATTCTAGGTAATTTTAGTATTCAATATTACTATTTATTAGTCTGTTAATTAGGGTATATTTATATGATGCTTCTTCTTCTATTTTTAACGTCAACAGTTAATATGCTAACCTATCATTGTCTATTTTATTTATATTCCATTAGATTTAAGTTAGAATTTATATATATTTTAAATATTGCGGTTATTTCTCACCTTATCGAAAAGGACTTGCGGTAACTACACACACAACGTTGGGTTTCCACTAGCTTTCACGATCATCTTGGCCAAACTGTGTATCAGAGCAAGCTACTGTATAGATAGTTTATTAATTAATGTATTTGATTTTATAATTACGTTACTTATTTCACTGTAATACGGCGCGAAGGTTTTTTGCTTCGTAAGTTTCGTTTTTACCTTCGCAAAGCCTAGGAATCGGAAACTAACACCTAATGACGTCTGCAAAGTCAGCATTAGGGGTAATTAGTCAGTGTTTCGCTTTTCAATAACAAAAATCCAAAATTAAAACTTAAATAAATAATTTTCTTTTCAACCTTCAATCTTTTGTTTGATTTTCTTTCCCTTTAGTAAGTTATTTTAGGTAGTATTTATATTTACAGAAGTTTCAGCCTGAAGCTTGAATATTTACATAATATATGAATCACTTACAGGGAAAATTATAATTTAATAATTTGCTTAAAACTATGTAAGAGAGGGTAGCATGCAAAACAGTTAGCGACTACTAACGAGTCGCCTCGTAGCGACATGAACTGTGCAGTCAACAACTAGAGGCCAGTTAAACTTGGCTTTAAACATTAGTTAACTATCGGTGGTACGTGAGGGTTCAATTTGTAACTGTAGGTTGTTAATAACTATAAGTACCAATAGGTCTTCTTACTTAATTTAACTAACACGATAGACCGGTTAAAAGTTCAAAATGTTGGAGGCAGACTATCGTCTGGATTTAGTTTTAGAGTCTCATATCTAAAAAGAGAAAAAAAACGGAACTCTCAAGGTTCGTGTCCGACTCGCACTTGACCGGTTTTAATTAATGTTAAAAAGTTATTCCTAAATCTGTCTTAATACCGTCAAAGTCTCGTATTCCATAGTATGTAATATCATTTTATGTTAGATACAAGCTTTACATTATCACTTTTAAATATACTTATTTAAAAAAAAAAATTAAGAAAAAAAAAATATTAATTTTATTAAAGATAAAACCTTTTGGATATTTATTTTGTTAAGAAAACATACAAAACAATTATATAAAACAACATTATATCTTGTCACGTGTAGCAACGCGGAATCGGCGGACGTTCATATGCTACGAAGTTACTTCATATTAATCTCCTTGTTATCTTTGTTTCGTGACTTAAATACGGAATGTCGGAAGTTCGTATAAAATTAGTGTCACTTACGACCTTTTGTTCTATCGACCGTTTAAAATCAATTCCCTAATCACCAACTGATTTCATTGCAATAAACTGCTAGTGTAACTTGACCTCGTGAGTCATAGTAGTTGTACGTAATACAAGATCAGGTTTATACTGGTCAAATTTAGGCAAAGTTTGTGTAGGCGATAGTAATAAAATATTTCATGGTAAAGTATAGAATAGGGTAAGGACAATGACTTTTACCATGGGTTGACACTCTAACATAATGAGCACAAAAAAAAATACTTCAAAATTTATTTCATAACCTACCAAAGGTATATTTATCTAAATTTATTGACGATAATTACATCCTTCTCACTCTCGTTGTTAGAAAATTACAGTCTCTTTCTCGCGCGGGTGATGTAAACGGGTCCGAATTGTATGAATTCACTCATTTTAAGAGCTTCACTTTTGAGCATGCATAACCCGCCTGTCATTATTATATATCATAAGGTAAGGTAGGGTAAGGTAAGGATAAGGAGTCTGCGGCGTTGTAGCCACACGAGTTTATTAAATATAATAAATACGTTTATTAATTGTAACACTAGTAGTCCGTCTCGAACAGAGAACTCTCAATTTCCTTGCAAACGTGTTGACCAATATAACAAGACACTTATGATGATTGTTCGCGTCTTCTAACTCCATAACCCCTTGATCGATCCTGCTCATATCATTATCATCATCATCATCATCAACGTTACTATACTTATCGCGGAACAAACGCTCAGAATCAAAAACAATCTGAATGCCGAGACGTCCTAGTAGCCAGGTGACAATTGTGTCCGAAGTTGGTTGTAAGAACATTGCTACGCATACGCTCTGCTCGTTCGATAATTGTACAAACTCTAAATTCTTAACAACTTAATAGTATAAACTGATGCAACAATATTATATGTCGGTACAATTCAATGATCGAAACATTGCGGTTTGGAATTTTTTATCTACCTACATTTTTTGTAATTTTATTCAAGGTTTGTTAGTGGTCTATTCTCGTACACTTTTAACAATGGAAAAGTGTCGTTCACAGTTGAATTGTTTTGGTGATTACTTTTAGTTTCAAGTTGTTTTAAATGTCTAAATGAATTTGATTTCACTTTACAATGTTAGCTATTGACGAAGTCGGATTAGTCAAATCGCGATTACTTATTTAGCTTTATAATATACTAGCTGTGCCCGCGGCTCCGCCCGCGTGGAATTCGGTCTGTGTCAATAAGCGGCTAATTCACCCCTAATTTCTCTCCCGCTACCCTGGAGGCGGAACTTGAAGTAAAGTTGACAGATGGATACGCTAGAGGACAGTAGTCCTAATAAAATATTTTAAAATGACCACTAAATGAAACTACACTCAAAAATGAATACTTTTTTTATCATATATTTTTTTTTTGGTATAATTTAAACGACATAGAGTAGTAGTTGTATATCGGACGATACAGGACCACTTTTGTATTTATACGTTCATGTCCACGGCAAATGTCATCCAAATCGATCCTCCCGTCAAATCAGTCTAAGCATGAAAGGTAAGAACAGGCGCGGTTGAAATTGGGGAAGGGGGGGTCACAAATGCAGAAATGTTTTTTTTCTATTTGAGGTGCACTTGGAGGAGGGGGGGGGTCCTTGACCCATGCAAATTTAACTCAATCGAGTGTAGTGGCTACCCCCCCCTCTTTTAGACGTTGAATTTTTATAGGCTACGTATAACCTGGCTGAGGATTTTGTTGAATTGGAATAAGTAATCCTTAAGGGGTGATTTCCGAGATAACAATGCAAAAAAAACGGCCAAGAGCATGTCGGGCGATACTCAGTGTAGAGTTTCGTAGATGCCGCCCTGTTACAAAACATCCGTTCAAAAGGTCGTTTATTAAGGGATATTTGGCGGCGCTTACGTCATTTTACTATTCGGCACTTCCTTTCAATATGCGTTTTTGACTGATAATTCAAAAACGGCTGAACCGATTCTATTCAATATAGTTTTTATTGAAAGTTCTTATCAGGCCTCACCAAATTTCAGCTTTCTAGTGCGAACGGTAACTGAGCTAGACCGCGGACAGACGGACGGACATGGCGAAACTATAAGGGTTCCTAGTTGACTACGGAACCCTAAAAAGAGATAAATAGTAGTTTATGTAACTGTTACGTAATAAGCCCTAATTATGTACAGAAGCACCGCTGCTTAAAATATTTTCATTACGTTACCGTAGGTAATGAATTTTCATACATTTTTACACAGATGTTACGTTACTGGTTGCAATAATGTTGGTAATTACATACGCTTCTGATAGAGGATTTATGATATTGATATAGATCAAGATATTTATTCTTCAATGTAAGCACATTACAATGCACTAATGAACGTCAGAGAAAAATAAAATACATGAGTCGTGGAACACGCGATTGGAACGAAGTTATGTTATTTAATTTTTGACTTTTTCGTAAATTTTGTGGTTTAAATTTTTTTTTTGGAATTTTGGAAATTTTGGAAAGTTTTGAAATTTTTGAAATTGTGGAAATTGTGGAAAATATGGAAATTGTGGAAAATTTAGCTATTTTGAAATTTTTAAAATGTTTGAAATTTTTGAAATTTTTGTTATTTTTGAAAATTTTAAAATTTTGGAAATTTTTAAAATTTTTGATAATTTTGAAAATTTTGAAAATTCTGAAATTTTTGAAATTTAGAAATTTTGCCATTTTTAACATTTCGACATTTTTTACTTTTAGGTTCTCGACTTTTTTCACTTTTATCACTTTGTCACTTCCCACTTTCACTTTTCACTAAGTACACTTCCCTTCACTTCACTTTATTCTATTTTATATATTTCTTATTTCATTCCATTTTACATGTTTCTCAATCGTATGGGTGTCGCGTTTTCGTGACGTGACACTTTTTCGTGACGGTCACGTGACTTTTTTTCGCCTAGCACCCCATCCGCAAAACCGTCCGATAAGGAACTTCGTTCCAAAACTACTACCGGTTCTAACCCTACACCTCTGGCCCAAGAAGTATTATGACCGAAAAGAAACTCGACGGGACTTATTTTTTTCAAAACAGTAATGTATTACTGTTTTGAAAAATCTATATTTATTAGATCTTAAAGGTACAAAATAATGCGTAGTTCTTCAAGAAGGCATATCAAAACATCTTGAGAGACAGATAATGTACCCATTTTTTAATTATAAAGAAAAATAAATCCTAATCTGACTGCTTCATAAAACGTTTGATATGTTTTCCTACCTAAACGGTGTCCTATAAATGTTCGATGATTTTGTAGTAGTTTTTTGGTTTGGGCCATGCAACTTTGTCCGTCATTTATAGTCCTCGAACCTGCAAGAACCCTTTGATTTGACATTCATGACACTTTCAAATATTTGTTAAGAGCGGGTAAAGGTAAATTTAAAGCATCGACGGGTAACATGTTATAAATATGAACACCTTGACCAAAAAATGACAAATTATTTCAATACCAAATTTTATCTAAATACGTACAGCGGTTATTGGTTGTTTCTTCCCCATGTAAACTTCCACCCCTTTTGCATCCGCTTAAGGGATAATTTCCGAGATAAAACTATTTTATTTCCTTTTCCAGAGCTCAAATTATCTCCATACCAAATTTTATCCAAATCGATCCTGCGGTTAATAATTCCCTATACAAATTTCCAACTCCATTTTCACCCCTTTAGGGTTGATTTTCGGGTTGAAAACTATCCTTTGTCCTTTCCCGAGACCCATACTATCTCTATCCCAAATTTCATCTTTATCAGTTCAGCGGTAAAAAAATCCTCATACCAACTTCTAACCCCCTTTTCACCCCCACAAGGGTTTATTTTCGGGATGAAAACCATTCTGTCGTTTCTCGGGACTCAAATTATATCCATACTAATTTCTATTAAAAATGTTCCATACAAACTTTCAACCCCCTTTTCACCCCCTCCACGGTTGATTTTCGGGATAAAACTATTCTTTGTCCTTTCCCGGGACTCAAATTATCTCGATACTCATTTCTATCTAAATCGTTTCAGCGGTTAAAAATTCTCCATAAAAACTTTCAACCCCATTTTCACCCCCACTAGGATTGATTTTCGGGATTAAAACTATATATTATCCTTTCCCGGGACTCAAACTATCTCTATACAAAATTTCATCAAAATCTGTTCAGCCGTTTTCACGTGATGCGCGGTCAAATAAACAGACAAACAGACAAACAGATAAACAGACAAAAATTCTAAAAATTGTTGGAACGTGTTCTGTTATCAATTTTAAGTATCCCCAGCCAACTTTTTTTCGATTATCTTCCATGTACAGACTTTCGACCCTCTTCAGCTTTATTATATGTATAGATCTAATTTTGTTTTAGGTTCTATTTCTCATTTCATTAGACATTATAAAGTAGTTTAGTCGTAACCTCCGGTTATTTTAAATTATTTAAGTTCAGTTTAAGTTACTTCAGGTCCAATTCGTTTGGTTTAGTTTAGGATAGTACAGTTTAGTCGAGTTTATTTTGGACATAGTTTATTAAATCATATTTAAAAATCGTTCAATATGAAAAACAAATAGGCTTTTCTATATGACTTGACTTACATAAACACTTGAATCATTTATCTTATTACTGATGGTGATATATATTTACCAAATTTGAAATTAGAATACAGATTAAAAGTTCGGATTTTAGCTCGTTCAGTAAATTATTTAGTATCCAATTGTTAGATCTTGCTACAAGTATCTTGTCATGGTAATAGTAGCTCATAAATAAGGTTTTAGATGTTCATTCGGAATGAATACAAACAAATAAGGTAGTTGATTGGTTCAACTTAGGTTGTAGTAAAATTACTGGATGTTTATTTAAACAGCATTTGCTAACATGTTTAGATCAGTACTGGTTCGATTTCAGTCTAATTCAATTCGATGATGTTTAAAATTTTAACTTACTTTAGAGTTTCTGTCATGGTACTGGTTCAATTCTAGTGCTACGCGATTCATGGTGTATACACCGAAAACTAAACGCTGGTCTAATTCCAGTTTGAAACAGTATCAAAGTGGTTCGTAATTAATGCTTATATACTATTGATATGTCAACTAATCAATTTACAACTAAATATCTGCTGATTAGAGTCCAGTGCAGTGAAATTTAATTTATGGTAAAGGTTATTTTTTATAGGAAGGTTTTATTATAGGATCGTAATCGAAACTAAAGGTTGGTTCGAATCCAGCTAGACTTTACTTCTGGATACTCGTATAAATACATTCGTTGATGAAGAGGTTAAGGTGCATTAACAACAGCAATGGTTTCGTTGTCGACACATTTGAGTAAAATAGTAGTAGGTATGTGAATTGTTTTTATGGATTGATAAAATTTCACCGTAAATAGTTTTCTTCAGGAAAGTTCATAATTAATATCATAGTTTCCTCATTGATGTTATCCTTTCAAAACAAATGTACTACTGACTTTTGTTGTAGGTATACAAAATAATGTGATGACACAATATACTGCCGTCTTAAGGAAAAAAACCATAACTGACAAAAAGTAAGTTTCGAGAAAAAGCCAAAAAACTTTGCGCTCCTGCTAACATAGGATTAATTCAAAGTACAAAGTTGAAACTTTTGTTTATGAATAAAAAAATACTGTAGAATTTTTGTACAATATAAATTATTCGATTATCTATTTAATTTTATAAGTTATTAAAAAAAACAGTTACTGGCTATTAGAATAAATAAAAATAATATATCATTTCTAATAAGAAATATCATAAGTGCGTACTTATGTTTTTTGTAACAGTATTGCATTACGATGACTAAGAAAGAAAAACACATGTACACAGTTATGCTTAGGTGACTAAATGATCTAGAAGCTGGAAAAGCACAATTGCGTACTTGTGGTTTTTTGCTAAGTTGAGATAGTAACACTATTTTTTTTTTAAGGAATTCATAAAAAATACAACAAAGAATCATAATTATTTATTAAAAACGAAAACAAATGACATACTTCTAGAGATTTTGAGAAAAAATGTAACATAAAACTTAACTTAACCACAATTTGATTAGTCTGAGTACCTAATTGCTAATCAAAATCATTTATTAATTGAGATACCCGTACAATTAAATGTTTGCGTAATTATGTAGTACAAAAGTAAAATTTTACATACTAAAAATTAGATTACTTAATACTTCAAGAGATCTTTGATTAACTAATACAAAAAAAAGTAAAATGAGGTAATTAGATTGCACTAAGTACTAATCCTTAACTTAATGAGATGCCTGTACTTTTTTGGTAATAATAAAAAAAAACTAAATACTAGATATTATTATAATAATACTAATTGTCATGCTCCTCTATCAGATTTGAGGCTTTTTCATTAATGGGTAGGTCTTGCCAAAAGTTAAGCCTATTTGGAGGCATCAATTTTCCAAGACGCTTAATAATGTCATCCTTCCTTTTTGACGTGACTCCTCTAGGCGCAGCATTGACTTTAGGCAATGGGAAGCCATTTTTTTAAATGTTTGGTTTAATAAAATCCAGCTTGATAGGGTTGCCTTGAAATGACGTTTTGTATTCAAAGGTATACTCGCCTTTAGTAAATTGTATTTCCACCATGTCGTGCAAATAAGGCCGTGGCTTGGACAAATTGATTTTTTTAGGTGCCGTACCGTCTTTAAAGACAAAAAAATTGTTCAATTTCATTTCTTGCACTATTACTTTGCCACTGTTCGCTTTTTCAACTGTAGTAACAAAGTCTTTAAAGTCGTATATTTTAACTATTTTCTTCATGGAAAGTTCCACCTGATGATGAAAATTATCGGCGGACATGAATGTATGCCCCGGTTCAAAATATTTGAGAGTGATAGTGTCGGTTGATAATTCATCGGAGTTAATCAAGTGAACTATATAAGATAGAAGGCACCAATTTTTATTCTGTCCAGCGCAGTTATCAAGCCACAGTACCACGTTCTTAACATCTCTGACTTCCATGAAGAACATTCGAAAAGCACTAACAATGTCCTCTTTTTTACGGCCTGAAATGGCTTCGTGCCATAAAACTGCCAACGGTGGATCTTTACTTGGGCCAACAGGCACAAAACTTTCATTAAACGCAATTAGTCTTGGGCAAAACATAACCGATTTAATAGACTCCATTCGCGGAAGCATATTACCTTTTGTAAATCAGCTGAGTAATATTTCGTTTCTTCGTTACTCTTACAAGACTGATACTCAGAGCGAGCATTCGTAGATTTTTGCATATGGATTTCATACTCTTTACATTCATCGCATTTGAAATGACGTAATATCATATGCTCCGGGTTATGTACTTTAAATTTCTCACATTGGTCGCACTCTTCGTGTCCGAGTTTGGCAAACGATATATTCATGCTTTTTAATGTTTCTCTATAAAGATCATATGAACATGTTTTACCATTACGTTCGCAGAAATCATCATAGAGGCTTTGAGCCGACATATCAGACGGTAAATAGCGTCGTTTTGGAGCATGTGCTCTTCGATAGTGTGATATAGCCGGATTATAACTCTCAATATGTTTTATTATGGGATCGCGATCAATCTTTTTTTTCGGATTAGTTCCCCTTTTATCGGAGATATTAGGGTTCTCTACTAGTTTTAAAGCCATTTTTATTGCTGAGTTGTTATCCTTTTTAAATCCTAACGTATTTAAAAAGAACGCCTTGCAAACTGGTTTTATTAAACCTGATACCATAAAAGAGTATCTTAATGTTACTTTTCTTTTGAGCTCCGTGTTGGAATCCTGATTTTGCCTGCGCACAGGTGATACAGAAGTTGTGCGTTGTGAAATAAAAAGTTTTTGTTCACGCCACGTCATGGTCCAAAACGAACGATTTATATTTTCACGCTCAGGCCTGGATATGACATCGGGACAACGCTTCTTGCATTTATGCTCTTCCGTAGTTATTATTGCGTGTTTGAGTTTCTTTAATTCTTGGTTATGTTCACCTCGGTCATTTACTGTCATTGCGATTACTTTACGTTTTCTAGGATGTCCTGCTTTGGTGTAGCCCAAATCGTTTTCACATATGGGAACATTAACGTTTTGCAACGGAGATCGTTGTGTTTCAGTATTAAAACTGTTTGGAACCACGACCACATGTTCATTCGTATCAGACTCTGACGTCGATGAAGATGAATCAGATGGCACATAATCTCTATCTTTGACAGAGTCATCTGAATCGCCAACAAAATCTAACTCAGGTCTGGGACGTAATGTTATGTTCGTTGTATGGGATGGCAAATTTTCCTTATCGGAGATATCCGAATCGTCAACAAAATTTAACTCAGGTCTGGGACGTAACGTTATGTTCGTTGCATGGGATGGCAAATTTTCCTTATCGGAGATATCCGAATCGTCAAAAAAATCTATTTCAGAACTGGTGTTTGTCTCTACCGCTTTAGATATAACAATTGATGGCTCACACTCTCCTGAGTTAATTGAAAAATTTGTAATATTTAATTCAGAGCTGGGACATACATTTGTCCTTAATGCGTCAAAATCAACATTTTTTAAATATTCATATGAATTGTCACATTCTTTAGGCAGCTCGAAGCTTTCTGGTAATGACGGACGTGACACGGGATATTGAAATAACTCGTCATCTGCTAAATATGTTCTCAAATCGGGAAAATTTGGATAACTATACCCAGATGCTTCCGCTCCATGAACTGCTGCTGACGTTTGTGGCTCGTCATTTTTTTCTTCTGTCTAACCTCTCGCCATTAGAAGCAACCGTCTGCTCCTGGACGACTGCCGCATTGTTATTTATCTGATAACCAAAACAAAAACAAAAACATACAAACCCACAGCCAAGAAGCAAGCATACACACAGCCGTAAAGTTTTAGAGTTGAGGTACAATGTAGTTAGGCAGAGTTTTAGTTACAGCTCAATTACTCAAAAATAACAAATACTTTAAAAAACATGCAACCATAAAAATAACAACAGAGCGATACATTGTAATAAACGTTATGAAATTAAGGAGTTAGGAAAACTCTGTTTCATTTGATGAACAACCATGACTTTGTACGCGGCAAGATGCAGCACCCGGTGCATCGTGCCATGTACCTTTTTAAAACCAATTGTGCTGTTTATGTTGAATCCCATTAAATGCATTAGCTATTTGACCCTAAGTACCGTGGTTAAGTTACGAGTAGGTATATAAATAAACCTCAAGACAAAACTATGAAAACAAGGTTACACGTTTATCGGTGGGAATACCAATAAAAATAATAAAAATGTATGTTACTGTCGAAAATAACACATTTTAACTGAACATTAGTGAAATATTTTAGGTAAGTACCTATTTTTAACTTGTTTTCATACTTTTGGCTTGGGATGTAGGTAATTAACACCAACCCCAGTAGATGCGTAAGTGAACACCAGAAAAAGCAATATAATAAGTAGGTAATGTTAATTGTAGGAACATATAAATAAGTGCACATTTGAATACGCGCGTGTACAAGTCAAAATGCAAGTAAAACATTAACCGCGAAAAATTTGGTGTACAGTTATTCATAAGTTAAAGGTTACAAACGTAGTATGGATATGTTTACTTACGAATAGTTTTCGAAAACAGTCACCTCGTACACGTTAACCACTTTTTGTATTTTTATACGTAAGCAGAGGACGTTAATTACGTGCGTCGTACGCGCAGCTCTCCCAAAGGAAACTAACCGATCGAGCCGCGTGCGCCGAGTGACCCTGTCTTTGAGGGTGGAGAGGGGCTATCTACTAGCATGATAAAGCATAACTGACCGCATTTTTTACAAAATAAACTACAACTACACTTTATTGAAACCGATACTAAGCAGAAAAAACCTAAGTAGATTCGTACGAGATAGAAAAACCTTAACTGGTAAGTTAGGTTTTTTCAACCTCCGAGTGTTAGGACTAAAAAATTTTAATGTGCTAACATAAATTGACTTACTAGTTAAATTAAGGTTTTTTTTCATAGAAATGCCACAATATGGTTTTTCATCTTATGAAATAACTGTTGGGCACTAATTCAAGATATATACAAATAAAAACACAAGGCGTCAGTTAAGTACTTTTCTATCTAGGAATAGCTCCTTATGCTTTTTCTTTCTCTAACAGGAAGTCATTTTACCAAAATGCCGTGTAGTTATGCTTAGCTAAATCATGATCTGTTTGATATACAGAAATAACTGTTGGATAGAAAAATCACATTTTTTTTCCTGATTCCGAGGGTGTCAATAACTCAATTTCGCAAAAATTGTCACGTAAGGTTTTTTTCCTTAAGGCGGCAGTATAGATCTTATAGAATTTAGTTTTTGTATATCTTGGAGTAATTCATATCTGGTTGTAAATGCAATATTAGTAGAGCGAAGTAGTTGAGAAATAAAAGGAAATGATATAAACACTATCCCTTATGGGTGTATTCGGATTGTTTGGGTGATTCAGTAAGACAAGTATATTTCATCAAAGAGGGTGCGTTCATAAATTAAGTAGGTAACATATTGTTAACAAGTTCTCTTCTTATCTTAGTAAAATTAAAGTTTTAAAGCGTCGTAATAATCATTATTAAACATAACGGTACTTAATAGTGGTTCAAAATCATCATCATCATCATCATCATAGTTAAGTACAAATTATACTCAAATAAGACATTCTAAGTTTTGTAACTGAAATGCTTCAACAATATCAGAGAGTAGTTATACACTATAGTTACTGCCATTATAGAGATTAAAGACACGTATTCACTTAAGCCTTCCTTAGTACGGTACTTCTACAAATGAATTAAGCATAAATAATACACGTTTAGGTAACTATTGAATTATAGCTTATTGCAATTGTAGGTATTGGATCTCAAATTTCTCAACCAATACATACATGAATAGAAACATACGGATATCGTGTACGGTAGGGTAAACAAATTTTTACGGTTCAGATGATAAACTAGTTATGAAAAATGCTTATTATACTATACGTTATACGAGTATTTCACTTTGGTTAATTTAGATCAATATTATTTTTAACTTGTCTTGGAATTTGATTGTCAAATTCTGCTTGAATTGTTAGGTTATCTTATATTTACAACTTGTGACTGTATTGTTGATCTTGAAACATTGTGAAACTATCAGGAAAAGAGATGAATGGAGTGTGGTTCATGACTAAGTAACAGAGATGACATGACTAATTGGGACTAACATGACAAACGCTAGCTAGCAATGACTTAGGGTGATGACATTGACAATGACTCTTAAGAGATGTGTGAGTGTGAGATGGTGAATGTGAGATAAGGGGAGGTTGAAAGAATGAGTATGCTTTCTCGATTATTCGGGACAGGAATGCTGTCACAGGTTAAATACAATTATTATTTGTTGTAAGATTAATTTTATAGTTTTCCTAAAACAATAAATACTACGTTCGAAATCGTAAATTCCTGCACTGCGTATTATTGGGGAGCAGAACTGTAATGAATCCAAGGGATCCATATAATGCCTATTTCAATGGACGGTAAAGTTGTTCGATATTATGACATTGCTATTAACGTTATGTAGGAGTTAATTTCATTTTTCAGTTTCAGGAAAATTTACGACTTTACTATTAAGCTTTAATGAAAAATTATACTGTAATATTAAAGTTCGAATTACAACTCACCTGGAAAATATGGAGTATCATAAAATCAATTAGTAGTTATGTCTTAATTTTCATAGCTTTGCTGCAGTTCGGGAAGGAGAATTTAGTGTTGAAATAAATACTGAAAACTAGCTTTATTTCAAGTGGCTTTGCTAAATAATATACATTTTTAGTATTTTCTAATAAATTTTGGTTCCTAAAAAACCTAACCTCGAATTTATAGATGTTAGTGTATGTAGCAGAAAACAAATGAAAACGTAAAATCTAATTCCTTGATCTAAATAGGCATTAAAAGTAACAATGTTTCTTGTGAGATTGAATAAAAATAATAGTTATTTAGGAAGATTTGGTTAAGAACAGTATTGTGTCATAAACACGTGATTATTTACTTCCGAGTACAAATAAATATTTTCATTCGATAACCAATATAGTCCTCTTAGCATTCCTATTGATATTTGTTAGATATATATGCGTATTAATAATTATTGGTGAAAATTGACCATGCGGTTACATTGAATTTGCTTTCGTTTCCTATAGAAACACTATTGTATGTATATTTCATTATCATATATATATTCCCTATATTTTTAGCATATTTATCCAAATGTAGTTTCTAAGTTTTATTCAGCAATTTACCTGAAAATCCTGAAATTGTAATTATTAATTAATAATTTTACATAAATGCGGGTAGGAATAATCTTGCAGCGCGCGAGGTTAATCTTAACCCACCCGCATATTTGCTTAGATTTTCGCAGGCGATCGAGAAGCGGTGTGCAGATGACGAGTGAGGAGTTCATACGAATTTGAACCTTGTCTGTTAGACATTTATTTGGTTTTAGTATCTACAGGTTGGATCATCAACCTTATTATTTAGATAACTAGGTTCAATAGCGGAATCGGATGAGTAATCGGTAAGATTTTTAAAGAGAAGTTTTGGATTAAAGCTACAGAGGGGAATGTAGGTGATTGTGGGAGACAGGGTACGGAAATTATAAAAGCGGGTGGTAAGGTTCGAACTTAACTTAGTCAGAACGAGATTTCAAGACATCAGCATCTCTCAGCCAAGATCGAGGTCTACAACTTTATGTAAGTTCTTTTAAATATTTCACTTTTATCTTAATAGTTTGTCGTGTACTAGCATTTTACAATATCTTTACTAGTGAAGCGTACGAATATTATAATAACGGTCAATACCTTTCTTTTAATAATTGGGTTATTTGGGGACTAATATTACAGGCGTTACGCTTATTTACCTGCAGTGATTGTTAGAATAAGGAGGGATATATTATTAATCCACATTTGTAAATATTTTAGCTGTGTTTGGGTTTACAATGAAGTAGGGATCTGCGTTTAAGTATATTAGGTACTATTTCAACTATTACTGAGTGAGCGAAGCGAAGCACTATTCCGCTGTGCCTAGAGCCGTCCGTATGTCTAATCTAAATAAGTACTTAAATGTTTTGATTATTTATTGAGTGTGGAATTGAAATACAATCTTCGTCTTCTTTCATAAACGATTCTTAAATCGTATGGACGTTTTAACATAGGTTTAAACTCCGAGCAATGATTTAGTATTTGAGTTATTGCTTGATGTAGGGTATTATTTGACTTGGTTTTCAAACACATATTAACACAGCAAATAAATAATAGTATTTTTCATTTCTGTGGAACTCGTTTTCGTGAGGAAACCATTTAACTATTTGATGATATTCTATTTATTTCTATTCTACTATATAGGCTGATAGCTTATATTCGAACCAGGTTCTTCAATGGCCTGTGTTTGTGGTTTATTTTAACATTGAACCTTTTACATTTTAGTATAAACGACTGTGTGTATTTATGCGTGCTTTTTTTATTTTTACAACACCTAACTATTCAGGATACGTAATATTTATTCTCCGTAGTAGTATATATATTTACTGTTGACGTGTCGAATAGGTTCTAGTTTGAGAGTACCAAGCCATATTTTATCTAAGTAGATTTTAATACAGTTTTTCGGGTAACTACGTTCTATCTGTTAACTATTTCTTTCTACTACCTTATAAATATAAAGCATAGTAAACATGAAAGGTCAAACGACAATGGGGTTCGACTCATTAGTTTTGCATCGTCTAAAGCCATGGTTATTAAAAGCACTATGTACCCGCACAAGGATATCTATAAGGGGACTTGGAGGTCTCCTGACGGTAGAATTGTTAACCAGATAGATCACGTATTAATAGACGATCGTCATAAGAGCACTATTTTAGATGTGCGAGCATTTCGAGGAGCCGACTGCGACAGTGACCACTACTTACTAGGTGTCAAAGTAAAAGTTAAAATAAAGGTCGACAGAATAAAACACAACAAAGGTGAAGACCCCATTAATATAGATAATCTTAAAGATAAACAGATTAGAAGTACTTTTCAACTAGAACTGAGAAATAGTTTTGATGGGTTAGCATTGGAAGACAGCATTGATGGCAAATGGGAACGAATAAGAGACACTGTAAAGACCATTGCAGTGAGGGTTCTTGGTCGGAAAAAGAGGAAAAAGAAAAGAAAGTGGTGGAACCAAGATTGTGAGGGTATAATAAGGGAAAGGACAAGGTACAAGATGCTTTCTGAGCAGGACGAGTTGTGGAAAAGTAAATACGAAGAAGTGCGTGTGGAAGCTAGAAAAGTCATTAGGAGAGCAAAACGCATGCACTTAGAAAATATAGTGAGGGAAATGGAGACTCTGATCAGAGCAAACGAATCGAGAAAGTTTTATAAAGAGGTAAGATCCTGTAAGAAAGGGTATCAACCCACAACTCAAGTGCTAGAAGACGAAGAAGGCAACCTGGTCACAGATGGCGAAGAAATAAAAAGCTGCTGGCGGAACTACTTTCGGACACTACTGAACTGCCCTCCGATCGTCGAGCTTATACCCCAGACCACAGAAGGTAATGAGGATGAGAGAGTAGAATCCCTGAGCTTTGATGAGGTGAGACAGGCAATAATGAGACTCAAGAATAACAAGGCGCCAGGGGCCGACGGTCTGCCCTCAGAATTGTGGAAGTATGGCGGAGGGACAGTGCAGTCCAAGCTATATGAGCTATTGCTAAGAGTTTGGGAAGCGGGGATCCAACCGCTTGAGTGGAACACGGGAGTCATTTGTCCCGTGTACAAAAAAGGATGCAAGAGGAAGTGTGAGAACTACCGAGGTATAGCACTGCTTCCTACTGCGTATAAAGTGTTGTCGTATGTACTCCTCAATAGACTGGAACCGTACGCGGAAAAAATTCTCAGTGATTATCAGTGTGGGTTCCGTCGAAATCGCAGTACGGTTGACCAAATCTTCCTTCTCAAACAGATCATGGAGAAGAGATGGGAATATGCGCAATGTGTGCACGTGGTTTTCGTGGACTTCGCTAAGGCATACGACAGCATAGATAGGGACTCTCTATACGCCATACTTAAGAACTTCAACATCCCTAACAAGTTAGTCGCCATGGTTGAGGCTGCAACGAGGGACAGTAATATGAAAGTACGGGTGCAAGGCGATCTGACGGATGCTTTTCCAGTTGTTACGGGGTTAAAACAGGGCGATGCCCTATCGCCAATGCTTTTCAATTTAGTGCTGGAGCATGTCCTCAGAAAAGTACTAGCCTTGGAAGTTGGACTAGAGCTAAATGGAAAGCATATGGTAGTAGGGTATGCTGATGACCTGGCTCTATTGGGTGTTAGTAGAGCAGAGGTCCAGGTGGCGACTAAGACCCTTGAGACCGAAGCCTTGAGAGTAGGCCTACGTATAAACCACGATAAGACTGAGTATCTCCACATGCGACGTTACAAGACTGGTCGAGACAAACCTGCAGATCTAAAGGTTGGACATACTGTGTTTAAAGGGGTGGCCAAATTTAAATACTTAGGTTGTACGATCAATGACAACAATACCCGTGGCGAGGAGATTGATATTCGCATTCAAAATGCCTTGCGGTGCGGTGCAGCTTTGCATAAAGTCCTGGTGTCCAGGCTTCTCAGTAGGAAAACCAAGATCCGAATTTACAAGACCGTAGTGCGGCCTATCTTAACATACGGATGTGAAGCCTGGACACTCACTTTAAGGGAGCAGAACAAGCTTATGGTGGCAGAGAGAAAGATTCTCCGCAAAATCCTCGGCCCGACGCAGAGACCCGATGGCAGCTGGAGGATCCGCAAAAACGCCGAAATTGAACAACTTGTGGCTGAACCAAATATTATTGGTGTGACAAAAGCGCAAAGGCTTCGGTGGCTTGGTCATCTTGAGCGGATGGGAAGCGAACGGGCGGTGAAAAGAGCATACGAGGGAAAACCGACAGGACGCCGCCCGGTCGGTCGGCCTAGGTATCGATGGGCGGATGTGGTGGATGCGGATCTGTGCGAGCTCCAAGCTGGCGACTGGCGAGAGACTGCACAGGACCGGGATCAGTGGCGCGCAGTCGTGTTGGAGGCCAAGACCCACTTTGGGTCACTGCGCCAGAGGAGTAAGTAAGTAAGTACCTTATAAATATAAATATATAGTTTTAATGCATCGTTTAAGATAGGTTCGATCTTTTAAATGTTAATTGTCGTTGTTGGTTAACTATTGGCCATGGTTAAACGATATCGCGTAATATGTATGTACTTCCATGTAACACTTTAGTAATTATATAAGGGATAAGATGCTGGATTTCTAGCGTAGAGATTTATTCCATGTAGAATGCTTATCTGGTGTTTTCTTGGTGGCAACGGGGAACACTATGTGAAGCCCAACGCGCACTGTATCACCCATGGTTCACTTGAACATATGACGCGCATTACAGCATGTACTTACAGAGTTTATTGCCATGTAAGTACGCCATTAGCGTACTAGGTGTTCTTAGTAATATCCGGTCTCGTGCAGTGATGACGGTACGGTGAGGGTCTTACACGTCAAGATAACTCAGATTTGCTTATTAACGATGGTAGGTACTTGCTATTTACTTCCTAAATTTATATACCATTCGTCATAAACGGTGGTTGGTATTTGCTTACTTAATTATTAAATGTACCAGTCGTTATCTGCATATGTGGTGTGGAGGAATTGGCGGTTATCTGTCAACTATACATTGATGTATGAAGCGAGACTGTAGGCTACTGGCCCGGTCGCACACTTGGATCATTACAAATGCTCAGAACGCACAATCAACAGGTCTGTAAGGCTACTGGCCGTGGACAACATATATTACCAGATCCATTAAGCTTCGAATCGTAGACCACTGGTCGTGATTCCACCGTTGGAAGACGGAACTGTCAAAACTGACATGCCACATATTTTGTACTGGCGTACTTCGCCAACAATCACTACGTTGGGAGTCCAGCAAACCTCCTTACATATATTTTGTTGTAAATCTAACAAACAACGAAATATTTAATCAATCATAATAATTCTAGGTAATTTAAGTATTCAATATTACTATTTATTAGTCTGTTAATTAGGGTATATTTATATGATGCTTCTTATTCTATTTTTAACGTCAACAGTTAATATGCTAACCTATCATTGTCTATTTTATTTATATTCCATTAGATTTAAGTTAGGAATTATATGTATTTTAAATATTGCGGTTATTTCTCACCTTATCGAAAAGGACTTGCGGTAACTACACACACAACGTTTGGTTTCCACTAGCTTTCACGATCATCTTGTTCAAACTGCGTATCAGAGCAAGCTACTGTATAGATAGTTTATTAATTAATGTATTTGATTTTATAATTACGTTACTTATTTCACTGTAATACGTCGCGAAGGTTTTTTGCTTCGTTAGTTTCGTTTTTACCTTCGCAAAGCCTAGGAATCGGAAACTAACACCTAATGACGTCTGCAAAGACAGCATTAGGGGTAATTAGTCAGTGTTTCGCTTTTCAATAACAAAAATCCAAAATTAAAACTTAAATAAATAATTTTCTTTTCAACCTTCAATCTTTTGTTTGATTTTCTTTCCCTGTAGTAAGTTCCTTTAGGTAGTATTTATATTTACAGAAGTTTCAGCCTGAAGCTTGAGGTAAGTAAGCTTGGTAGGCTCTAGCAAGCTTTAGAAGCCTTCGACGAAAAGCTTGATAGGGTAGTCATTACAACAGTGCTACTTCATTACGAATGTTTAGTAAGGAGTATTCTTGAGTACAACTCTTCTATATGGAATCATATATCATCTGTTCATAACCAGAGGATTGAATCTGTCCAGGCATGTGCACTTATATATATATACTTAGGCTTGCTACCCTTTTATATAAAATTGTAAACTCCATAGTAGATGCTCATATTATACAAGAATTTAATTTCTAATGTACCTACTACCAGACCTGCTCGTAGTGTTCGTCATCCCCGATTGTTTGCCTACCCTATTAGTAATAATAATGTTTCTTCAAATTCTCCAATTATTCGCATGAGTCGTCTGTTTAATGATATTTGTTCGGAATGTGATATATTCTCAATGTCCCTTCAAGCTTTCAAAGCTGCTACGAGCCATTAGGGGTTTGACGTCTGGTTCCCACGACGTCTGGTGGCTATTTAGACCACTTCCCGAAATGTGAACTCCCACAATAGCCTTTTCCCATTACGCACACTTCTTAAGAGGATGAATACTGCCGATGACCTCCAAATTAAAGTTACATAAACAGTGTATTAAAAGAAACCAAATGGTTTGGTAAAGCAAGAAAAATATATGTTAAAATTAATTATATTTTCGAGAACAAAGTTGCTTTCAAAACATAGTTGGACGAAATCGGCTCGATAGAAAATAATTCTGAAGTTACCTCTTAAATTTGCCTTTAAGCAGTCGTATAGCTTTATGTTATTGACCCATATGACTATAATTAAAAACAAATTTTCTACTTGACTAAACTAAGAACTTCGTAGATTTCTATTTCTCAAAAAGTGCACTGTTTTTTTTTATTAACACTTTTGCGATTACGGCCCGGCCGCCGGGTTACGCTCGCAGTGCTTCTCCTTCACTCCGGTACAAATAGACAGTGCGCATTGACGCGCCGTGCTAGACGGACCTATGCTTCTCGTCTGCGCATCAAAAATATCGGAAACTTATTGATTTTCTAGTCGTAAAATTAATAATTTTTGTTATATAGTATATATATCATGTTAGTGTCAAAAAACTTGTAAAAATATTATAACTAGTTTAATTGTGTACATTTGTAAATAATGGGAAATAAAGTGAAAAATATATAAAAGGCGCTTGTATCAGGACAAACAGAAACACATGATTGAAGTTTCAAGGTAAGATTATTATAAGTTACTAATTATTAATATGACCTTCAAGTGAATTAGTCGGTGTAGTTTTACAATTGTTAAACTCCACTTCAGTTAATTTTAACGAAAATTACCAAAACGCTTGCTTTTTGCGCGCCGAGTATGAAATTTTATGTTTTTATGTGAGGAAAGTGCCTTTGTCGTACTCGTATGCTTTCGATAGCGCTTAACGTAGAGTCAGATTAATGCGGTAGATTCACTTTATTTTATTGCTAAGATATCTAACAATTTTGTTGACCAAGAATAATGTAGATATTATTTATTACTAATTTGCACTATCATACTTGAAAAACCAATATAACGTGAACTCAAGATCCGTAACGATTACGCGTAAAACGTCCAGCGCCTTTACACTGGTATTTATGATCACGCAACAAGCTCACTCGGTAAGCGATTAAATAAAACACCCGTAATAATCCACCTGCAGTAACAGTTTTTTAATTGTCATTTCGTTTTACACCTTACTGTCACGGACATAAGATGCACAACATAATGCGTCTTCAAAGGTTATTACTGCCTTTCAAATGTAACATGCTCAGTTGATGACATTGAAACGGTTTCGTTGCCATAGATGTAATAAAATTTCAGAGTCAGTACTACCTACCTAGATGATAGGTTGAGTTTATATCGTGACGGTAACGAACAAGCGCATGGCCCACATATGAACGATAACAACTTTTTTTAAATTTTACATGTTCTGTCAGTGTCGGATATAGTTATGCTTTGAAAAATAATTTAAAACTACATCTTTTATTACAGATTGAAAAATGTACATTCAGGATCAAGAGTATCAGAAGACAACACCGCCTGACAGGCAAATTACTCGTATCTGTGCCAGAGACAAGTACATAATAAAGAATAACAATTTACCCAGTAACTATTGTCAATGGTGATGGTCCCTTTAAAATGGTTAGATACGTCTTATCCACACATAAATGGTGATAGAACCAGATGGATCCACTGACATTCCCTTGACTCCGGTGGCAGCTTACACACAAACAAGCAAACAACTCGAAACCTACATGTTCACGATAAATACTCAGATTTTAGTGATTTTTGAAAAAATAAAAAATATTGCTTACAGAACTGGTTGTACTGTTTATTTTTCTATCGTGAAAATCATATCTATAGTTCATCTTATTTGAGATTAGAAAAACGTTGACAGAACGATGTACAGGGTTCTTTATCAGGCACGATACAGGTCACAACTGTCAAAGTGCTTACGCCGTCGTTAAACATACTTAAATATATTTGTATTTATAGTAAAGCCATGCCTACGTATTTGTAAATGTTATATTGAGTAATTATTTTTACATGTTTTTAAAGTGGGGCATTCCACTCATACAATAGTATGTTATTCAATCAAATACAAATACTGGAAACATTGAAAAAATAATCAACCCAGTTGGACTTGAACCAACATCGATACGCCTTACCGGGGCTCGATATCGCTTTACCAATTAAGCTATGGGTTCAGTTACCGAGCTGACGAAATTCTCAATGCCTTCAATCATCTTTTTGCATTTATTTTTACATCGACTTTATAGCAGCCGTAAGCGACATCTAGGTGCCAACCACTAGAGTTAGATACCCTTCCCGCCGACCCTTTTACAAGTGTCACAACGGAAATAACAGATGGGGCCTGCTATCAACTCATAATTATTTTACATTTTTTTAAAGTGGGTATTCCACTCATACATTAGTATGTTATTCAATCAAATACAAACATTGAAAACATTGAAAAAATAATCAACCCAGTTGGACTTGAACCAACATCGATACGCCTTACCGGGGCTCGATATCGCTTTACCAATTAAGCTATGGGTTCAGTTACCGAGCTGACGAAATTCTCAATGCCTTCAATCATCTTTTTGCATTTATTTTTACATCGACTTTATAGCAGCCGTAAGCGACATCTAGGTGCCAACCACTAGAGTTAGATACCCTTCCCGCCGACTCTTTTACAAGTGTCACAACGGAAATAACAGATGGGGCCTGCTATCAACTCATAATTATTTTACATTTTTTTAAAGTGGGTATTCCACTCATACATTAGTATGTTATTCAATCAAATACAAACATTGAAAACATTGAAAAAATAATCAACCCAGTTGGACTTGAACCAACATCGATACGCCTTACCGGGGCTCGATATCGCTTTACCAATTAAGCTATGGGTTCAGTTACCGAGCTGACGAAATTCTCGATGCCTTCAATCATCTTTTTGCATTTATTTTTACATCGACTTTATAGCAGCCGTAAGCGACATCTAGGTGCCAACCACTAGAGTTAGATACCCTTCCCGCCGACCCTTTTACAAGTGTCACAACGAAAATAACAGATGGGGCCTGCTATCAACTCATAATTATTTTACATTTTTTTAAAGTGGGTATTCCACTCATACATTAGTATGTTATTCAATCAAATACAAACATTGAAAACATTGAAAAAATAATCAACCCAGTTGCACTTGAACCAACATCGATACGCCTTACCGGGGCTCGATATCGCTTTACCAATTAAGCTATGGGTTCAGTTACCGAGCTGACGAAATTCTCAATGCCTTCAATCATCTTTTTGCATTTATTTTTACATCGACTTTATAGCAGCCGTAAGCGACATCTAGGTGCCAACCACTAGAGTTAGATACCCTTCCCGCCGACCCTTTTACAAGTGTCACAACGGAAATAACAGATGGGGCCTGCTATCAACTCATAATTATTTTTCATTTTTTTAAAGTGAGTATTCCACTCATACATTAGTATGTTATTCAATCAAATACAAACATTGAAAACATTGAAAAAATAATCAACCCAGTTGGACTTGAACCAACATCGATACGCCTTACTGGGGCTCGATATCGCTTTACCAATTAAGCTATGGGTTCAGTTACCGAGCTGACGAAATTCTCAATGCCTTCAATCATCTTTTTGCATTTATTTTTACATCGACTTTATAGCAGCCGTAAGCGACATCTAGGTGCCAACCACTAGAGTTAGATACCCTTCCCGCCGACCCTTTTACAAGTGTCACAACGGAAATAACAGATGGCGCCTGCTATCAACTCATAATTATTTTACATTTTTTTAAAGTGGGTATTCCACTCATACATTAGTATGTTATTCAATCAAATACAAACATTGAAAACATTGAAAAAATAATCAACCCAGTTGGACTTGAACCAACATCGATACGCCTTACCGGGGCTCGATATTGCTTTACCAATTAAGCTATGGGTTCAGTTACCGAGCTGACGAAATTCTCAATGCCTTCAATCATCTTTTGAATTTATTTTCACATCGACTTTATAGCAGCCGTAAGCGACATCTAGGTGCCAACCACTAGAGTTAGATACCCTTCCCGCCGACCCTTTTACAAGTGTCACAACGGAAATAACAGATGGGGCCTGCTATCAACTCATAATTATTTTACATTTTTTTAAAGTGGGTATTCCACTCATACATTAGTATGTTATTCAATCAAATACAAACATTGAAAACATTGAAAAAATAATCAACCCAGTTGGACTTGAACCAACATCGATACGCCTTACCGGGCGTAAAATGTAAAATAATTATGAGTTGATAGCAGGCACCATCTGTTATTTCCGTTGTGACACTTGTAAAAGGGTCGGCGGGAAGGGTATCTAACTCTAGTGGTTGGCACCTAGATGTCGCTTACGGCTGCTATAAAGTCGATGTAAAAATAAATGCAAAAAGATGATTGAAGGCATTGAGAATTTCGTCAGCTCGGTAACTGAACCCATAGCTTAATTGGTAAAGCGATATCGAGCCCCGGTAAGGCGTATCGATGTTGGTTCAAGTCCAACTGGGTTGATTATTTTTTCAATGTTTTCAATGTTTGTATTTGATTGAATAACATACTAATGTATGAGTGGAATACCCACTTTAAAAAAATGTAAAATAATTATGAGTTGATAGCAGGCCCCATCTGTTATTTCCGTTGTGACACTTGTAAAAGGGTCGGCGGGAAGGGTATCTAACTCTAGTGGTTGGCACCTAGATGTCGCTTACGGCTGCTATAAAGTCGATGTAAAAATAAATGCAAAAAGATGATTGAAGGCATTGAGAATTTCGTCAGCTCGGTAACTGAACCCATAGCTTAATTGGTAAAGCGATATCGAGCCCCGGTAAGGCGTATCGATGTTGGTTCAAGTCCAACTGGGTTGATTATTTTTTCAATGTTTTCAATGTTTGTATTTGATTGAATAACATACTAATGTATGAGTGGAATACCCACTTTAAAAAAATGTAAAATAATTATGAGTTGATAGCAGGCCCCATCTGTTATTTCCGTTGTGACACTTGTAAAAGGGTCGGCGGGAAGGGTATCTAACTCTAGTGGTTGGCACCTAGATGTCGCTTACGGCTGCTATAAAGTCGATGTAAAAATAAATGCAAAAAGATGATTGAAGGCATTGAGAATTTCGTCAGCTCGGTAACTGAACCCATAGCTTAATTGGTAAAGCGATATCGAGCCCCGGTAAGGCGTATCGATGTTGGTTGAAGTCCAACTGGGTTGATTATTTTTTCAATGTTTTCAATGTTTGTATTTGATTGAATAACATACTAATGTATGAGTGGAATACCCACTTTAAAAAAATGTAAAATAATTATGAGTTGATAGCAGGCCCCATCTGTTATTTCCGTTGTGACACTTGTAAAAGAGTCGGCGGGAAGGGTATCTAACTCTAGTGGTTGGCACCTAGATGTCGCTTACGGCTGCTATAAAGTCGATGTAAAAATAAATGCAAAAAGATGATTGAAGGCATTGAGAATTTCGTCAGCTCGGTGACTGAACCCATAGCTTAATTGGTAAAGCGATATCGAGCCCCGGTAAGGCGTATCGATGTTGGTTCAAGTCCAACTGGGTTGATTATTTTTTCAATGTTTTCAATGTTTGTATTTGATTGAATAACATACTAATGTATGAGTGGAATACCCACTTTAAAAAAATGTAAAATAATTATGAGTTGATAGCAGGCCCCATCTGTTATTTCCGTTGTGACACTTGTAAAAGGGTCGGCGGGAAGGGTATCTAACTCTAGTGGTTGGCACCTAGATGTCGCTTACGGCTGCTATAAAGTCGATGTAAAAATAAATGCAAAAAGATGATTGAAGGCATTGAGAATTTCGTCAGCTCGGTAACTGAACCCATATATAGCTTAATTGGTAAAGCGATATCGAGCCCCGGTAAGGCGTATCGATGTTGGTTGAAGTCCAACTGGGTTGATTATTTTTTCAATGTTTTCAATGTTTGTATTTGATTGAATAACATACTAATGTATGAGTGGAATACCCACTTTAAAAAAATGTAAAATAATTATGAAATATAGGACAATGTAAATGTAATGTAACGTATTGTAACGTGTAAGTGTTTTGGTTCCGTACTGTCAACTTACATATGATGGAATAAATAAATAAATAAATTAATTTACGGCCTAATTACGTACAGTTGCATACACTGCTTTATCTACACACATATTATAAATCCTAAATGACGTGTTCGGAAACCATTAAAAAGACCACCATTGCACCGCCATGGCCAACTCGATTGTGCAAGTAGGGGGATCGGGGAGGAGAGCTGGATTTTCATTGCGAAATTTTGCGTTACCAAATTCGATGTGGTTATGAATTTTCGAACATTATTACGACACTAGTGCAGATAATACACCAATGGTACATTACTGGTCTTTTTTTAAGGGTAATTTTACCGTTCCCGTACTCCACTATAGCATTTTTTTAGATATGAACAGTCAGCGACAAAAACGTTAGCTGCTCCCACTGAATAAAAATGGCTCTTTAATTTCGATGTTAAATTGGAGATTATTATACCGAAATTGATATATCGCACGATTTTATGAGAACATTTGTAAATTTTTATGTAAGTGTACAATTATATTTTTTATTAAATAATATCCTATTTACGATGTCTGATCCATTTTCTTCTTTAATCTATGGTAATTCTATTGAGTACAGCGCCATCTGTTGTGAGCCATATCGATTTTTACTGCGTCCGCTAGTCGGCTGCAAGTAGTTAAGCATAGTGTCCGCTCACTTGTCAGTGGCGCTGAGGAGCAAAATTGGCCGGGCCAAATTCTCGAATCCTCAAGGGCATCCGGTCTTTTCATCGTCCTAAAACGTCTACTTACCAAAATGTATATTTCCCATTATGTCCAATTTTTGATGGGGCCTTTTCTCATTACGCACACTTCTTAAATAGTCTACTTACCAAAATGTATATTTCCCATTATGTCCATTTTCTGATGGGGCTTGTTCTCATTACGCACACTTCTTAAATAGTCTACTTACCAAAATGTTTATTTCCCATGAGCACTACCCACTACCTACTGAATACTACTGATACTGTGAATTGAAATATTTAAATTGATATTAAGACGATTGTCGCCGGAGTGTCCTTGAGCGTTTGGACGCTCTCTACCCGCACCACCCGCGTACCCTTCTCATTGCGATCGTGCGTAAATCCGCCGCGATGCACCGCAATAATGTTCAAAGAATATGACTTTACTCAGAGGCGCGCGGGCAGACTTATAATAATCATACCTAATCCTTTTGTGGATGTTTGGTGATTTGTATACTGTGATTAAGTACTGTAATGCCTACCCTAAAGCTTAATACTCGAAGGCTTTCTAAACGCTTACAAGAGCCTACTAAGCTTACTTACCTCAAGCTTCAGGCTGAAACTTCTGTAAATATAAATACTACCTAAAAGAACTTACTAAAGGGAAAGAAAATCAAACAAAAGATTGAAGGTTGAAAAGAAAATTATTTATTTAAATTTTAATTTTGGATTTTTGTTATTGAAAAGCGAAACACTGACTAATTACCCCTAATGCTGTCTTTGCAGACGTCATTAGGTGTTAGTTTCCGATTCCTAGGCTTTGCGAAGGTAAAAACGAAACTTACGAAGCAAAAAACCTTCGCGCCGTATTACAGTGAAATAAGTAACGTAATTATAAAATCAAATACATTAATTAATAAACTATCTATACAGTAGCTTGCTCTAATACGCAGTTTGGCCAAGATGATCGTGAAAGCTAGTGGAAACCCAACGTTGTGTGTGTAGTTACCGCAAGTCCTTTTCGATAAGGTGAGAAATAACCGCAATATTTAAAATACATATAATTCCTAACTTAAATCTAATGGAATATAAATAAAATAGACAATGATAGGTTAGCATATTAACTGTTGATGTTAAAAATGGAATAAGAAGCATCATATAAATATACCCTAATTAACAGACTAATAAATAGTAATATTGAATACTAAAATTACCTAGAATTATTATGATTGATTAAATATTTCGTTGTTTGTTAGATTTACAACAAAATATATGTAAGGAGGTTTGCTGGACTCCCAACGTAGTGATTGTTGGCGAAGTACGCTAGTACAAAATATGTGGCATGTCAGTTTTGACAGTTCCGTCTTCCAACGGTGAAATCACGACCAGTGGTCTACGATTCGAAGCTTAATGGATCTGGTAATATATGTTGTCCACGGCCAGTGGCCTTACAGACCTGTTGATTGTGCGTTCTGAGCATTTGTAATGATCCAAGTGTGCGACCGGGCCAGTAGCCTACAGTCTCGCTTCATACATCAATGTATAGTTGACAGATAACCGCCAATTCCTCCACACCACATATGCAAATAACGACTGGTACATTTAATAATTAAGTAAGCAAATACCAACCACCGTTTATGACGAATGGTATATAAATTTAGGAAGTAAATAGCAAGTACCTACCATCGTTAATAAGCAAATCTGAGTTATCTTGACGTGTAAGACCCTCACCGTACCGTCATCACTGCACGAGACCGGATATTACTAAGAACACCTAGTACGCTAATGGCGTACTTACATGGCAATAAACTCTGTAAGTACATGCTGTAATGCGCGTCATATGTTCAAGTGAACCATGGGTGATACAGTGCGCGTTGGGCTTCACATAGTGTTCCCCGTTGCCACCAAGAAAACACCAGATAAGCATTCTACATGGAATAAATCTCTACGCTAGAAATCCAGCATCTTATCCCTTATATAATTACTAAAGTGTTACATGGAAGTACATACATATAACGCGATATCGTTTAACCATGGCCAATAGTTAACCGACAACGACAATTAACATTTAAAAGATCGAACCTATCTTAAACGATGCATTAAAACTATATATTTATATTTATAAGGTAGTAGAAAGAAATAGTTAACAGATAGAACGTAGTTACCCGAAAAACTGTATTAAAATCTACTTAGATAAAATATGGCTTGGTACTCTCAAACTAGAACCTATTCGACACGTCAACAGTAAATATATATACTACTACGGAGAATAAATATTACGTATCCTGAATAGTTAGGTATTGTAAAAATAAAAAAAGCACGCATAAATACACACAGTCGTATATACTAAAATGTAAAAGGTTCAATGTTAAAATAAACCACAAACACAGGCCATTGAAGAACCTGGTTCGAATATAAGCTATCAGCCTATATAGAAGAATAGAAATAAATAGAATATCATCAAATAGTTAAATGGTTTCCTCACGAAAACGAGTTCCACAGAAATGAAAAATACTATTATCATGCCCTCCCATTTAGAACATTATATAATTAATGTTCACAAAATATCAATAGATGGCGCTACGTGTATCGATCGAGAGTATTGCAAAATTTATTCTTCAATTTTAGCAGTAAATGTACAATAATCATTTATAAATATTATTCTTTGAATGCAAACATCGTCTTTCATACAAATTACATGCTTTATTTTAAAAAAAACGGACTGCTAAAAATAACATTTACGAGTAACAGCGCCACCAAACCAGCCAAACACAAAACACCATAGTAAATATAATAACGAAAGCTTTAACTACAACGACCAAGCCGCGGTAGATGGCGCTGCACAAGAACCAATAAAATACGCATCTAAAAGTAAATATAATGTGTCACGAAGTTAGAATATACATAAAAAATAATTTAGCAATTAGATATCGAATTAACATCGATACAAAAGGTTAAATGTGCCGCCCTCAAAGCGAAAACATTTAGTGTCATTTTTAAATGTGTGCGTCCTTAAGACGGCGACATGCGCACACTAACGCATGCGTAAATACGGTCAGCAAGCTAATTACTTACACTGCGATATTCTCTCTAATATTTGGCCAAATAGAATCTTGCCAGGCTTTATTACATTATACAAACAATTATATTTAACTTGATACCTTTTTTATGTCGATGTCATCATCGATGTCATGAGTAGCATCAATAATAAAATTTACCTACTACTATTATTTTTCTGACTTTAATTTTTTTTAAGTTAATGGTTAATAATTATTTCTTTTAACATTATATTAAATACAGTACAAATTTAAAATCTTCATCAAATCTTTCGGATCGAAATCGAAATAATCTGCTTTTTAGACAGGATCATAAAATCAACAACTAAAATAAGCATGAATATAAATAGTTCTCCTGAAATATTTTACATTGAACTCGTATTTAAAATAAAACATTATCTTTATCTTTTATCAAGTCTGTTGACGCTGCCGAGCTATTCGCGTATGTTTACGTCCATCAATAGACGATCCCTATGTGAACCGCCACACGGTTCAAGCAGGTGTCTAAAATTGAATGGCCACAAACAACACGCCACAAGGCCGCCACGGCGCGGTACCTAGAAAGTAGTAGCACTTTTCTCACAATAATTGCCAACACTACTTACTCTGTCTTGCATGCAATTTTCGTTTTGATCGCTTCGCACTGCACATTTTTGTCAAGAGAAAATATTTTACTACCATTAGAGAATTCAACCAACCGGAGCGGCCATGTCTGTTATTTTCTATCCAAAAAGTCTGCCGATTTTTACGGGGGAGGGGAACGTTAAATGTATGGTTATTCGTACGTAACGTACAAATAGCCACGTCAGATAAACGTCAGTCCATACAATAAATATGACCACTGGTCATATATTTTCGGTAGAGGGAAACACCTGTCAATGGCCGCTCCGGTTGGTTGAATGCTCTAAGGTTGCACCTTTGCCTTTATTTGTGTTTCTGGTATTATTTCTAAACTTTCGCAAGACACAAGACGGCATTTTGACTCATATATTTCGTGAAATGAACATATTTATGAGAGCGGTGTAGCGTCGAACGTGTGAAAAGTCAGATTTGACCTTGGGTTTAAAACATTGAATCTCTTCATTGCTGCATGGCTACGTCATTCCGCCACAGTTATAATATAAATAATCAAACAGTATTCTTTGATCTTACGGTAGTTATGATATTTTTCTGGTAGGTACGCAATGCTTGCTCCGACTTAGGTTGTCCAATCTCTTCATTGCTGCATGGCTACGTCATTCCGCCACAGTTATAATATAAATAATCAAACAGTATTCTTTGATCTTACGGTAGTTATGATATTTTTGTGGTAGGTACGCAATGCTTGCTCCGACTTAGGTTGTCCTAGATATATGGATGGGTTTTATTATACCAAATTTATATTTTATCTGTGTAACTAGGTATAACTAGGTGTGTAGGTACTAGGTAGTCTAGGTACTGTTTTAGGTAGCGTAGGTTATTTTTTTATCATTGATTTATGTTATGCTCTTCGAATACCAGAATCCATTATGATTTATTATGAGTATAATTTAACATTTCGAAAATATAAAACAAGAATAGAACACGTTAGGTACAATTTTACAGGTATCGGATATTTAAAAACGCACAAATACTTAAGTAGTGCTTTTATATTGTCAATAATATAAATTTATTACCTAGTGTCATTACATGAAGATAATGTGTTCCTATCTAGACAACTAAAAACATAATTTTAAATATATTCTGATAAAATAAAATTAACTAAGAATTTATAACATGTTGCAAAAATATAATTAACTAGTAGTGCAAACGTAATTAAAATTAAACATTTGTCAAATACAAGCTTATGGCCTGACACCTGCGGGCCTACCGCGAATCCGTCTCTATCGCTCTTGCATATTCGACGAACGGATAATAAATATCTTTCACCTTTTTTTTTATCTATTATCTTTGAAGTGGTTCACGGTTCTAGCCCTGAAGTTAGTTACCTACTCTAAAATCATAAGAGTAATCGGTAATTGACTACTGTAGATTACTTACATTACAACTGTGACTTGCCGTCGTGTGTAGCATGACGCCATAAAGTAAGTATGACACCTATAAGCGGGCCTATCGACTCTCCCGAAGTCCCGAGTCCCATTCTGCGCCCAGTTATTTTGATCACATGTGTGAGCACAGCCGAGTCAAGTTTTCGAGTAGCCACTGTAACTTGAACTATAGTTTTATGACAACTATGCGTAGTCGAGGAGCGCTCTTATACTGGTTTGTTAAATCATTTTAGCTACGTAGGCCAGTGAATGTGTAAATATAACCGGATTCACATTTGTCTTTATTTCTGGTCAGTACGCACCTGCGTAGGTACCTACCTACGTTAAAAATGGCCAAGTCTTGATTTACTTTCATTCAGGCTGTGTGGCATATAAAATGATATTATATGCACCTAGAGTATTTTCAAACCTTCTTAGTTTTCATGTATTAAGTGTTAATAATAATAATAAAATCGACCAGTACCAAATTATCAATGGTTTTGTTACTAAACGATTTAAAAATACTTATACATATACAAAGCTCAAAGAGGACCCAGTGTGTTGACGATGAGGGACCCTCTTGTTCCTTTAGCCGTCAACACAGTGAGTCCTCCGTTTTGTGAAGGCAACGCGCATGTGACACCTCTGGAGTTGCAGGCGTCCATAGCCTACGGTAGCTGCTTACCATCAGGCGGGCCGTATGCTTGTTTGCCACCGTCGTGGTATAATTTCCAAGCTATTATGAATTATAAAGGTGGCATTCTGATGTAGAGATTGTATACCTACTAGCGAGTAGCGCGGTTTCTTTCATTTGCATCGCATGCACGTATGATAACCACTAAAGTTCTGGGGGAGGGGGGGAAGGGGATAGAGGAGAGTAAATAATAATAATAAATATTCTTTATTGTGCACCACATACGAAAAGAGGAATATATACAGCGAATACTGGTCCTACAATCTTTATATAATTAATGCATAATTATCTTGTAACCACCGATAGTAGTGTCGTATTTTTACTTTGCGAACTTGGCCGTCTACTCTACTACGGTGTCTTTTCTAGGTGCAGTACCTGCCTACCTAACGAGGGCTATAAATATACATTATTTGAATACCATATCTGGGCGCCTGTAAAACGCCATCTAGTGACACTTAAACATATTAGTATAAGTAACAGGTAGCTAATGTGTGTTGTAGATATAATAGATGTCGCAACCGCAACATCAATTTCCTAATAGATCGGTGCCGTCATCTGTTTAGCGTTTTATGAACTAAAGTTTGGATACCGTTCTTGGATACTTAGGACGGGATCGCTTGGGACTATGGGGTTTGGGCGTCTGTATTAGTTATATGGTCTGTGCTATTATTTATTTGCTGTGTTAATATGTGTTTGAAAACCAAGTCAAATAATACCCTACATCAAACAATAACTCAAATACTAAATCATTGCTCGGAGTTTAAACCTATGTTAAAACGTCCATACGATTTAAGTATCGTTTATGAAAGAAGACGAAGATTGTATTTCAATTCCACACTCAATAAATAATCAAAACATTTAAGTACTTATTTAGATTAGACATACGGACGGCTCTAGGCACAGCGGAATAGTGCTTCGCTTCGCTCACTCAGTAATAGTTGAAATAGTACCTAATATACTTAAACGCAGATCCCTACTTCATTGTAAACCCAAACACAGCTAAAATATTTACAAATGTGGATTAATAATATATCCCTCCTTATTCTAACAATCACTGCAGGTAAATAAGCGTAACGCCTGTAATATTAGTCCCCAAATAACCCAATTATTAAAAGAAAGGTATTGACCGTTATTATAATATTCGTACGCTTCACTAGTAAAGATATTGCAAAATGCTAGTACACGACAAACTATTAAGATAAAAGTGAAATATTTAAAAGAACTTACATAAAGTTGTAGACCTTGATCTTGGCTGAGAGATGCTGATGTCTTGAAATCTCGTTCTGACTAAGTTAAGTTCGAACCTTACCACCCGCTTTTATAATTTCCGTACCCTGTCTCCCACAATCACCTACATTCCCCTCTGTAGCTTTAATCCAAAACTTCTCTTTAAAAATCTTACCGATTACTCATCCGATTCCGCTATTGAACCTAGTTATCTAAATAATAAGGTTGATGATCCAACCTGTAGATACTAAAACCAAATAAATGTCTAACAGACAAGGTTCAAATTCGTATGAACTCCTCACTCGTCGTCTGCACACCGCTTCTCGATCGCCTGCGAAAATCTAAGCAAATATGCGGGTGGGTTAAGATTAACCTCGCGCGCTGCAAGATTATTCCTACCCGCATTTATGTAAAATTATTAATTAATAATTACAATTTCAGGATTTTCTGGTAAATTGCTGAATAAAACTTAGAAACTACATTTGGATAAATATGCTAAAAATATAGGGAATATATATATGATAATGAAATATACATACAATAGTGTTTCTATAGGAAACGAAAGCAAATTCAATGTAACCGCATGGTAAATTTTCACCAATAATTATTAATACGCATATATATCTAACAAATATCAATAGGAATGCTAAGAGGACTATATTGGTTATCGAATGAAAATATTTATTTGTACTCGGAAGTAAATAATCACGTGTTTATGACACAATACTGTTCTTAACCAAATCTTCCTAAATAACTATTATTTTTATTCAATCTCACAAGAAACATTGTTACTTTTAATGCCTATTTAGATCAAGGAATTAGATTTTACGTTTTCATTTGTTTTCTGCTACATACACTAACATCTATAAATTCGAGGTTAGGTTTTTTAGGAACCAAAATTTATTAGAAAATACTAAAAATGTATATTATTTAGCAAAGCCACTTGAAATAAAGCTAGTTTTCAGTATTTATTTCAACACTAAATTCTCCTTCCCGAACTGCAGCAAAGCTATGAAAATTAAGACATAACTACTAATTGATTTTATGATACTCCATATTTTCCAGGTGAGTTGTAATTCGAACTTTAATATTACAGTATAATTTTTCATTAAAGCTTAATCGTAAAGTCGTAAATTTTCCTGAAACTGAAAAATGAAATTAACTCCTACATAACGTTAATAGCAATGTCATAATATCGAACAATTTTCCCGTCCATTGAAATAGGCATTATATGGATCCCTTGGATTCATTACAGTTCTACGGTGACATTTTTTAGGAATGCTACTAAATAAGATAAATAATAACGATCTCGATTAGTAGATTTTTATGTAAAAAAATTAAAACCTAGATTTTGAATTTGAAGTACAGTGAGCGGCAAAATATTTATGAATTTACGAAATATGGTTAAAAATATTCTGCATATCAGAAAAAATAAAAAAATACTGACTAGTACAGCAAAAAAAACTGAACTCAAAGCGGTGTTTTCATGTGAATTTGGATTTTTTTTGCTTTGCAAGTGAGCTTAATAGATGGTTATTTTTTTGTTGCGATTTTAAATATTAACCGTAAAAATTCACTTAATTACGATAAATTAACAAAATTAAGCCTGTTGCGAGTTGCGAATAGTAAAAATGTACATGTAAGGAGCGGTATTTGTGCACGAAATCGTCATACAAATGAGAGCTGTAAGCCCATTAAATTTAGATCTTTAAAATATAACACAGCGCAAACACTTCTTAGGGTTCCGTAGCCAAAATGGTAAAAACGGAACCCTTAAAAGTTTTTTGAAACATGTCCGTCCGTATGTCACAGCCATTTTTATTATAAAACATATATTACTGAAATTTTATCTAGAGGTGTGTTTCATGTGCCGCTACTTAGTTTTCTGGCTAAATTGCTAAAAAAATATTTTAGGTGAGGCACTCCATACATACATATGCCAAACTAAATGTCAAAAATATTTTTTTTGTAAATATGAAAATATGAACATGTTGTACGATACGGCTTTAAAAATATCTTATATATATATATATATATATATATAGAGTATTTTTTAAACTTTTTTATTGAGTCAATATTTTCAGAAATAATTGCTTCGAAAGTCTAACCCCCTCTTTAATAGCCCCCATCTAACTTTTAATCCGTAAGTCAAAAAAATATGAAAAAATACCAAGAAGACTTAGTACTTAATTTTCTACGAAAATTATTTCACATATTATCGGTTCATCCGTTTTTGAGTTATCTCCAAGAAACTACTTTCTACGGAACCCTACATTATACATGGTCCGATACAAACTTGGCCGGTCTTTTAAAGATATTTGATAGGTTGTATTAACCATTAGTAGTAATTTATTTATTCACTTGTGTTGATAATTAATATAAAATTTGTATTTATTTGCATTTCACCGACATAGTTAGTTATCCTGGGGGTTTTTCCGCAAGTCGACATCCAGTGTGCCTATTTTGCGTGAAACGGGGGTAGCACTATTATTCCAACCACCCCAGCTCCTCAACGAAGCCCAGCAGAGCTTTCAGGTTGCCTGCCGCCTCGCGCAAGGTGCCTGGGGTCCCTAGGTGTTTATTTCTGTATACTTCTACCTGTTTGCAATCTAGCAGAATGTGTTTTGTTGTTTCGTCCGCCTCCATGCATGCTCTGCACATGGGGCTGTCTGTCCTACCTATTGTGAAGAGGTGTTTGTTTAGTGTGTTGTGTCCTGTTATCAGTCCCACTAATTTGCGTAGCTGGGGTCTTCTTGTCCTCAAAAGTGTTTTGGTAAGTTTGTGATTGTATTCAGTTACTATTTCTTTGGTTTGTCTACAAGTGTCCATTTCTTTCCAGTATGTTTGATGTAGTTGTTTGTAGTGGTGGTCAAGTTGGTTGTTTATGTGCGAATATGGTAAGGGTACGATGGGTTCGGGTCCATATGCCGGTGTATCTGAGCCCTTACGGGCTAGCTCATCCGCAGCATCGTTCCCTCTCGAGTTACTGTGTCCCTTGATCCATTGCAGTGTCACCTTATTGCCATCTTCGCATACCTCTGAGAGGCTTTGATGGCATTCGTGTATGAGTCCAGATGTAATTCTGTCGCAACCTAGCGCTTGTAGTACTGACTTGCTGTCTGATAGTATACATATGTTTTCGTGTTTTAGCTGTCGTCGTTTCACTGCATTGCAAGCTTCTATTATTCCCACACATTCTGCTTGGAATACTGTGTTATGTGCTCCGAGTGGTTTAGAGATGTGAATATTCAGGTCCTCCGAGAAGACACCACAACCTGTTCCTTCGTTGGTTTTTGATCCATCTGTGAAGATTCTTAGTTCTGTTTGATTTAGTGCTTCTTTTGAGTCTTCTGTTAGTGATATGGCATACTCTTTCCAGAAGATCGTATTTTTGGGTATTCTGTCGATTACCGCATCCAGCATTGGAAATTTCGACAGTATGTTATCGTATATCCTCGTGTGCGGTGTTTTATGTTTGGTCCACAAGTTTTGATTTTTTAGGCGAGTAGCCGTTGCGGCTGCTTCTTTTTGTATATATAGGTGTAGTGGTAGAAGCCCTAGCATGATTTCCAGCGCCGCTGTCGGAGTTGTTCTCATGCAGCCGGTCGCTGCTATGCATGCTAGCCTTTGCATTTTCTGTAATTTGTTGATTGAGGTAGTAAGTTGAGTACGGGGCCACCATACTACAGCTCCGTAGGTTATCATTGGCATTATTATCATTTTGTACAGCCACAGTATAATGTGGGGGGCTAGACCCCATTTCTTGCCCACCATTCTCCGGCATTGCCAGAAGGCGACTGTCGCTTTGTTTAGTTTGTTGTCCAGGTGTTTATTCCAGTTCAGTTTTTCATCCAAAGTAATTCCTAGGTACTTTACTTCTTTAGAAAGTGATAGTCTAGATCCAAACAAGGTTGGCATTTCGTATGTACCCAATTTCCGTTTATGAGTAAAGAGAATCGTGTCAGTCTTTTTTGGGTTTACCGATAGGTCATTCTCTTTGCACCATTTCTCTACTATTTTCAGTGCTGTCTGTGTAAGGTCGCACAGTGTACTTGTCACTGATCCATTGATCATTATTACTAGATCATCTGCGTACCCTATTGTCAGGAATAGATTGTTGTTTAGCTTTGTTATCAGGTCATTTACTACCAGGTTCCATAAAAGTGGCGAGAGTACACCTCCTTGAGGGCATCCTCTCATGACGAGCGCCTGGTGATTTTGGTTCTCCGAGAGTCTGATGATTCTCTTTCTTAGCATGTTCATTATCCATTCTGTAATCAATGGTTCGGTTTTATATCTGTTTAGAGCTTGTTGAATGCTACTAAAATTTGTCTTGTCGAAAGCTCCTTCTATATCAATGAAGGTGCCTAGACAGGAGTTTTTCCTTGCTAGCGAAGTTTCTATATTATTTACAACGGCATGCAGTGCTGAATCTGTCGATTTGCCTTGTGTGTATGCATGTTGGTTTGGGTGAATACCTATGTTTTTGAGTGCCGTGTCCTTCAGTTCTCTGTCGCATAGTCTTTCTAGTATTTTTAGCATGAAGGAGGTAAGGCTGATGGGTCTGAATGATTTCGGATCTGTGTAATCAGTTTTTCCTGGTTTTGGTAGAAAGATCACCTTTACTTCTCTCCATTTCTGGGGGATGTATCTGAAGGCGATGCAGCTACTCAGTATACCAGATAGTTGTTCGATAAGTTTGTCTCCTCCCCATTTTAGGAAGGCTGGGTATATCCCATCTATTCCTGGTGATTTAAAGTTGCTGAAACTGTTGGTTGCCCAGGCTGTTTTGGTCCGTTCAGTTATACGCTCCGCTATCTTCCACTCGTCTTGGGTCGGATGATAGCTTTCTATTTGTGCATCCCAGTCTTGTATATCAACTACTTTGCAGCCTGGGAAGTGGGTTTCTACCAGTAGGCTTTCGGTCTCGGCTGGGTTACTGGTAGTGCTATTGTCCACCCTTCTCAGCGTGCCTAGTAATTGTTTCGGTTGATCAGCCATGATCTTCCTTGTTCTATCTGCTAGGGTGTTCGTAGATATATTGTCGCAGAAGTTCCTCCATGAGGCTGATCTTCTGTATCTTATTCGCTTTTTGTATTCTGATTTGGTTGTTTTATATTTGTCCCAGTCTTCTTCAGATTTTGTATTCATGGCTCTGTTTAGTTGTTTCCTCATTTTTGTTCTTATTCGTTCCAACTCTGGACCCCACCAGCTACTGTTATTACATTTTCCACTAGTTGGTGGTGTCGACAGTGGGCATGTGTCTTCGTAGCAGTCAATTATGTTTTTAGTGAGCATCTTTACCTGTTCCTCTAGCTCTTCTGTGTTGTTTGGTCTGTAAGTGTTTGTGTTGCTGTGTATTTTACCTGCAAGAAGTTCCTTATACGCCTTTATGTCGGTGCGTCTAGGATTTCTTCTAGGTATAGGTGTGTGGGTGTCTGCTGTCAGGTCATACCGAATCCACCTGTGGTCGGAGCAAGATAGTTCATCCGACACCTGCCAGTTGGACACGTGTTGAGCTGCCAGTCCTGTACTTAAAGTAATGTCAATAATAGTATTACACCTACGAGTGACAAAAGTTGGTTTTGATCCTGTGTTAAGTATGTCTAGATTAGTAGTCATAAGGTATTCAACAAGATCGTTACCTCTGTTATTGTTGGTTTCCATCCCCCATAGGTTGTGGTGGCCATTGCAGTCCGCTGATATGACCAGCTCAAGCCCTCCACTCTCGCAGTAGCGTACGAGGTTGTTCATTTCCGTGGGTGGTGGTTCGTCTTCTGCCGCCATGTAGACAGATGCGAGAACTATCTCCGGCAGTCTTGAGTTTTGTGTTCTGAGGAGTTTTATGGCACACACGTCTCTGGAACAGAATTCCGTTAGTGGTTGTGCCATTTTGATACAAATAAATTTATTGAGGATTTTATTATGCCCCATGATAGGACTTACCTTCCGAGAAGATGTCTTATAGATTGTGCTAACCTGTTAGCATACAATATTGTAGACCCCGTCGTGACTAGCACGGCGGATGATAGTTTTATTAAGACGAATCCCGATTCATACTGCAGGGGCTCAGATTTAGAGAGGCAGCCGTCTGGTGATATCAATTTAAACTGACTGCTACGACAACGAGTGCACCAGCCGGCTCCGTTCCTAAACATAACTGTGATGCTAGCATAAGTAGTAAAACTGATGTATTGTACTTAGTTCACCAAAATATTCAAGGGTTTACCAGTAAACAACTGGAAATTGATTTATTTGTACAACACTCGAACATTGATATCCTCTGTATAACGGAGCACTGGCTAAAAGGTCATGAATTTATGTTTAATTTCCACAATCATAGTGTAGTAAGTAAATTTTTTAGAAAATCCTGCATTCGCGGCGGGTCATTAATAATGGTAAAACATGATATAAAAAGTAAGGAGCGGAAAGACATTGTTGAATTGTCTGTGGAACGCCATATTGAACTTTCTTGTGTCGAGTTAGAAGAATTTATAATTATATGCGTGTACAGGCCTCCATTGGCAAACTATAACACATTTGAGTCAGTGATAGATGAAGTTCTTACAAGTGTTTTTTGTAGTAATAAAAGTGTTATTGTGTGTGGTGATTTTAATATCAACTTACTTGAAGATTCATCCATGTGTGTAAGGTTACTTAGTACTTTCAAATCCTACAATTTAGTAAATTTATTTTGTGAGCCTACACGAATCACAGCAAACAGTGCTACATGTATAGATAACATTTTCAGTAACAAGGATGCGACTAGTAAATCTATAATAAACAACTTAAGTTCTGACCACTGTGGACAAAAAGCCTCTTTTAGCGGAAAAACTAAGGATATTCCACAAGTCACTATGTGCAGACCAATTTCCGAAAGACGATTAGATTTATTCAGTCGGAATATCACGAAACAATTATGTTATGTTCCATTTACCCAGGAAAACCCTAACCGTATGAGTATTGAGTTGTTTAACTGTATTAAAAGGGAATTTGATGCCTGTTTCATTCCGAAGAAGGTGCAAGGCAAGGTCAAGACGAAATTTAGCGACTGGGCTACGCCGGATATTCATGAGAAAAGACGACGGCTCTATGATTTATATGACTTGAGAAGAATTAATAAAAGTCCGGAATTCCTAGATTATGTCAGGAACTTTTCTAAATCTTTTAAGATGATGTGTGCCGCTGCTAAAGCTGATTATCTGTCCAGAAAGATCCAAAATTCCAAGGATAAAGTAAAAACTGTTTGGCAAGTAATCAACGATGAAACTGGGAAACGTAAAATCAAAGATCCGCACTACAACCTACGTATTAATAATAATTTAGTGAGTTCGGACCTTGAAGTTGCGGATCATTTTGAGCAGTTCTTCTCTAATATACCGGTAGAAACAACAAAGTCTCTTCATTCATCGCCTGACGTCGCTGAGGCAATACTGAAAACAAACATAGCAGAGTGTACAGATTTCTTTAAATTTTCATATGTTACTCCGAACTTAGTTATTAAAACATTTAAATCCCTAAATTTAAAGAAAACTGAAGATCTTTGGGGCCTATCTGTTAAAGTTCTACATTCCATTGTTGAATCGATTGCACCACATTTAGCTGATATATTTAACAAATGTATTGATACAGGAATATTTCCAGACATAATGAAGCACAGCAAAGTCATCCCCTTGTTCAAATCAGGATCGAGAACAGAACCAAGCAATTTCAGACCAATTTCAATACTGCCGGCACTGAGCAAAGTTTTCGAGAAACTAATTCTAAATCAACTTGTGTCACATTTTAACCGAAACGAATTGTTCGCCAGAAATCAATTTGGTTTTACCAGAGGTCGCTCGACTACTGACGCAGGTGCTGTTCTTCTTGAGCACATCTTTGCCGCTTGGGAAAAAAAACAAGATGCTGTTGGAATATTCTGTGACCTATCGAAGGCATTTGATTGCGTTGATCACGAAAATCTAAAGAGAAAACTAAGCCATTACGGGATCAAAGCTGGTGCCCTTAACCTCGTCTCATCATACCTATCGGATAGAACACAACGAGTGGTTATTAATGGAACTCAATCTTCTGGGTCCCCTGTGGCACTCGGAGTGCCTCAAGGCTCAATACTTGGTCCTTTCCTGTTTTTGGTGTACATTAATAACCTACCTAAAATTGTGCAAGATAAACATGATATAGTGTTATTTGCTGATGACACATCTCTGATATTTAAAGTGGACAGAAAAGAAAACAGCTTCGATAGTATTAACAGTGCACTCTCCAAAGTAGTAAATTGGTTTACGGCTAATAACCTACTTTTGAACGCCAAGAAAACGAAGTGCATCAAATTTACACTTCCCAACGTCAAGCAGATTAACAGCAGCAAGATTATAATAAATGATGAAATAATGGAATTCGAAAATCAAACTGTTTTCTTAGGAGTCACTTTAGACTCGAAATTACAATGGCATCCACATATAGCTACCCTAGCTGGGAAACTTAGCTCTGCAGCCTATGCCGTGAGGCGAATCAGCCATCTAACAAACAGTGAAACTGCCAGGCTGGTATACTTCAGTTACTTTCACAGTGTTATGTCGTATGGAATTCTGTTGTGGGGTAAAGCAGCTGATATTGGGACCATATTTGTGCTACAAAAACGAGCTGTACGTGGCATTTATAAAATGCGCGGTCGAGCATCCGTAAGAGGAAAATTTGAAGAGGCAAATATTCTTACCGTAGCATCTCAATACGTACTTGAAAACATTATGTATGTGCGGAAAAACATCCATAAATTCAAGCTCAACAGTGATATCCATAACTATAACACTAGAAATAAAGATAAGATTGCTGAGCCTGGCCACCGCCTCGGTAAGGTTCGTACGTCTTTTACTGGGAACTGTACACGTTTTTATAACAAAGTCCCCGCTGATGTAGTGAATTTGCCACTAAATAAATTCAAGTCTTATGTTAAGCGCTATTTGTTGAGGAGAGAGTACTATACTTTAAAGGAATTCATTGAGGATAACGATGCCTTTAAGCCTGTAGCTTGATATAGTTAGTACAATACAAATTGAGAAATTATTAGGTACATTACTCTATGAAGCAGCTTTACTAGTGTCCAGTATTACCTGTTTTTCATTTTTATTTTATTTTGTTTTTATTTAGTATTTGGACACTTAGAGACGTTATACATCTCTAAGTCTTGCATTCGCAAATATTTATATGTATAGATATATATTTAATGATCCTGACGCTTAGAGACATGTACATCTCTATGTCACTTTTATATTGTAATTTAGTTCACGCATGTAAAATACGAGCACAGAATATTGTTTCTCACCAGACTAAACATGGCTAGTTTTTATTAATTAATACTTTTTATTAATCATATTTAATTTTAGTTTAATTGGCTTTAGACACAACATTCGGTGCTTGATTATCCATATTTTTTATTATATAGAATATATAGATCAAGACACTTGGAGACCTTATACATCTCTAAGTATAATTTAGAAATAGTATGTTTATTGTATACTAGAATCACTTAAGTACTTTTTTTTATATTATTTAAATTCAAAGTTTATTTCTAACTGTTGATGATGGATTATTATAATTTGGAAATTTATGTAGAAGACACAGTTCAGGTAAGAAAGTATATCAAACTTGTATGTAATTTATTTTCAATAGTCAGATTTGGACTCATCTTTTTTCTTTGGTATTTTTCTTAAACTATAACCTATTGTTGGTTAATCTAACCTTGGTTTGATATGTTTTCTTATAGAACAACGCACTTATATGTATTGTTTAGTTTTGATGTACTGTTGTTTTGAAAAAATAAGTCCCGCCGAGTTTCTTGCCGGACATAATTCTTCTCGGGTCAGAGGTGTAGGGTTAGAACCGGTGTAGTTTGATTTTTTTCTCTCTCTTTTACTTTGACGTGTAAAAGTGCCCTTGTGGCCTACTTACTGAATAAATGTTTGAGTTTGAGTTTGAGTTTGAGTTTATACAGGTTCTAGGTTTACTTTGTGTATTATAGAAAAGATTACCTCCGGTGTTGTTGAGGCCGTTTATGCGTGTGTTCCTGATCCACGGCTCTTGGATCAGGGCTATGGCAGTCAGTGTTGGCCGAACGTTAGTGTAATTTATTTATTTATTTATTTATTTAAGCACGTCCACATCGTATATATTACAACTTATAATAAATACTATACTTAATTATAAGGCACTTTGTTCTGATATATTACGACAATTATGGTGTGCATATCATTGACAAAGAATCGTAGTGGGAATTTAATATTAAATAAGGATACAAACAATAGACTATTAACATATTTACAATTATACAAAATTACTAGAAATTATATTAAACTAGACTAGTATTAACTTTGTACAGACCATAATAAAATATTTTCAATTCAAAAAAAAAACAACTTAAATTTTATAAAACAAGGCAATTTTCAATTTAAAAAAAGAAACACTCAATTTTTATATAAATCTAGATAAAGGTAAGACTATAAAATTAGAAATAAACTTTATTTTTGTTTTTGTTTTGACAGTATCTTTAATTTAAATGTGGGCAGACAGTCGTGAAAGATGTCAACATTATTATTCTGTGCGATAAAACTGTTGTAACTTGAGCATATTCGTACCATGGGGGCATGTAGTCCTAAGTTCGTCCTGGTAAACGGTATGGAAAAGGGCTTTGCTATAGGCCGCCGTGGGTAATTGTGGGGTGTGGTAATCGAGAGTTTTTGCAGCAGTTTGCTGCACTTTGCCTGTCCATTTACTAACTTGTGTAGGAAGCATAAGTCTAGCATTTGGCGCCGATCACGTAGACTGTGCATGTAATACTTAGCAAGCCGACATTCATAGGTGTTTCTATGTGAAAATCCAGGGGTGTGAAATGCAAGGTGCCTAGTAAACGCTCTCTGTATACTCTCAATACGCTGGGAGTGAACATGATAGTAGGGGGGCTCCAGACGATTGAGGCGGCTTCTAGATGGCTACGTACTAGGGTGTTAAATAGCGTGATTTTGGTTTGCTGGTCTTTGAAACCTATACAGTTTCTTTTTATAAAGCCAAGCATCTGTGCAGCCTTCTTGACCACGGCATCAATGTGTGCATAAAATTTCAATTCACTGTCGAGAATTACTCCGAGGTCTTTAATTTCAGCAACTTCCATTAACTCGACGCCGCCTATGTCGTACCTTGTCACAAGTTGTTTTTTTTTCTACAAAACTTTACAAAAAAACACTTCTTTGCGTTCAGAGTCATGCCGTTAGCATTGCACCAGGACACTACGTTAAAAAGATCATTCTGAAGCATTCTTGCATCCGATTCGCAAGCCACTGATTTATAAATTTTTAGGTCATCTGCGTAAAGTGAATAGTTAGAATGCTTTATGTGGTCCGTGATGTCGTTAATGAATATCAAGAAAAGTACCGGGCCCAAATGCGATCCTTGTGGTACTCCTGATTCGGCATAGTATGTTTGTGATTTGTAGCCGTGAACGACGACACTTTGCGGTCTGTTAGCAAGATAAGATCCGAACCAGTTTAACCAATCGTTGCCTACTCCAAAAAGACTGAGCTTTTGCAAAAGGATTGCATGGTCGACTTTGTCAAAGGCGCTACTGAAATCGGTGTATATGCTGTCAACTTGTGAACCTTTATCAACCTGCTGGCATAGATCAGTAACATAAGGCACGAGATTTGTCATCACCGATCGACCTGGTCGAAACCCATGTTGATGATCCGATAGACTGGATTCCGCCAATCCCGACAGTATAGGCTCGACAAGAGACTCGAATAGCTTGGAAAAACAAGATAAGATCGAAATTGGACGATAGTTTTGAACGTCAACTTCGTCGCCTTTTTTATAAACTGGCACAATTCGAGCCTCTTTCCACACATCAGGGAAGCAGCCTTCAGTGAGTGACTGGTTGAATATCAAGTATAGCGGTAGAGCCAATGCTGGACCACACCGTTTCACGAATATAGGGGGTATGCCATCTGGTCCAGCTCCTTTTGAACAATCAAGTTTTTTGGTAGCTCGTAGTACCTCTAATTCGGTCAGATGTATTTTATTAATAAATTTACAACTTGTGCTCGGTTGGCTAGCCGCAATCCCGCTACGAGTATTAGAGTTATTCGAGATATACACAGACGAAAAGTGTTTTGCAAAAAGGTTAGCAATGTTAAGTCCATTTTCGGCTATGTCATCATTCAAATGCATTCTGGCGGGAAGAGTAGACCTACCACCTCTCTTGTTTTTAATAAAGTTCCAAAATACCTTGGGGTTATTTGAAATGTTAGCTTCAATAGTTTCTTTGTAATGTTTGTAGCAATCGTCATACAATTTACTACACCGACTGCGAAGTAATTTGAACTCAATTTCGTCCCGAGGATTGAGATATTTACGATATCTTAACTGAATTTTATTTTTCTCTCCTAGTAGTTTTATAAGATTCTGATTGAACCATGAGGGATAATTTGACTTTTTGGAATTTAATTTCGGTACGAATTTGCCAATAAAATCATTAATGATTTTATAAAACTCATTAGTCATTTCGTTGACATTTGAAATTGAAAATTAAAAATTGAAGATTGAAACACGTTAGTTAAAATTGAACACTAATAGTTTAGTGCAAATTGATTTCAATTAGAATTGAAATTAATTGTAACTAACGTGTTAATCCTTTGCGAATAACTAATAATTGAAGATATTTAATTTTTAGTCTTTCTCAAAAATTGAAATATTAATTTAATTTTTAGTGTAGATTGAATTGGTAATTGACGTTTAGTTAGGTAAATTATTATAATTTACCTAACTAAACGCGAATTTAGGTTAAGGGTAGGCAACGCGCATGTAAATCCTCTGGGGTTGCAGGCGTCCATAGGCTACGGTAACTGCTTACCACCAGGCGGGCCGTATGCTTGTTTGCCACCGTCGTGGTATAAAAAAAAAAAAAAAAGCTACGAGGTTTTGATTTTTGTTTCGATTTTGACTCTGGACTCGGGGGCTTGTATTAATAAGCAATGGGACCGGTATCCTAAGATGGAAGTCATGCTGGACCCTGGGGATCCCTACTGGATCTCGGGTTTGGTGCATCATAGACTCATGCTGTTTGGGCTCATTCGACTTGTACTGATGAGCAGATGGTACCGGGATCAAAATCTGGAGCTCATGCTGGACCCTGGGGATCCCTACTGGATCTCGGGTTTGGCGCATCATAGACTCATGCTGTTTGGGCTCATTCGACTTGTACTGATGAGCAGATGGTACCGGGATCAAAATCTGGAGCTCATGCTGGACCCTGGGGATCCCTACTGGATCTCGGGTTTGGTGCATCATAGACTCATGCTGTTTGGGCTCATTCGACTTGTACTGATGAGCAGATGGTACCGGGATCAAAATCTGGAGCTCATGCTGGACCCTGGGGATCCCTACTGGATCTCGGGTTTGGCGCATCATAGACTCATGCTGTTTGGGCTCATTCGACTTGTACTGATGAGCAGATGGTACCGGGATCAAAATCTGGAGCTCATGCTGGACCCTGGGGATCCCTACTGGATCTCGGGTTTGGCGCATCATAGACTCATGCTGTTTGGGCTCATTCAACTTGTACTGATGAGCAGATGGTACCGGGATCAAAATCTGGAGCTCATGCTGGACCCTGGGGATCCCTACTGGATCTCGGGTTTGGCGCATCATAGACTCATGCTGTTTGGGCTCATTCCACATGTACTGATGAGCAGATGGTACCGGTATCAAAATCTGGAGCTCATGCTGGACCCTGGGGATCCTTACTGGATCTCGGGTTTGGCGCATCATAGACTCATGCTATTTGGGCTCATTCGACCTGTACTGATGAGCAGATGGTACCGGTATAGCTCCTTTTTACTTTTACTTTTACTTTTACTTTAACTTTAACTTTTGACCTTTGACCTTTACATTTGACCTTGACTTTGACCTTGACCTTGACCTTGACCTCGACTTTGACTTTGACTTTCACTTTCACGTTGACTTTCACTTTCACTTTGACTTTCACGTTGACTTTCACTTTGACTTTCACTTTCACTTTCACGTTGACTTTCACTTTGACTTTCACTTTGACTTTCACTTTGACTTTCACTTTCACTTTCACTTTTACTAAGAAAGTAAAAGTTAAAAGGAGCTCCAGATTTTGATACCGGTACCATCTGCTCATCAGTACAAGTCGAATGAGCCCAAACAGCATGAGTCTATGATGCGCCAAACCCGAGATCAAGTAGGGATCCCCAGGGTCCAGCATGACCTCCAGATTTTGATACCGGTACCATCTGCTCATCAGTACAAGTCGAATGAGCCCAAACAGCATGAGTCTATGATGCGCCAAACCCGAGATCCAGTAGGGATCCCCAGGGTCCAGCATGAGCTCCAGATTTTGATACCGGTACCATCTGCTCATCAGTACAAGTCGAATGAGCCCAAACAGCATGAGTCTATGATGCGCCAAACCCGAGATCCAGTAGGTAGCCCTAGGGTCCAGCATGAGCTCCATCTTGTGATATTGGTCCCGACTTCCGAACCCGAGATGCAGTTTTAAAATTAATTATTAGTGTAAGACAGGATTAATTTAGTTACACTAACGTTAATCTAATTGACTGTAATTCTTATTAAATTTTCGAGACGTTAGTGTAATTAATAGGTTAATTCTAATTGACGGTTAGTGTAATTGACGACGTCACAAAATCAATGCGAACTAACGTTAGTAAAAATTGATGTTAGTGTAATTGATTAGTTACGGAATTAATCTTCAATCTTATTGATCAATTTTCAATTCTAATTGAAATTAACGGCCAACACTGATGGCAGTTGGGTTAACCTCCAGCCATTTCCGAAGTTGAGCCGTTGCAGATTCGCTGTGCTGAAGGTAAACCTGGAGGACCTTACAGAGGGAAGGAGACATTGGAGGAGTGCCCCTCTTCCCCTCGCCCCTTTAGGTCCAGGAGACTGATCCCCTTTGGTAAGCCATCCTCATCCTCGGATTCCAGCAGGATGCTTTCCTCGTCGTCGGATGCTGTCGGATGGTCTGTCTCCATTTCAGATGGGGCGGACTTCTCGGCGGGCTCGCTCTCTGAAGGTTTTACATCCGTCCTCCCCTCTGATGGGTTGTTCTTTACTGGCGGGGAATCCCGGAAGTGCCCCCCGCTGTGTTGGAAACGGATATAGACCGTTCCACATAGGTAGCTCAGCCGTCTACCCCTTTCCAACACAGTAGGAACAACCTCTTCCGGAATTCCTACCAGAAGTAGTGTGCTGGACCTTTTCTTCAGTGGGATCGCTTGGTGCAGAGTCCACTTCCTCAACATGGCCCATCGGTTTTGATAGTTGAGCACCCTACCTATTTTTGTGAGGTTCTCCTCCAGAGCTGGTATTAGGATGCCGCACCTTCACCGACATAGTATAGTAGTTTATGCAACTGATACATAATGAGGGGCCTTAAAACACGAGTGGGGTTTAATGAAACGAGCGCAGCGAGTTTCATTATAGGATCACACGAGTGTTTTAAGGCCTAATTATGTACTATCGGGTTCAGAATTGCATGGCCAATTTATGAATGAATTCATTGATAAATTGACCATGCAATTTTGAACCTGATGGTACAGTTGCATACATTACTTTATCTACACACATATTGTAAGTACTCAAAGATGGGTTCAGAAGCCGAAGGCAATTGACCTGCATTGCTAGGTAGATAGATACAAGTGCTGAAACATACCCACAGGTGTAAACTTAATAAAAATAAATAAATTAGAACTGATAAGGAAAGTATATTTATTTATTATAATATAGTTAATAGTAAACATTTACATTTTCGCAATTCAAAATGTTTCGACAAACAATAACTGACAAGTTGATAACAGAAATGGCGGCCGTACAAACCATAGAGATATCTATCTATACATATAATAAAGCTGAAGAGGGTCGAAAGTCTGTACATGGAAGATAATCGAAAAAAAGTTGACTGGGGATACTTAGAATCGATAACAGAACACGTTCCAACAATTTTTAGATTTTTTGTCTGTTTATCTGTTTGTCAGTTTATTTGACCGCGCATCACGTGAAAACGGCTGAACGGATTTTCATGAAATTTTGTATAGAGATAGTTTGAGTCCCGGGAAAGGATAATATATAGTATTAATCCCGAAAATCAACCCTGGTGGGGGTGAAAATGGGGTTGAAAGTTTGTATGGAGAATGTTAACCGCTGAAACGATTCAGTTAGAAATGAGTATGGAGAAAATTTGAGTCTCGAGAAACATCATAGGATAGTTTTCAAACCCTTGTGGGGGTGAAAAGGGGGTTGGAAGTTGGTATGAGGAATTTTTTACCGCTGAACTGATTTAGATGAAAATTGGTATATAGATAGTATGGGTCTCGAGAAAAGACAAAGGATAGTTTCAACTTCAAAAAAGCCCCCCCCCCCCCCATCTTACTTTAGAACCGTAGGTAAAAACAAATTGAAAAAAATTATGGAAGTGAAGCCCGAAAGGTACTTTCAATGAAAACTATCTATACATATAATAAAGCTGAAGAGGGTCAAAAGGCTGTTCATGGACTATATTCGAAAAAAAGTTGGCTGGGGATATTTAGAATCGATAACAGAACACGTTCCAACAATTTTTAGATTTTTTTTCTGTTTGTCTGTTTATTTGACCGCGCATCACGTGAAAACGGCTGAACGGATTTTGATGAAATTTTGTGTAGAGATAGTTTGAGTCCCGGGAAAGGACAAAGAATAGTTTTCATCCCTAAAATTAACCCTGGAGGGGGTGAAAAGGGGGTTGAAAGGTTGTATGGAGAATTTATGATAGAGATTAGTATGGAGATAATTTGAGTCCCGAGAAACGACAAAATAGTTTTCATCCCAAAAATAAACCCTTGTGGGGGTGAAAAGGAGGTTGGAAGTTGGTATGAAGATTTTTTTTACCGCTGAACTGATAAAGATGAAATTTGGTATGGTATGGGTCTCAAGAAAGGACAAAGGATAGTTTTCACCCCGTAAATCAACCCTAAAGGGGTGAAAAGGGAGTTGGAAATTTGTATAGGGAATTATTAACCGCAGAATCGATTTAGATAAAATTTGGTATGGAGATAATTTGAGCTCTGGAAAAGGAAATAAAATAGTTTTATCTCGGAAATTATCCCTTAAGCGGATGCAAAAGGGGTGGAAGTTTACAGGAGGGTTTTGGGGAAGAAACAACCAATAACCGCTGTAAGTATTTAGATGAAATTTGGTATTGAAATAATTTGTAATTTTTTGGTCAAGGTGTTCATAAGTTCATTTTTATAACATGTTACCCGTCGATGCTTTAAATTTATCTTTACCCGCTCTTAAGAAATATTTGAAAATATCATGAATGTCAAAGGGTTATTGCAGGTTCGAGGACTATATATGACGGACAAAGATGCATGGCCCAAACCAAAAAACTACTACAAAATAATCTAACATTTATAGGACACCGTTTTGGTAGGAAAACATATCAAACGTTTTGTGAAGCAGTCAGATTTGGATTTATTTTTCTTTATAATTAAACAATAGGTACATTATCTGTCTCTCAAGCTGTTTTGATATGTCTTCTTGAAGAACTACGCATTATTTTGTATCTTTAAGATCTAATAATGTATTACTGTTTTGAAAAAAATAAGTCCCGTCGAGTTTACTTTCGGTCATAATACTTCTTGGACCAGAGGTGTAGGGTTAGAATAGGTGGTAGTTTAATAAAGTGAAGTGAAGTGTAGTGAAAAGTGAAAGTGAGAAGTGACAAAGTGATAAAAGTGAAAAAAGTCGAGAACCTAAAAGTAAAAAATGTCCAAAATGTCAATAATGGCAAAATTTCAAAAATTTCAAAAATTTTAAAAATTTCAAAAATTTCAAAAATTTTAAAAATTTCAAAAAATTCAAAAATTTCAAAAATTTCAAAAAATTCTAAAATTTCAAAATTTCTAAAATAATTAAAACCACAAAATTTACGAAAAAGTCAAAAATAAAATAAAATAAAATAACATAACTTCGTTACAACCGAGTGTTCCACGACACTCACGTATTTTATTTTTCTCTGACGTTCATTAGTGCATTGTAATGTGCTTACATTGAAGAATAAATATCTTGATCTACACCAATATCATAAATCCTCTACTCTGCGTTCGGAACCGTATGTAATTACCACCATTATTGCAACCAGTAACGTAACATCAGTGTATTATCTGTGACAGTGTGGTAAAAACGTATGAAAATTCATTACCTACGGTAACGTTATGAAAATCGTACGTAACGTTGAATTATCAATCAAAGACGCATAGTGCAAGGAAGTGCCGGATAGTAAAATGACGTAAGCGCCGCCAAATATCCCTTAATAAACGACCTTTTGAACCGATGTTTTGTAACAGGACGGCATCTACGAAACTCTACACTGAGCATCGCCCGACATGCTCTAGGCCGGTTTTTTTTGCCACCCCTTAAGGATTACTAATTCCAATTCAAGGAAATCCCCAGCCAGGTTATACGTAGCCTATAAAAATTCAACTTCTAAAAGGGGGGGGGGGGGGAGTAGCCACTACACTCGATTGAGTTAAATTTGCATGCCCCCCCTCCATGTGCCTCAAATAGAAAAAAACCGGCCAAGTGCGTGTCGGACCACGCATAGGAGGGTTCCGTACCTTCAATGTAATAAGAACCAAACTAATACCAAAAGGTCGTATCTGATGCCTATGGAAGAAGTTTTTTGGAGATAACTCAAAAATGGCTGAACCGATAATGTTCAAAATAATTTTCATAGAAAGTATATGATAAGGCACATTGCCCCAAATTTTGTCATATTTTTTGGACTTACGGTTCAAAAGTTACAGGGGGAGGGACACACAATTGTTCTGACTTTCGAAGCGATTATTTCAGAAAATATTGACTCAATCACAAAATGGTCAAAGAAACCTCAATGTTATTTTTAAAGACCTATCTATTGATGTGTAACATGTTGATATTTGGTTAACATTTTTTTTTATTTAGTTACATCTATGGAGCGCCCCCCTAAAAAATTTTTTTTTTTTCAAATTTAACTACATAACTAAGTAGCGGCATACAAAATACACCTTATGTGTAAATTTTATTCAGATACGTCGTATAGTTTCCGAGCAAATGGCTGTGACATACTGACGGACAGACAGACAGACAGACATGACGAATCTATAAGGGTTCCGTTTTTTGCCATTTGGCTACGGAACCCAAAAAATCATTTCTACATTTGTGACCCCCCCCCCCCGCACCCCAATTTCAACCGTGCCTATTTTTACCTTTCATGCTTAGACTGATTTGACGGGAGGATCGATTTGGATGATATTTGCCGTGGACATGAACGTATAAATGCAAAAGTGGTCCTGTATCGTCCGATATACACCTACTACTAAGTCGTTTAAATCATGCCAAAAAAAATTAATAGGATAAAAAAAGTATTAATTTTTGAGTGTAGTTTCATTTAGAGGTAATTGTAAAATATTTTATTAGGACTACTGTCCTCTAGCGTATCCATCTGTCAACTTTGCTTCAAGTTCCGCCTCCAGAGTAGCGGGAGAGAAATTAGGGGTGAATTAGCCGCTTAGTGACACAGACCGAATTCCACGCGGGCGGAGCCGCGGGCACAGCTAGTATATATATATGTACAAACTTCTGTCGCGAGTTTTTTTTAATATTAGCCAACGAACGAAGTCCTTATTCTCATGTCATCCGAGATCAAAATGTCGTGCGGTTTATGTCAAAAAATATATCGTACTGACGTTTCGTATCGACAACATTTTAAAATCTATGGATACTAGAATAGAAACCCATTGAAATTGTGTTGGTTTTGACAGCTGTTCCAAATTTGAAACTCATAACTTAACAATATTTGAGCATGTAAAGTTAAAATTACATTACTGCCACAGATAAGAAACTTATCATAGTTAAATCGTTTGTTGTACATATGCTGGTCATTGCCTACGGTTTTTGAATGCATTTTACAGGACTTACATTAAGAGTGTAGATAAAAGTTTTTTTAGGGTAGTCAACGAGCATGTGAATCTTCTGGGGTTGCAGGCGTCCATAGGCTTTATAACTGCTTTCAATCAGGCGGGTCGTATGTTTGTTTGCCAGCGTCGTGGTATAAAATAATTTTAAACAAAAAAGAACCGACTTCACTAAGCAATCCACCTTTCCAACACCAAATACTCGAGCTGCTGTAAAAAATACTCAAATCACTACAGGTGTGCCTATAATAGTTGAAGAGTTCCCTCGATTTCTCCAGGATCCCATCATCAGATCCTGACCTGGTTACAATGGGACCAACTGTGAAGTATACTCTTACAAACAAAAAAAGAATTTTCCAAATCGGTCCAGCCGTCTTCGAATAATCGGTGAACATACATAAAAAAAAAAAAAAAAAAAAATAGCAAAAATATCTTCATAGCATCAAAAATAGCAGAAATCTTGAAGTCGGTTGAAAAGAAGCTTTTTTTCCTTTATTCTTACATACATTGAACTCTTAAATATCAGCAATTTTTTATTAGATTCTCAATCAGGCTTTGCTAAGTGATAGATAGTAGACTGAAATTTGGTATGAGTAATTATGTGTTTGAATTACGCCTATAAACTGGTAAAACAATAAGTATCTGAAACCCATTGTTGGATAGGTCTTTCAAGAAGAATATGCCTTAAACAACTTTTGGATAAAACGAATACTTTCGTAAATAATAGCTTCGAAAGTTAAAATGCTCTTTGATTTTTGAACCGTGGGTCCAAAAAAATTGGGAAAATTCCTGGAAGTGAGGCCATTGAAATACTTATCACGTATTTTCAATAAAAACTATATGGAATAAAATCGGTTGAGCCGTTTTTGAGTTATGCCTATAGTAAAATAATGTAAGTGCCACAAAATATTTCTTTATAGACTACCTTTTGAATGGATGTATTGTAACAGGCCGGCAACTACGGATCCCTACACTGAGCATAGCCCGATATTCTCTTGGCCGGTTTATCTGCAATCCTTTGCAGTTTACTTCGCAATTTCTAGATTTGAAAAATTAGTATAAAGTATAACATTAAAGATTGTGTTTAATCTTAAAATAAAACGCATATTACATTCGTTTAGAACACGGTATTCATAAATAAATATGTTTAAATAAATTTGGTTCTTTGGAGTTTTTAATTAAATTAATTATTAGTCTATTGTATTGCAGTACTAGCAGATTTCCGCAACTCGACGACTAATGCCTATTTGGCGTGATGCATGCGTCTACTAACTAAAACATAATAATTTTAGTTTACTTACATGACCAAATTTGTTTTCAGAGCAATGTGAGATTCATGATTTTTGTTTTTTCTCCATTTTTATTTCATTTGTTTTTTACTTGTATTATAATCTAAATAAAATACACTTTTTATACGAACGTACATAAACATGCATACGAGTACATTATCTTAAGGCGCTAGGCGCTAATTGTGGCCAAAAACTGTTACTTTCTAAGGGATATATCTCAATAACGGGTCATTCAAAAATTTTGAAAAAAATATATGTTAATTACCATTTCATGTACAACATTGTCAACGTTTGAATAACTCGTGTAACGTATAGTTTCTCCGTTATTTAAATGTAACGAAATGTCGTTTTACGGTTAATTTTGCTTATATCTACTGAACGGCTCATTCGATTTAAAATATTGTTGAACTAAAAAATGTGTACTACAGAACACTACAAACTCAACGTAGGATATTTAAATTGTTTAAATTTTCTTAAACAACTTGATCATAATTCCACATTTCGTGCGTTGGTAGCTCGAAAACGGCGTTGCTGGCAGTCGTGAGCTAGCTTTGAGACGCGGAGGCTGTGTCGCTCGTCGCTCCGTGCTTCCCTTGTACTACAAATACTTGTGCTTGGCCCGTGAGCAATAATATCGGACTTACTGTGCCTAAAGACTAAATAACTGCAGAGGGTTCATGCGGTGCGGGCATAACGTGTCTTGTCGGAATGAATAGCGCATAGACGTTTTATCTTTTAAGATAATATACCCGTATGTGTGTTCATGTATTTACGTTCTTATAAACCTTACTATAAAAGTGTATTTTATTTAGATGACCTATATTACAAATTAAATAAAGAAATGAAATAAAAATGGAGAAAAAACAGAACTCATGGATCTTATAATGCCCTGAAAACAAATGTAGTCTTGTAAGTACACTACAATTATTATGTATTAGTACTTATTCTGATGAGTCACGCAAAACAGGCGTTAGTTGTCGAGTTGCGGAAACCTGCTATTGCTACAATACAATGGACTAATAAGTAATTTTCGGAGTTATTATTTACGAAAATATGCGTTTTATCCAAAAGTTGTTTAAGACTCATTGTTTTTGGAAGACGTGTCCAATAATACCACACACTATAGTGTATCGTATTAATCGCGTGGGTTGGAGCGAAAAAAAATCACCTCCACTTCATTTTATTTTTCTGATTTTGATTTACCATATTGTCGGCGTGATTAAAACACATACAAATTTCAGTGTACTAACTATCACTGAGCGAAGCCTAATCGAGATTCTAATTAAAATTTGCTGATATTTAAGAATTTAATGTAAGTAAGAATAAAGGAAAAAAAGCTTTACTATCTCGCTGAAATACAAATTTATATTAATTATCAACACAAGTAAATAAATAAATTACTACTAACGGTTAATACTACATATCAAATATCTTTAAAAGACCGGCCAAGAGTGTATCGGACCACGCATGATATAGGGTTCCATAGAAAGTAGTTTCTCGGAGATAACTCAAAAATGGCTCAACCGATAATATGTGAAATAGTTTTCATATAAATAAGTACTAAGCCATATCTTCTTTATTTTTTTCATATTTTTTGGACTTACGGATTAAAAGTTAGATGGGGGGGGGGGGGACTATTATTTAGACTTTCGAAGCGATTATTTCTAAAAATATTGACTCAATAAAAAAGGTTTTAAAAATCCTCTATATATACTTAAGATATTTTTAAACCCGTATCGATAGATGTACACAATGTTCATATTTGCAAAAAAAAATTGTTTTGACATTTAGTTCGGCATATGTATGTATGGACTTATGGAGTGCCTCCCCTTAAAGTTTTTTTTTTCAGCAATTTAGCTAAAAACTAAGTAGCGGCACAAGACACACCTATGGATAAAATTTCATCAATATATATTTTATAATAAAATGGTTGTGAAATACGGATGGAAGGACGAACAGACGGACATGTTTCAAGAAACTTTTTTAGTTTTGTAAATTTTTCATAATTATATAAGTGATTTTTACGGTTGATATTCAAAATCGCTACAAAAAAATAACCATCTATTAAACTCACTTGCGCAGCAAAAAAACTAAATTTACCTTAATTTACCAATATTTTGCCGCTGACTGTACTTCAAAATCTAGGTTTTATTTTATTACATAAAAATCTACTAATTGAGATCGTTATTACTTATCTTATTTAATAAGTAAATAGCATTCCTAAAAATATCACCATTGCAGTACTTAATCACAGTATTCAAATAAAAAAATATCCGCAAAAGGATTATAATTATTATAAAGCTGCCCGCGCGCCTCTGTGTAAAGTCATATTCTTTGAACATCGTTCCGGTGCAGTGTGGCGGATTTACGTACGATCGCAATGAGAGGGTAAAGCGGGTAGCGCGGGTACACAGCGCCCAAATGCTCAAGGACACTCTGGCGACAATCGTCTTAAAAGATAAAACGTCTATACATTATTGATTCCGGGAAGACACGTTATATCCGCACCGCATGAACTCTCTGCAGTTATTTAGTCTTTAGGCACAGTAAGTCCGATACTATTGCTCACGGGCCAAGCACAAGTATATGTAGTACAAGGGAAGCACGGAGCGACGAGCGACACAGCCTCCTCGTCTCAAAGCTAGCTCACGACTGCCAGCAACGCCGTTTTCGAGCTAATAACGCACGAAATGTGGAATTATGATCAAGTTGTTTAAGAAAATTTTATCAATTTAAATATCCTACGTTGAGTTTGTAGTGTTCTGTACTACATATTTTTTAGTTCAACAATATTTTAAATCGAATTAGTCGTTCAGTAGATATAAGCAAAATTAACCGTAAAACGACATTTCGTTACATTTACATAACGGAGAAACTAGACGTTACACGAGTAATTCAAACGTTGACAATGTTGTACATGAAATGTTAAATAACATATATTTTTTTCAAAATTTTTGAATGACCCGTTATTGAGATATATCTCTAGAAAGTAACAGTTTTCGGCCACCATCAGCGCCTAGCGCCTTAACTAAAGAGAGGCCTGTATCTAAAGTAGCCAGTGTAAGACTTATCTTACACTGGCTACTTTAGATACAGGCCTCTCTTTAGCATATGCCGAACTGAAGTGGTCATTTAGGAAACTAGCCAGTTTGAGAAAGTTAACATTTCGGGAAGTGGTCATTAAGGAAACTAGCTAGTTTGAGAAAGTTAACATTTCGGGAAGTGGTCTTAATAGCCACCAGACGTCGTGGGAACCAGACGTCAAACCCCTAAAGGGCTACGAGTATGAGTGCTGTGACTCTTGTCATTTGTGACTAATTGGTATCGCAGTATAATAATGTAACTCTTTTTAGGGTTCCGTACCTCGAAAGGAAAAAACGGAACCCTTATAGGATCACTTTGTTGTCCGTCTGTCTGTCTGTCTGTCTGTCTGTCTGTCTGTCTGTCAAGACCATTTTTCTCAGGAACGCGTAGAGGTATCAAGCTGAAATTTATACCAAATACTCAGGTCTATTGTCCCTTAGAGCTGTGAAAAAATCAAACTTAAAAGCCAACGCAATCAATAGATACAGTCGTTTATGAGGCAAATTTTAGAGTTTTTCGGCACTCGCAAAACCTACAGGGTACTTCCCGTGAACTCAGAAACTTGAAATTTGGCACGAAGCAACTTCATATAGCATAGACAATGGAAAAATTACAAAAAGTAGAAAGGCCATGGCAGGGTAAGGGAACATCTTGTGCCTTAATAGCTTTTCAGGCTGATTTTTTTGTGATGATGGGCCCTGCTGTTAGTAACTCGTATACAAAATTACAGCATTCTCCTCTTCTTACTTTCCAAGAAAAAAAATAATTAAGAAAAATCATTTTTCGTGAATATTTCCGCTTCCGTAGATTGAATTAATTCGTGCTTTAAACATATAATACACATACCCGAGACGGACAATATGTCACTATAAACCGCATAACATTCCATAGACAAAAAATTTTTTTCAAGGGTTAACATTTTTCATTATTTTTTTTTCATAAGTTCTGAGAGAGAGACATCTCCAATTTTTTAACACATAATAGCCTTTTTGACGGCCTATAACATAAATTAAATTCAAGCGTCTAGCATTGGTGCACCATAATAAAAAAAGTCTTCACTTAATCGTCGTCGTCACTATTTTCGTTAATTACGTACATATCAAATGGGTCAAGCTGTGTCTTATTTAGGAGAAATGATTTTGGAGGATGGTACTATCAACATGCAATTTGTCAAAGACCAATCGAACATCTTAAAAATACAGGTTCAGTCTAGACACATGTCCAGAAAACGGTATCGTTGTTTTGTGGAATATATACCAAATTGCAACGAAATTGACGGTATTAAAAACTACTTCTGCGAGTGTGCATGCGGATTACGTACAGTCAGCTGCTGCTCCCATATTGCAGCAATAGTTTATTATTTATCACATGGTAGATTTTTAACGAAAATACCTAGACCAGCCGAAAAACTGAGCAATCTGTTTAAAAAAGGCCTAAGTATTGTAATTAACGAAAATAGTGACGACGACGATTAAGTGAAGACTTTTTTTATTATGGTGCACCAATGCTAGACGCTTGAATTTAATTTATGTTATAGGCCGTCAAAAAGGCTATTATGTGTTAAAAAATTGGAGATGTCTCTCTCCCAGAACTTATGAAAAAAAAATAATGAAAAATGTTAACCCTTGAAAAAAATTTTTTGTCTATGGAATGTTATGCAGTTTATAGTGACATATTGTCCGTCTCAAGTATGTGTATTATATGTTTAAAGCACGAATTAATTCAATCTACGGAAGCGGAAATATTCACGAAAGATGATTTTTCTTAATTATTTTTTTTCTTGGAAAGTAAGAAGAGGAGAATGCTGTAATTTTGTATAGGAGTTACTAACAGCAGGGCCCATCATCGCAAAAAAAATCAGCCTGAAAAGCTATTAAGGCACAAGATGTTCCCTTACCCTGCCATGGCCTTTTTAGTGAAATCATACAAAAAAATATTTTTTTTAATTTTAAACTTACTACCTTTTCCCTCGTAAACGCGTGGAGGTATTAAATTGAAATTCATGTCAAATACTCAGTGCTATTATGACCTTTCAGTTGTAGCAAAATCAAACTTTTATGTCAACGCAATCAAAAGAAATAGCAATTTAAGTCGCATATTTTGAAACTGAGTACTCGCAAGAAACTCAAAACCTAAAGGGTACTTCCCGTGAACTCAGAAACTTGAAATTTGGCACGAAGCAACTTCATATAGCATAGACAATGGAAAAATTACAAAAAGTAGAAAGGCCATGGCAGGGTAAGGGAACATCTTGTGCCTTAATAGCTTTTCAGGCTGATTTTTTTGTGATGATGGGCCCTGCTGTTAGTAACTCGTATACAAAATTACAGCATTCTCCTCTTCTTACTTTCCAAGAAAAAAAAAAATTAAGAAAAATCATTTTTCGTGAATATTTCCGCTTCCGTAGATTGAATTAATTCGTGCTTTAAACATATAATACACATACCCGAGACGGACAATATGTCACTATAAACCGCATAACATTCCATAGACAAAAAATTTTTTTCAAGGGTTAACATTTTTCATTATTTTTTTTTCATAAGTTCTGAGAGAGAGACACCTCCAATTTTTTAACACATAATAGCCTTTTCGACGGCCTATAACATAAATTAAATTCAAGCGTCTAGCATTGGTGCACCAACAAAAAAAGACTTCACTTAATCGTCGTCGTCACTATTTTCGTTAATTACGTACATATCAAATGGGTCAAGCTGTGTCTTATTTAGGAGAAATGATTTTGGAGGATGGTACTATCAACATGCAATTTGTCAAAGACCAATCGAACATCTTAAAAATACAGGTTCAGTCTAGACACATGTCCAGAAAACGGTATCGTTGTTTTGTGGAATATATACCAAATTGCAACGAAATTGACGGTATTAAAAACTACTTCTGCGAGTGTGCATGCGGATTACGTACAGTCAGCTGCTGCTCCCATATTGCAGCAATAGTTTATTATTTATCACATGGTAGATTTTTAACGAAAATACCTAGACCAGCCGAAAAACTGAGCAATCTGTTTAAAAAAGGCCTAAGTATTGTAATTAACGAAAATAGTGACGACGACGATTAAGTGAAGACTTTTTTTATTATGGTGCACCAATGCTAGACGCTTGAATTTAATTTATGTTATAGGCCGTCAAAAAGGCTATTATGTGTTAAAAAATTGGAGATGTCTCTCTCCCAGAACTTATGAAAAAAAAATAATGAAAAATGTTAACCCTTGAAAAAAATTTTTTGTCTATGGAATGTTATGCAGTTTATAGTGACATATTGTCCGTCTCAAGTATGTGTATTATATGTTTAAAGCACGAATTAATTCAATCTACGGAAGCGGAAATATTCACGAAAGATGATTTTTCTTAATTATTTTTTTTCTTGGAAAGTAAGAAGAGGAGAATGTTGTAATTTTGTATAGGAGTTACTAACAGCAGGGCCCATCATCGCAAAAAAAATCAGCCTGAAAAGCTATTAAGGCACAAGATGTTCCCTTACCCTGCCATGGCCTTTTTAGTGAAATCATACAAAAAAATATTTTTTTTAATTTTAAACTTACTACCTTTTCCCTCGTAAACGCGTGGAGGTATTAAATTGAAATTCATGTCAAATACTCAGTGCTATTATGACCTTTCAGTTGTAGCAAAATCAAACTTTTATGTCAACGCAATCAAAAGAAATAGCAATTTAAGTCGCATATTTTGAAACTGAGTACTCGCAAGAAACTCAAAACCTAAAGGGTACTTCCCGTAAACTCAGAAACTTGAAACTTGGCACGAAGAAACTTCATATAGCACAGATAAAGGAAAAATTGCGAATACCGTAAACTTTTAGTTACATAATATAATAAAAATATTTGTAATAATTTTAAAGTTACTACCCCTATATACCTACAGGTTTGTACGGAATAAAACTTTTAACCTCTAGATATATTTCAAAATTGTGATACCTACATACTAGTAAAATGTCATTTATTAAAGAAATAGCTAATATATAAAATAATAGTAATAATTCACATCTATGCAATGCACGGTCAGGCAGGTGACAGTTTAGTTAGAGCTGGGAATGCCTGCTCCGTCGTCGAACCCCAATAGTTTCGCTGCAGGTTTGAATTTGTGACGTGTGCCTCGTATGCACAAACTGGTGGCTCGAATTATAGTAATGCATATCCTTGTTCTAAGCCAACCCAGTATCGTACTCAGCGATTTATTCCAGCGGTCCGCGAGGGCTTCGCCTATGTGTTTGACAAAGGAGGTCATCTGTGGTGCGAATACGCCATCGACGGAAGTCACGAGAGGGGTGAAGGTAGCGTGTTTCGCTTCGCAGGCAGCGGAGTATTTTCTTTGTTTTTCAGTCTCAGCAGATTTTAGGACAGAAGTGACATGGCGTGTAATGTAAGAGGGAGCGTCAGTGTCTACGACACGGATATCAAAAAGAGCCTCTCTCTGAGCATTCCATACGCCACGGCAAGATAAGTCGCCGCGTAATCCAAGGTCACCTTCTGTGATTATGGGTTCTATTGTGACGTTGCTCCATGCTTGGTGACATAGTTCAGCAAATAGATCACGAACTTCGTTGTGTCGTCTTGAAATTAGCCCCCCAGTCTTGCAGCAGAGAGCATGGTCGATATTAAATTGGCTGTTACCACATCCATCACATGAGGGTGGCATTGAGTTTGGGGTTTCAATGATAGCGTATTGCCAGGGCGTCTCTGAATTCTTGAGGGGACAAGTCGAGGTTATCTTTCTTCGTTGGTATAGTAGATAGCCAGGTGGAAGACTTTGTTTTCATTTTCAATGCGATTGATCTTTCTATAGCTCTTCTTTTGTTAGGGGGTAATTTGGCCAATATAGTGTCTAAAAGTTCGTTATCGCGAGCTTCTTTCATTGTTCGGCTTTCTTTGCGTGCGTCAATCAGGGATTTATTGTGTTGGGCTAGGTCTACATGTTGTGTCCCGATCAAAGCTGATGAGAGGATTGAACAGCCTTTTTTAGAGGTTTTGTAGCTCAAATTATTCTCGGTGAATGGATTGGATATTGCCAAGCCACCTTTATGTACGGGTAGGGAAAACAGAGCGGCTTCGTCGGCAGTGATGTCGCTACCCATCATAGTTGGCATGAAATTAGCCCGTAGTGCAAGTGTCAGTGGTTCAAAAAGTTCGTTAGAATCAGCGATTACACGTTGTAGGAATGACCATTTGAATTGGGCAGCTTTGGTAAGTGCTGTGTAAGCTGCTTGGGGGGAGTCCTTACAGACATGTGTTAGTTTCTCGATTATTGAAATAAATTGCTTCACTTTGTTTCTTATAAAGTCTTCTTTTCCCTTGCCTATGTAACTACCAAGGAAGGGTGAACCTGTGGCGATGGTAATGTTAGTTCCTTTAAAAATCTGCTGTGCTTTATTTTTGTCTGTTTCAGATACAATAAGGATTGTCTTTTTCGGTTGAGGGAGGTATCCATATGCCGGTCCTATGTTGCAGATCTGTTCCCACCATTTACGAAGGCTTTTGAATTTTCCCTGGACCGATGAGTCATCAGCGTACCATGTCTGGAGTGTATTCTGTTCTTTTTTTAGTTTATTGATTATGGGTAATGTTGCAAGAGCATATAGTGGCATAGCGAGTGGATCGCCTTGGGTAACGCCTTCTTTGCTATACATTATTGTGTCTGAGTTTCGAATAACAAGCTCGGCATGGCCGTTATATGTGTTGTACAGGAAACGGGCACAATGTGGCCAATATATTCGGGCCTGCCACAAAGCAAGCTGCCTATTTACACTGTTGAATGCGTTGTTAGCATCAACGAGGAGCATTCCCCATTCTGAGCTTGGGTGACATTTCTCTTCAAAAGTGTCATTCATTGCATGTATGGCTCCTTCGATACCAGAGTTGAGGCCACTGCAAAGTTGCCATTGTCCACATGCTTCGGTGACTTCAGATCCTGTTGCCAAGATCATACATTTAGAGAGGATTCTTCTAAGGCATTCCCCGATTCCAATGGGTCTCACGTCTGGGCATTTATCCAGAGCTACCAGACGGCTCGACATAAGGGATTGTATTTGTGTCCAAGGTACGTGTTCGTTATTCAATTTCATAGTAAGTTGGGCTATGGCATTTCTTAGGTGCAGGCTCGCATCGCCGAAACGTAAGAGAAAGTCCTTCCAATTTTCGGACGTTGAGCCAGTTGGACCCCCACCACCATGTAGTTTTCTTGCAACTTGCTCGACGTGGTTACTAGTTATGTCGACATCTAATAATGGTGGCATTTCGGGGAAATCCTCGGGCAGGGCAAATAAGTCAGGGTTTGCGGGAGGTGGATGTTTTTCTCTTAGTACGTCGCTGACGGTTTTACCGGTATAATCGATTTCGTCATTACTATTCAGGACTTTGCTTGTATCTTTGGTTAATAGCCAGCTTAGGGCCTCGCGGACTTTGCCACGTTGAATTAGTCTTGTGAATGTTTGTGTTGTTTCGTCGTTATTGTGGTATTTTCGACTATATGTATTTTGAAGAGTTTTGTCAGATTTTATCGATTCTGAGATTAAAATATCAAACTGCTCATCGGCCCACAGTTTGAGGCGGCGGTCAAGTAATCTGCTGATATCTTTGGCCTGTTTAATGTTTTTGTCCCTTTGTAGCAATACGGCAGTGTAAATTAGTAATCGTTCTGAGGGATAATTTAGCTTGGTTAGGTGTTCTATTTCATCGGCAAGTGTATGAACGAATTTTCTGCTTGCTGTGCCAAAAGGGAGATCGTAAAGTTTTCCATGAAGTGAGCATATGTCGTTCCATCTTTTTTGCCATATACCTGTCTTCGATCCTGTGTTGTTAAGGTAGGGCGACCCATATGCTTCTTCTAGTGGTGATGCAAAAGGCGAGTGTTGAGTGGAGGCTTGTTGATGCGAAGAGGACTGCTCACCATGGGCGGCACGTATGTGACGTTGCAGGCCGTTTCTTTTAAAGGTTTTGGAACAGGTCGGACAGGTTTCTTGATTGCTTGAATTGACTGCGGTCGTATTCATTTCTTCAAAACACAATTTTGTTGGGGGCTTTCAACATGTTGTCATTCATTAGGTATGAATGTTGATATTTTTGTTTTACGGTAATTTCGAATGGAGTAAACACTTTCACTATATATTTAGATATTCTGGTGTATTTTAAGAGTGTTTTTGTGTTGTATATTGCAGATGTGAATTATTTTAAAGAAATGTATTTGGATTTTCAAAACAGAGGGTGACAGTGGCATGTGTCAAGTTTGTACGGAATCCTCGGTGCGCGAGTCCGACTCGCACTTGTCCGGATTTTTTCTTCCTTTTTCACCTTTTCTATTATTGTATCTTGTGCATCTTAACTGTAAAGTAACAAATGTTGTGAACAGTTGTTGTTAAGTTACAAATTTTGCCATAATTGTAAGCCTGTTAACCTGTATTGTACCACCAAAAACATAAATGTAAAAAAGGAGAGCCAAGTTCAATACAAAAATTATGCTTGGCTGTTGGCTTCGCCGCAAAAAGAATGGAGGTCTAAATGAGTGCCAAGTTCTATGCAAAATCCAAATATGTATTTATAGGAACAAAATAACATTATGTACAAGTATTAAACTCTATTTCTTTGCTTTATTGGATACCTATAACAATTGCTGTTATTTAAAAATGTGAGATCTTAAAGTAGGTTAGATTTGACTTGGCCAGTTTTCATTACATCAGTCATTTTATAAAGTTATTCAACATATATATGTATATATATTTTTTTATTCTGATAAAAACTGGCCAAGTCAAATCTAACCTACTTTAAGATCTCACATTTTTAAATAACAGCAATTGTTATAGGTAGCCAATAAAGCAAAGAAATAGAGTTTAATACTTGTACATAATGTTATTTTGATCCTATAAATACATATTTGTATTTTGCATAGAACTTGGCACTCATTTAGATCTCCATTCTTTTTGCGGCGAAGCCCAGCCAAGCATAATTTTTGTATTGAACTTGGCTCTCCTTTTTTACATTTATATTTTTGGTGGGATATCATTACTTTTTGTAAAGAAAACTAGGCACGTATTGAGATAACTAGTTTCAAATATCTGCTTGTAACGGTTCCAACGATACAATTGAAAAAAAAAATGTATGAGGACCCCCTTTTTATTTTTAGATTTTTTCCTACCCTTACACACAATTACCGAGCTGGATTCCAAATTTCATCCTTCTAGGTCATCTGGAAGTAGGTTAGGTTTAGGTACTATTATGTCAGTCAGTCAGTGCTAAAATTTACGACTTTTTGACCTTCATAAATATATAACCGTTTGAGCTAGCTTCATGAAATTTGGGCTTCTAGATGTCCTTATGGATATAATTAAACACACGTAGTTTTATGTGTTTACGTTAAAGAGGTTTTGAGTTATAGAAGGGTCAAAAGTGGCACCAAGTGGTTCGTGTAATATACACTTTGGTGCTGGCTAGCCAGTTCCTTTGCTTGAACTTGGCTTGACACGCTGCCGCGTGTCTAGATTAGTTTGTAATTTGTTACTGTTCCTATTTCAATAAAATGAAATTAAATAAGGTTTTTTAAATTGTATGCTTCTCTCAGGATGTTTGAATAGTCGAGGATCGTCAGTGAATGGGACGAGGCAGAGCACTGGTCATCATTCATCATCGACTGTATACCAAGATTACCAAGGGTTGAAAGTTACAGTCTGTTCGAAAAGAGAAGTATCCTGGTTTATATGGGACGGGAGCTCATACATTTTACGACACTTCTCTTTCCGAACAGACTCTACTCTCTAGCAATCAGACCCTGTAACAGTAGAAATTTAGTCCCCTGGTACTCACCAGTTCAATCAGCGCTGGCATGAAACTCGTGCTATTAAAAAAATACCTCAGGGTGCCTTATACTGGGTTGTGATGGAAATGAATTGAAGTACGTATTCTGGAGAAATTCCTTATTCACTTTGTCACACAGTCCAATAACTACTGGTCCATCGGAGTTAAGTTAAAGTGCGAATTAAATAGGTAACTAACCTTAAAACTGAAAAATAGATGTCATATACTTCAGAAAAAGTGACCAAACCCTCCGGTGTCCGAGGCCAGATTGCAAATCAAAAAATATTGAACAAAATAATTTGACTTGCTTCAAGATTCAGGTAACTAACCTTGTTTGATTTGTTACAGATCACTCGCGGTTATATATTCTTACGCATACTGGATCCTGCACGCAGATGCAGATGCCTTCAGGAAGAAATCCCTGGTCAAGTAGTGGAGTTGGCTGTCAGCCCAGCACCGACCCCAGGTGCAGATCGAAGCTCATGGCACCATCAGTGACTCGTTCTTCTTCGGACGTTAAAGTCAAACTAAGAACCCCTACAACAAGGCAAACCCAGCTGTAGAACCAAAGAAATCTTGCAAAGCTAACACGTGCTAGGTATTTGAGATTATCAACAGCACTTACAATTTTGGGGATGTTTAAAACTTCATTTAGGCGACGACTTACTTCAGTTTTTTATTTATACATATTTAAAATTAACGATGCTCCACTGTTGTATGCCAGAAACTTGGCTGTGGACTAGCGTCTAGTCTCCGTGGCAGTCGGATTCCAAAAAGAACGATGCTTCATTGAAGCGGTCACATCCGGAACTACTTCCCTAACTTGCTAACATCTAAAATGCGCGTGATAAGCTATCGGATACGCCCACTAGTTTCTCACCGCGCTCCGAGATGGCGTTATTACCAATCAATACTCTTAAGTATTTTTTTTAATAACTAAAGAAAAGAAAATATTTATGTTACGACCCGAGATGTTTTGTCTAAAATCTATTTTAAAACGACTTTTCTTTGCTGATTGTCTAGATAGACAAGATTCACAACACAGTCCCTAAAGTTTGCGTAGGATTTTCCTATTTCCTATCCGGCTATTTGAACAACTTTGCGAACAAGGGGGGGGGGGATACAACAGGAAAAAACATAATGCTACTTATATTACACTTTATTTTTACTTTAGCTGTTTCGTTGCGCTCACATTTTTTTAAGGTGTAGGTATTGTGACTAGATGAGTTGACATTTTCATCGCTGCACGTTGGGGGGCAGCAGCCCGAGGTCGGCGAGCGCGCGCGTAACGCGCGGCACAAGCGCGCCGGCCCAGCGCCACAGGGCAGCGTCGCGCACCGGCGGCGCGCCGCTCAGCCTCACGCTCAGCGCACGCACACAGTTGGTGCAGAAGTGCTGCAGGCGCACATGCGTATTATTCATTGTGTACCCACGGCATTTCTTGCCTATACATGCCAGCGGGTAGTGATTGTGCACCGCTGCCACGCGCCCCGTCTCGTGGAACGCCTTGACGTTCAATCCGGGCTTGGTGATGTTACGCGTACGGTACACGTGCTGTAGCATATACATATAACGCGGCGCGCCCGCCACCCGGCTGGGCGCGTCAAGGTAGTATACATTTTGCGCGTAATAGGTGGAGCACGATGAACGCCCGCAGACAGAAGCTGCTAGTGGCATCACACGCTTCAATAACGAGCTCCAATCGAGGTCTTGCATCGGTACGATGACCTCATCTACGTCCAACAGCGCTAGCCAGCGGTACTGGTACATGTGCCGGTAGAGGCAGTCGTTGTACGGGACCAGCTCCATCTGCCGCTTGTGTGTCGTCTTCTTCTTCAGATACATGTGCTGCAGCCCCGGCAGGTTGGGCTGCCCACCCGGCAGCGTGATCGGCGTGCTCTCCACTACCCCCCGCGCGCGATAATAAGCGAGAACTCTGCTGATGTTAGGGTGAATCTGAAGTTCGTAGAAGAAGACTTTGTCGGCGCCGAGCAGCCGCACGAGCTCGATCCACTCGACGAGGCGCACGGACTGGTCCTCGTGCTGGAAGTCGAGCCCCTTGACGCAGACGGCGAACTCCTTCTGCACGCGGTCGAGCGGCTCGTCGAAGTGCACGCGCAGAGAGTTGGTGGCACGGTCGCACGGCTTCTCCACCAGCGAAACAGCGGCGGGTCGCAGGGCGCGCACGTCCGCCGGCAGCACGCACACTAGCAGGTACGGCTGCAGCACGCCGTTGCGGTAGTTGCCCCACATGGGGACCCAGATGTACTCATACTGTAGTACACGCACCACCACAGGACCGGATTGTTCCTCAAACCACAGCTGGCAGTGCGTGGGCAGCGTCGGCTTGATGCGGTCGTGCACGACTAGGAGGCGCACGGCGGGACCGATGCGTGATGCCTTGCGCACGTCAAGATAAGCGCCGTAGAGATGAAACACACCCTGGCTCGAGCGCAGCGTCTGCCAGTACGTGTTGGAGTAGTCGAGGTCGTACAAGTGCGGCAACGGCGCGCAACTTTTTGCCTTGTAGAAGTTGTTAGTGCCTCTGCGGTGTTTATGCCAGTAGGTAAGCGGGAGGAAGGGCAGCTCTCGCTCGACTTCTGCCCGTTGCTGATCCCACGTGAGCTGGGTGTCGAACTCGCCGGGAAAAGTGTAGGGTTCGGACTGCGGTACCTGGCGCGCGGGAGTGGTCGGCGGCGCGGCGGGCGACGTGCGCATGCGCGGCAGCCACAGCGCGCACAGGCCCGCGCAGCTCACCAGCAGCAGCAGCACGCGCCCGCGCCACCAGGTGACAAGCTCTGGACGCCCGCCCGCCCGCAACATCTCCTAAAATGCACAGGCAACTATGTCTATGTCATTGAAAAACACCCATGAATACAATACTGCCGACACAAATTGTTGATTTTTGATAGGAAGTACCGCCTGGAAAAATTTGACACATATATTTTTTACCACAATTTAAGTAAATAACGTCAATACGTAAAAATCGTCATACAAAAATACACCTTTTGTCTAAATTATATTAAGACTAGCTGTGCCCGCGGCTCCGCCCGCGTGGAATTCGGTCTGTGTCAATAAGCGGCTAATTCACCCCTAATTTCTCTCCCGCTACCCTGGAGGCGGAACTTGAAGTAAAGTTGACAGATGGATACGCTAGAGGACAGTAGTCCTAATAAAATATTTTAAAATGACCACTAAATGAAACTACACTCAAAAATGAATACTTTTTTTTATCATATTTTTTTTTTTGGTATAATTTAAACGACATAGAGTAGTAGTTGTATATCGGACGATACAGGACCACTTTTGTATTTATACGTTCATGTCCACGGCAAATGTCATCCAAATCGATCCTCCCGTCAAATCAGTCTAAGCATGAAAGGTAAGAACAGGCGCGGTTGAAATTGGGGAAGGGGGGGTCACAAATGCAGAAATGTTTTTTTTCTATTTGAGGTGCACTTGGAGGAGGGGGGGGGTCCTTGACCCATGCAAATTTAACTCAATCGAGTGTAGTGGCTACCCCCCCCTCTTTTAGACGTTGAATTTTTATAGGCTACGTATAACCTGGCTGAGGATTTTGTTGAATTGGAATAAGTAATCCTTAAGGGGTGATTTCCGAGATAACAATGCAAAAAAAACGGCCAAGAGCATGTCGGGCGATACTCAGTGTAGAGTTTCGTAGATGCCGCCCTGTTACAAAACATCCGTTCAAAAGGTCGTTTATTAAGGGATATTTGGCGGCGCTTACGTCATTTTACTATTCGGCACTTCCTTTCAATATGCGTTTTTGACTGATAATTCAAAAACGGCTGAACCGATTCTATTCAATATAGTTTTTATTGAAAGTTCTTATCAGGCCTCACCAAATTTCAGCTTTCTAGTGCGAACGGTAACTGAGCTAGACCGCGGACAGACGGACGGACATGGCGAAACTATAAGGGTTCCTAGTTGACTACGGAACCCTAAAAAGAGATAAATAGTAGTTTATGTAACTGTTACGTAATAAGCCCTAATTATGTACAGAAGCACCGCTGCTTAAAATATTTTCATTACGTTACCGTAGGTAATGAATTTTCATACATTTTTACACAGATGTTACGTTACTGGTTGCAATAATGTTGGTAATTACATACGCTTCTGATAGAGGATTTATGATATTGATATAGATCAAGATATTTATTCTTCAATGTAAGCACATTACAATGCACTAATGAACGTCAGAGAAAAATAAAATACATGAGTCGTGGAACACGCGATTGGAACGAAGTTATGTTATTTAATTTTTGACTTTTTCGTAAATTTTGTGGTTTAAATTTTTTTTTTGGAATTTTGGAAATTTTGGAAAGTTTGGAATTTTTGAAATTGTGGAAATTGTGGAAAATATGGAAATTGTGGAAAATTTAGCTATTTTGAAATTTTTAAAATGTTTGAAATTTTTGAAATTTTTGTTATTTTTGAAAATTTTAAAATTTTGGAAATTTTTAAAATTTTTGATAATTTTGAAAATTTTGAAAATTCTGAAATTTTTGAAATTTAGAAATTTTGCCATTTTTAACATTTCGACATTTTTTACTTTTAGGTTCTCGACTTTTTTCACTTTTATCACTTTGTCACTTCCCACTTTCACTTTTCACTAAGTACACTTCCCTTCACTTCACTTTATTCTATTTTATATATTTCTTATTTCATTCCATTTTACATGTTTCTCAATCGTATGGGTGTCGCGTTTTCGTGACGTGACACTTTTTCGTGACGGTCACGTGACTTTTTTTCGCCTAGCACCCCATCCGCAAAACCGTCCGATAAGGAACTTCGTTCCAAAACTACTACCGGTTCTAACCCTACACCTCTGGCCCAAGAAGTATTATGACCGAAAAGAAACTCGACGGGACTTATTTTTTTCAAAACAGTAATGTATTACTGTTTTGAAAAATCTATATTTATTAGATCTTAAAGGTACAAAATAATGCGTAGTTCTTCAAGAAGGCATATCAAAACATCTTGAGAGACAGATAATGTACCCATTTTTTAATTATAAAGAAAAATAAATCCTAATCTGACTGCTTCATAAAACGTTTGATATGTTTTCCTACCTAAACGGTGTCCTATAAATGTTCGATGATTTTGTAGTAGTTTTTTGGTTTGGGCCATGCAACTTTGTCCGTCATTTATAGTCCTCGAACCTGCAAGAACCCTTTGATTTGACATTCATGACACTTTCAAATATTTGTTAAGAGCGGGTAAAGGTAAATTTAAAGCATCGACGGGTAACATGTTATAAATATGAACACCTTGACCAAAAAATGACAAATTATTTCAATACCAAATTTTATCTAAATACGTACAGCGGTTATTGGTTGTTTCTTCCCCATGTAAACTTCCACCCCTTTTGCATCCGCTTAAGGGATAATTTCCGAGATAAAACTATTTTATTTCCTTTTCCAGAGCTCAAATTATCTCCATACCAAATTTTATCCAAATCGATCCTGCGGTTAATAATTCCCTATACAAATTTCCAACTCCATTTTCACCCCTTTAGGGTTGATTTTCGGGTTGAAAACTATCCTTTGTCCTTTCCCGAGACCCATACTATCTCTATCCCAAATTTCATCTTTATCAGTTCAGCGGTAAAAAAATCCTCATACCAACTTCTAACCCCCTTTTCACCCCCACAAGGGTTTATTTTCGGGATGAAAACCATTCTGTCGTTTCTCGGGACTCAAATTATATCCATACTAATTTCTATTAAAAATGTTCCATACAAACTTTCAACCCCCTTTTCACCCCCTCCACGGTTGATTTTCGGGATAAAACTATTCTTTGTCCTTTCCCGGGACTCAAATTATCTCGATACTCATTTCTATCTAAATCGTTTCAGCGGTTAAAAATTCTCCATAAAAACTTTCAACCCCATTTTCACCCCCACTAGGATTGATTTTCGGGATTAAAACTATATATTATCCTTTCCCGGGACTCAAACTATCTCTATACAAAATTTCATCAAAATCTGTTCAGCCGTTTTCACGTGATGCGCGGTCAAATAAACAGACAAACAGACAAACAGATAAACAGACAAAAATTCTAAAAATTGTTGGAACGTGTTCTGTTATCAATTCTAAGTATCCCCAGCCAACTTTTTTTCGATTATCTTCCATGTACAGACTTTCGACCCTCTTCAGCTTTATTATATGTATAGATACGTCTTATAGTTTCCGAGTAAAAGGGCTGTGACATACGGACGGACAGGACGAAACTATAAGGGTTCCGTTTTTGCCATTTTGGCTACGGAACCCTAACCAAACATATTTGCATTTGGTAAATGAATCGCAACCTATGTCGATGTATGGAGACAACAGTATTTCAACGGCAAAGTATGACCCTCAATTAAATATTTATTTTCGTTACAACAATTTTCGTTGATTGTTAAAATTGTGTGATGCTGATGTATGGAGCCGGTTTTTATTTATGATGGATGATAGTTATACGTTATAAGTACTGTGAGATTGATAATAAGTGTAATTCCAAACCATTCCCAAATCCCCACACGGTCAGCGACGCCGGGACATGTCTGCTGGGTGGTGGTGGGTGCTGGGTGTGCTGGTGTGTTGCTCGGGCACCCTCGGAATGCCTCTAGGTAGGTACTGTAAGAGCAGCAGGCCAGCGCCTGCGGCGAAGGAAACGTACGGATAACAACAAGGATGATACTCGGCTTTATCACATCATTACATCACATAACATGAGAATTAATAATGATGATAACAAACACGTTATTGCGCGCATTACGTCACTGTCAAGCTCAAGCGTCATTTTCTGTCTTTCCCAAAGAGAATATTTTCATCCCGTATCCTTCACTCTAAAGAAGTTTGTACGTAGAGTTTGTCCGGAAAGAGAAGTGTCCTGGTTTAAATATGGGAGGTCATACATTCTACGACACTACTCTTTCCGGACAGACGCTACTAAGGAGGGAAGCTACGAATGTGTTAGAACCTTTTCCTTACGTAATAAATAAATTTTACAACACGGACCAGTAGAGAATCCGGACAGTACTTTTCTCTATTTCCCTACTCACAGTTTAGACGGAGAGCTAGCCACGTCAGATATGACACAATAATGAGAGCGGCGAAACCCCTTACGTTAGTTTGCTATACTATGCTTATTTTTAGATCCGGACATCTGGCAGCTGTAAAGTGGTGGAGGTCAAAGCATGCAAACCACTTTAAGAATACAAATCCTAAAGTTCTGGTTTTAATGCAGTATAATGAGAAATTATGTAAATAATTAGATAATATCATTGCCAAAAGTTTCTGATGGGGGAAAGTAGTCCAAAACGACGTATAATGTAATTCATCGTTTTTGTCGCCTAATGGATCTAGCAATAAGGATAGTATAGCAATCTAACCAGACTGGTTTTGTTGCTCTCATTATTGTGTCATATCTGACGTGGCCAGCTCTTAGTCCAGTTGAATCTAATTACTGAGATAAACAGTCATTCATATGTGACTAGAAAAAACGGTCCGATAGACAACATAATATAGGGAGCGGTGTTTCACTCGCACTCGTTACAAAGACACACATTGACATTTTGATTGTCTGATGTATGGATGGTACAAGGAGGATATAAATCTCTATGTTACAAATGTGTCCGTCAAAAGGCGATAAGATAAAATGATGGCGCCACAATGATATTAAATTTGATTAAATTAATTTTGATATTAAAAAATGTAATCCATACATATTTACAAAATAATTATTTGCGGAGAAGAAAAACACTCTGAATTAATTTTATTTAGAATGTCATATAACTTCATATAAGTATTAAATATCGGTAATTCATTTCAAATGCTGAACTATACCTAGCGCCACCCGGAGATATTTGGAACTATTGTTTAGTGCTTACCGCTGGACGCTTTTTCGACCGTTTTCCTATAAGAGAGACCGATCCTCCTTGTACCATCCATAGTCTGATGACAGGGACACGTCATTACTCGTACCTCCTTAAACTAGTAGTCCGCCTCGAACTCAGAACTCGCGATTTCCTTGCAAACGAAATGACCAATATAACAAGACTCATATGATGATTTTTTCGCGTCTTCTAGCTACATGACCCCTTGGTCGATCTTGCTCATATACGAACTCTCAAATTATATGTATCTCTGCTATAACCCCAGCAAATTTCATGACGATCAGAAAAGCGTTACTAAAGTTATCGCGGAACAAACTCTCAAAATCAAAAAGCCATCGAAATGCTGAGACGTCCCACTAGCCAGAAGTTGTTTGTAAAAACTCACTTCGCTCGTTCGATTAGTCAAAACGAGAGACAGCCCCCTATAAAACCCTCTCTTTTAGCCTCACTTTGTGACCGAAGTACTCCAGATGAAATACTATTATCTCTTCTGTGACTCCAGTTTAAAACCATACCTTCATGTTGAAACATTTTTTTGTTCTAATTCAAAGTAGCAGCAATAACAGAAGAGGTTTACGAGTATATTAATACGAGTATATACTAAACATGCATTTAAATTAAGGTTTATCGATCTCCTGTAAAATCATGCCCATGCAATGTAGTTATATTGTTTTTGTAAAAACATCCCGTTAATAGCTTTAAGCAAGAAATACATACAATTTGAATTGAATTATCGATTATAATAGATTCTATCTATCTTTTTTAATGTTCTGTAGTCTTTTTTCGTCTCATAAAAAACGTACTATGCATTTTTAATAAAATTGGATCTTCGTTGGTGTCACAATCGTGTTTTGACCCCGACGAACTGGCCCACTTCGTAGTGCCCTTTATATATAATATATAGGTCTATGCTTGTAAGTTTTGTAATGACCATCACTAAATTCTTTCTTGTAAGTTTTGTAATGACCATCACTAAAATTACCTGTTTTTCATTTTTATTTTATTTTGTTTTTATTTAGTATTTGGACACTTAGAGACGTTATACATCTCTAAGTCTTGCATTCGCAAATATTTATATGTATAGATATATATTTAATGATCCTGACGCTTAGAGACATGTACATCTCTATGTCACTTTTATATTGTAATTTAGTTCACGCATGTAAAATACGAGCACAGAATATTGTTTCTCACCAGACTAAACATGGCTAGTTTTTATTAATTAATACTTTTTATTAATCATATTTAATTTTAGTTTAATTGGCTTTAGACACAACATTCGGTGCTTGATTATCCATATTTTTTATTATATAGAATATATAGATCAAGACACTTGGAGACCTTATACATCTCTAAGTATAATTTAGAAATAGTATGTTTATTGTATACTAGAATCACTTAAGTACTTTTTTTTATATTATTTAAATTCAAAGTTTATTTCTAACTGTTGATGATGGATTATTATAATTTGGAAATTTATGTAGAAGACACAGTTCAGGTAAGAAAGTATATCAAACTTGTATGTAATTTATTTTCAATAGTCAGATTTGGACTCATCTTTTTTCTTTGGTATTTTTCTTAAACTATAACCTATTGTTGGTTAATCTAACCTTGGTTTGATATGTTTTCTTATAGAACAACGCACTTATATGTATTGTTTAGTTTTGATGTACTGTTGTTTTGAAAAAATAAGTCCCGCCGAGTTTCTTGCCGGACATAATTCTTCTCGGGTCAGAGGTGTAGGGTTAGAACCGGTGTAGTTTGATTTTTTTTCTCTCTCTTTTACTTTGACGTGTAAAAGTGCCCTTGTGGCCTACTTACTGAATAAATGTTTGAGTTTGAAATGTTTGAGTTTGAGTTTGAGTTTGAAATAAGTCAAGTCAACAGGATCAAAATCCTACCGCCTGTCTATTTGGCCACCTGCGCGTGCGCGCCACCGCCACTGCCCGTTGCCGACATGAAACCACAGGCGCATGCGCGGTGGGTTAGTAATGTTAGTATAGCCCAACCGGCACTCTGACGGAAACCGAGAGTGGTTCGAGCTATTCCAACCCAGCTAATAATTAGATTATGATATAGTGTAGCTAACACGTTACTCAGCTTTCATTCAACTGTGACATCATGGACCTAATAGCAGGCCTGTACAGGATGGTACATTTAGATCGGTCAGTGAAACATACAAAAATCTGTTCTTAGGAGCAAAGTCATCGATTTATTTTATTTATTTTTAGAAAAACTTGAACTTAAACAAGGGACTAGTTTTTTTTTAAATCTATGTAAGTATGCAGTTTTTCTTATCCCTAAAATCGATGACATGGTTCCCAAGAACAGATCTGACAGATCTTTGTATGACTCATAGTTACAGACTTGCTCACTCTGACCGATCTAAATGTACCACCTGTACAAAGTGCTCGCGAGGAAACCGCATAACTTTAACAGCGTACTCCTGAGGCCAAAACAAGTAAAAAATATCATATGACTTTTGGACAATTCCGCCAAAAAATTTTTTTTTGTTTTTTTTTCTGGTTTTCTGAACGTATTCTTAAATTAAAAATAAATGTTAATGACAAAACTATGTCTAAAAACAAATAAAACTACTTTTTTTTCTTAAAATCAAAGTTAAAGCAAAGCAAAGTTGATGTCTGTCAACAGGGATGCCAATAATGAGTTCCATAGTGGTAAAATATTTTTTTTTTTAAATTGGTTATAACACCGAAACAAGATGAATTTCAGAAAGGTTTATTTGACATTTTAGTCTCTAAATAAGGTCGAGATAACGCTGTTAAAATTATGCGGTTTCCTCGCGAGCACAGTGTATATCGTACTATCGTACAGTGACGGACTCTAGGGATTTATTATACCAATTGTTTTAAAGTTAGAATACGGCCCATTATGTCGGTATGTATTCTTAAATTATAAAAGCTTATAGAGGAGGTAGCTCTGATAAGTAAGGCAAATATCGAACAAAAGCACATTACTGAAATGGAAACACAATAAATAGCGCCATCAACAACAACGTTGAGGTTTACCATACTCTCCCTATTAAGTACATATTTGGTTGTACACAAGTACACGGCTTACTATGTGCTGTAGATAATGTTCGGGAACAGGAAGCCGATTGTCAGGCGCGCTGTGCCCACTTTAGGCTCTAATAGTAATAAATTAACAATAAGCGCGCGCGTAGTGCTCCGGTCAAGTTCTGCGACTCGATGCACTTAATACCTGAATAATTTATTTTCTATTTTTATCAACTATCATAACTTTTTGTTTCATCTGTAAACTCTGCTGAAATTTAAGTAAAAACTAGAACCGTTCTGTTTAACCAGGTCAAATAGTTTCGGAACGAATTGGCTGATTAGTTAACGCGTCTAAGCTTCGTCAAACCATATCATACGAAATATGTAAACGTTTGACGACTTTGACGTAATTCCTAACTAATAAGTATTCGTACCTAATTCGTTTAAGGACCATAATTTAAGTAAATTCAAGCACTCAGTAAAAATATGGCTTAGTGACAAATGATACTATAGCATCAATGTATATTTCAGAGACCCGTTGTAACTTATATAGCCGTGTGAGATATTTAAATAGGTACTTATTTAATGCAAATATTTTTTATTTGACATGATGTTTATATGTACTTATTTGCTTAATTTATTTCCATGTATTTTAGATTGATTTATTAATATTTTAGAATAAGATGTAATTGTATGTATGTACGTGTGAAAAGGTAGAGATTAGAGGCCAATAAGAATAGCAATTACAACTGCAAATGTAACCCAATCTCTACATACATAAATAAATCATTTCATTTCAATAAGTTCAATAACCCAACTGCAGATAAAACTTGTGAATTACCCGGCTGTGACAGATGAACAGACACGTGCGTGCATGATCTTAAATGAGTTCGTACAGAGCAATACAACTGTAGTCCGTCAGTTCAGATCTAATGTTCGAGGTAGATATTACCGAGCTAACTATTATAATTTATTTCATGTCAAATATAAAATACACACAATTATAAAATACAAACACAAAAATCACTAAAAACTAAACCTTAAAAATCTAAATAAAGCCTAAAATACACTATTATAATTCTAAACCGAGCTTAGCTAGTTCACTACTGTGCCCCTATCCCTTTGTTATGCTGGTTGGTACAAACCATCGTCCACGGTTGATTGACAATCGACCTTATTGCTATAGATGTAAGGTCCATCGGTGGTCAGTCAATACCTACTGACCCGGTAGTGTTTAATTTTATGCCAATTTGCAGCTCTAGTGAGGTACATACATACTAATGCGCCGGCGCCGGTGACATTGCATTAACTCTTTATACATAGATCGTAAATATTTGGCAACCGTAGGGCTGCCTGCTGGCTACAAGAGTGGATTTTGTAAACGAGTCAGTGGGGGCACAATGTTAGTTCTTAGAATGCTTATCCTAACTTTTTAGTTAACGATTGACATTTACTGATTTCGGAAAAAAAACAGCAAACGACGTGACAGAAAGATCAGTTTTGTCTAAACATTTTTATGTTCCAACCCATTTCATTTCCAGGATCGAAAGGCAAACCTAGTTTAGGGCAATAGAAAAGTCACAAATGAGGGTTTTCGTGATCGAGTTTTTTACTAGATGGCAGCACCGTGGCGAGAGTCAAGATCCACCATATGATTAAACGTGATTGGTAGCTTATGACAGCTAGACCTCTTGCCACGGTGCTGTCATCTATTGAAAATCTCGATCGCGCAAACCCTTATTGACGAAAACATTTTTCATATACTTAGGTACTTATTTACTTACACTTACTATGATATGACTAATATGATATAATTAAAACAGATCACATTCTCTTTTATTATGCGAATGACTCGAAAACAATTGGCCAACTTAAGCGTCAGCAAGTATTGTAGTATGGATACTTATATACGATATTCACCCAGTTCTTTTCAACTCTATTGTGTTTTTGGGCTTTTGTAGGCCGGATCCTATTAAAATGTATAGTCTCAATACGCCCAGTGCTACGTTAAGTTTGGCGCTACCATAAGACCGTGCAAACAGCGTAGAGACCTAAATGGAGGGGATTTTACTCTATAAGTTGTACAGTCAGCTGCAGAGAAAAAGACCCCCCTGCATACAAGCTTTGCGTGCAGCGTGGGCCTTTTTCTCTGCAGCTGACCTATAGGTATTCTATTGCGTTCCAACTCTCTCAAAGTACAATGTTGTTCAAGCAGACGGTATATGCTTGTTTGCTACCGACGCATAAGAACCTGCCATGAGCCCGTCGGGGGCCGCCGCGGCGGTCGCGTGACTAGTCCTACTTATCCAACTATATTATAAATATTCTTCATTTGATTAAAACGGCCGCGCCTCTGTGCACTATCAAGGATATGTTGGTACTTAGACTAATTATATTTTCTCAAATTAAAAGTCAATAATTTAGTTACTTGTTTACATACATATAAGATTATTTACGTCAATATTATAAACCTAACCTGAGCTGTGTAACTAGGTAGGTAGATCCATTAAAACAAATGATAGCTGACCACTGCTGCGCTGGTGTATAATACATATTGGTCTAAGAGCTAGAAACGTCAGATATGACACAATAATGAGAGCAATGAAACCCATCTATTAGATTGCAATACTATTCTTATTGCTAGATCCGGGCGTCTGGCAGCTTTTAATGGGTGGATGTCAGAGTGACAGACTAGCAAGTTTTTGAATTGGAAAAAAGTAATACCACAATAGGTAGAAACGGCCGAAGTTATCTTATTTATAGAGGACGGGCCCTATATTTTAACATTAGAACAAAAAACATTGCGTAATATTTCGGAAACAGAAACTGTAGGCGACAAACTATGAATTACATTATACGTCGTTTTGGACTACTTTCCCTCATCAGAAACTTTTGACAATGATATGATCTAATTATTTATATACTTTTTCATAATACTGCATCAAAACCAGAACTCTAGGATTTGTATTCTTAAAATGGTTTGCATTCTTTGACCTCCACCACTTTACAGCTGCCAGATGTCCGGATCTAGAATAAAGCATAGCAATAGTATAGCAAACTAACGAGAGGGGTTTCATCGCTCTCATTATTGTGTCATATCTGACGTGGCTAGTTCTCTGTCTATATGTCCCACCTAACACACGAATGTGTGAAAGCATGCCAAGTTTTCCAACTGTTTAGCTAATAAAAGAAGTAAAGTGTAGTGTACATAATTAATAAAAATAACATATAATAGGCACCACCGAAGAAGCACCTGCCAGTTGCGGCAAACATGTTTAGCAAGCCGTAGCTAATTTATTTGACTTGCTTATTTCTACAGCTGTAGGTTAATACAGTGTGTAAATCCAATACGCGCGAACCTGTAGACTCGGGTTAGCATAAACATAAGAAATACTAGATAATTTTTTCTTAAAATTACGACGAAAATTTTAACCATACGATTTTTTTTTTTTTTTTCATTTTTATTTAATGACTTTTACCTACTCCTCGCCAGTTTTAGCGAGGTGAATTCTGCCAATGTCAAAGTGTAATTTTGATTTTATTTAATTTTAATAAAATTGAAGCAACGTTGTTCGGTTGAGGCCTTGCCGATTGTAAGGTGATACCCATACAAAATAAAAATACAAAATATAATATAATATACAAAATAATTCGACTCTCAAAAGCTCGTTGACGTTGCAGCTAAGTTACTTTACGTTAATCATGTTTGTGGTAGGTAATGTAGGTATCTACGTTGCTGCTCGGTACATTTTCAAAAAAGAATAACGAGGTCATAATTAGTGTAACTTAAGAAAACTTTTAATATTGAATCCTAATGTACACGACCTGCATATAGTATATTTAGTTCTTTACTCGTATTGGCTTAATTTACGCACGGTATATTACTTAGTTAATATTTAGTGTCTTCAGGTTAATAATTGTAGGAGCAGGTATCCTATCCCCAGGAGTTCAAGAGTAAAAACAGCTCCTTACTGCCCGACAACAAGCTGAATATACTTTTGAATATACCGTTTCTGGACCTTATTACACTGGGATAGGGTCTATCAATGGTCAGTCAGGTGTTACTGTTTTGTTGGTGGTGGTGGAAATATAATGTAATATATATATAGCTTACTATAGAATTTGTAAACTGGAGCCTCGTCTGCCAACAAACCACACTGTGGTTTGGCAGAAGAACTGTTGTAAAAAAAATTAAGCCCTTTCGTAAATAAACATTTTATTTTTTTATAAACAAACGCCATCGCCATACTGCTTATAATGACTTTTTATGTTTACTCTTCCTCCTAGCGTTTGTCCCAGCTATTTCCTCTATTGAGCCTGGGGTCCGCTCGACAACCTAATCCCAGGAATTGGCGTAGGCACTAGTTTTTACGAAAGCGACTGCCATCTGACCTTTCAATCCAGAGGGGAAACTAGGTCTTGTTGGGATTAGATCCGGTTTCCTCGCGATGTTTTTCCATCACCGAAAAGTAACTGGTAAATATCAAATGATATTTCGTACATAATAAAACCCAACTAACAATAAAAAATTAAAATAAGTGATAAATAATAATAAGTTCCAAAAAACTTAGTGGTACAAGCCGGGGTTTGAACCCGTAACCTTCAGATTGCAAGTTATGTTTACTAGCATTATAAAATTATAAGCTGTAGGTAGAATTCAGTTCCTAAGATTAGCATCTAATTGTTTTTACTTGGACTGTAATCACAACATCTCACAAGATATTAAAATAATATATAACGGGTTACTCACGTAATAAAATTACTTACTAATGAATTACGTATTACGTCAGTAACCCGTTAAATATTTCTAATATGATAGAGTCTCACGAAAGTTTTATAGTTAAAACCTCACAAGATCTTTTCAGTCTTTATCTCTTAGGGCACCAAGAATGCATCTCGAGTTGTCGTGCCCACCAGATCAAGAACGCTTATATTATAGGATATTTTTTTAATCCGAGTGAAAGCGATATTTTTGTAAAAAGCTTATGTGTGACGTGTTGTAAACAGTTGGGATTGGCAGCCCTAACGAATCGACAATGGGTGAATCTGGTATTATATGCCCGTATTTGGCAGACAATAAGGCCCTGGCCACGACACCGCGGCCCCCAGTCCGGCAGCCGCCAGCCCGCAACTAGCCGTGCCTCCAGTCACAGTCACAGGTAACAACACTTTTAACTGACAATAGTTCCATTTTATGTCTGTGCAGTAAGGTCTAAGATTTGTTAGCTGTCTGTGTGCACGAAACGAAGCTTTACTTTCAATCCCGACCTTGCTACACAGGTTCCCCTAATCGTATACGTTGAAAGCGTCTCTATAGAAACTTAACAAACAAATGTTAGGCCTTACCTGGCCTTGCCCGATACCCATTGTGATTCCGGATATTTTTCGGATTAAGTATACTTAAGCACCTGTTTCATGGGTACTTGCAGTGTTGATTTTAGTACCTGGGTTACAACAATGCCGAAGGTAAATGCCGAAATGAAGCTAAAGGTAGTAAAATAAAATGGTGTATTATGTTTGGTAATTGGTCTTGTCAAAGTGAACTGTTAAAGTGGGTAGTACTGTAGAGAGTATCCTTAATTAATACTTGTTAATTATTTATTTTCTTTTTTTATATTATTAGCTAGTACATCAAAATCGACTATCGGTTTAGGCTGTCCCTTTGAGACTCCTTGAAAGAATTCTGAATGTCTGACATAGAATGTATGCATTCCTCATTTAAATAACACCGTGCCAGACAGTGTTCGAGAAGAGAGGTTGTAAAGGTACACCTTGACACAGTACCTTGGTACAGTAGGTACTTATATACACGAGCAAGGACACACTTCGTGTTTATTTTGTTTTGTTTATAGCTGTTCCTTATGTCCCTGCAAAAAATGGAAAAAGTGTTCCTTTCGTTAGAGACGAGCGAGGATGCGTCGCGAGGAATGTGTTTGTTAAGATCCAATCCTAAGAGCTGCTGTGCGAGGATAGATAAATGTTGTAATTCTATTGGTTTTTAACAAAAATTACCATTGCCACGTCAGTTAGCGTGGTAAATAAACTTTAGTCTTTCTACTCGCATACTTGTACCTAGTGTACCTGCCACATGCTCAATGCTTGTCAAAGTCTCCACTACCCGAGAAATCTTACTCCGGCTAAGGTATTAATAGACTTTGTGCTGAAAGAGAAGTGTCGTGGTTTATTTGGGAACTTGAATTCTACGACACTTTGCTTTTCGCACAGACTGCCAAGTAACAAAAGCCGCGCATTTTCCGTCAAATGATCCTACACTATTATAAACCCATAGTCTGTTAGTAAAGAGAAGTTTCGTGGAATGTATGAGCTCCCATATAACCACGACACTGCTTAGTGCGACCCTTGATACTGGCTAGATTATCACATATTGTTGGGATAGTGTATGTTTGTATGTTTGCGTGGCCGGTGCCCGCGGACTTTGTATGTGTCTTATCGCTAATGTGTTTATTTAGTTGACATAATTATTGCTTCTAATGCGAGATGCCAAGTGCATGATGCTCCCGGATGCACTTTACCTTGGCTATCGCGTTATGCAATCAAAATTCATTGTTTCTCGGCCAATCGTGACCATCTTGGAAAATATTGGCCATCCAGCTCGAGGACGGTGCGGATTGCAGCTGTATGCAAATCTAAGTATGTGGCATGCGCAGTCTGTTTGGGTTGTACCCAAGTAACACAGGAAGCATTATAACATATGAATAGTTAACTTATTTCGAACTTAAGGACCGTATAAACTCTTATATACGTTCACCGAGCAACTTGTCGCATTATATGATGCTTTGAGCTGTATAACGGTTGTATAATGGCATATCTAAATGCTTTTGTGCTGTATCTAAATGTGTAAAAAAAGGAATGAAAGTCGTGTTTCTATAAACTTTTAATGCTATAAAATATTATCTACTAAACAGTTTTTTATTTTACAAATAAGCTTAAAACGCAGTTTTTTTAATGACGTCACTTTATTTGGTAGGGGGAGGGTTGGATGATATTAGGGGGGGGGGGGGGGTAAAAATCATCAAAAATTGATGACGTAATTCATTAACAGCCCCTATACAGCTTTTAGAGGTTTTAGTGCCTTAGGTTCTACAATAGCATAAATAAATGCTTAATGTTGTTTAATAGCATAATTATTCACGTGTAATGCTGTAGGCATAAATAAGGCATTTTTTAAGGGTCGCTGAGCTGCTATTGGACTAAGAGCTAGCCACGTCAGATATGACACAATAATGAGAGCAACAAAACCCGTCTGGTTAGATTGATACTATTCTTATTGCTAGATCCTGGCATCTGGCAGCTTTTAATGGGTGGAGGTCACAGTGACAGACTAGCAAAATGTTTTAATTGGAAAATAGTAATACCAAACTAGGTAAAAATTGCCGAAGTTGTCTCAGTTATAAAGGACAGGGCCTATATTTTAAGGGGCTCCCTGGCGCCAACGACCTTAGATCTGATTCCCTTAGTTTTCTAATGATTTATATAGCTTATCATATTATCAGTAACGGCTTTAAACAATATAGTATCCTATATTTACTTCAATATTCATTGTCTTCGAGATATTTGACATCAAAGTCGAACCGGTTTAGGCTAAAAAAGTGGTTTTATGGTCATAAATTTTGTTTTAATTAGTTAAAAATTAAAATCTCTCTCAGTTTTTAGAGACATCAAAGAGGAACCCTAATATGTAGATTACGTGTATGTAAGATTCTTTACACCATTCGAATATCGATAAGTGTTTTTAGACCATATTTTAAAAATATCATAAAAAAATAACGGCTCATTTATTTCAAGATCCGGCTCTACAGAATGAAGATAAAAGATTCAAAAACCGATAGTGGTTTGCCTTATAATTCTATCTATAGTGAATATGTTGGAATATCGACTCAAAACTGGTCAAAAATCGATAAAAAAAAACGTTAGACCAAAAAATATTGTGTATTATTACCATACATCGGGGTTTTCGGTGCGGGAATGTTTGACATTAGCCAAAGAGTAGGCATTAACTTAAAAACAGAATGTACTCTAGCACGTTTCTACCTAATGAATAATTCATCGAAAAAATCATAGGTAAATACAATTTATATGTAATAGCTGACTATTATGTATATATATTGTAGGTACATATACCTATGATTTTTTCAAGTATTTTTTATTAATTCATGTAATGACTGATCATTGTCAACCTCTTCAGTTAATCAAATAGTTCATAAATATCGGACGTCAAGATTAATATTTGACACTTATTATACCGTGTCTTTGTCTTAGGTAGATCTAGTTAATAAATTTCGGATATGCAATTGCATTTTTAAAATACTAAGTATATAATAGTCAATACAAACATGCCTCTAAGAAAAAAAGCTCGTATCACAGTGTGTAAGCTATTCACAGAGAGGTAGTTATTCGTTAGGCATAATATGATATTTTCTCAGACTAACTCTCAACCTATCTGTTGATCTCTACTCTTTCTCAAATCGTTCCCGCACCGAAAACCCCGATGTATGATTATTACGGAAACAAAAACAGTAGGCGACAAACTATGAACTATATTTTATTATACATCGTTTGGCACTACTTTCTCCCAACATAAACTTTTGTATAATTTCTCTTAATATTGTACAGTATTTATATAGTTTCTCATAATATTGCATCAAACCCAGATCTCTAGGGTTTATTTTCTTGAAATGGTTTGCATTCTTTGACCTCCACCACTTTAAAGCTGCCAGATGTCCAGATCTAGAAATAAGCATAGTATACCAAACTGACTAGAGGGGTTTGGTTGCTCTCATTATTATGTCATATCCAACGTGGCTAGCTCTCCGTCTATATAGATCAACGCCATTTTGTAAATAATTTATAACCTAAAAATAAAATCATGCGGACCTATTTATACAAGGAAAATACCTATTCAATAATGAAATTACTTAATTTACGACTGCTCAACCAACACTATTATGTTAATAATGCAAAACTCGTTCTATACGAGGATTACACAATTGTTTTGTTTATTTGACGCATATCTTTTTATAATATTTTATAGCAAAACCACAATAAATCAAAGGCGCGTGAAAATTTTCAATGAAACTTATATACACATTTGCAGTAAACTACATTGCGCAGTAATATTTGAAGGATATAATAACGTAAAAGAGTCAAAAACTTTTATAAATTTTGTTAGGATGCAAACAAATATGACGTGTCACTCATTCAGTTTTTTGTACCGTCTTCGTCCATTTTATATTGCGAGACAAAGTAGTTAAATCACAACGTTCATTGTATTATAACATTTGTTCCGTCGGTGTTAGAGACGTTTTTGCATTGACGTAAGGTTTATTTTACTACACTCTTATGCTAGTATAATGCTTTTGTATTGCGATTGGCAAGTTAATCGAGCGTACTCATGCTTCTTTACTGCGATTAGCAAGTTTTTTGGCCGTATTAATGCTTCTTTAATGCAGTTGGCAACTTAATAGAGCGTACTAATGATTCTTTAATGCGATTGGCACTTTCCATGACAACGATAATGCTAATAGCGCAGACATATTGCGCCTGTAATGCTATTAAATGACCTGTATAGGATCTCAAGCTGGGTAATTCGTGCCCATTTAAGACCTATATCAGCACTATAAACGTTTATAATGCTACTATAAAACGAACTGAAAATGCTAAAAGCAATACAGATATGCTGTAAGACGGCCGTTATACTGCTTTGATGTGTTACTTGGGTAGTGACCGATCTGAAAGCAATTAAAAAGAGTTATTGTGGGACACCATGGTGAAAAGTAAAAACTTCATAACTAAATGAGAATAAACTAAATAAAAATTAAAGTTGAAACAAAAAATCTCCATATAATCTGAAACGATATCTTTCCCATTTACAAATAAATTATGGTAAATTAAGCTTTATCGCTCGTCGTTAATGAACGAACTGACTGACTCGCCACAAAATTCAAAAACGCGTCTAAACAGTCACTCGGTCTCGGTCGAGTGGCATAGTGATGTCTCGCCACTGTACTCGGTAGGTATAACCAAGGCATTAACGGATTTCGGTACGAAGGGTGCACCCTCGGCTGTTTGCAGGTATATATTAGGTATTGTCTTTATTTCTGCGAAACCTTTAGGGCCACGCTCTGCAGTTTTGTCATAATGATTATTACTACAATTTTCCTCATGATAGATGTTCGTAAACTTTAACCGTGGCAATATATCTTTCAAACTCGAATGTTTAAATACTTCATTACTTTTTAGGGTTCCGTAGCCAAAATGGCAAAAACGGAACCCTTATAGTTTCGTCATGTCCGTTTGTCCGTCCGCCCGTATAGTATGTCACAGCCATTTTACTCGGAAACTATGAGACGTATCTTTATCAAATTTTAACAAGCTGTATTTTGTGTGCCGCTACTTAGTTCTGTACTGAATTCGCTGAAAAAAAATTATAGGTGGGCACTCCAGACATGTAACTAATTGTCAAAAAAAATTTTTTTACCAAATATCAACATGATGCATATCACTCGATAGGTCTTTAAAAATAACAGTGAGGTTTTTTGATTAAGTAGATATTTTCAGAAATAATCACTCTGAAAGTCAAAAAAGTTGTCCCCCCCCCCTGTAACTTTTGAACCATAAGTCCAAAAATTATGATTCTTTCCACGAAAATTATTTTGAACATTATCAGTTTAGACGATTTTGAGATATCTCCAAAAAACTAGGTAGATACGACCTTGCGATATTAATTTATTTTATAGGCGGAACCCTCCATTATGCGTGGTCCGACATGCACTTGGCCGGTTTTTAATCTTTCACTTGCCTTCGGTGTCCGAATTGTGAGCACATTACTTCTGAAACGATATCTTTATCGACAGAACTAACATACATTTTTAGGGTTCCGTAGTCAACTAGGAACCCTTATAGTTTCGCCATGTCTGCCCGTCCGTCCGTCCGTCCGTCCGCGGATAATCTCAGTGACCGTTAGCACTAGAAAGCTGAAATTTGGTACTAATATGTATATCAATCACGCCGACAAAGTGGTAAAATAAAAAGTAGAAAAAAATGTTTTATTAGGGTACCTCCCCTATACGTAAAGTGGGGAGTGATTTTTTTTTTCATTTCAACCCTAACGTGTGATATATTGTTGGATAGGTATTTAAAAATGAATAGGGGTTTACTAAAATCATTTTGTTGATAATGTAAATATTTTCGGAAATAATCGCTCCAGAAGTAAAAAAAAATGTGTCCCCCCCCCCCTCTAACTTTTGAACCATACGTTTCAAAAATATGAAAAAAATCTCAAAAGTAGAACTTTATAAAAACTTTCTAGGAAAATTATTTTGAACTTGATAGGTTGAATAGTTTTTGAAAAAAATTACAAAGTAATTTCTGAACTAAGTTTGTAATTTAACCGTATAAGCAGGTGTTTATTGTACCTGTAATTTCTACAAAATCACAATGAAATGACGTGCTTTCAAATAAAGTAAAAACGGTGAAAATCGTTTCACGCAATAAAGAATTATCCCATAAAAATCATCTTCCATACTTTAAGCTCGCGCGCAATAGTTTACTTAATTTGCCGATATATGTCGCTGTACGTGGAACGCTCATATCATATCCTACATGGCGGTGTTATTTTAACTCTTAAGTGGGGACACTTACTGTGACGGACGGAAAACTACGGAACCCTACACTGAGCGTGGCCCGACACGCTCTTGGCCGGTTTATTAATTTCTAATGTTTCGTGCGATTTGATACGGTAGATAAAGACTTGGATACATTTTGTGCGGTAGAGCACTCGTTTATACATTCCTGAATTCGCCCAGCGTACGAATTTCTTAAAGCAATTTAAAACCTGGAATTTGTTAACAACAGTGTTCCTACAGTAAGTATGAGTACACGTATATGTACTTCCTACTTAAAGCCCGTTGGCCCGACCCGCAGGTCGAGGTCCGCGATGTGGCATGCTAACTCACTACTAGTAGGTACTGATAGCACAATCAATTTGTAATTTGTCATCAACTCTGATTGTTTACCACGTCTACACAGTCTTTGTTTGGGCAGGCATCATATATACATTTAATACTATTTACGTACGTACCTCGATAAAGTTTGAATACAGTTGATTTCAATTGCTATTGTCTCTCGAGGACTACAATGAAATCGGGTTACATTTTATGGAAATTTCTGTATGAAGTGACGGAAGTGACAGCATCACTTTGACCCTCCTTTAAACTAGGTATAAGCTGTTACAGAAATTTTGTAAGGATCGGTACTATACAAACTATTAGGTCGTTTATTTATAGTTTTGATGAGTTATGGAAATTTCCGTAACGTTTTTAATGTGCCAAATATAACATTTTAGACTTAATCATAAGCGAGCTAATTACATATTTTTAAGCTTATTAAACAGGTTTTCAATGTTTTTGTATCTTTTTAGGTATTTCAGTAACTTAAAAGCTCTTAAAAGTGATTTAGCAATAAAAATAATTTATACATATTTTATTGATTGATTAATAAATTAGGACTGTGCGAAAGTGTAAATTTGCATAAGATACTTTGTTTAGTGTAAGACACCACTATGAAAATCTATACCGATCCGATACAAGAATATAATAAATGAAGGTACAATTTTTTTTAAGTAGGATTTAAAGAACTGGAAATTACTGGAAATAACATTACCGGGCAAGAGCATGTCGGGCTATGCTCACTTGCTCAGTGTAAGGTTCCGTAGTTGCCGGCCTGTTACAATACATCAATCCAAAATATCATTTATTAAGGGATATTTGGCAGCGCTTATGTCATTTATAGTATCCGACATTGACGTTGCTTTACTATGCGTTTTTGAGTGATAGCTCAAAAACGGCTCAACCGATTTTATTAAATATAGTTTTCATTGAAAGTACTTATCAAGCTTCGCTTCCATGACTTTTTTTAAAACTTTTGTACTCACGGTTCAAAAGTTTGATGGGGGGACGCCCTTTTTTGAACTTTCAGAGCTATTATTTACGAAACTATTAGTTTTAGCCAAAAAATGTTTTAAAACACCTCTATTCTTTTTAAAATACCTATCCAATGATACCCTACAAGATAGGATTGGAGTGAAAAATATTCATGGGTACCCTAATAAAAAATATTTTTCCAGCTTTTATTCTACCACTTTCTCGGTATGATAATTGCACATAGTCATACCTTTCGGCTTTCGAGTGCTAACCGGGGATGTTAGCTCCGTCTTCGGTTCCGAAGTATCGGTACTTGTGATTTATTTTACACCTCCGAATCAGTTTTTGGTTCCAATTGTTTAGAACGGATGTCGTACCGAATGTCGAAATGCATAGTTCACCTCCAAAATCAAATAACAATAAGTAATTATGTCTAACGATGTTATTAAGTACACTAAACCTACCTGAAATGAAATGAAATGAAATTTATTATTAATAACACATCGTTACAAGTCAATTTACACATTTTGCGATATATTTATATACGTACATGTCGTATAATACAATTTTATCACATATGAAAATAATCAATATCATAGCGCTGATTATCAATTTAAATTCTCTTACTGTTGTTTTTGGTGAAAATACCTTCCTGGAACATAATTATATTATTTTCAAGTTAAATACGTCCATCACGTAGGTAAACAACAATCAGAAACATAGTTGAAGTCAGTATAGGTAGATACTTCGAGGTGACGATGCAAACATTTACCCGTGGCAGAAACATTGCACCTTTTTGATATGATAAATTTATATTATAAATCCTCCTATAAAACCTTGAATATGGGGATCTCTTAGAAAGGTTTTGTATCGTACATACTCGTAAATAAAGAGACAGCTAACAATTCCCGTAGCGACGAATATTAAACTAAATATAATGTTACATATGCTGCAAGCTGCAAGTGGCTTGTGCGGAGTGGTGATGTCCAGTAACTAGAAGCGGTCACAACAGGGGTGTGGCGCGGCACGGGCGCGAGCCTCCGCGGCCGAGCCGAGAACAACGGGACAGGCACCCCGGAGAAAGATACCTGCTTCCCGTCCCGCGTCCCTCGCTGCGCCGGGGCTATATAAAGCGCCGCCCGTCGGTCGCTCAACACTCCTGCTCTGTTGGAACTCCAGAACAGTCCTAAAACGATTAGTCTCACAAAATGGCTGCCAAATTCATCGTCCTTGTCGCCTTCCTAGCTGTGGTGAGTAACCTGGATTATTTGTTTGAATCGAATTGTAACTTACATTAGTCAAGGCTTTTAACAAGCAACTTAAGTGGTATCTTCCGTTGCGTGTCTTAATTCCCGTAAGTAGTATTTGTTGTGTTGTGCTCGTTTCATTGTAATCTCGTTATATTGCAGGCGAACGCCGGCATCGTACGCCGTGATGCTCCCGCAAGCCCCTGGGAGGACATCCAGAAGAACGCCGAAGTGTTAGGGAAGACCATTCAGGAGCAGTGGAGCAAGCTGGTGAACAGCAAGAACACGGCCGAGGTCAACAAGGCCCTCAAAGACAACTCCGACCAGGTGCTCAAGCAGCTTTCACAGTTGTCCACCGCGTTGAACGGTGCGGTGAGTACAAACTTTGTTGTTAGAGTTTTTGTATGTAGTAGCGTGGTGTTACAGTTTTTGAAACTACTGTCTTAAAAAAACGAAAATATATTTATTGAGACTAGGTGTATAAAGATGCGACCACACCGCTGCTTAAAATACGGTGACGCTACGGAATCGCAGTGACGTATCGTATCCATACCGTTTTTATCGCATGCCCTCCACACCGCTGCTCAAAATACGCTGACGGTACGGAATCGCAATGACGTGCCGTAAATGTCATGACTTTAACGCATGCTCTCCACACCGCTGCTCGAAATACGCAGACGCAACGTGTACTCAGTGACATGCCCCATACGAAATATTTTTGACGCGAACCTTCCAAACCGTATTTCGAGCAGCGGTGTGGAGAGAATGCGATAAAAACGGTACGAATACGCTGCGTCACTACGATTCCGTAACGTCGCCGTATTTTAAGCAGCGGTGTGGTCGCACCTTAAACAGGTGATACATCGAATCGTTTTCTTTTTAACATTTTGAAAAGTACCTTAATGATTCTTAACAACTAATACGGTTATCACATGTGCGTCCATCAACGACTCATCAGTCACCACGGTGTCTAAATAGAAATAATAAATTGGTTTAATCCTTAATTCCTCGGTACTCAGTGCACAGATAGCTGATACTATTTCGATAAATAAATGGGAACAGTTAACTTTTGAAGTTACATATGTGGTACCGATTTACTTCTTCTGGTTGAATTTCTATACTTTAACCGAGCCTAATAAGAGCACATCAGCTCTGCTCTGCGGAGTTGGTACAAGAGACAGATGTTGAATGTACTTTATTAGCCACCAAGTAAAGTCATATTATCGTTATCGCTGTTGTATTCTTTGTTTTCCACCACTAACTCTGTTAAATAGACAAGTTAAAGTTTAATGTCGATTCACAGATCGGTGACGCTACTGGCAAGGCCAAAGAAGCTCTGCAGACATCTGTTAAGAACATCCAGAAGACCGCGGAGGACCTCCGCAAGGCTCACCCCGAGGTGGAGCAGCAGGCCAACAAGCTGCGCGACCAGCTGCAGCAGGCCGTGCAGACCGGCGTCAAGGAGACCGAGAAGCTCGCCAAGGAGATCGCCGCCAACGCCGAAGAAACAAACAAAAAGATCACGCCGACGGTCAAAAAGGCCCTTCAGGACTTTACCAAGCAAGCCGAAGAGGTCCAAAAGAAGATCCACGAGGCCATCACCAAGCAGTGAGCGCAGCTCGCCCGCACAGCCCGCCCCGACCCTACCACGTATACTGTAATAAAAAGCTTTACGTAACGAAGTTTGTTGTCATTGCAAAATAGTTTTTATTTGTTACCCATCGTCATTTTAACTTTTTTTGACACACACAATACCTTATTTTTTACAACTTGTGTTTTTTATAACAATTAAATAATACGTGATATCTCCATATAAATATGATCCTGTTACTCATGTAACTAACGCGAAACATATTAAACGTCCTTCGGATGATAAATGTGTGGTGTTTGGCGTGAGGCTAATAAACGATTGGGATGATTGGCAGCGGTGCCAGCGTCAGGCCTTTAACGAGGAGCCTGATGCTTTACAGATATGTCAAGTTACGCTGGAATTTAGGAGAGATTAAGAGGAGCTTTATTGTATACTATTTTAAACAATTGGTGTTCGCATCGGATCTGGTTTGCGCATAATTATGTCAACCGCCTTATTGTTTTCTGTGGAAGAGATGAATAAAGAATATGTGCTTAAGCTTAAGGTTGTTAAAATTATGATAGCTGGCAATATAGCTTGAAGCCTTGAAAATCTAGAGGTAAGGTATGTGACTTTGAACTGCGATGTCGCGAGCTCGAGCCCCGTCTCATAATTTTCATAGTTAGTAAATTAGCTAGCCTACGTTACTAATATTATATAAATGCCAAAGTTTTTATGTTTACATACTTAGATGTTAGGATATTAGAAAAATAAAATACAGCTGGACAATTATCTTGTGTATTAAAGATTATGAAAGTATTTTTTTAATCTGAGGAAGGTTGTATTACATATAAACATACCTATAACTAGTTACTCACGCAATTTTAAATCGACTCAAATTACATGAGTAACCCGTTATAAATATGTTAGAGTCTCACGAGAGTTTTATGGTAAAAGGTTGTAATACCTTTGTAAGAAAGCATTTTCTAATAGATATGTATGTATTTTAGGATAGGATTCATCTTAACCTCATAAAAATTACAACCGGAATAATAATTATACGCCTTATTACATACAGACATATCTGGAATATTTGAATTAGGAAAAAAATATATATTTAAAAAACACTTTTAGACAGATATTGCCCAGCAAGTAGCAACTTTGGGGTTCTGCTCTGCTGTAAGATAAAAGCTCTCTCGGTGAATTTCCATTTTACGTGGGTAGGTAGATAGGTGCGGTAATTCTTAGTGGTAGCTTAGACTATACTGTAAATCGTCCCTACTTGGAAAAAACTCGTATCTGAAAATCATACATTTTCTAGGAGGAACAATAAACATCCCGTAAATTATTGTGATTGATCGAATAAGTTCTTGTTAGTTTCATCAGTTTCATGACTTTTTATTAAATTTACAGTTATTCGTAGGATACGAGATTTTTTTCCTAGTTTCATGTTGTTATTCAAGCCATGCACTCATTTTTAGGGTTCCGTAGCCGAAATGGCAAAAACGGAACCCTTATAGTTTCGTCATGTCCGTACGTCCGTATGTCACAGCCATTTTACTCGGAAACTATAACTATCGTTTTCGTAAAAAGTAGTGCCTAAGCCAATTCAAGGGATTAGGTTACCAAGCTGACCCAAGGTTCAAATTGATCCGTGGCAAAACCCCGAGACAAACGCTAGAAGTATTTTCATTTTAAACCATAAAAATCTCAGATATTTCACCCTCAAAGTATTCATTCACCCTCTCTTCGTTCGACAACGTGCTATGGGAACATATTTGTCGTACTCGTACCCCGAAATCCAAAAAAAATGTTGACTTTCCTAAAGTAAAACTCGACATGTGATGTGATCGTCTAAAAAAACCGGCCAAGTGCGAGTCGGACTCGCGCACCGAGGGTTCCGTACAAACCTTTACAACTTAAAGGTATTATAGACCTGAGTATTTGATATGAATTTCAATTCTATACCTCTACGCGTTTACGAGGAAAAAGGTAGTATGTTTAAAATATAAAAAAATATTTTTTGTATGATTTTACTAAAAATGTCTTTTCGTAATTTTTCCTTTGTCTGTGCTATATGAAGTTTCTTCGTGCCAAGTTTCAAGTTTCTGAGTTTACGGGAAGTACCCCGTAGGTTTGGCGAGTGCCGAAAAACTAAAATTTGCAGCATAAACTACTGTATCTTTTGATTGCGTTGGCTTTTAAGTTTGATTTTTTCACAGCTCCAAGGGACAATAGACTTGAGTATTTGATATAAATTTCAGCTTGATACCTCCACGCGTTCCTGAGAAAGACAGACAGACAGACAGACAGACAGACGGACGGACAACAAAGTGATCCTTATAAGGGTGCCGTTTTTTCCTTTCGAGGTACGGAACCCTAATTATGTATGTAGGTGTGAAACAGTCTTTATGACGATATCGTAGTAGTTGACCCCATACTGAACAGTTGTTCAGTATGACCATGTACGGCTTACCCAATCACCCCGATCCCGCAAAATATGGCTTAGGGTTGAAAATAGGTACTTACATCTTATTGAGTCTTTCCAGGAAGAGAAGTGTCGTATAATGTATGAGTTCCCATATAAACCACGACACCTCTCTTTCCAGACAACGCTATAAAAGATATGTAGTAGTTTACAAGTACAACCTTTAAAAATAGAAATACCTAATACAAAACGCAGCCGTAGCGTGAAATGTCAAATGAAGGAGAGGTTACATGGATGTAGCTCGTGGGGCGGCTGACAGCGCCGCGGCGACTTCCGCCTGGTGAGGTCACGGCCGGGTGCCCGGGGTGGCGCAGGGCGCCCTCGGAGGAAAGTTACCCTCCTGTCTGCCCCGCGCCCCGCGCCCCGCACCACGGGTCTGTATATAACGCGCCGCCCGCCCTTCAGTCATCACTCCTGCTCTGTTACAGCTCCAGCCCACTCCTCAGCACCAGACACACTCCGTCATACAAAATGACCGCTAAATTCATCGTTCTTGTCGCCTTCTTGGCAGTGGTAAGTGATTTTATAAATAATATTTTTTACATCCCTTATCATGACTTTTACCTTCTCATGGCATTTGAGCAGTAATTGAAACCTTCTTTTGCCTAACGGGGTAAAAACAGGACCAAAGATATAGTTTAGGGGGTATTAGTTAGTACTACCAGTTCTAATTCTCCCTCAACCGCTCAAAGGTTGACTGGAAGAGATCCCTTAAGGGATAAGTCCGCCTTTGTACAAATAGTATGTATTCTTTTTGTTGTATGTTTCTTTGTTGTACAATAAAGTATTATTATTTATACTACTACTACTAGTACTTACTTACCAGCACATTCCTCGTAGTATGATATAATGTGTTGCGTGGTTGCAGGCAAACGCCGGCATGGTGCGCCGCGACGCCGCCAACCCCTGGGAGGACATCCAGAAGAACGCGGAGGCGGTGGGCAAGACCCTCACGGAGCAGTGGAACAAGCTGCTGAACAGCAAGAACACGGCCGAGGTGAACAAGGCCGTGAAGGACAACTCCGACCAGGTGCTCAAGCAGCTCTCGCAGCTGTCCACGTCGCTGCAGAATGCGGTGAGTACCACTTATTTAAATAGAAAATTAAAATTATTATTTCGAGACAACTATAGTCCGTATTATTGTTAATTACAACTAGACAACTTAAAAACTTATAAACAACACTGAAAAAATTAATTTGTTACCAGCAACCAAACTACATCTACCAGTAACTTAAAATCTTTAAAAAAAACCAGCCAAGAGCATGTCGGGCTATGCTCAGTATAAGGTTCCGTAGTTGCCGGCTTGTAACATTACATCCGTTCATTCAAAAGTTCGTTTATTTAGGGATTGTTGCGGCGCTTAAGTCCTTTTACTATGCGTGTTTGAGTTATACGGCTCAACCGATTTTATTCAATTTAGTTTTCATTGAAAGTACTTATCAGGCCTCACTTCCGTGACTTTTTCGAATTTTTTTGGACCCCAGGTTCAAAGTTAGATGGAGAGGGGGGACACTCTTTTTAGGGTTCCGTAGCCAAAATGGCAAAAACGGAACCCTTATAATTTTAGTTATGTCCGTCTGTCCGTCCGTCCATCCGTATGACACAGCCATTTTACTCGGTAACTATGAGACGTATCTTTATCAAATTTTAACATACGGTGTATTTTGTGTGCCGCTACTTAGTTCTGTACTAAAATTGCTGAAAAAAAGTTTTTAGGGAGGGCACTCGATACATGTAACTAATAGTAACAAAAAAAATTTCTACCAAATATCAAAATGACGCATATCAATCGTCAAATGGTTTTTAAAAATAACATTGAGGTTTCTTTAAAAAAGATTTGATTAAGTAGATATTTTCAGAAATAATCACTCCGAAAGTCAAAAAAGTTGTAACTTTTGAACCGTAAGTCCAAAATCATGAAAAAATTCAAGAAGATACATCTTTGAATATTCTTTACACGAAATTTTTTTGAACATTATCGGTTTAGACGTTTTTGAGATGTCTCCAAAAAACTACGTACATAGGCAGATACGACCTTGCGATATAAATTTTTTCGATAGCCGGTACGGAACCCTCCATTATGCGTGGTCCGACACGCACTTGGCCGGTTTTTTGAACTGTTGGAGCTATTATTTACGAAACTATTGGTTTTATCCGAAACTTGTTTTAGAAGATCTCTATTCTGAAAGACCTATACAACGATACCCCACACGATAGGGTTGGAGCGAAAAAAAATTCACCCCCCATGTCATACGTATAAAAATATTTTTCTTTTTATTCTACCACTTTCTCGGCGTAAAACATACACATATTCGCACCAAATGTTAGCTTTCTGGTACAAATCGTCACTGAGCTAAGCCGCGGACAGACGGCCGGACAGACATAAATGGCGAAACTATAAGGGTTCCTAGTTGACTACGGAACCCTAAAAATTGTGACTACAAAACCAGGCTTATTAGGTATTACTTACCCAAAATTTTTTTTGGTTTTTACATGTAAACCATGGTTATTGATAAAATAGCCGAAGTAGTTCGGTTATCCTTTTTTTTCAGTATATGTTAGTTGCCGAATACCTATCTTACCTATAGATACAATTAACTATAGTACTAAATTTGGTGCCTGAAATATCGAATTTCATGTGTTCTAAAAAATTACTCAGAATTACCGAGTCGAATAATTTTCAGGATCTCGTTGTTGGACGCGTTGATTTTGCGAATTTGTTTTAATGGCGTACAAGTCGTCCACATGCGCATCCGCAAACATGCCGGAAACACTACAGTATCACGGGAGCCTCAACAGGGCCCTGAAAATATTATTCTATTGGACCTGTAGGGAGGCGAATGTTCTCTACTTAAAACAGGCCCACCGGCCGCTTGTATAAAAACATCTAAATATATAAAAGAAGAAACTGACTGACTGACTGACTGACTGACTGACTGACTGACTGACTGACATATCAACGCACAGCCCAAACCGCTGGTTCTAGAGATTCCAAATTAAGCACGTAGGTTCCTTTTACTAAGAAAGGATTTTTTAAAATTCGCCCCCTAAGGGGGTAAAATGGGGGTCCAAAGTTTGTATGGCGAATCAAGATTTGTTAGATTATTTTATTCGAAACTTCACAGGAGTATTCCTAACGATAAATGAGTAAACACATGTTTCAGGTTTTTTGAAAATTCAACCCCTAAAAGGGGCAAATGTGGTCACAAAGTCTGATAATCAACATGGGTATCGAATCCTTTTTGAGTACTTATAGTACGCGGGCGAAGCCGCGGGAAAAGGCTAGTTAGCAATACGCACCAAATACAGTAAGCTCAATGCTACACCTAACGGACCTGTGTGCCAGCATACCGCTACGAACTGACTGATCTTTTAAATCCTCTATAAATTTCACCTGGAATGCGTTTTGCCCTTATTATATTTTAGCGATAGTCCGTCTTTCGGCGCTGCGCGTGACGACTAGTCGATATGAGTCAGATGTCACACGACTTATCTATGAAATAGCATTGGTGGTAGGTACCTTTTCCCGGTTGAAATTCTGTAATGCCACGCCATTTTTTTACAAAATCCTTTTGTATTCCAGATCAACGATGCCAACGGCAAGGCTAAGGACGCGCTGGAGACGTCCAAGAAGAACATCGAGAAGGCCGTGGAGGACCTCCGCAAGGCTCACCCCGAGGTGGAGCAGCAGGCCAACAAGCTGCGTGACCAGCTGCAGCAGGCCGTGCAGACCGGCGTCAAGGAGACCGAGAAACTCGCCAAGGAGATCGCCGCCAACGCCGACGAGGCCAACAAGAAGCTCGCGCCGCAGGTCAAGAAGGCCTATGAGGACTTTGTTAAGCAGGCCGAGGAGGTCCAGAAGAAGCTCCACGAGGCCGCCACCAAGCAGTGAGCTTAGCCCTCCCCCCATACCCAGCCCTAGCTACTATGTTACTGTAATAAATAGATATACCCCACTGTGTGTTGTCATTGCCCGCCCGTGACCTCGCTATCTGTGCACTGACCTGTAGGTAGATATCGGAGACAATTAACTGACCCTTATCGGAGGTTACTGCTACGTACGAGATAATGTATAGGTAATTGTGGTCGGTTAGAATTGTGTTTGTTTATAGATCACGAGTAGGCCGTAGGCAACCCTACTTCATCGAGTAGCAGAATTCAGCTTATGTAGGGGTATTGCCCTACATAAGCTGAATTCCACGGTAAGATGTTATCGAGGTCTGAGCCAAAGTTGGAGAATTTTGTACAGTCAGCAAAATATGACCCTTTGACAAAAACTAAGTAGTTTTTGACATTGACTAGCAAGTGGGCAAGCGGCCCATTCGATAGTGCTCAGCATCGAGAAGTACCGAAAAATTATGGTAGCAACACGCAAACCTGACATTTTAGGATCTAGACACACGGCACTGTGTCCGCCAAGTTCGAGCAAAAAAAAGCGACACACCGGCCGTGGGTTATATTACACGAACCATTTCGGGCCAATTTCGACCACCCTATAACTCAAAACATATTTTATCTACGCATATGAAATTTCGACTGTCTGTTGACATCCCCTTAATTGTCTAGAATACAAAATTTCATTATTCTACCTATAGCAGTTCTTGAGATATTGATGTCAGAAAATTGCTATTTTTACTATACACTCACTGACTCACTGACTCATCAAAAACCTAGACCACTTCCAATGGTCGTACTGACTTGAAATTTGGCATGGAGATAGGTCTTAAGGTAAAAGTAAAGGGAAAAATCTGAAAACGGCCAAGTGTGAGTCAGTTTTAAAAATAGCGAAGGTGTAACTTTGTTCTACTATGAAGTCATAATGAACTAAATGGGTCTATCTTCCAATGGTCGTACCGACCTGAAATTTGGCTCGAAGGTTTGTCTTTAGGTCGAAATAAAGTAAAAATCTGAAAACGGCCAAGAGTGAGTCAGTTTCGAAAACAACGAATGTGTAATTTTGTTCTACTATAAGTAGGTATGGAGTGGAAATGAGATAAGACTTATTTAAATTTAGATACATACCAATTTAAGAAAATACATGTTTGTCTTAAAGACAAGAACAATAAAATTGTTCACCACTCTGTGTGTGTCTGTTGCGGGAACCGAACCCACGATTTACGAAGTGCAAAGCGGGTCACTGGGTACACTAGGTGCGATAAATCAGTCAAACAAAAATGAAAAGACTATATTCTCTCGATATTCTCTATATTCTCGCATAGTCTAAACTATTTCTAATTTTACAACTAATAAAATCGCAGATTCAAGAACATGGAAATCATATATACTCTAAGATGGAATTATATATACTACAGTACTGCCCATCTCACCCTCCGATACGCCACGGGATGAGATGGGATGGTGCACTTCTAGGGCTACATAATAGGCCACCAATTATAATACCTACTGGTAGGTAGTGTAGCATTACGCTACGTATCGTACGACATCTGTCGACTTTCTTTAGAACTTCTGAACTTCTGTGTCTAAGGCTAGGTCACGGTTGATATATAAAAAAGCGTACATTGTGATTCACGGCATTACAGGTAGATGGCGCTTATATCAGTCCGTATTTTGTAATACGTCTGGCAGTTATAAAATTGAGATAAGACTCGCGCTAATTTTGAATGTGAATTTTGAGGTATTCCAGATTGTCAAAAGAAAAAAGTTGATTTTTGATGGAGTCTGTCAGAGCGCCGTGAGATTTTGAAAGAAAAAGAGATAATCTGGATTTGTTCTGGTCTTTTTTGCCAGAATTTGCTTAGCTGCATCGTGATAAAGTGCGATTTATTTCAAACATTGTATGGCAAGTGCTATTGTTGCATTGTTGGAGCAGAAATAAAACCGAAACCCTTGCCGGGCGAAGAGGCCCAATATAAATTATTTAGCAAGTGCTATACCCTGAAACCGCCTGATTCCGGAAGGCCCTTGTGAGTGCCGGGCCGGCGGGACAGTCTGCAGCTGCCGCGATTTCCGCGGGTTTCTTCGCCACATCATCGGAGAGTTAGAGTCCGCATCCAGCGGGCTCTCGCAAGTGAGAAGATGAGTTCAGCGAGCTATTGGGTCCGCCATATCAAAGCGGACACTGGCCCACGAACTCTTTTTTTAATTTAAGCAACAGCTTTTGCATCCTGATTTCGAGAACATCAAATTATTTATATTTTTGTTAAAAAAACGTTACAAATCGGATTCCTTTTTTGTATCCAGTATTTTTGTGCCATAATAGTTTTTTTTGTTGTTTTGCTAAATTTCCCCAAATTCCAATTGCCTCGTTTGACGGGCGTATAAAGACCTGGCTCTTTAATTTAGGCTACGTTCAGCCAGCGCATCATCTGTCACCATCCATATCACCCGCCTCATTAACCCATTATTTTCCTGCAGCCAAATTATTACTAGCCGAGTCTTTATTTTTACTTACCGGTTTTGCTAACTATTGAATTTGTAATGTCCTTGTTTAGGTACAGTCGTCTTCATTTTTAAGTGAAGTGCTAATATTAAATATTTTTAATTATTGTAATTCAATTACATTCTGGTCACTAGGGAGGTTGTTGAATGTGAAAGTGAAATAGGTACAGTTCTCTTCATTTTTAAGTGAAGTGCTAAATTTAAATATTTTTGTTATTATAATTTAATTGTATTCTGACCACTAGGGAACTTATCGAATGTGAAATACCCTTATTCAGATGCCATTATTGTGATTTTTACGTGAAATGCTAAATTTTAAATAATTGATAATTTTTGCTAATATTAAATATTTTTACTTTGTCGTCAAAATTAAACGTATTAATGCAAGTAAGAAGTGTTTTACTGCAAAATGGCGCCCGAGAAGGTAAAGAACTCTGGATTTTCTTTTAATAATTGTAATTAAATTTTTTTTTTGGATTTGTGAGACGGTGACCGTAGACCGGTCGCGGTTCTATTAACCTTGATTTTGGATTGTTTCAGCCTGCTGCCTCCTTACGTCCCATCACTAACCCGAATTCCGTCATATAAAAAATTGCTTTTATTTATGTTAAAAAAAAAATTATCTGTTGCCCTTTACTTATGCCTTTTTCTCAATTACCCGTAACATATCCCGAATACCTTATTTCATAGTCTGAGTCCTGTAGTTAGAGCCCGTAGACGTTAGGGAATTCGCAGGTAAGTCAGACATAGAATGTATGATTTGCGTTTTGTTATTTTTTTCAGAAACTGAACTTGTTTTTTTTTAATTCGAACTCTAACTTGGCATTTAGACTTCGAGTGTTATTTTCTTTCTTTGACTTAAGCGCTTGGTTTAGACCACGGATATACTCGAACTTCGGATTTTATTTTTTTAGGTAGATTAACTTTATTTTTTGTTTGAACTTGCAACGCAAGACAACATTCGACTTTTCGCCATGTCGCACTTAAGTAATGAACGGTCAATTGCTGAGACACCTCATGCGCACTCATCTTTAAACTCGTACGATCCGAGGATTTTAGATCCAATGGCAGACGATGAAGAACAGTTTTTTGATTCTGAACCACGACCTCAGGCGATGCATATGTCCGGACTTCCCCCGCCTTTTCCTTTCAAAGATTATTCACTTACGAAATGGAACTTGAACTTTTCCGGGGACACTTGTGTTCGCGAATTTTTCTTTCGAATCGAGGAAGAAGGTATGGCGCGTAACGTCAATCCTTCATATGTTGTCAGACGTTTCCATGAATTGTTGTCAGATAGTGCCTTGAAACATTTTAGGGCAATCAGATATCAAGGTCTTACTTATGCGGAATTAAAGTCTGAATTCGTTAAAACCTTCGACGTAGCCGATTTCGATTTCAAGCTTGAGAGCCAACTTCGCGCTTTATCACAGAAGGACAACCAGTCAGTGGTTGATTTTGTTATTCAGGCGCGCGATCTAAACGCAAAGCTTCGTACACCGGTTTCCGAAGACAACCTGTTTAACATTATTAAATATGGAATGAATCCTAGATATCATCCTTGTCTTGCAACTAACGTGGTCAGGGATATTGATGGTTTGTTAGAAGTCGCGAAAAATTTTGAAGCCTTCCAAGGTTCACGTCCAGCACGTTTGGCTATTGCACCGATTAGTGCTCAAGTTGTAGGTCAACCCAGTTCTATAGTGTGTATGAAGTGTGATGCAACTGGTCACAACTATCGTAATTGTCCTAACGTTTCAGGGGCAGTGTGCTTCAAGTGTAAGCGTGTTGGTGCAATCACACGCGATTGTCCTAGTTGTAATTCTGGTCCGTCAAAAAACGAATAAGTGGCGCACTGAGAGGTCCATCGGTGTCGCCCGTTTATATGAATAATTCCCCGGATAATAGACTTTTTATTGATGTTTTAGTTGCTGGCTCTTCGGTAAGAGCTCTTTTAGACTCTGGTGCTCAGGTTTCACTAATTGATATATCCCTCTTATCGGAGCTCGGTATAACATATCACGAGGATATCCGGCCTTATATTGTCTCCGCCGACAATTCTCCTATTGAAATTCTAGGCGGTTTGGACGTCCCCATTATTTTTAGTGGCATTCGCGTTCTGCACCCCTGTCTAGTAAGCAGTAATCTTCCTACTGCATTTATTTTAGGAATTGAGTTTTGGAATGCTGTTGGTCTCATTGACATTTTAAAGAAGGCATTCCGTGATGGTTTGTCAGGTAAGCTTTACGTCGCTTCACATCATGTTCCTGTCGCAGTCCCACGAGTAGGTGAGGTTCGCTATGTCCACCCTCGTACGGTGCTTGCACCACTGCAGGAATCAAAACTCCAATGTGTTATTGACGAGTTTGAGGAGATTTCTTCTGATAAAGCTGGATTAGGTTGTACTTCGTGGCTTTCGCACAAAATTGAGACTGTTGGTTCGCCCATCCGTCAACGTTACTATCCCTTATCTCCAGTCAAACTCAAGATTCTCAACGAAGAGATCGACAAGATGTTAGAGTCAGGCGTTATTCGTCCCTCACGATCACCCTGGGCTTCCCCAGTGGTGATGGTTACCAAGAAAGATGGTAGTGTCAGATTTTGCGTGGACAGTAGGAAGTTGAACAGCGTTACCATCAGGGATTCATACCCTCTCCCGCGCGTCCAGGACATCCTTGATAACCTACGAGGTGCCAAATATCTAACTTCGTTGGATTTTAGGAGCGCCTTTTGGCAAATCCCCTTAGCTGATAAGGCCAGTTGTGAGAAAACGGCCTTTATTGTACCCCAAAGGAGCCTCTTTGAGTTCGTTCGTCTCCCTTTTGGTTTAACCAACGCTGCGTCCGAGATGCAGAGGCTTACTGACATGATTGTCAATTTTGAATATACCCCTGAGTCTGAGGATTTTATCTTCGGCTATGTTGATGATTTGATTTTGGTGTCTCGTGATTTTGACAGTCATATGCGGCTTATTCGTAAGGTTCGTGATAGGTTGAAAGAAGCTGGTCTTACGGTTAATTTAGATAAGTGCGAGTTTTGTAAGTCTGAATTGAAGTATCTCGGCTACATCGTCAATGAGCGTGGTCTTCAAACTGATCCAAAGAAATTAGAAGCTATTAGGGATTACCCTACCCCTTCTTCTGCCAAGTCTCTACGTGCTTTCATTGGTATGTGTTCGTATTATCGCCGTTTCGTGGATGGTTTTTCTTCGATTATTGCTCCTCTGACGACACTTATTGGTAAGAGAAAGGGACGTGATCCCATCGATTGGAACGATAGTGCTAGTAAAGCTTTTTCTAAATTGAAGGATGCCTTGATGAACGCTCCGTTGATGGCTTGCCCGGATTTTTCGAAACCTTTTATCCTTCAATGTGACGCTAGCCAGGTTGGCTTAGGCTCGGTCCTGGCTCAAGAGTTTGACGGCGTTGAACATCCAATTGCTTATTATTCTCGTTTATTCACTAAAGCTGAACGTGGATACGGGAATACCGAACATGAGCTTCTCGCCGTTGTTGATTCCATAAAGCATTTCCGCGGATATCTCGATGGAATGAGGTTTAAGATCATTACTGACCATATTGCTCTTAAATGGTTGATCACCCTTGATAATCCTACCGGGCGCTTGGCTCGTTGGGCAACTTTGATTTCCCAATATAACTTTGAGATTGAACATAAAAAAGGTGTCCTTAATGTTGTTCCAGACGCCTTGTCCCGCGCTCAAGTTGGGCTTATCTCATTCGCGCGTGGCATGGATCCTTCTGAAGATCCTTGGTATGAACGAATTTACCAGGGAGTTTTGGACAATCCTCAAATGTTTACTGCATTTGCTCTTCGGGATGGTGTCTTAATGCGCAGGGTATCTATCGAAAACCCTTTAGCACCTAATCCATGGCGTATAGTTCTTCCTGCTTCAAGGACTAGAGAGGCGGTTGCTGAAATTCATAATGGATTTCCCAACGTTCATCCTGGTGTTATGAAAACGTATTTAAAAGCTCGTGACTTATACTATTGGCCGAATATGTACCGTGATGTTACAAGGTTCCTTTCCGAATGTCAGATTTGCAAGTCTTATAAAATTGCAAATTCACAACCTCGTGGACTTCGCTTATTTCCTCGTCGTGTTGCGGCTCCAATGGATCTTCTTTCCATTGACTTAATTGGTCCTTTACCGGTTAGCCGTAATGGGTGTCGTTATATTTTGACTTTGGTTGACGTTTTTACCAAATTTGTTTGGTTGGTCCCTTTGAAGTTGGTGAATGCGAGGTCAATATCGATGGCATTAGAGTCGGAGGTTATTTTGCGGTACGGTGTTCCTACTAACATTCTCTGTGACAACGCTACAGTTTTTCATAGTCGTCAATTTCTGGATTTCCTGGCGAGCTATAATATTCCAGGTCCGTGTTATACCCCATATTATTCGCCACAAGCGAATGTTGTGGAGAGATATAACCAGGTCGTGATTACAACTTTGAGCATTTTAGTTGAAAATGACCAACGCAGTTGGTCGGGTCATTTACATCGGGTCGCTCTTTATTTAAACTCTTGTATAAATTTGGCTACTGCTTATACACCGAATTTTTTGATGTACGGCCGCGAGTTGTCAATGATTCGTGAACGTGTTGAGAATCAGGTTGTGGACCAAGATGTGGGACTCAGCCGGATGGAACACGCTTCGAATCTTCAGACGCTTCGTGAGGTGTACGATAAAGTTTCTGATTCGATGGCTTTAGCCTTTCATCGTAACGCCGCCAAGTTCAACACGAACCGTTCTTCGCCAAGAATCGTTGGTGACCAAATCGTTTGGCGCCGGAATTTCCAGCGTGGATCCGCTGATCCTTTTCGAGGCGGTAAATTCGCTCCACGTTTCGTTCGGTGCCGTGTGGTTAGACGGGTGTCTCCACAGGTATATGTACTGGCTGATACCGATTCCGAGCACGTCGGTACCTATCATATTAAAGATATCTTGAAATAGTTTCTTCTTTCGGCCCGTTCAGTTTTCTCAAAATTCTAAAATGCGCTTTAGTCCGCCATTCCCTTGTCGGTAATCCTTGCTTGATTTGTTTCTTATCGTTTTTTTGTTTTCGTTTGAGCGTTTCCTTGCTCCTTTTTCCAGATTTGACCTTTTTTACCGTTGGTGTTTAAGGCTTCGTTTATCTTTCCCGGTCTATGATAGCCTGGTTGTATAATTTGATGACTCGGAATTCGTTTAGGGTTCTCTTGTTGTGCCTTTTTTTGGCCTTAGCATTAAGTTGTGTTTGTTTTTGTTGCTTGGGGTTAGTTTTCTTGTGTTTACTTGTGTTGTTGTTTGTTTGTTTCTTTGTTTGGTAGGGAGATGCTGTAGCATTACGCTACGTATCGTACGACATCTGTCGACTTTCTTTAGAACTTCTGAACTTCTGTGTCTAAGGCTAGGTCACGGTTGATATATAAAAAAGCGTACATTGTGATTCACGGCATTACAGGTAGATGGCGCTTATATCAGTCCGTATTTTGTAATACGTCTGGCAGTTATAAAATTGAGATAAGACTCGCGCTAATTTTGAATGTGAATTTTGAGGTATTCCAGATTGTCAAAAGAAAAAAGTTGATTTTTGATGGAGTCTGTCAGAGCGCCGTGAGATTTTGAAAGAAAAAGAGATAATCTGGATTTGTTCTGGTCTTTTTTGCCAGAATTTGCTTAGCTGCATCGTGATAAAGTGCGATTTATTTCAAACATTGTATGGCAAGTGCTATTGTTGCATTGTTGGAGCAGAAATAAAACCGAAACCCTTGCCGGGCGAAGAGGCCCAATATAAATTATTTAGCAAGTGCTATACCCTGAAACCGCCTGATTCCGGAAGGCCCTTGTGAGTGCCGGGCCGGCGGGACAGTCTGCAGCTGCCGCGATTTCCGCGGGTTTCTTCGCCACATCATCGGAGAGTTAGAGTCCGCATCCAGCGGGCTCTCGCAAGTGAGAAAAGGAGTTCAGCGAGCTATTGGGTCCGCCATATCAAAGCGGACACTGGCCCACGAACTCTTTTTTAATTTAAGCAACAGCTTTTGCATCCTGATTTCGAGAACATCAAATTATTTATATTTTTGTTAAAAAAACGTTACAAATCGGATTCCTTTTTTGTATCCAGTATTTTTGTGCCATAATAGTTTTTTTTGTTGTTTTGCTAAATTTCCCCAAATTCCAATTGCCTCGTTTGACGGGCGTATAAAGACCTGGCTCTTTAATTTAGGCTACGTTCAGCCAGCGCATCATCTGTCACCATCCATATCACCCGCCTCATTAACCCATTATTTTCCTGCAGCCAAATTATTACTAGCCGAGTCTTTATTTTTACTTACCGGTTTTGCTAACTATTGAATTTGTAATGTCCTTGTTTAGGTACAGTCGTCTTCATTTTTAAGTGAAGTGCTAATATTAAATATTTTTAATTATTGTAATTCAATTACATTCTGGTCACTAGGGAGGTTGTTGAATGTGAAAGTGAAATAGGTACAGTTCTCTTCATTTTTAAGTGAAGTGCTAAATTTAAATATTTTTGTTATTATAATTTAATTGTATTCTGACCACTAGGGAACTTATCGAATGTGAAATACCCTTATTCAGATGCCATTATTGTGATTTTTACGTGAAATGCTAAATTTTAAATAATTGATAATTTTTGCTAATATTAAATATTTTTACTTTGTCGTCAAAATTAAACGTATTAATGCAAGTAAGAAGTGTTTTACTGCAGTAGGTATTACCAAGTTATTAATTATCTATGTAGGTAGCGTACTTACAAACAGAATAAAGTACGTTATTGATGTATGTAATTATATGTAAGTAGGTACATTTTATAGGTGTAGGGAGCCAGTTTATTTGTAAAAATCACCTATAAATAAATAGTAAAATAGGATTTATCATAGATTATATAGGTACTCGCGCTACCCGATCGATCCCGAAATCCCGATATATGTATGTATAGTGATACTAGATAAAAATTCCGTTCCCCGCCTCGCGCACCCTCCGTCGCTGCCTACACTCGTCCGCCGCGCTCGCGCCGTCCGCCAGCTCATGCCATCCGTTCGCGCGTCATACGCGAGTATCACGTTACATAGAAATACCTAAAATTATAATAGTCAGAGAAACACACACCGGTTTTTTAGCAGTTTCCTGATAACATTTATTATTTTCAGTACTTTTTATAGAAAATTATATACTTGACACATTGCAGTCCAAAGGTGTCGATTCATTGCATTGAAAAGGTGTGTGGTGTGTGAAAACTTGCCAAGTAACATCATTAAAAAGTACTGAAAATAATAAATGTTATCAGGAAACTGCTAAAAAAACCGGTGTGCGTTTCTCTGACTATTATAATTTTAGGTATTTCTATGTAACGTGATACTTATTCAAAATGTACCTTAAAAACTGCTGGAAATCAAGTGTGCATTCCTATAACTATTTATGATTTGAGGTATTTTTATGGAACTTGGTACTTATTCAGATCTCACTTCTTTTATAGGCGAAGCATTCCCATAGTATCAAACTTGGCAGCCTTTCACATTTATGTTTTTGATGGGATTTTTATTAGTTGATGCGTTCTTTTCGATGGCACAAGTTTTATCTTCTCTTCTTCCTTCTAGCGTTTATCCCAGCTTTTTGGTCTATTGAGCCTGGGGTCCGCTCGGCAACCTAATCCCAGGAATTGGTGTAGGCACTAGTTCATACACAAGCGACTGCCATTTGACCTTTCAACCCAGAGGGGAAACTAGGCCTTGTTTAGATTAGATCCGGTTTCCTCACGATGTTTTCCTTCACCGAAAAGCGACTAGTAAATATCAAATGATATTTCTTACATAAGTTCCGAAAACTCAGTGGCCGGGGTTTGAATCCGCGATCTTCAGATTGAAAGTCTGACGTCCCACCGCCATCGCCAGGCCACCAGCGCTTATTTTCACAAGTTTTATCTTCTACTAAGTTAATTATTCCAACGTCGTACTTGCATTAGTCGATTTGCACCTTAAAACATTAAACTTGGCTTGGTTGCCAATTGCCAGTAAAATGGTTGCCAGTGAAAGAAATTAGTTCCAATGAAATTCCGCAACATGGCGCATGATCATATATTTCTAGTCAGGCTTTAGTGAAATTTTAGAAAAAAATATTTTCAGAGGGGGCGCTCCATACATGTAACTAAATTAAAAAAAAAATTAACCAAATATCAATATATTGCACATCAATCGATAGGTCTTTAAAATTGAACATTTTGTGATTAAGTCAATATTTTCAGAAATAATCGCTTCGAAAGTCGGAAAAATAGCGTCCTCCGCGTCGTGTAACTTTTGTACCGTAAGTCCAAAAAATATTAATTTGAGAAAATGCGCGTTATCATAAACTTTCTACGAAAATTGTTTTTAACATTATAGATCTAGCCATTTTTGAGTTATTATCAAAAAACTTCTTCCATAGGCATCAGATACGACCTTATGGCATTAGTCTTAGGTTCTTATTCCATTGAAGCTACGGAACCCTCCATTATGCGTAGTCCGACATGCACTTGGATGGTTTTTTTTTGTTATTACCAGGTTGATTAGTACTTTCGTATGGCATGAGGTTGAGCTTGCTACTCCATGAGGTAGATTTTATAATATTTTTATGATATTTTATGATATTTTTGCTGTCTGTACAAAATGCTCCAAGCTTAGCTCAGGCTGCCAAGTAATAAAATACTTTTAACCGTGGATTGCCTTACATAAGCCGAATTCTGCTACTCGATGAGGTAAGGTTGCCTACGGTCTACTCTTGATCTATTATGCCAGCTAGGCTTCTAGTGAGTCAAACGATCAGGCAAGAACGAACACTCGACTTAATGGAGATTTAACTTAATCTAGAATAAAATAAAATAAATTGTTCTCCTTAAAGTATGCCATGGGATTCCCTTGAAAGTACATACTTATTAAGCTTAATTGACCCACGAAAAATTCTAAATAACCCGGAAGTAAGAAGTGAGACCCGAAGGATACACTACACACCCATTAGATCTATCTTGCACATGTGTGCAGCAGACAAATCCATTACTATATGGCGGGAAATCGGTAAAGTACGGACACCTGTTCCCTCCCCGGGCTCAATTAATAAGCATAGCTCGATTCGATTAATTATAATTGGGCTAGTTGCATTTAGTTGCATTATATTGCATGATAAATGAAATATCGTTAGATACATTAGTTACCTAAGTACTAGTTTAGTAAGAATGAACATTGCTATGCCCTAACAGGGTTCATGTGAACGTTAGCAGTAAGCTTTTTTGTACCTTTTTTGTAGACCTTATGTAACACATGATTATGACGCAATAAATGAATTATGAATTATGAATTAGTAGACAAGTATATAAATTAATGTTATAAAGGTTTACTCCCGTAATTTAAGTAGATTTTACGTGAGGAACCCGTTATAATTTTTTTTTTATATGTTATCGTCTCACGAAAGTTTTATAGTTAAAATTAATGTGTTTCACCTGCAATGTAATGTATGTCCCTTATATGTTTTTATTGAAATTGAATTGAATTTTTGTATTTTCCTGTACATTTGTAGTTTTTTGATTCGTCATTTGCGTCATTTTTGTCTTCAGTTTGTGTTATCTGTCGTGACATCACCAAGTGGGCCCTACGGAAGACCAGCGCTAGCTGACATACTAGATAGCACTTTGCTGAGCAGGGTCCATTTCGTTGTGTTACACCAATACGTCTTTATTTTGTTTGTCTGTAAATTTTTATGTAATATTGTGTACGTCATGAATAAATACTTATCTTGAGTCTTGAATTCCACTGTCTGGTTGGAGGCACCGCATACTATATGGGGTGGGGAGGGGGGCACCAGCCCCACTTGTACTAGTGGTGGGCGCAGTTTCCAACGCCTGTTCGGATGGCACATAATATGGAGACATATTTTTCACTGAAGTGAGCGCCTCGTTAGATACGAACGGCAAAACCTCTGTCAGCTCGTTTGTCACTAAAAAAAACTGAAACCGGCTGCTCTGGAGAATTTCTGCTTTGACACGGGCCACCAATTGTTTGCAAATTGCAATTGTTAAATTACCATGATAAATAAAGTCAACAAAGGGTGGTTCGGTTCATAAGTCCGCGGACCACTCCAGGTGGTAGCGTGGACCACCGGTTAAAATCCACTGATCTAGGCAATCTAGGCATTATGCAATGACAAGCACTGGGGCTCTGTTCCTCTGCGATCCTATCTTAGGTATTTATGTCCTAGGGAGGGCTGCGAGAGTTAAAGGAAGTTGTGTTATGTACCTATTAGGTATATACAGTCATCTTATACATAAACTCGCATTATACATGCAGGTTGTTATACACAACCTGCCCTCACATATTAAACTTCTTAGCACGTTTAACTCGTAACTAGTAAGTTTTCACACACCACACACCTTTTCAATGCAATGAATCGACACCTTTGGACTGCAATGTGTCAAGTATATAATTTTCTATTAAAACTTGCCAAGTTACATCATTAAAAAGTACTGAAAATAATAAATGTTATCAGGAAACTGCTAAAAAAACCGGTGTGCGTTTCTCTGACTATTATAATTCTAGGTATTTCTATGTAACGTGATACTTATTCAAAATGTACCTTAAAAACTGCTGGAAATCAAGTGTGCATTCCTATAACTATTTATGATTTGAGGTATTTTTATGGAACTTGGTACTTATTCAGATCTCACTTCTTTTATAGGCGAAGCATTCCCATAGTATCGAACTTGGCAGCCTTTCACATTTATGTTTTTGATGGGATTTCATTTATTTTTGTTAGGTGTAGGTTCTTTATTATTTTTTTATCACGGACGGCGCGAGCGCGGCGGACGAGTGTAGGCAGCGACGGAGGGTGCGCGAGGCGGGGAACGGAATTTTTATCTAGTATCACTATACATACATATATCGGGATTTCGGGATCGATCGGGCATCGCGAGTACCTATAATCTATGATAAATCCTATTTTACTATTTATTTATAGGTGATTTTTACAAATAAACTGGCTCCCTACACCTATAAAATGTACCTACTTACATATAATTGCATACATCAATAACGTACTTTATACTGTTTGTAAGTACGCTACCTACATAGATAATTAATAACTAATGGTAATACCTACCTACCAGTAGGTATTATAATGGGTGGCCTATTATGTAGCCCTAGAAGTGCACCATCCCATCTCATCCCGTGGCGTATCGGAGGGTGAGATGGGCAGTAGTATATATAATTCAATCTTAGAGTATATATGATTTCCATGTTCTTGAATCTGCGATTTTATTAGTTGTAAAATTAGAAATTATTTAGACTATGCGAGAAAAAATAGTCTTTTCATTTTTGTTTGACTGATTTAGCGCACCTAGTGTACCTAGCAGTGTTGGCCGAACGTTAGTGTGATTGAAAATTAAAAATTGAAGATTGAAACACGTTAGTTAAAATTGAACACTAATAGTTTAGTGCAAATTGATTTCAATTAGAATTGAAATTAATTGTAACTAACGTGTTAATCCTTTGAGAATAACTAATAATTGAAGATATTTAATTTTTAGTCTTTCTCATAAATTTAAACATTAATTTAATTTTTAGTGTAGATTGAATTGGTAATTGACATTAATAATTTACCTAACTAAACGCGAATTTAGGTTAAGCTACGAGGTTTTGTTTACTTTTACTTTTACTTTTACTTTTACCGTGACCTTGACCTTGACCTTGACTTTCACTTTTACTTTCACTTTCTTTAACTTTCACTTTTACTTTCACTTTCACTTTGACTTTGACTTTGACTTTCACTTTGACTTTTACTTTCAATTTGACTTTCACTTCCACTTTGACTTTCACTTTCACTTTCACTTTGACATTCACGTTGACATTCACTTTGACTTTCACTTTGACTTTGACTTTGACTTTCACTTTGACTATCACTTTGACTTTCACTTTGACTTTGACTTTGACTTTCACTCTGACTTTCACTTTGACTTTCACTTTGACTTTCACTTTGACTTTTACCTTTGACTTTCACTTTGACTTTCACTTTCACTTTCACTTTGACTTTGACTTTCACTTTCATTTTAACTTTCACTTTGACTTTCACTTTCACTTTGACTTTCACTTTGACTTTGACTTTGACTTTCACTTTGACTTTCACTTTCACTTTGACTTTGACTTTGAATTTGACTTTGACTTTGACTTTCACACAAAGAAATTAAAAGTAAAAAGAAGCTCCAGATTTTGATACCGGTACCAGATGGTACCATTAGCAGATGCTCATCAGTACAAGTCGAATGAGCCCAAACAGCATGAGTCTATGATGCGCCAAACCCGAGATCCAGTAGGGATCCCCAGGGTCCAGCATGAACTCCAGATTTTGATACCGGTACCATCTGCTCATCTGTACAAGTCGAATGAGCCCAAACAGCATGAATCTATGATGCGCCAAACCAGAGATCCAGTAGGTAGCCCTAGGGTCCAGCATGAGCTCCATCTTGTGATATTGGTCCCGACTTCCGAACACGAGATGCAGTTTTAAAATTAATTATTAGTGTAAGACAAGGATTAATTTAGTTACACTAACGTTAATCTAATTAACTGTAATTCTTATTAAATTTTCGAGACGTTAGTGTAACTAATAGGTTAATTCTAATTGACGGTTAGTGTAATTGACGACGTCACAAAATCAATGCGAACTAAGATTAGTTACGGAATTAATCTTCAATCTTATTGATCAATTTTCAATTATAATTGAAATTATCGGCCAACATTGATACCTAGTGACCTGCTTTGCACTTCGTAAATCGTGGGCTCGGTTCCCGCAACAGACACACACAGAGTGGTGAACAATTTTATTGTACTTGTCTTTAAGACAAACATGTATTATCTTAAATTGGTATGTATCTAAATTTAAATAAGTCTTATCTCATTTCCACTCCATACCTACTTATAGTAGAACAAAATTACACATTCGTTGTTTTCGAAACTGACTCACACTTGGCCGTTTTCAGATTTTTACTTTATTTCGACCTAAAGACAAACCTTCGAGCCAAATTTCAGTTCGGTACGACCATTGGAAGATATACCCATTTAGTTCATTATGACTTCATAGTAGAACAAAGTTACACCTTCGCTATTTTTAAAACTGACTCACACTTGGCCGTTTTCAGATTTTTCCCTTCACTTTGACCTTAAGACCTATCTCCATGCCAAATTTCAAGTCAGTACGACCATTGGAAGTGGTCTAGGTTTTTGATGAGTCAGTGAGTGAGTCAGTGAGTGAGTGTATAGTAAAAATAGCGATTTTCTGACGTCAATATCTCAAGAACTGCTATAGGTAGAATAATGAAATTTTGTATTCTAGACAATTAAGGGGATGTCAACAGACACTCGAAATTTCATATGCGTAGATAAAATATGTTTTGATTTATAGGCTGGTCGAAATTGGCCCGAAATGGTTCGTGTAATATAACCCACGGCCGGTGTGTCGCTTTTTTTGCTCGAACTTGGCGGACACACTGCCGTGTGTCTAGATTTACCATCTTAGTTCCTGCAATAAAGTGTATTTTGATAGGCAGACATCTAATTTGAAATTACAAATAGTATATCGATTATAAATGTATTTTATTAGAGCTATAGCACTCATATCAGGGTGTACTTCGGTCTATATTTGAATGATTCATAACACACATATATATATATATATAACAATTCTGGTCGTTTATAAAACCATACCTGACTCCCTATACCTGGATAACCAAGTAGCATCAGATGGCCAGGGCATGGCAAATGTGTTTAATATTTTTTTTCAATCCGTATTCGAAAAAGACACCATTCCCGGCAGCACATTATGCTTACCGGAAAGTGACAATATACTGATTAGCACGATATACACCAGCCCCAGCACCGTTGGAAGGTACTTAGCGCGACTTGATATATCAAAGGGTGCCGGCCCTGATGGTCTTCATCCTGTTTTCCTTAGGAAATGTTCCGACCAATTAGCTTTACCATTATCAATATTATTTACGGCGTCACATGGAAGAGGTCTCTGGTAGTGCCCATTCATAAAAATGATGACAAACATAATGTCAAAAATTATCGCGGTATCTCAAAGTTATCTGTGATTCCCAAACTCTTTGAAAAAATTGTGTACGACCATGTTTTTCCAGCGATTAGACCTTTACTGACTTCCCATCAGCACGGGTTCGTAAGCGGTCGCTCGACAGAGACTAACCTGTGCGAGTTTCTTGACATTGTCCTTGAAGCTATGAGCAACGGTTATCAGGTGGACGCGGTCTATACCGACTACTCTAAAGCATTCGATAAAATTTCCCACTCGTTGTTAATAAAAAAGCTCGAAGTGGTTGGTATTCATAGGGACCTCCTGAGATGGTTCGAGTCATACCTACGGAATAGAACCCAAGCTGTAGCGGTAAAGGGTTACCTGTCTAGTTTTATTCCCATTACCTCCGGAGTCCCTCAGGGTTCCCACCTTGGACCCTTGCCGTTCAATATTTTCATTAATGACGTTACAGATTGTGTAGGAAACTCCCACATATTACTTTACGCCGATGACACCAAAATTTTTAAAATAATAAAGCATGAACAGTACCTCTACCACGAGTCATGTAAAAAATTCTAAATATTTTTCTATAGGCGTTAACGAATAATCGGGCTTCGAATCGTTTTCCTTCAGTTTCGACAGCAACACATACAAACGATCTATGCTGACATTTCATGTCGGATTACGTTTAGTGCGCTGCATACATCCGTCTCATAGGTAGAACGAGACGAATGTGATCTGTCATGTTAACGCATTGAAGGTCCGTACCTCTACCACGAGTCATGCAAATAAGCCCAATTCGAGATTCGTTCACGAATTCGTAAACTATTTGTATGGAGAATTTGTGCAGAGCCTCTAGCGGTCACTTGTAGAACTAAAAATTACTGCCATACCATAAGTTAAATTATCGTTTATGCAATTCGCTCACGAAAGTTCGATTTCTTGTTTCGTTTGTGTAGATTTCAATACTTTACAAAGTGACGTGACGTGACAAACGTCACATCCTTCACACCAACCGAAACAGATTGTAGGTAAGCCAAAAAGTTTTTACTTCCTAAGTACATTTTATCTGAAGGTTTAGAACTGTAGACAATTATATGAGCAGTGAACAATAATAAACATAGAAACCGTACTAGCTCTGAAAAATTACCATACTTTTTGTGGGTTTTTAATATGCTTGCTAGGCCGTAAACCAGGAATAATTTCCGTTGGTCATCGTGTCCCAAGCGGTAAATTTTAAGTGGTTAAGGGCGGTAAATAATCAAGCTTCGTGATGGTCAGCGGCCGTTCCTTGAGTGGGTTGAGGTACAGCAGCCATTTTCTTACATAAAATATATATAAAATAAAATGACCATCGCCTCCCAGTTGAAACAGGTGATAATTTATAGGCTATTACAAATAAAATGAAAATCATCAGCCGGCTGTATAGCACTGAAAAAACCGTAAACTAGTCACATGAATATATGGTATTTAGGGTATCAGCAGACGGTTGTTCTACCTCAAATCAGCCGGCTGACGATTTTCCTGATATACATAAGCATTATACATAAGCCGAATTCTGCTACTCGATGAGGTAAGGTTGCCTACGGTCTACTCTTGATCTATTATGCTTTGTGAGAAAAGGGCACGCTCAACTCTGATGCCAGCTAGGCTTCCAGTGAGTCAAACGATCAGGCAAGAACGAACACTCGACTTAATGGAGATTTAACTTAATCTAGAATAAAATAAAATAAATTGTTCTCCTTAAAGTATGCCATGGGATTCCCTTGAAAGTACATACTTATTAAGCTTAATTGACCCACGAAAAATTCTAAATAACCCGGAAGTAAGAAGTGAGACCCGAAGGATACACTACACACCCATTAGATCTATCTTGCACATGTGTGCAGCAGACAAATCCATTACTATATGGCGGGAAATCGGTAAAGGACGGACACCTGTTCCCGCCCCGGGCTCAATTAATAAGCATAGCTCGATTCGATTAATTATAATTGCATTTAGTAGACAAGTATATAAATTAATGTTTTTTTAAAATATTTATAACGGTTTACTCACGTAATTTAAGTAGATTTTACGTGAGGAACCCGTTATAATTTTTTTTTATATGTTATCGTCTCACGAAAGTTTTATAGTTAAAATTAATGTGTTTCACCTGCAATGTAATGTATGTCCCTTATATGTTTTTATTGAAATTGAATTGAATTTTTGTATTTTCCTGTACATTTGTAGTTTTTTGATTCGTCATTTGCGTCATTTTTGTCTTCAGTTTGTGTTATCTGTCGTGACATCACCAAGTGGGCCCTACGGAAGACCAGCGCTAGCTGACATACTAGATAGCACTTTGCTGAGCAGGGTCCATTTCGTTGTGTTACACCAATACGTCTTTATTTTGTTTGTCTGTAAATTTTTATGTAATATTGTGTACGTCATGAATAAATACTTATCTTGAGTCTTGAATTCCACTGTCTGGTTGGAGGCACCGCATACTATATGAGGTGGGGAGGGGGGCACCAGCCCCACTTGTACTAGTGGTGGGCGCAGTTTCCAACGCCTGTTCGGATGGCACATAATATGGAGACATATTTTTCACTGAAGTGAGCGCCTCGTTAGATACGAACGGCGAAACCTCTGTCAGCTCGTTTGTCACTAAAAAAAACTGAAACCGGCTGCTCTGGAGAATTTCTGCTTTGACACGGGCCACCAATTGTTTGCAAATTGCAATTGTTAAATTACCATGATAAATAAAGTCAACAAAGGGTGGTTCGGTTCATAAGTCCGCGGACCACTCCAGGTGGTAGCGTGGACCACCGGTTAAAAACCACTGATCTAGGCAATCTAGGCATTATGCAATGACAAGCACTGGGGCTCTGTTCCTCTGCGATCCTATCTTAGGTATTTATGTCCTAGGGAGGGCTGCGAGAGTTAAAGGAAGTTGTGTTATGTACCTATTAGGTATATACAGTCATCTTATACATGAACTCGCATTATACATGCAGGTTGTTTTCTTAGCACGTTTAACTCGTAACTTGTTTAATATATCATGCAAATAAATCTATAATATAACATCAATATAGCTTGCAAAAACGAGATGAATGCGTAAATAAATAATAACGCCTTTATTGCACCAATACAACATTGAATTCGTATTACTTATGACGTAAGCGCCAGCCAAGTGGTACCTTTACCAAAATAATGACGCAAATAAAATATGTACGTAACGTTATGTTGCAACTTGCAACGACGGAAATAGATGTTATTTATTTTATAACTTTTACTAGGAGTATGTTCCCACGCCATTGGTGTAGAATATTACCCATCAAAAACATAAATGTGAAAGGCTGCCAAGTTCGATACTATGGGAATGCTTCGCCTATAAAAGAAGTGAGATCTGAATAAGTACCAAGTTCCATAAAAATACCTCAAATCATAAATAGTTATAGGAATGCACACTTGATTTCCAGCAGTTTTTAAGGTACATTTTGAATAAGTATCACGTTACATAGAAATACCTAGAATTATAATAGTCAGAGAAACGCACACCGGTTTTTTTAGCAGTTTCCTGATAACATTTATTATTTTCAGTACTTTTTAATGATGTTACTTGGCAAGTTTTCACACACCACACACCTTTTCAATGCAATGAATCGACACCTTTGGACTGCAATGTGTCAAGTATATAATTTTCTATTAAAACTTGCCAAGTTACATCATTAAAAAGTACTGAAAATAATAAATGTTATCAGGAAAGTGCTAAAAAAACCGGTGTGCGTTTCTCTGACTATTATAATTCTAGGTATTTCTATGTAACGTGATACTTATTCAAAATGTACCTTAAAAACTGCTGGAAATCAAGTGTGCATTCCTATAACTATTTATGATTTGAGGTATTTTTATGGAACTTGGTACTTATTCAGATCTCACTTCTTTTATAGGCGAAGCATTCCCATAGTATCGAACTTGGCAGCCTTTCACATTTATGTTTTTGATGGGATTTCATTTATTTTTGTTAGGTGTAGGTTCTTTATTATTTTTTTATCACGGACGGCGCGAGCGCGGCGGACGAGTGTAGGCAGCGACGGAGGGTGCGCGAGGCGGGGAACGGAATTTTTATCTAGTATCACTATACATACATATATCGGGATTTCGGGATCGATCGGGCATCGCGAGTACCTATAATCTATGATAAATCCTATTTTACTATTTATTTATAGGTGATTTTTACAAATAAACTGGCTCCCTACACCTATAAAATGTACCTACTTACATATAATTACATACATCAATAACGTACTTTATACTGTTTGTAAGTACGCTACCTACATAGATAATTAATAACTAATGGTAATACCTACCTACCAGTAGGTATTATAATTGGTGGCCTATTATGTAGCCCTAGAAGTGCACCATCCCATCTCATCCCGTGGCGTATCGGAGGGTGAGATGGGCAGTAGTATATATAATTCAATCTTAGAGTATATATGATTTCCATGTTCTTGAATCTGCGATTTTATTAGTTGTAAAATTAGAAATTATTTAGACTATGCGAGAAAAAATAGTCTTTTCATTTTTGTTTGACTGATTTAGCGCACCTAGTGTACCTAGCAGTGTTGGCCGAACGTTAGTGTGATTGAAAATTAAAAATTGAAGATTGAAACACGTTAGTTAAAATTGAACACTAATAGTTTAGTGCAAATTGATTTCAATTAGAATTGAAATTAATTGTAACTAACGTGTTAATCCTTTGCGAATAACTAATAATTGAAGATATTTAATTTTTAGTCTTTCTCATAAATTTAAACATAAATTTAATTTTTAGTGTAGATTGAATTGGTAATTGACATTAATAATTTACCTTACTAAACGCGAATTTAGGTTAAGCTACGAGGTTTTGTTTACTTTTACTTTTACTTTTACTTTTACCGTGACCTTGACCTTGACTTTCACTTTTACTTTCACTTTCTTTAACTTTCACTTTTACTTTCACTTTCACTTTGCTTTTTACTTTGACTTTCACTTTGACTTTTACTTTCAATTTGACTTTCACTTCCACTTTGACTTTCACTTTGACTTTCACTCTGACTTTCACTTTGACTTTCACTTTGACTTTCACTTTGACTTTTACCTTTGACTTTCACTTTGACTTTCACTTTCACTTTCACTTTCACTTTCACTTTGACTTTGACTTTCACTTTCACTTTAACTTTCACTTTCACTTTCACTTTGACTTTCACTTTGACTTTGACTTTGACTTTCACTTTCACTTTGACTTTGACTTTGACTTTGACTTTGAATTTGACTTTGACTTTGACTTTCACACAAAGAAATTAAAAGTAAAAAGAAGCTCCAGATTTTGATACCGGTACCAGATGGTACCATTAGCAGATGCTCATCAGTACAAGTCGAATGAGCCCAAACAGCATGAGTCTATGATGCGCCAAACCCGAGATCCAGTAGGGATCCCCAGGGTCCAGCACGAACTCCAGATTTTGATACCGGTACCATCTGCTCATCTGTACAAGTCGAATGAGCCCAAACAGCAAGAGTCTATGATGCGCCAAACCCGAGATCAAGTAGGGATCCCCAGGGTCCAGCATGAGCTCCAGATTTTAATACCGGTACCATCTGCTCATCTGTACAAGTCGAATGAGCCCAAACAGCAAGAGTCTATGATGCGCCAAACCCGAGATCCAGTAGGGATCCCCAGGGTCCAGCATGAGCTCTAGATTTTGATACCGGTACCATCTGCTCATCAGTACAAGTCGAATGAGCCCAAACAGCATGAATCTATGATGCGCCAAACCAGAGATCCAGTAGGTAGCCCTAGGGTCCAGCATGAGCTCCATCTTGTGATATTGGTCCCGACTTCCGAACCCGAGATGCAGTTTTAAAATTAATTATTAGTGTAAGACAAGGATTAATTTAGTTACACTAACGTTAATCTAATTAACTGTAATTCTTATTAAATTTTCGAGACGTTAGTGTAACTAATAGGTTAATTCTAATTGACGGTTAGTGTAATTGACGACGTCACAAAATCAATGCGAACTAAGATTAGTTACGGAATTAATCTTCAATCTTATTGATCAATTTTCAATTATAATTGAAATTATCGGCCAACACTGATACCTAGTGACCTGCTTTGCACTTCGTAAATCGTGGGTTCGGTTCCCGCAACAGACACACACAGAGTGGTGAACAATTTTATTGTTCTTGTCTTTAAGACAAACATGTATTGTCTTAAATTGGTATGTATCTAAATTTAAATAAGTCTTATCTCATTTCCACTCCATACCTACTTATAGTAGAACAAAATTACACATTCGTTGTTTTCGAAACTGACTCACACTTGGCCGTTTTCAGATTTTTACTTTATTTCGACCTAAAGACAAACCTTCGAGCCAAATTTCAGTTCGGTACGACCATTGGAAGATATACCCATTTAGTTCATTATGACTTCATAGTAGAACAAAGTTACACCTTCGCTATTTTTAAAACTGACTCACACTTGGCCGTTTTCAGATTTTTCCCTTTACTTTGACCTTAAGACCTATCTCCATGCCAAATTTCAAGTCAGTACGACCATTGGAAGTGGTCTAGGTTTTTGATGAGTCAGTGAGTGAGTCAGTGAGTGAGTGTATAGTAAAAATAGCGATTTTCTGACGTCAATATCTCAAGAACTGCTATAGGTAGAATAATGAAATTTTGTATTCTAGACAATTAAGGGGATGTCAACAGACACTCGAAATTTCATATGCGTAGATAAAATATGTTTTGATTTATAGGCTGGTCGAAATTGGCCCGAAATGGTTCGTGTAATATAACCCACGGCCGGTGTGTCGCTTTTTTTGCTCGAACTTGGCGGACACACTGCCGTGTGTCTAGATTTACCATCTTAGTTCCTGCAATAAAGTGTATTTTGATAGGCAGAGATCTAATTTGAAATTACAAATAGTATATCGATTATAAATGTATTTTATTAGAGCTATAGCACTCATATCAGGGTGTACTTCGGTCTATATTTGAATGATTCATAACACACATATATATATATATATATAACAATTCTGGTCGTTTATAAAACCATACCTGACTCCCTATACCTGGATAACCAAGTAGCATCAGATGGCCAGGGCATGGCAAATGTGTTTAATAATTTTTTTCAATCCGTATTCGAAAAAGACACCATTCCCGGCAGCACATTATGCTTACCAGAAAGTGACAATATACTGATTAGCACGATATACACCAGCCCCAGCACCGTTGGAAGGTACTTAGCGCGACTTGATATATCAAAGGGTGCCGGCCCTGATGGTCTTCATCCTGTTTTCCTTAGGAAATATTCCGACCAATTAGCTTCACCATTATCAATATTATTTACGGCGTCACATGGAAGAGGTCTCTGGTAGTGCCCATTCATAAAAATGATGACAAACATAATGTCAAAAATTATCGCGGTATCTCAAAGTTATCTGTGATTCCCAAACTCTTTGAAAAAATTGTGTACGACCATGTTTTTCCAGCGATTAGACCTTTACTGACTTCCCATCAGCACGGGTTCGTAAGCGGTCGCTCGACAGAGACTAACCTGTGCGAGTTTCTTGACATTGTCCTTGAAGCTATGAGCAACGGTTATCAGGTGGACGCGGTCTATACCGACTACTCTAAAGCACTCGATAAAATTTCCCACTCGTTGTTAATAAAAAAGCTCGAAGTGGTTGGTATTCATGGGGACCTCCTGAGATGGTTCGAGTCATACCTACGGAATAGAACCCAAGCTGTAGCGGTAAAGGGTTACCTGTCTAGTTTTATTCCCATTACCTCCGGAGTCCCTCAGGGTTCCCACCTTGGACCCTTGCCGTTCAATATTTTCATTAATGACGTTACAGATTGTGTAGGAAACTCCCACATATTACTTTACGCCGATGACACCAAAATTTTTAAAATAATAAAGCATGAACAGTACCTCTACCACGAGTCATGTAACAAATTCTAAATATTTTTCTATAGGCGTTAACGAATAATCGGGCTTCGAATCGTTTTCCTTCAGTTTCGACAGCAACACATACAAACGATCTATGCTGACATTTCATGTCGGATTACGTTTAGTGCGCTGCATACATCCGTCTCATAGGTAGAACGAGACGAATGTGATCTGTCATGTTAACGCATTGAAGGTCCGTACCTCTACCACGAGTCATGCAAATAAGCCCAATTCGAGATTCGTTCACGAATTCGTAAACTATTTGTATGGAGAATTTGTGCAGAGCCTCTAGCGGTCACTTGTAGAACTAAAAATTACTGCCATACCATAAGTTAAATTATCGTTTATGCAATTCGCTCACGAAAGTTCGATTTCTTGTTTCGTTTGTGTAGATTTCAATACTTTACAAAGTGACGTGACGTGACAAACGTCACATCCTTCACACCAACCGAAACAGATTGTAGGTAAGCCAAAAAGTTTTTACTTCCTAAGTACATTTTATCTGAAGGTTTAGAACTGTAGACAATTATATGAGCAGTGAACAATAATAAACATAGAAACCGTACTAGCTCTGAAAAATTACCATACTTTTTGTGGGTTTTTAATATGCTTGCTAGGCCGTAAACCAGGAATAATTTCCGTTGGTCATCGTGTCCCAAGTGGTAAATTTTAAGTGGTTAAGGGCGGTAAATAATCAAGCTTCGTGATGGTCAGCGGCCGTTCCTTGAGTGGGTTGAGGTACAGCAGCCATTTTCTTACATAAAATATATATAAATAAAATGACCATCGCCTCCCAGTTGAAACAGGTGATAATTTATAGGCTATTACAAATAAAATGAAAATCATCAGCCGGCTGTATAGCACTGAAAAAACCGTAAACTAGTCACATGAATATATGGTATTTAGGGTATCAGCAGACGGTTGTTCTACCTCAAATCAGCCGGCTGACGATTTTCCTGATATACATAAGCATTATACATAAGCCGAATTCTGCTACTCGATGAGGTAAGGTTGCCTACGGTCTACTCTTGATCTATTATGCTTTGTGAGAAAAGGGCACGCTCAACTCTGATGCCAGCTAGGCTTCCAGTGAGTCAAACGATCAGGCAAGAACGAACACTCGACTTAATGGAGATTTAACTTAATCTAGAATAAAATAAAATAAATTGTTCTCCTTAAAGTATGCCATGGGATTCCCTTGAAAGTACATACTTATTAAGCTTAATTGACCCACGAAAAATTCTAAATAACCCGGAAGTAAGAAGTGAGACCCGAAGGATACACTACACACCCATTAGATCTATCTTGCACATGTGTGCAGCAGACAAATCCATTACTATATGGCGGGAAATCGGTAAAGGACGGACACCTGTTCCCTCCCCGGGCTCAATTAATAAGTATAGCTCGATTCGATTAATTATAATTGCATTTAGTAGACAAGTATATAAATTAATGTTTTTTTAAAATATTTATAACGGTTTACTCACGTAATTTAAGTAGATTTTACGTGAGGAACCCGTTATAATTTTTTTTTATATGTTATAGTCTCACGAAAGTTTTATAGTTAAAATTAATGTGTTTCACCTGCAATGTAATGTATGTCCCTTATATGTTTTTATTGAAATTGAAGTGAATTTTTGTATTTTCCTGTACATTTGTAGTTTTTTGATTCGTCATTTGCGTCATTTTTGTCTTCAGTTTGTGTTATCTGTCGTGACATCACCAAGTGGGCCCTACGGAAGACCAGCGCTAGCTGACATACTAGATAGCACTTTGCTGAGCAGGGTCCATTTCGTTGTGTTACACCAATACGTCTTTATTTTGTTTGTCTGTAAATTTTTATGTAATATTGTGTACGTCATGAATAAATACTTATCTTGAGTCTTGAATTCCACTGTCTGGTTGGAGGCACCGCATACTATATGGGGTGGGGAGGGGGGCACCAGCCCCACTTGTACTAGTGGTGGGCGCAGTTTCCAACGCCTGTTCGGATGGCACATAATATGGAGACATATTTTTCACTGAAGTGAGCGCCTCGTTAGATACGAACGGCAAAACCTCTGTCAGCTCGTTTGTCACTAAAAAAAACTGAAACCGGCTGCTCTGGAGAATTTCTGCTTTGACACGGGCCACCAATTGTTTGCAAATTGCAATTGTTAAATTACCATGATAAATAAAGTCAACAAAGGGTGGTTCGGTTCATAAGTCCGCGGACCACTCCAGGTGGTAGCGTGGACCACCGGTTAAAAACCACTGATCTAGGCAATCTAGGCATTATGCAATGACAAGCACTGGGGCTCTGTTCCTCTGCGATCCTATCTTAGGTATTTATGTCCTAGGGAGGGCTGCGAGAGTTAAAGGAAGTTGTGTTATGTACCTATTAGGTATATACAGTCATCTTATACATGAACTCGCATTATACATGCAGGTTGTTTTCTTAGCACGTTTAACTCGTAACTTGTTTAATATATCATGCAAATAAATCTATAATATAACATCAGTATAGCTTGCAAAAACGAGATGAATGCGTAAATAAATAATAACGCCTTTATTGCACCAATACAATATTGAATTCGTATTACTTATGACGTAAGCGCCAGCCAAGTGGTACCTTTACCAAAATAATGACGCAAATAAAATATGTACGTAACGTTATGTTGCAACTTGCAACGACGGAAATAGATGTTATTTATTTTATAACTTTTACTAGGAGTATGTTCCCACGCCATTGGTGTAGAATATTACCCATCAAAAACATAAATGTGAAAGGCTGCCAAGTTCGATACTATGGGAATGCTTCGCCTATAAAAGAAGTGAGATCTGAATAAGTACCAAGTTCCATAAAAATACCTCAAATCATAAATAATAGTTATAGGAATGCACACTTGATTTCCAGCAGTTTTTAAGGTAAATTTTGAATAAGTATCACGTTACATAGAAATACCTAGAATTATAATAGTCAGAGAAACGCACACCGGTTTTTTTAGCAGTTTCCTGATAACATTTATTATTTTCAGTACTTTTTAATGATGTTACTTGGCAAGTTTTCACACACCACACACCTTTTCAATGCAATGAATCGACACCTTTGGACTGCAATGTGTCAAGTATATAATTTTCTATTAAAACATGCCAAGTTACATCATTAAAAAGTACTGAAAATAATAAATGTTATCAGGAAACTGCTAAAAAAACCGGTGTGCGTTTCTCTGACTATTATAATTCTAGGTATTTCTATGTAACGTGATACTTATTCAAAATGTACCTTAAAAACTGCTGGAAATCAAGTGTGCATTCCTATAACTATTTATGATTTGAGGTATTTTTATGGAACTTGGTACTTATTCAGATCTCACTTCTTTTATAGGCGAAGCATTCCCATAGTATGGAACTTGGCAGCCTTTCACATTTATGTTTTTGATGGGATTTCATTTATTTTTGTTAGGTGTAGGTTCTTTATTTTTTTTTATCACGGACGGCGCGAGCGCGGCGGACGAGTGTAGGCAGCGACGGAGGGTGCGCGAGGCGGGGAACGGAATTTTTATCTAGTATCACTATACATACATATATCGGGATTTCGGGATCGATCGGGCATCGCGAGTACCTATAATCTATGATAAATCCTATTTTACTATTTATTTATAGGTGATTTTTACAAATAAACTGGCTCCCTACACCTATAAATGTACCTACTTACATATAATTACATCATCTTATACATGAACTCGCATTATACATGCAGGTTGTTTTCTTAGCACGTTTAACTCGTAACTTGTTTAATATATCATGCAAATAAATCTATAATATAACATCAGTATAGCTTGCAAAAACGAGATGAATGCGTAAATAAATAATAACGCCTTTATTGCACCAATACAATATTGAATTCGTATTACTTATGACGTAAGCGCCAGCCAAGTGGTACCTTTACCAAAATAATGACGCAAATAAAATATGTACGTAACGTTATGTTGCAACTTGCAACGACGGAAATAGATGTTATTTATTTTATAACTTTTACTAGGAGTATGTTCCCACGCCATTGGTGTAGAATATTACCCATCAAAAACATAAATGTGAAAGGCTGCCAAGTTCGATACTATGGGAATGCTTCGCCTATAAAAGAAGTGAGATCTGAATAAGTACCAAGTTCCATAAAAATACCTCAAATCATAAATAATAGTTATAGGAATGCACACTTGATTTCCAGCAGTTTTTAAGGTAAATTTTGAATAAGTATCACGTTACATAGAAATACCTAGAATTATAATAGTCAGAGAAACGCACACCGGTTTTTTTAGCAGTTTCCTGATAACATTTATTATTTTCAGTACTTTTTAATGATGTTACTTGGCAAGTTTTCACACACCACACACCTTTTCAATGCAATGAATCGACACCTTTGGACTGCAATGTATCAAGTATATAATTTTCTATTAAAACATGCCAAGTTACATCATTAAAAAGTACTGAAAATAATAAATGTTATCAGGAAACTGCTAAAAAAACTGGTGTGCGTTTCTCTGACTATTATAATTCTAGGTATTTCTATGTAACGTGATACTTATTCAAAATGTACCTTAAAAACTGCTGGAAATCAAGTGTGCATTCCTATAACTATTTATGATTTGAGGTATTTTTATGGAACTTGGTACTTATTCAGATCTCACTTCTTTTATAGGCGAAGCATTCCCATAGTATGGAACTTGGCAGCCTTTCACATTTATGTTTTTGATGGGATTTCATTTATTTTTGTTAGGTGTAGGTTCTTTATTACTTTTTATCACGGACGGCGCGAGCGCGGCGGACGAGTGTAGGCAGCGACGGAGGGTGCGCGAGGCGGGGAACGGAATTTTTATCTAGTATCACTATACATACATATATCGGGATTTCGGGATCGATCGGGCATCGCGAGTACCTATAATCTATGATAAATCCTATTTTACTATTTATTTATAGGTGATTTTTACAAATAAACTGGCTCCCTACACCTATAAATGTACCTACTTACATATAATTACATACATCAATAACGTACTTTATACTGTTTGTAAGTACGCTACCTACATAGATAATTAATAACTAATGGTAATACCTACCTACCAGTAGGTATTATAATTGGTGGCCTATTATGTAGCCCTAGAAGTGCACCATCCCATCTCATCCCGTGGCGTATCGGAGGGTGAGATGGGCAGTAGTATATATAATTCAATCTTAGAGTATATATGATTTCCATGTTCTTGAATCTGCGATTTTATTAGTTGTAAAATTAGAAATTATTTAGACTATGCGAGAAAAAATAGTCTTTTCATTTTTGTTTGACTGATTTAGCGCACCTAGTGTACCTAGCAGTGTTGGCCGAACGTTAGTGTGATTGAAAATTAAAAATTGAAGATTGAAACACGTTAGTTAAAATTGAACACTAATAGTTTAGTGCAAATTGATTTCAATTAGAATTGAAATTAATTGTAACTAACGTGTTAATCCTTTGCGAATAACTAATAATTGAAGATATTTAATTTTTAGTCTTTCTCATAAATTTAAACATTAATTTAATTTTTAGTGTAGATTGAATTGGTAATTGACATTTATAATTTACCTAACTAAACGCGAATTTAGGTTAAGCTACGAGGTTTTGTTTACTTTTACTTTTACTTTTACTTTTACCTTGACCTTGACCTTGACCTTGACCTTGACCTTGACCTTGACCTTGACTTTCACTTTTACTTTCACTTTCTTTAACTTTCACTTTTACTTTCACTTGCACTTTGACTTTTACTTTGACTTTCACTTTGACTTTTACTTTCAATTTGACTTTCACTTCCACTTTGACTTTCACTTTCACTTTCACTTTGACATTCACTTTGACATTCACTTTGACTTTCACTTTGACTTTCACTTTGACTTTCACTTTGACTATCACTTTGACTTTCACTTTGACTTTCACCTTGACTTTCACTTTGACTTTCACTTTGACTTTTACCTTTGACTTTCACTTTGACTTTCACTTTGACTTTCACTTTGACTTTCACTTTGACTTTCACTTTAACTTTCACTTTGACTTTCACTTTCACTTTGACTTTCACTTTGACTTTGACTTTCACTTTGACTTTCACTTTCACTTTGACTTTGACTTTGATTTTGACTTTGAATTTGACTTTGACTTTGACTTTCACACAAAGAAATTAAAAGTAAAAAGAAGCTCCAGATTTTGATACCGGTACCAGATGGTACCATTAGCAGATGCTCATCAGTACAAGTCGAATGAGCCCAAACAGCATGAGTCTATGATGCGCCAAACCCGAGATCCAGTAGGGATCCCCAGGGTCCAGCATGAGCTCCAGATTTTGATACCGGTACCATCTGCTCATCTGTACAAGTCGAATGAGCCCAAACAGCAAGAGTCTATGATGCGCCAAACCCGAGATCCAGTAGGGATCCCCAGGGTCCAGCATGAGCTCCAAATTTTGATACCGGTACCATCTGCTCTTCAGTACAAGTCGAATGAGCCCAAACAGCATGAATCTATGATGCGCCAAACCAGAGATCCAGTAGGTAGCCCTAGGGTCCAGCATGAGCTCCATCTTATGATATTGGTCCCGACTTCCGAACCTGAGATGCAGTTTTAAAATTAATTATTAGTGTAAGACAAGGATTAATTTAGTTACACTAACGTTAATCTAATTAACTGTAATTCTTATTAAATTTTCGAGACGTTAGTGTAACTAATAGGTTAATTCTAATTGACGGTTAGTGTAATTGACGACGTCACAAAATCAATGCGAACTAACGTTAGTAAAAATTGATGTTAGTGTAATTGATTAGTTACGGAATTAATCTTCAATCTTATTGATCAATTTTCAATTATAATTGAAATTATCGGCCAACACTGATACCTAGTGACCTGCTTTGCACTTCGTAAATCGTGGGTTCGGTTCCCGCAACAGACACACACAGAGTGGTGAACAATTTTATTGTTCTTGTCTTTAAGACAAACATGTATTGTCTTAAATTGGTATGTATCTAAATTTAAATACGTCTTATCTCATTTCCACTCCATACCTACTTATAGTAGAACTAAATTACACATTCTTTGTTTTCGAAACTGACTCACGCTTGGCCGTTTTCAGATTTTTACTTTATTTCGACCTAAAGACAAACCTTCGAGCCAAATTTCAGTTCGGTACGACCATTGGAATATATACCCATTTAGTTCATTATGACTTCATAGTAGAACAAAGTTACACCTTCGCTATTTTTAAAACTGACTCACACTTGGCCGTTTTCAGATTTTTCCCTTTACTTTGACCTTAAGACCTATCTCCATGCCAAATTTCAAGTCAGTACGACCATTGGAAGTGGTCTAGGTTTTTGATGAGTCAGTGAGTGAGTCAGTGAGTGAGTGTATAGTAAAAATAGCGATTTTCTGACGTCAATATCTCAAGAACTGCTATAGGTAGAATAATGAAATTTTGTATTCTAGACAATTAAGGGGATGTCAACAGACACTCGAAATTTCATATGCGTAGATAAAATATGTTTTGAGTTATAGGGTGGTCGAAATTGGCCCGAAATGGTTCGTGTAATATAACCCACGGCCGGTGTGTCGCTTTTTTTGCTCGAACTTGGCGGACACACTGCCGTGTGTCTAGATTTACCATCTTAGTTCTTGCAATAAAGTGTATTTTGATAGGCACACATCTAATTTGAAATTACAAATAGTATATCGATTATAAATGTATTTTATTAGAGCTATAGCACTCATATCAGGGTGTACTTCGGTCTATATTTGAATGATTCATAACACACATATATATATATATATATAACAATTCTGGTCGTTTATAAAACCATACCTGACTCCCTATACCTGGATAACCAAGTAGCATCAGATGGCCAGGGCATGGCAAATGTGTTTAATATTTTTTTTCAATCCGTATTCGAAAAAGACACCATTCCCGGCAGCACATTATGCTTACCGGAAAGTGACAATATACTGATTAGCACGATATACACCAGCCCCAGCACCGTTGGAAGGTACTTAGCGCGACTTGATATATCAAAGGGTGCCGGCCCTGATGGTCTTCATCCTGTTTTCCTTAGGAAATGTTCCGACCAATTAGCTTTACCATTATCAATATTATTTACGGCGTCACATGGAAGAGGTCTCTGGTAGTGCCCATTCATAAAAATGATGACAAACATAATGTCAAAAATTATCGCGGTATCTCAAAGTTATCTGTGATTCCCAAACTCTTTGAAAAAATTGTGTACGACCATGTTTTTCCAGCGATTAGACCTTTACTGACTTCCCATCAGCTCGGGTTCGTAAGCGGTCGCTCGACAGAGACTAACCTGTGCGAGTTTCTTGACATTGTCCTTGAAGCAATGAGCAACGGTTATCAGGTGGACGCGGTCTATACCGACTACTCTAAAGCATTCGATAAAATTTCCCACTCGTTGTTAATAAAAAACCGGCCAAGAGCGTGTCGGGCCACGCTCACTGTAGGGTTCCGTAGTTTTCCGTCCGTCACAGTAAGTGTCCCCACTTAAGAGTTAATAACACCGCCATGTAGGATATGATATGAGAGTTCCATGTACAGCGACATCTATCGGCAAATTGAGTAAACTATTGCGCGCGAGCATAAAGTATGGAAGATGATTTTTATGGGATAATTCTTTATTGCGTGAACCGATTTTCACCGTTTTTACTTTATTTGAAAGCACGTCATTTCATTGTAATTTTGTAGAAATTACAGGTACAATAAACACCTGCTTATACGGTTAAATTACAAACTTAGTTCAGAAATTATTTTGTATTTTTTTTTTCAAAAACTATTCATCCTATCAAGTTCAAAATAATTTTCCAAGAAAGTTTTTATTAAGTTCTACTTTTGAGATTTTTTTCATATTTTTAAAACTTATGGTTCAAAAGTTAGAGGGGGGGGACGCATATTTTTTTACTTCTGGAGCGATTATTTCCGAAAATATTTACATTATCGAAAAATGATTATAAAAAACCCCAATTCATTTTTAAATACCTATCCAATAATATATCACACGTTAGGGTTGAAATGAAAAAAAAATCACTCCCCACTTTACGTATAGGGGAGGTACCCTAATAAATAAATAAAAATCACTTTTTATTTTACCACTTTGTCGGCGTGATTGATATACATATTAGTACCAAATTTCAGCTTTCTAGTGCTAACGGTCACTGAGATTATCCGCGGACGGACGGACGGACGGACGGGCAGAGATGGCGAAACTATAAGGGTTCCTAGTTGACTACGGAACCCTAAAAAGCTCGAAGTGGTTGGTATTCATGGGGACCTCCTGAGATGGTTCGAGTCATACCTACGGAATAGAACCCAAGCTGTAGCGGTAAAGGGTTACCTGTCTAGTTTTATTCCCATTACCTCCGGAGTCCCTCAGGGTTCCCACCTTCGACCCTTGCTGTTCAATATTTTCATTAATGACGTTCCAGATTGTGTAGGAAACTCCCACATATTACTTTACGCCGATGACACCAAAATTTTTAAAATAATAAAGCATGAACAGTACCTCTACCACGAGTCATGTAAAAAATTCTAAATATTTTTCTATAGGCGTTAACGAATAATCGGGCTTCGAATCGTTTTCCTTCAGTTTCGACAGCAACACATACAAACGATCTATGCTGACATTTCATGTCGGATTACGTTTAGTGCGCTGCATACATCCGTCTCATAGGTAGAACGAGACGAATGTGATCTGTCATGTTAACGCATTGAAGGTCCGTACCTCTACCACGAGTCATGCAAATAAGCCCAATTCGAGATTCGTTCACGAATTCGTAAACTATTTGTATGGAGAATTTGTGCAGAGCCTCTAGCGGTCACTTGTAGAACTAAAAATTACTGCCATACCATAAGTTAAATTATCGTTTATGCAATTCGCTCACGAAAGTTCGATTTCTTGTTTCGTTTGTGTAGATTTCAATACTTTACAAAGTGACGTGACGTGACAAACGTCACATCCTTCACACCAACCGAAACAGATTGTAGGTAAGCCAAAAAGTTTTTACTTCCTAAGTACATTTTATCTGAAGGTTTAGAACTGTAGACAATTATATGAGCAGTGAACAATAATAAACATAGAAACCGTACCAGCTCTGAAAAATTACCATACTTTTTGTGGGTTTTTAATATGCTTGCTAGGCCGTAAACCAGGAATAATTTCCGTTAGTCATCGTGTCCCAAGCGGTAAATTTTAAGTGGTTAAGGGCGGTAAATAATCAAGCTTCGTGATGGTCAGCTGCCGTTCCTTGAGTGGGTTGAGGTACAGCAGCCATTTTCTTACATAAAATATATATAAAATAAAATGACCATCGCCTCCCAGTTGAAACAGGTGATAATTTATAGGCTATTACAAATAAAATGAAAATCATCAGCCGGCTGTATAGCACTGAAAAAACCGTAAACTAGTCACATGAATATATGGTATTTAGGGTATCAGCAGACGGTTGTTCTACCTCAAATCAGCCGGCTGACGATTTTCCTGATAATAAGAGCATCAAATACTGACGTTCCGCAACCCACCAACGGAGCGACAGCTGACCTACTCGAGTCATCATTATACTTCATCCTTAACCACTTCAAAAATTATAATCGCCTGGGACGCTTTGCGATTGGTCATGAAATTTGTTTCTGGCTTACGGTTCATGCCAGCGGAGCCGGAAAATACAAGCTATGACAGTAAGCCTTTTTTTTACCTGATTTAAACGCGCGTGACTTTTAACGCATAAAATGTTATCAACCGACTTCAAGATTTCGAAGGAGGAGGTTCTCAATTCGTCAGGATCTTTATTTTTACTACTTTTTCATAATTTTCACCGATTGCAACTTTTTTTAAACAGGGAAATTACGTTTTTCGTCATACATATTCAAAGCTAGGAAAAGGGGTGAAAACTGTCAGTACTTCATCCATCCATCCATGTATTTATTTCGTCGTAGGATATAGGATTACCTTAGAAAACCAAATTGATGAAATGTCAAATGTACAAATAACACTACTAGTTTAAAACGTCCCAGAACTACGACCATATGTAGTGTTAGGTGATTCTTAATTTATTTGGTTATTTTGTCAACATGACAGTTCGACTTTAAGTGATCATACTGATCATAGTGGATCATAGGTTTATTTCTTATTAGTTAGGTCTATTGTATAATTACAAAAGGATAAGTACCCTTTTAGGATGTTGTTGATTCTCTAAAGTATAGGCAGTGCGCTATTGTTACACATCCCACCTGCGTCGACGCCGACACGTTGGCCAAGTCCTTTAATTTATTTACCAGCGAACAAGCCGGAGCGGCGCCCGACATCCGAAATCACTACAAGACTATTAAATATAGTTGTCGTTCGTCTAACTATTGTTGGTGTCGAGGCAATCGATCCGTGGAGCAAGGGGCACGGAGCCTCACGATCTAACAAACGCACAAGGGAAGCTAAAGATGCTCCAGCAAGCAGCCGGTTTTCATACATAAGCATAACACAACGCAGGATTGCGGCTTTGCCGCTTTTTGCATAATGATGGTTTTATTTCTATTTATAAGTTATACGTACGAGTAATTGTTAGTAGTACTTATAAGTTTCTAGTTTGTGACAATGTTACTTTAAAAGGCTATTTCGCAATAAATAAATCTTTAATATAATTATGTACATTATAATTTCAAAGTGCCCTGTATAAATCTGGATGTCTTCGAAGATCCCGGCCTGTAACGCAGTTGTTACTTCTTGAATATAAAATAATACACCTTCCTGGGATAAATAGGTTGCCTTGCTGGTGATAAGTTAGCTGCTACAGCAATCAATCAGAAATGTATGATGCACAAGAACCTGTATAAGATGTTTCAATATTATTTGTTATTTTTCAAAGTTTCATTGAAAATGAAAGTGTTTATAACTATCATATCAAATTTCAACTACTTACCATTCATTTTAGGTTAGAGTTGGTATTTTTGTGTCGATTTAAAATCAGATTAATTGACTATTAATACATAAATCTCACAAATATTCAGCAGTTCTTGGGTCTAGATTTATTTTTTAAAATAATTCTTATTGAAGTGTTGATGTGGATATTTATATTTCTCATATCGGCTTGAAATTTACCGTTTCGTTTTCCAGTTCCAGTTATCATACTATGCAGTCTTATTAACAAATTATGTTTAATATAAGGCTTTGTCGATATTATTTCGTCAACTAATAATATATAAATATAACACAATAAATACGAATGGTTTTCACTTTCACCATGTTTTTGACATCTCACCTTATAATTTGATAGTGAAAGAGTTTTCTACAATCGATACAGTATTTTTCGGTGACGTAAGTCAAATTAGTGTCTTATGGTAACGTTTTAATAAAACCTATCGATAACAAACTGTACTGACCTTCAGTGCGTTAACATGACAGATCACATTCGACGCGCCGCATACATCCGTCTCGTTCTACCTATGAGACGGATGTATGCAGCGCACTAAACGTAATCCGACATGAAATGTCAGCATAGATCGTTTGTATGTGTTGCAGTCGAAACTGAAGGAAAACGATTCGAAGCCCGATTATTCGTTAACGCCTATAGAAAATATTCAGAATTTTCTACATGACTCGTGGTAGAGGTACAGTACAGTTTGTTATCGATAGGTTTTATTAAAACGTTACCATAAGACACTAATTTGACTTACGTCACCGAAAAATACCGTATCGACTGTAGATAACTCTTTCACTATCAAATTATAAGGTGAGATGTCAAAACATGGTGAAAGTGAAAACCATTCGTATTTATTGTGTTATATTTATATATTATTAGTTGACGAAATAATATCGACAAAGCCTTATATTAAGCATAATTTGTTAATAAGACTGCATAGTATGATAACTGGAACTGGAAAACGAAACGGTAAATTTCAAGCCGATATGAGAAATAGAAATATCCACATCAACACTACAATAAGAATAATTTAAAAAAACCGGCCAAGAGCGTGTCGGGCCACGCTCATTGTAGGGTTCCGTAGTTTTCCATCCGTCACAGTAAGTGTCCCCACTTAAGAGTTAAAATAACACCGCCATGTAGGATATGATATGAGCGTTCCACGTACAGCGACATCTATCGGCAAATTAAGTAAACTATTGCGCACGAGCTTAAAGTATGGAAGATGATTTTTATGGGATAATTCTTTGCTGCGTGAATCGATTTTCACCGTTTTTACTTAATTTGAAAGCACGTCATTTCATTGTGATTTTGTAGAAATTACAGGTACAATAAACACCTGCTTATACGGTTAAATTACAAACTTAGTTCAGAAATTATTTTGTATTTTTTTTTCAAAAACTATTCAACCTGTCAAGTTCAATATAATTTTCCTAGAAAGTTTTTATAAAGTTCTCCTTTTGTGATTTTTGTCATATTTTTAAAACTTAGGGTTCAAAGTTAGAGGGGGGGGGGGACACATTTTTTTTTTACTTCTGGAGCGATTATTTCCGAAAATATTTACATTATCAAAAAATGATTTTACTAAACCCTTATTCATTTTTAAATACCTATCCAACAATATATCACACGTTAGGGTTGAAATGAAAAAAAAAATCACTCCCCACTTTACGTATAGGGGAGGTACCCTAATAAAACATTTTTTCCACTTTATATTTTACCACTTTGTCGGCGTGATTGATATACATATTAGTACTAAATTTCAGCTTTCTAGGGCTAACGGTCACTGAGATTATCCGCGGACGGACGGACGGACGTGGCGAAACTATAAGGGTTCCTAGTTGACTACGGAACCCTAAAAAGAAATCTAGTCCCAAGAACTGCTGAATATTTGTGAGATTCATGTATTAATAGGCAATTAATCTGATTTTAAATCGACACAAAAATACCAACTTTAACCTAAAATGAATGGTAAGTAGTTGAAATTTGATATGATAGTTATAAACACTCATTTTCAATCATAATAATTACAATTAAACTGTGAAAAATAACAAATAATATTGAAACATCTTTTACAGGTTCTTTTGCATCATTAATTTCTGATTGATTGCTGTAGCAGCTAACTTATCACCAGCAAGGCAAACTATTTCTCCCAGGAAGGTGTATTATTTTATATTCAAGAAGTAACAACTGCGTTACAGGCCGGGATCTTCGAATTATTGCATCCAAGTACTATAAAATTGTGCTTACTTAAAAAACATCCAGATTTATACAGGGCACTTTGAAATTATAATGTACATAATTATATTAAAGATTTATTTATTGCGAAATAGCCTTTTAAAGTAACATTGTCACAAACTAGAAACTCATAGGTACTACTTCCAATACTCGTACGTGTAACTTATAAATAGAAATAAAACCATTATTATGCAAGAAGCGGCAAAGCCGCAATCCTGCGTTGTGTTATGTATGAAAACCGGCGGCTTGCTGGAGCATCTTTAGCTTCCCTTGTGCGTTTGTTAGGTCGTGAGGCTCCGTGCCCCTTGCTCCACGGATCGATTGCCTCGACACCAACAATAGTTAGACGAACGACAACTATATTTAATAGTCTTCTAGTGATTTCGGATGTCGGGCGCCGCTCCGGCTTGTTCGCTAGTAAATAAATTAAAGGACTTGGCCAACGTGTCGGCGTCGACGCAGGTGGGATGTGTAACAGTAGCGCACTCCCTATACTTTAGAGAATCAACAACATCCTGAAAGGGTACTTATCCTTTTGTGATTATACAATAGACCTAAATAATAAGAAATAAACCTATGATCCACTATGATCACTAAAAGTCGAACTGTCATGTTGACAAAATAACCAAATAAATTAAGAATCACCTATTACATATGGACGTAGTTCTAGGACGTTTTAAACTAGTAGTGTTATTTGTACATTTGAAATTTCATCAATTTGGTTTTCTTAGGTAATCCTATATCCTACGACGAAATAAGTATATGGATGGATGGATGAAGTACTGACAGTTTTCACCCCTTTTCCTAGCTTTGAATATGTATGACGAAATACGTAATTTCCCTGTTTAAAAAAAAGTTGCAATCGGTGAAAATTAGGAAAAAATAGTGAAAATAAAGATTCTGACGAATTGAGAACCTCCTCCTTCGAACTCTTGAAGTCGGTTTATAACATTTTATGCGTTCAAAGTCACGCGCGTTTAAATAAGGTAAAGGCTTACTGTCATAGCTTGTATTTCCCGGCTCCGATGGCATGAACCGTAAGCCAGGAACAAATTTCATTACCAATCGCAAGGCGTCCCAGGCGATGATAATTTTTGAAGTGGTTAAGGACGAAGTATAATGATGACTCGCGTAGGTCAGCTGTCAGTATTTGATGCTCTTATTATCAGGAAAATCGTCAGCCGGCTGTATTGAGGTAGAAAGACCTTCTGCTGATACCCTAAATACCATATATTCATGTGACTAGTTTACGGTCTTTTCAGTGGTATACAGACGGCTGATGATTTTTATTTTATTTGTAACTAGCTTTTGCCCGCGGCTTCGCTCGCGTTAAATTCGGGGTAACACGGTTCCCCTTTGCCCTCCGTAATGCTCCATACAAACTTCCACCCCCCATTTTAGGGAAGTGGGGGGTTAGAAAGAGACAAAAAGTAGCCTATGTCACTCTCTATCCCTTCAACTATCTCCACTTAAAAAATCACGTCAATTCGTCGCCCCGTTTTGCCGTGAAAGACGGACAAACAAACAAACACACACACTTTCCCATTTATAATATTAGTAAGTAAGTAAGTATGGATAGCATATAAACTATCACCTGTTTCAACTGGGACGCGATGGTAATTTTATTTTATATGTATTTTATGTGAGAAAATGGCTGCCGTTCCTCAACCCACTCAAGGAACGGCAGCTGACCATCACGAAGCTTGATTATTGACCGCCCTTAACGACTTAAAATTTACCGCTTGGGACACGATGACAAACGGAAGTTATTCCTGGTTAACGGCCTAGCAAGCGTATTAAACACCCACAAAAATTAGGGTAATTTTTCAGAGCTAGTACGATTTCTATGCTTAGTATTGTTCACTGCTCATATAATTTTTCTACAGTTCTAAACCTTCAGATAAAATGTACTTAGGAAGTAAAACCTTTTTGGCTTACCTACAATCAGTTTCGGTTGGTGTGAAGGATGTGACGTTTGTCACGTCACGTCACTTTGTAAAGTATTGAAATCTACACAAACGAAACAAACAATCGAGCTTTCGTAAGCGAATTGCGTAAAGGATAATTTAACTCACGGTATGGCAGTAATTTTTAGTTCTATAAGTGACCGCTAGAGGCTCTGCACAAATTTTCCATACAAATAATTTACAGATTCGTGATCGAATCCCGAATTGGACTTATTTGTCTGACTTGTGGTAGAGGTACAGGACTGCTTAGAGCTTCAGCAAGACCTGGATCGCCTGGGTCAATATTGTGTTGACAATAAGCTAGTCTTAAACGTTGAAAAATGCTGCTTTATATCATATTCTCGGAAACTGAAACCTATACTGTGTGATTATAAATTACTTAATAAAAAACTTGAAAAAGTACCCGAGATTAGGGACCTAGGGATCCAGCTAGATCAGGGACTGTTGTTCTCATCTCATATTCAGAATATTACTGCGAAAACGTATAAAATGATGGGATTCATGTTTAGGCAAGGAGGCGATTTTAAAAATATTAACACTTTTAAACTTTTATATAAAGCACTAGTACGCCCTCAGCTTGAATATGCATCGGCATCGGTTATATCGATTCTATAGAACGCATTCAACACAAATTTATAAAACGCCTTAATTATAAATTTAAGAACGTTGCACTGAACGATATTGTTCCCCTACAGAAACGTTGGGAACACAAGGACCAGATTTTACTATACAAAATTATCAACAATGTTGTTGATTCTCCATACCTCCTGAGTAACATATCACTTAAGTGTTCGGGCCTACGTACTCGCTCCAAAAACACATTCGCCGTTAAATTTTGTAGCAATAAATATTCAAAAAATCGATTTGTTGTAAGAGCTTGTTCCACTCATAACAGTATATATAACCATACCGACATCTTTCATCAAAATTACAATAGTTATGTAGCCGCAGTGAGAACAACTTTATAGTTAGGTTGCGACTGTTTCTGCGTGCATTATTGTAACTTTTATAAGGGCCTGTTTCACAATCTCCAGATAAACTTATCTGCCAGTTAAAATTATTGCTATCCTTTTCTCCAGTCCTATAAAAGAAAAGGACAGCAAACATTTATCTGACAGATATGCTTTAACTGGAGATTGTGAAACAGGCCATAAATCTTATATCTAATCTATCTGTTAAAAGTTATGTCAATATCTGCTACTTACTCGTAAACTGTCGTGAGAGATTCAGACACTGATCTAAATTATATTTTAGGTTTTATACTCTTTATGTTAATTTAATAACATCTTTATTTCATTGTTTTACACTGTGTGCATATTTACCTTAAGTACTAACATATTAATGAAAATTTTGCTGGCTTATGATCTACCTATTTGTATTAACTTTATGTATGTTATATGCTGTTTGTTTTCCTCAATAAAGAAATATATATACACGGTGGGGCCTGTAACTAAAGCAAAAAATTAAAATGTACATTCTTCTCCTCAAACTACGCAACGTTTGTTTGACGACTTTGAAAAAAAACTTGCGGTTTGAATTTTATTACATTTTAAAGTTAATTCGAACACGCAATGTACTATGAAATTGATTATATCTGTAGAGTGACTAGACTGACAGGCGATGTCAATTAGACGGAGTTTTAAGTACATTGAAAATACTATTTACTTTGTTTGAAAAAATAACAATCTAAAAACTTTATGATTTTAAAAAGTTGCTACACAAAAGTTGTCTAGTTTGAGGACTAGAATCTACGTTTTAATTTTTTGCTTTAGTTACAGGCCCCACCCTATATATATAGTGGTTAAGGTTACAAACTAGGTATTGACAAAATATAATATGAAGGCGTGAAATTCAATAAGTAATACAAATAAATAAAGTCCATCAGTTGTTATTAGCTAGTACCTACATCCGTCAACACACTTTTACCTATTTTAAGTTAATTAAATAATTCAAGGTAGAAAAGTTTTGAAAACATTATTCTTAGCCCATCCCATTGGTAACCTAAGCATTTTATATATAAAAACATAAATAAATAATAAATATTATCGGAAAATCTTACACAAATCAACCTAGTCCCAGAGTAATTTCAATAAGGCTTGTGTTATATTATATGTTATGTTATAAGAGTACTAGGCGACGATATATACCGCGTGTATTGTTGGTATAACCACAAAAGGAAACCAGACGCAGGTTTCCAAGTTTTAAATCGATATCGCAATAAATATTTAGTTACTGTTAAAGCCTGACCAGAAATATATGATTATTGTCAAGAGGGCGCTATTATTCTCATTTATATGGCAACAGTCATAGAACGTAGTATTGTCTAAAGTATAGTGACATCTTGATTTGTTTGCCTGTCAGCTGTGATGTTAATTTGAAAATGTTTCACGGCGAAATAGTTTCATTTCCCGAGCGTATTATTTACAGCAGTTTATTATATACACTATTTACAATGTTTCGCTCTTGAATATGGATAATTTTGGGATTTTTCTGTGGTTTATAATTTCATATTCAACACTTTAATATTATTCAAGTAAACAGCCTCAATGACACTTGACAACCTATGACAGCCTGTGACAGCCTATCACATACACTCACACATGCATATCATTCTGTCATTAAAATTATTGCCAGTGTAAGAAATTAGTTCCAATGAAATTCCGCAACATGGCGCATGATCATATATTTCTGGTCAGGCTTTAATTAACACTGAGTGATTATTTTTGAATTTTTTCGAGCACCAAAGTACTGGGCCGCGATTCGACATGCCAAACTGTGAAACGTGGATGTCACACTTGTATCGCTAGTGGATAGAGTGATATCCATCTGTCCACACGTGTTCACACCTAACTGTCAAGATGTCAGTAGGTCTCGCTAGAGCGTTTTGTCTATGGCTATGGCCACCATTTTAGATATCACTCTTGAGTGATTCCATCCCAAATTTCAACTGTCACAAAAGTGTGATATCATAGTTGTCTCGCAAGCGACTATCAGTTATGCCATGTCGAATCGCGGCCCTGCGTATGCACTAATGTGACAATATCAATAGTGACGTATTAAAGGCAAAGTAACCATGTCATGTAGGTGGCGATAAGTATATTGCGCGCTGTAATATTTTATATGGAAAAAATAATATTAATATGAAAGTATGTTTATTGGGTTAGTTAGTAGCACGTAGTCTTTACTAACTACCCTTAGTGTATGTGGTTACATATATCAACAATACAACCTGTATAATTCAAAGATATAGATACCTAAATAAGTAAATGGAAAACATCCATAACTCAGTAATAAATGCCTTGACCAGTATTCGAACCTACAATATACATATTATATAGGCTAATGCTGTTATTTATTATATAATTAAAAATTAATTAAATTAAAAATGTTTATTTACTTTCACAATAATCATCATAAACTTAGTGATTGGTATCTCCTTATAAGCTTTAATATAGCCTGTGCCAGGAGGTACCGCTCTTCTTTAACTAAATAATTTCTTACAAAATTGTGTTACATTTATGTTAGGTACATATAGTATTACATTTTATCTTATAAATGCTAAGATAAAAAGTTATACAAAACTTAATCCACATTTTATAGAAGACAAGTAAAGGTATAAATCAAAGTCTAAATATATAAAAGAAGAAACTGACTGACTGACTGACTGACATATCAACGCACAGCCCAAACCGCTGGTTCTTGAGATACCAAATTTGGCACGTAGGTTCCTTATAAGGTTTATCGGTGCACTAAGAAAGGATTTTTCAAAATTCACCCCCTAAGGGGGTAAAATGGGGGTCCAAAGTTTGTATGGCGAATCAAGATTTGTTAGACCATTTTATTCGAAACTTCACAGTGAGTAAACACGTGTTTCAGGTTTTTTGAAAATTCGACCCCTAAAAGGGGCAAATGTGGTCACAAAATCTGAAAATCAACATGGGTATCGTATCCTTTCTGAGTACTTATAGTACGCGGGCGAAGCCGCAGGAAATGGCTAGTAAAACATAAATTGTAATAATCCCGTTTGTTGTGTGTGTGTGTGTGTGTGTGTGTGTGTGTGTGTGTGTGTGTGTGTGTGTGTGTGTGTTGGATAGATAAATCGGGGGTAAGTAATTCCTCAGTTTCCTCATACGATTTAGTTTTAAGCCAAGCCGGTATAATATTTTTGCACTCATAAATCTGTTTACTGTATATATTTAGTTGTTTATTTATAAAGTTGTATAAATTCGCAGAAAGTACTTTGTAGGCGATACTCGAGGCCGGAACCCCGAGGGCTACATTCGAACCTAACCTCTTCGATAGTCTACAGTGGCAGTGATCTTCGGAGATCGACCTCCGTCACCGGCCCTTGATTACCGGTGGAATACGGTCGACACCTTTACCGATTCGCGAAGCTTTATGTGCACCCACGGAGCCTTATTTACGCGAAAAACCTAAATATTACCTAACTAATACGGGAACTAAATAAAAGCACGAATCTAATTAAATTGTCTATTATTTACAATGATTGATATTTACAGTCTATCGTTTCACCGCACTTCACTAATTACGAAACAAAAAACAAACAAAGAACTTGACTTTAACTTCCAGAATGTTCCCGTGCTAGCGCAAACTTTGTAACTAAATAAAACCTTACGCTTTACGAATCGGTGAAGACACACTAACAACTGCGCAAGCGGCGCGTCCAGTATTTAACAATTTTTTCATCCCATATTGTGGAAAACACTGTCGCAAAAATTAACCAATAGGATTCTAAATATCTATTTCCGGTAGAACTCTCGAAAGTTCCAACAAACCTGATTGGACGCGCTATTTCATCCGACCTTGGAATATTCTGGAACCCAAGTCGAAAAATATCAATTCACTATTCAAACACAAGTTGTCTTATGCGATATTATAACATTTCTATCTTATTAGAACGCCATAAGGTCCAATAATGCTCAGTTAGAAACATTGTTGATCGTACTTAAATCTATTTTAACCGGGAGCCTTTTTAAATGACACAAAGTATGTTTTTTGTTAATTACTCTTCGAATATACAATATTTGTAATACTCATGACTCTTAGGGCATTATATTATTTATTCCACATACATTGATACATTTTTTATGGTAATTATAGCCTTATTTTAAACAATAGCGATAGCATGATGACTCTGTATAGCGTTATCTCTTTCTACTAAGTGCGCAGGTAATGTTCTCGCGCGCACGGTATGATGACCTTGGACAAGGCGATACCTCGGCGCTTTACTCAAGCTATCGCGTCGACCACGGTGATAACAAAACAAGAATTATTACAATTATATGATAACTATTACTATTATAAAACCTTAATCTATATATAATAATAATCTTAATGCCCTTTTTAAGACTGAAATTACAAGAAAACTTATTCTAAAAATAAGCTACGGTACTTGGTAGCTGGGTGTCCGTAACATTCTCCCTCCGCTGAACACGTATTCGTGACGTGGTCAGCCTTCTCGTACAGGTAGGACAGCCAGCTTCGTAGTGGGACGCCTGAAGACTCCGCCTTTAGTAGAGACGTCCGCCATCCTCACTCCTCCATCTGGTCCAGGGAAGACTGCTGTGACGATGCCTCTAGGCCACACGTTCCGTGGTAGCGTGTGGTCGACGATAATTACTAAATCTCCAATCTGAAGTGGTCGGGCCTGGTTGCTCGGTGTCTGACGTGGAGCGAGTAGAGGTAAATATTCACGTATCCACCTTCGCCAGAAATGATCAACGAGCGCTAGTGTGGCGCGCCAGGTTCGTCGATCAGCCTCTTCGCACGGACCCGTCAAGGGTAGGCCCGTGGAACCTCCAAGAAGAAAATGTGCTGGCGTGAGCGCTTCTTCATCCTTCGGGTCGACTGACACGTGAGTGAGAGGTCGAGCGTTGACTGTACTTTCAACCTCCGCCAGCAAAGTTCTAAGGGTCTCCTCCTTTGGCGCTCTCTCGTGTAACGTGGTAGTAAGCGCCGTCTTGACAGAGCGCATCAACCGCTCCCATGCTCCTCCTTGGTTAGGCGCGCCGGGCGGTATAAATCGCCAACGCAGCCCGTGTTGCAGTCCGTATTCTTGGAGCAGCGGAAGCCACTCTTCGAAGGCTCGGCGTAGCTCGACATCGGCCGCTCGGAAGTTGGTGCCGTTGTCGCTGAAGAGTACTGCCGGCCACCCTCTTCGCGCAGCGAAACGCCGCAACGCCATGATCGCACTGTCAGCTGAAAGTGACGAAATAACTTCTAAATGCACAGCTCGTGTTGTTAAGCATGTAAATAGGGCCACCCATCTTTTTTCGTGCCTCCTTCCTATAGTAACGTGTAATGGCCCGAATAAATCTACCCCTGAGTGGGTAAACGGCCTTTGATACGGCGTTATTCGCGCTGACGGTAGATCACCCATTGCAGGAACCTCGGGTCTCGCCTTTATAATTTTACATATCATGCATGCATGCGCTACTCGGCGCACTGATGGCCTTAGATGCAGGATCCAATACTGCTGTCGTAGGTCGTTGATCACGCGTTCATTGTTCGCGTGATGACTTCGCCGATGTGCCCGTAAAATAAGTAAAAATATGACCTTGTTTTTGCCATCAAGTATGACGGGCTTTTTGTTCAGTCCCTGGACCGGTGCGGCGTTGACGCGTCCTCGCATCCTCAGCAGTCCATCGTCTTCCAACACTGGATCCAGACCGTAGAGTCGACTGCTCGGCGGTATGGGCTCCCTCCGTGACAGCCTCAGTAGTTCGTTGGTGAAGGCTTGCCTCTGTGAGAACTGGAACGGTAGGTGTTCTGCTCTCTTCAGATGATGTAACTGTAATGCGACATAAGCTTTATTTTTTAAACGTTCAATAAATTGAAATATTCTCGCTGTTGCATTTAAGAGCCTATCGTAGTTCGAAACCTGCCTGGGTCGGGTATAGGGATCTTATTCAAAGATGGCGCCTCTAGTGTTGCGCAGCTAACCTTCTCTAGCCCTTCGGGCTCAACAGGACGAGTATCGCCCTCTGCCGGACGTTCTTGAGGCCACTCAGACTCCGGCCGCCTCAAAAAATCTGGTCCCTTGTACCAAAGGCTGTGTGCATGAACCTGTCGTTTCATATCCGGCCGACTAGCCGCATCCGCTGGGTTGACCTTGGTTGGTACCCACCTCCACTGATGGGGTCGAGTAAGCTCCGCTATCTCGCCTAACCTGTGTGCTACGTACATAGAGTAGCGTTTAGCGTCGTTCCGTACCCAATGAAGAATTGTAGAGCTATCACTCCACATAACGACTTTTTCAACTTCGAAACGATGATGTTTCAATATAGTCTCCTTTAGCCTTGACCCAATAAGAGCCGCTTGTAATTCGAGCCTCGGGATGCTCAGCTGCTTCGTCGGGCATACCTTGCTCCGTCCGCCTATCAGAGTAATTAAATAATTTGCCTCTACCTTATATCTCCAGTACGCGACACATGCGTACGCCTGAGTACTCGCGTCCACAAAAATGTGTAGTTGTTTTGGCGACTTCATGTTCGCTGTGAAGTAGCACCGTGGTATTCTTAAGGTCGTGACGCTGTCGAGAGCCTTCAGCCAGTCGTTGAAGGCTTCCACATCTTCCTGCGGCAGCGACTGATCCCATTCAATCTTTTTACTCCAAATTCTCTGTAACGTACATTTCGGTGATATAGTATAATGTGCTAATAGGCCTAAAGGATCATAGATTGACATGACAGCTGAGAGCATTTCTCTTTTCGTTGGGGCTCTAATTTGATCTTTGACCTCCTGAGGCACTCTTATCAATTTTGTATTAAAGCCGAGTTCGTCAGTCTGAGGGTTCCAAAATAATCCTAATATTTTACTTTCCTTGTTACCCAGCTGCGCGGGTGTCTGCTTGTAGTTCCGCTGGTATCACCATCCGCGCAGCTGGAACCCGCCACGCTCGTGGCACTCGGCTACTTGCAGGGAGCTGGAAACCAAAGCAGATTCATCTTTAAAACTTGAAACGAAATCATCCATATAATGATTAGTTGTAATTTCCTCGACGGCTAATGGAAATTCCTTTGCATTATCCAATGCGTTCTTATTTCGCACGCAATGTGGAAACGGGCTCGAAGCCGCTCCAAAAATCATACTATTCATTTTGTATACCTCTGGAACGCTCTTACTATTCTCCCTCCATAAAAATAACTGACTCGGCTGATCTTCTTTTCGTATTCTTATTTGTAAGAACATCTCTGCAATGTCTGCGACGACGCCTGCCCTTCTCTAAACCTGTATAAGATTCCTGGTAAAGACTGTAATAGATCGGGGCCCTCTAAAATGCGATCGTTCAAACTTCGACCTTTGACCTTTGACGCAGCGTCGAAAACTAGCCTCAACTTGCCTGGTTTATTGACGTTAGTTACTCCGAAGTGAGGCAAATAAAAGGTAAAATCACTGTCTGGGCGTTCGTTGACCTTTTCAGCATAACCTTTATCTACCAGATTTTTTATTTGCGCCTTATATACCTCCGCATAGTTGTCGTCCCTTTTCATTTTTCTTTCTGTAGAATGAAGCCTCGTTAAAGCATTGTTGTAGCTGGGCGGCATCTTTGTATCGTCCTCGCGCCACAGCTGACCGACCTCGTATCTATTTGACTCAATTTTCTTACATGTTTGGTTGAAGATCTCGACCGCTCGTTGCTCTGCCGGGTTACTTTTATTTAAAGTTTTTATACCTAATGAGTCCACTTCGAAGTACGACTTTACTAAGTCGTGCAGCTCAACGTCTTCCTCCGTACGGCAGTGCAGCGCTACGTCTTGTTCTTCGATGAGTCGTCGCATGAAGTAGGTAGGTGTAGTTCCGTAGATCACACAACCGAGACGACAGCGAACTAAGGCGGGCTTATCGTCCTCACCAACTCGCACCTCCTCTGGAATTGTTAAATGCCAATGATCAGTTCCTATTAATATTCTAGGCTTCACTGTGCCATCGTAACAGGCATCATTTTTAGAATCAACGATATGCTTGCATTTCATAACGTCGTCGCTTATTGTTTGCTTTCGTAATCCGAGATACTCTACTGTTTTAAACGTGACCTCGTAGGCTGGCAGATTACGACCTCTGACCTTCGCTTTGACTCGACGGCTTAATTGATCCCCTGACTTCATATCTGAGACGCCGTTCAAATTCAGTGGAACCTGCGGACCTGTGATGCCTACTTCTTCCATTAGTGATTGTTCTGCTAATGAATCGTACTTCCGTCGTCTAAAAGGGCGTATGTTTCGACCCTCTTCAGCGGACCCTCCACTGTTACTGGAATTACCTTTAATAGTACCGCTGTACTCTGACCCTTATCCGATGTCGCATTAAGTACAGTCGTTGTATGCGCTGTTGCCTGCTCGTTATCGGCCGTGCCGCGTGCCTCTGCGCTCGGCTCGATGCGGGAGGGGCGAGGCGGGGGCGATGCTTGGGGACTCCCCGCCACTCGCGGTAACGTTTCGTTACTATGAAGTAACTTGTGGTGTACATAACGACAGCCGGCTACACCGCAGCCCTTCGCTAGGCATTGCTCGCGGCTGTGTTTCCTTTCTAAACACTTGAAACATACTAGATTTTCCTGTGCCCACTGTAGGCGTCCTCCTATAGACATACCTAGTAATTTCTTGCAAACACTGACCCTCTGCTTTCCGCCGCAGCATAAACAGACCTCTTGTGATTTCACCTCCGCTATGTTATAGCTTCTCTTGGGCGGCTTGTGCGTCGGCGGCTGACTGTGAACCTTATTATTATTGTTACTACCGTACTTGAAATCGCGCCGTGTCGCCGGTGTGTTTCGTTGCGGCGCGTATTGTCGCGGCGGCTGCTCCCGCTGCATAGTAGGCCTCCTAAAAGTAGACTTCACGTGACTTAACTGCAGCTCTATGTCACTTTCTTCGATTAAAACTTTGATAACAGAGTTAGCTCTGTTTTGCCTTTACTCATGTTTTGACTTGCGTACGAGCACCATTTTGATCTCAGATGTGAACTTAACCTTTCAGTTACCTCTCTAATAAGAAGCGGATTATCTCCATAGTTCTTTTTATCCACATGTACCAGTGTGCTAACGATGTTCGCAACCTTTGTAGCAAAGTTATTTAAATCCAGGACGCTCGTTCCGACGTTCGGCAATCTCCTTAACTCGTCTAAAGCCCTATCTATAATTAAATCATTTCGACCGAAGTTCTGTAATATTCTGATAATTAAGTCGGGATCCGACGCCGTAGCCAATAAGTGATGCACGCAAGCGCGTGCCTCTCCTCGTAATGAATTGCGAAGACGAGCCATATTTTCGTATTTACTAAATTCGTACCTTTTTGTTGTTTGTTCGTAGGCCTTGAAAAATATCTGCCACTCACTCGGATCGCCGCTAAAATATGGGAGTTCGTATACCTGTTTAGGCGGCTTTGGACGTTTAAGCTCTTTTAATTGATCGGCGATGGCTTAAATGCTGCAGCAGCCTCGCTCATGAACGCCGTCTCGCCTCGCTGCTCCTGCTGTTCTATTTTTACTCGTGGTGTCGACGTGTAGGCCACACGCCCCGGCGGAGCCACCTGAGGCTCGCGGGCATAGGCAGACGTGTCCTCGCGCTCACCCTGATGGAGCGCAAGGTCAAAGTCCCTATGGTATTGCACTCGCGGTTGATTACGAACTTCACTGACAGGCTTCGATGTCTTTGAACGTGACGATCCTACATCTCGTTCGTACCGACGCGGCGGTGACTCATCCGTGATTTTTTTGCGATTCTAACCAAGAGTCTATTTTACTCACAGTTTCTAACGGATTATTCACTTTTTCCGGCACTCGCGCTTCATCTTCTAAACTGTCACTAGACGACGACCTCATCTTCATAACAACTCATCTTCCGCGACCCGTTGTGCTAATAACGCTTTTATCTGAAGTATTTCCGCGCGCTTTGTACTCGACCGCTGCGAACGCACCGACGGTGGTGGTGAGATGCTCAACGACATGCGCGCGCGGTCATCCTCGTCGGCACTATGATTAGCCTCTTCACTGGGATGCGCGGGCCGCGTAGGATGCGCGGGGGGCGCAGGGTGGGCTTCGTCGGGCGATCGGGGTTTATCGCCGACGGTAGACAGCGCGAAATTTCCCCTCTCCTCAGCCTTCTTGTGTTTACAACCTTGACGAACCTCAGCCTTGCGAACCTTTGGTATAGCGCCGGCCTTTTTCAATTTTAATGAACATGATCTCGGCGAATATGTAGTGACGGTTTTGATTTCCGCCGGCTTCAACCTATCTTCACCTCCTCCCTCCTGAACGTTACGATCCGCCATTGTCCGTCCGTCTCCCTGGGCAGTATCGATATTCTTTTGACTCTTTTCCGCGTTACGCTTATTTGATTGCGATCGCGTGGTCATACCTAATAACTTGTCCATATTTATTATCACAAAATAGTCAGTCGGGATATCACAATTACTGTTTATTTATACAAGACGAACACGAAAGTCAATCGAATACTACACTATATTTACACAGGGAACCTTTACCGGACGTAAACCTAATAATTTTCGAGCCTAAATTAGTTATCACGACGAAATAATGTCCCGGCGCTTTGTTACCTCCTAATTTGGCACGATGCTACGCGACGTAAACCACAGACGCTACCGTGGTAATTTTCCTAGCCTATAGACGCGCGATACGACCGCACAGAATTTACTGTTCTCAAACAAAGCACTCGCGAACACTTTTCACGTCGATGACAGATGTGTGAGGCAATTTTCCTGAAGCTGAAGATCTTGATCCTGATCCGGTTCGAAGGACCACGAAATGTAGGCGATACTCGAGGCCGGAACCCCGAGGGCTACATTCGAACCTAACCTCTTCGATAGTCTACAGTGGCAGTGATCTTCGGAGTTCGACCTCCGTCACCGGCCCTTGATTACCGGTAGAATACGGTCGACACCTTTACCGATTCGCGAAGCTTTATGTGCACCCACGGAGCCTTATTTACGCGAAAAACCTAAATATTACCTAACTAATACGGGAACTAAATAAAAGCACGAATCTAATTAATTAAATTAAATTAAATATTTATTTATTTCGGAAACTTTCCATATTATGTTAGTAAGTACAATTTTTATTATTATGAAACTTATCCTACGTTAGTAATATCTTATACCTAAACATCTAAAACCTAAACATTTAAACATAAATTACACCTTTAAGTTAACACATGTAGGCTATTCCAGGCGTGCCAGAAAGCCCCATCACACCTGTCCGCGACTGTGGCTAGGAGGTTGTCTATTATTTACAATGATTGATATTTACAGTCTATCGTTTCACCGCACTTCACTAATTACGAAACAAAAAACAAACAAAGAACTTGACTTTAACTTCCAGAATGTTCCCGTGCTAGCGCAAACTTTGTAACTTAATAAAACCTTGCTTTACGAATCGGTGAAGACACACTAACAACTGCGCAAGCGGCGCGTCCAGTATTTAACATTTTTTTCATCCCATATTGTGGAAAACACTGTCGCAAAAATTAACCAATAGGATTCTAAATATCTATTTCCGGTAGAACTCTCGAAAGTTCCAACAAACCTGATTGGACGCGCTATTTCATCCGACCTTGGAATATTCTGGAACCCAAGTCGAAAAATATCAATTCACTATTCAAACACAAGTTGTCTTATGCGATATTATAACATTTCTATCTTATTAGAACGCCATAAGGTCCAATAATGCTCAGTTAGAAACATTGTTGATCGTACTTAAATCGAAATATTTTAACCGGGAGCCTTTTTAAATGACACAAAGTATGTTTTTTGTTAATTACTCTTCGAGTATACAATATTTGTAATACTCATGACTCTTATATTATTCATTCCACATACATTGATAAAATTTTTATGGTAATTATAGCCTTATTTTAAACAATAGCGATAGCATGATGACTCTGTATAGCGTTATCTCTTTTTACTAAGTGCGCAGGTAATGTTCTCGCGCGCACGGAATGATGACCTTGGACAAGGCGATACCTCGGCGCTTTACTCAAGCTATAGCGTCGACCACGGTGATAACAAAACAAAAAAATATTACAATTATATGATAACTATTACCATTATAAAACCTATCTTAATGCCCTTTTTAAGACTGAAATTACAAGAAAACTTATTCTAAAAATAAGCTACGGTACTTGGTAGCTGGGTGTCCGTAACATACTTCGTAATGTCGTTTTGCAAATTTTGATTTATTTTGAGGTACAGTAGCAGGTTTCTTTATTCGTCTTCTATGTGTACAATTGTCGTAATATGGTAATGTTTTATGTTTTTTTAAAACTATGTGCAGAATAAACCATCTTCGTATTGAAAGAAGATTTGTCATACTGTATCTCAGTACTGTATAGTCTTTCAGTGGGAAATCTTATACTCTTAAACTGCATGACTTTCAGCAGGCTGCGTTGCGCACGTTCTAGTTGCAAGAAACGCGTTTTAGCGGACCGCCCCAGATAGGTATGCAGTAAGTAATGACAGACTACCAAAGCAATATATATTTCATTTAGAAGGTCTTTGGCAGAGTTTCTAGATGAAGCCATTCCCCTTGGTCCAGCTCATATAAAACTCTCTAATTATAGCTATTATCTCTGCTACAACCCCAACAAATTTCACCAAGATCAGAAAAATGTTACTAAGTTATCGCACGACCACACACTCAACATCAAAAAGCCATCGAAATGCACGGACGTCCCATTAGCCAGCTGACAGTTCCGTTGAGTCCGAAGTTCTCTGTAACAACTAAGAACTTCGCTTCGCTGCGCTCGCTTTTGATTGAAGAGATATGCAGAGCACGCGGTGTTGGAAGGAGATTTTCGTTGTCTTTTTATATATTTATTGACTAGCCTCTAGTACTACTGAGTATACAAGACAAAGTTGTATCAGTTGCTAAGAGGGACAGTTGGAGTTAGGATCGTGCAGTTTGCGCCATAAGTCGAACAGATCGGCGTAGGGCACCTGGTGCACGGCCAGCGCGGCGCGCAGCGCGCACGTCGACGCCACGTCGGCGCGCAGGCGCAGGAACGCGGGCGCGTCGGCGCGCAGCACGCGCGCTCGCGCCGCCGCCACGCCCGTCACCAGCACGTCCTCCATGCGCAGCCAGCGCGCGCCCAGCGCCGCGCGCAGCAGCGAGCCTGCCGCGTCACCCGACACCAGGTACGCCGGCCCGTTGACGTACGGCGGGTACATCTGTCCCGAGAACTCCTCTACCGGCACGAAGAACTTGGAGCCGGCGTCTCGCGCCGGCCGCCCGTCTCTCCACACCTTGCCCCACACAGTGCGGTTAGCGCGACTACGCGCGGGCGCATCCGCGAACCGCAGCACCCCCTCCACGTTCATGAACATGTCGTCGTCAGCCTTCAGCAGCCGCGCCGCCCGCGGGCAGTAGCTGACGAACCACTCCAACATTGACAGAGTTTTGAGGGTGAGGTTTCCGTAGTTATCAACATAGTGGCCTTCGATAATGTCACCGTAGAGCTCATCTTCGGCGTCAATCGTGGCGCGCAGGTTCACCTGTGGGGCACCCAGTACAAAGGCCATCACAACATCGCTACGGCGCCCTGCGTGACCCCACGTGAGGCGCACGGCCTGGCGCTGCGCGGCGTGCGCGGGCGCCGACGGCACGAGGATGACGAGCCGCGCAGCCGCGCCGTGCGCCGGACACAGCTCGGCGTGCGCGCGCACATGGCCCGGTACGTAGCGGTCGCGCGTGCGCACAGCGCCCTCGGGGAGCACCTCATCGTCTTCGCTGCCGGCCCACTCGGGCGGCGGGGTCGGCCGAATGTCTGTCACGAGACTGGACGGGTTGTGCACGAGGAGCGACTCCGCTTGGGGCGCGGGGGGCGGGGGCGGCTCCTGCAGCGACACCAGCAGCAACAGCAGTGCGGTGAGCAGGAACAGCGCCGCGGCGGGCACCAGGCGCGCACGCTGACAGCGCATGGAGTAGCACGGCGAGGTCGACGATGGCGGAGTTGAGCCTGAAATCATGAAACCATGCGTCTTACTCGTGTTGTACCTATTATAGTTTTGCCCAACAATGGTAACGAAAACGATTAAGGGGTGACTCCGAGGTAACAACGCAAACTATTTCAATACCAAATTTCATTTAATATTTACGTACAGCGGTTATTGGTTGTTTATTCTCCATGTAAACTTCCACCCCTTTTGCAACCCCTTAAGGGATGATTTCGTAGATAAAACTATTTTATATCCTTTTCCAGAGCTCAAATTATCTCCATACCAAATTTTATCTAAATCAGTTCAATAGTTATTGATTCCTCATACGATATTCCACCCCTTTAAAGGATGATTTCGGGGGGAAAACTATTTTTTAACACACCTGCTCGTAACAAGTGGTCTATGAGCTGGCCACGTCAATAATGAGAGCAATGAAACCCATCCAGTAAGATTGCAATACTATCCTTATAGCTAGATCCGGGCATCTGGCAGCTTTTAATGGGTGGAGTTCAGAGTGACAGACTAGCAAAATTTTTGAATGGGAAAAAGTAATACAAAAGCAGGTAAAACCGGCCGAAATTATCTTATATATAGAGTACGGGGCCTATATTTTAATATTAGAACAAAAAACATTGCGTGATATTTCGGAAACAGAAATAGTAGGCGACAAACTGTGAATTATATTATACGTTATTTTGGACTACTTTCCCTCATCAGAAACTTTTGGCAATTATATCACCTAATTATTTACATATTTTTTTATAATACTGCATCAAAACCAGAACTCTAGGATTTGTATTCTTAAAGGGGTTTGCATTCCTTTACCTCCACCACTTTACAGCTGCTAGATGTCTGGATCTAGAAATAAGCATCCCATCAAAAACATAAATGTGAAAGGCTGCCAAGTTCGATACTATGGGAATGCTTCGCCTATAAAAGAAGTGAGATCTGAATAAGTACCAAGTTCCATAAAAATACCTCAAATCATAAATAGTTATAGGAATGCACACTTGATTTCCAGCAGTTTTTAAAGTACATTTTGAATAAGTATCACGTTACATAGAAATACCTAAAATTATAATAGTCAGAGAAACGCACACCGGTTTTTTTAGCAGTTTCCTGATAACATTTATTATTTTCAGTACTTTTTAATGATGTTACTTGGCGAGTTTTCACACACCACACACCTTTTCAATGCAATGTATCGACACCTTTGGACTGCAATGTGTCAAGTATATAATTTTCTATTAAAACTTGCCAAGTTACATCATTAAAAAGTACTGAAAATAATAAATGTTATCAGGAAACTGCTAAAAAAACCGGTGTGCGTTTCTCTGACTATTATAATTTTAGGTATTTCTATGTAACGTGATACTTATTCAAAATATACCTTAAAAACTGCTGGAAATCAAGTGTGCATTCCTATAACTATTTATGATTTGAGGTATTTTTATGGAACTTGGTACTTATTCAGATCTCACTTCTTTTATAGGCGAAGCATTCCCATAGTATCGAACTTGGCAGCCTTTCACATTTATGTTTTTGATGGGATTTCATTTATTTTTGTTAGGTGTAGGTTCTTTATTTTTTTTTATCACTTTTGCTTTAGGAAATGTCTCATTCCACTTAGGTATGTACTTTATACTATAACCCTTTATACTAAGCGTCTAATTCTATTTTACTATTTATTTATAGGTGATTTTTACAAATAAACTGGCTCCCTACACCTATAAAATGTACCTACTTACATAGAATTACATACATCAATAACGTACTTTATTCTGTTAGTAAGTACGCTACCTACATAGATAATTAATAACTTGGTAATACCTACCTACCAGTAGGTATTATAATTGGTGGCCTATTATGTAGCCCTAGAAGTGCACCATCCCATCTCATCCCGTGGCGTATCGGAGGGTGAGATGGGCAGTAGTATATATAATTCCATCTTAGAGTATATATGATTTCCATGTTCTTGAATCTGCGATTTTATTAGTTGTAAAATTAGAAATTATTTAGACTATGCGAGAAAAAATAGTCTTTTCATCTTTGTTTGACTGATTTAGCGCACCTAGTGTACCTAGTGACCTGCTTTACACTTCGTAAATCGTGGGTTCGGTTCCCGCAACAGACACACACAGAGTGGTGAACAATTTTATTGTTCTTGTCTTTAAGACAAACATGTATTGTCTTAAATTGGTATGTATCTAAATTTAAATAAGTCTTATCTCATTTCCACTCCATACCTACTTATAGTAGAACAAAATTACACATTCGTTGTTTTCGAAACTGACTCACACTTGGCCGTTTTCAGATTTTTACTTTATTTCGACCTAAAGACAAACCTTCGAGGCAAATTTCAGGTCGGTACGACCATTGGAAGATAGATCCATTTAATTCATTATGACTTCATAGTAGAACAAAGTTACACCATCGCTATTTTTAAAACTGACTCACACTTGGCCGTTTTCAGATTTTTCCCTTTACTTTGACCTTAAGAACTATCTCCATGCCAAATTTCAAGTCAGTACGACCATTGGAAGTGGTCTAGGTTTTTGATAAGTGAGTGAGTCAGTGAGTGAGTGTATAGTAAAAATAGCGATTTTCTGACGTCAATATCTCAAGAACTGCTATAGGTAGAATAATGAAATTTTGTATTCTAGACAATTAAGGGGATGTCAACAGACACTCGAAATTTCATATGCGTAGATAAAATATGTTTTGAGTTATAGGGTGGTTGAAATTGGCCCGAAATGGTTCGTGTAATATAACCCACGGCCGGTGTGTCGCTTTTTTTTGCTCGAACTTGGCGGACACACTGCCGTGTGTCTAGATAGTATAGCGAACTAACGAGAGGGGTTTCGTCGCTTTCATTATTGTGTCATATCTGACGTTAATTAAGATAAATTTTACAAAAAATTCTGTTGAGGGAAAGTAGTGCCAAACGATGTATAATATAATTCATAGTTTGTCGCCTACTGTTTTTGTTTCCGTAATAATACCAAATGTTTTTTGGTCTAACGTTTTTTTATCGATTTTGAGTCAGCTATCAGCTTTGAGTCGATATTCCAACATATTCACTACAGATAGAATTATAAGGCAAACGACTATCGGTTCTTGAATCTTTTATCTCCATTAAGTAGAGCCGGATCTTGAAATTAATGAGCCGTTATTTTTTTATGATTTTTAGGGTTCCGTACCTCGAAAGGAAAAAACGGGACCCTTATAGGATCACTTTGTTGTCCGTCTGTCTGTCTATCTGTCTGTCTGTCTGTCTGTCTGTCAAGACCATTTTTCTCAGGAACGCGTGAAGGTATCAAGCTGAAATTTATACCAAATACTCAGGTCTATTGTCCCTTGGACCTGTGAAAAAATCAAACTTAAAAGCCAACGCAATCAAAAGATACAGTCGTTTATGCTGCAAATTTTAGAGTTTCGGCACTCGCAAAACCTACGGGGTACTTCCCGTGAACTCAGAAACTTGAAATTTGGCACGAAGCAACGTCATATAGCATAGACAATGGAAAAATTACAAAAAGTATACATTTTTAGTAAAATCATACAAATAAAATATTTTTTTAAATTTTAAACTTACTACCTTTTTCCTCGTAAACGCGTGGAGGTATTCAATTGAAATTCATGTCAAATACTCAGGGCTATAGGACCTTTCAGATGTAGCAAAATCAAACTTTTATGTCAAGCCAATCAAAAGAAATAGCTATTTAAGTCGCATATTTTGAAACTGAGTACTCGCAAGAAACTCAAAACCTAAAGGGTACTTCCAGTAAACTCAGAAACTTGAAACTTGGCATGAAGAAACTTCATATAATAGTATGTTATTCAATCAAATACAAACACTGAAAACATTGAAAAAATAATCAACCCAGCAGGATCCTGCTGGGTTGATTATTTTTTCAATGTTTTCAGTGTTTGTATTTGATTGAATAACATACTATTGTATGAGTGGAATGCCCCACTTTAAAAAATATGTAAAATATGTATGAAAACTTCATATAGCACAGATAAAGGAAAAATTGCGAAAACCGTACATTTTTTATTACATCATATAATAAAAATATTTTTAATAATTTAAAAGTTACTACCCCTATATTTGTACGGAACCCTCGGTGCGCGAGTCCGACTCGCACTTGGCCGGTTTTTTTTAAAATATGGTCTAAAAAAACATATTTATCGATATTCGAATGGTGTAAAGAATCTTACATATACGTAATCTACATATTAGGGTTCCTCTTTGATGTCTCTAAAAACAGTTGAGAGGATTTAATTTTTAACTAATTAACACAAAATTTATGACCATAAAACCACTTTTTTAGCCTAAATCGGTTCGACTTTGATGACAAATATCTCGAAGACAATGAATATTGAAGTAAATATAGGATACTATATTGCTTAATGCCGTTACTGATAATATGATAAGCTATATGAATCATTAGAAAACTAAGGGAATCAGATCTGGTCGTTGGCGCCAGGGAGCCCCTTAAAATATAGGCCCTGTCCTTTATAACTGAGACAACTTCGGCAGTTTTTACCTAGTTTGGTATTACTATTTTCCAATTAAAACATTTTACTAGTCTGTCACTGTGACCTCCACCCATTAAAAGCTGCCAGGTGCCAGGATCTAGCAATAAGGATAGTATAGCAATCTAACCAGACGGGGGTTTTGTTGCTCTCATTATTGTGTCATATCTGACGTGGCTAGCTCTTAGTCCAATAGCAGCTCAGTGACCCTTAAAAAAATCTTATTATTCTCTACAGCATTACACGTGAATAAGTATGCTATTAAACAACATTAAGCATTATATACTACTTAAAATTGCTATTGTAGACCCTATGGCACTAAAGCAGCTGGAAGCTGTATAGGGGCTGTTTATAAATTACGTCATAAATTTTTGATGATTTTTACCCCCCCCCCCCCCCCCCTAAAATCATCCAACCATCACAATTCAAATGACCCCACCCCCTGCAAAATAAAGTGACGTCATTAAAAAAAATGCGTTTTTAGCTTAATTGGGTACTTCCCTGGGTAAAAAAAAATATAATTCTATTTAGTCCGTCAGTTAGATAATCAAAAAATATTGGACACGTATTTCTTATTTTGTCAATTAAACAAAAATTGGTGAAGATATAGCCCGTTAAAATTCCGCGTGACGTCACATTATACTAAAAATTGTACTGAAATGTGACGTCACGCGGAACTTTAACGGGCTATATCTTCACCAATTTTTGCTTGATTGACAAAATAAAAAATACGCATCCAATATTTTTTGATAATCTAACTGACGGAATAAATATTTTTTTTAGGAAAGTAGCCAATTGTAAAATAAAAAAACTATTTAGTAAAGAATATAGAAACACGATTTTCATTCCTTTTTTTACACATTGAAGCACTTTTTAAAGATGCGAGAGATGATGTGATCTTCGAAATGACCGACCCTTTGGTTCGCTGCACTAAAACGAATGGCTAAACAAAAGCATTTACATATGCCATTATACAACCTTTATACAGCGTAGAGCATCATATAATGCTATTGTAGAACCTTAAGCACTAAAACCAGCTGAAAGCTGTATACTGGATTTACGTGGCATTATAATGGCTAATATTCATGCTTATAAACAGCATTAAGCATTTATTTATGCTATTGTAGAACCAAAGCCACTAAACCACACCGAAGCATTAGTGTAGCAAACCAAAACGCAACTGTACAGCATTCAGCTGTACAGTTGCATTCTGGCTCGCTGCACTAAAACTAAAGGCTTTACAAAAGCATTAAGATATGCCATTATACAACCGTTATACAGCTCAAAGCATCATATAATGCGACAAGTTGCTCGGTGAACGTATATAAGAGTTTATACGGTCCTTAAGTTCTAAATAAGTTAACTATTCATATGCTATAATGCTTCCTGTGTTACTTGGGTTATCATATCTAGACACACGGCAGTGTGTCCGCCAAGTTCGAGCAAAAAAAAGCGACACACCGGCCGTGGATTATATTACACGAACCATTTCGGGCCAATTTCTACCACCCTATAACTCAAAACATATTTTATCTACGCATATGAAATTTCGAGTGTCTGTTGACATCCCCTTAATTGTCTAGAATACAAAATTTCATTATTCTACCTATAGCAGTTCTTGAGATATTGACGTCAGAAAATCGCTATTTTTACTATACACTCACTGACTCACTGACTCACTGACTCATCAAAAACCTAGACCACTTCCAATGGTCGTACTGACTTGAAATTTGGCATGGAGATAGGTCTTAAGGTCAAAGTAAAGGGAAAAACCTGAAAACGGCCAAGTGTGAGTCAGTTTTAAAAATAGCGAAGGTGTAACTTTATTCTACTATGAAGTCATAATGAACTAAATGGGTATATCTTCCAATGGTCGTACCGAACTGAAATTTGGCTCGAAGGTTTGTCTTTAGGTCGAAATAAAGTAAAAATCTGAAAACGGCCAAGTGTGAGTCAGTTTCGAAAACAACGGATGTGTAATTTTGTTCTACTATAAGTAGGTATGGAGTGGAAATGAGATAAGACATTTAAATTTAGATACATACCAATTTAAGACAATACATGTTTGTCTTAAAGACAAGTACAATAAAATTGTTCACCACTCTGTGTGTGTCTGTTGCGGGAACCGAACCCACGATTTACGAAGTGCAAAGCAGGTCACTAGGTACACTAGGTACGCTAAATCAGTCAAAAAAAAATGAAAAGACTATTTTTTCTCGCATAGTCTAAATAATTTCTAATTTTACAACTAATAAAATCGCAGATTCAAGAACATGGAAATCATATATACTCTAAGATGGAATTATATATAGGGTAGGTGGGACATCATATATCTATATAGGGTAGGTGGAGAAAAACAAGTCACATCTTGTGCACTAAATTTATTGTTAAAAAAAATATTTATAATCACTTTTTGGACAATTAAACCTAATAATATTGATGCTTAAATAACCTTTATAACCTACCAGCATTTCCATTACATTTTCTCCACAAGTTAACTTCGATTTTTATCACTCACTTCACTCTCACAAAATGTCAGAAACAAGTGCAGTAAAAAGTTCAATTGAGGAATTGTCCGAGACATTCAAGAAGACGATGGCGCAGTTCCAGAAAGATCTCGACAACGCGGGCACCACTAATCCAACAGTCGCTGCTGTGGGTTCAAAGTTTGACTTTTTCAAGGACTTTGTTGTGAGGTCTCTCGATGCCTTGCAGAAGCAGGTGGAGCTTGTCACTCGCCAGGTGGACCACATTGAGACGCGCTCTCGCCGCAAGATGTTGTTAGTACATGGTATAGATGAATCTGATTCTGAGGACACAACAAATCTTGCGGTTAACAAACTGCAGGCCGTGTTAGAAGATCTTTCCGCAGCAGATATTGAGCGCAGTCATCGGTTGGGTGGTCGTGGAGGGCGCGGCAAAAAGCCTAGAGCCATTCTTGTCAAGTTCAAGGATATAGCCATCAGGGATGATGTATGGTTTGGCAAGGTGGCACTCAAGGGCTCAGGCGTCACACTTGGAGAGTTTCTCACAAAGCCCCGCCACAATGCTTTCATGGAGGCTCGTGAGCGTTTTGGAGTGCGCAACTGCTGGACCTGGAACGGCGACGTGCTTGTGCTGGGAAAAGATGGCGTGCGCCGCCGTGCTAACAGCGTCGCCGATGTGAAAGCTCTGTCGGTTGCGCAGGCGACGCCTACCGATGCCGACGCGGAGCATCCTGCCGCTTCGTCGGAACCTGATACTCGGCCCGTCCCCCAGGCTCCGCGAGCTAGGCAGCAGCGTGCAAAGAGGGAGACTGTGAAGGCGAAGATTCGATCGTAGAGTACTCGTACCTACTTTGTTTGTTTACTGTGTAGTGCTTTTCTTGTTACCGTGTTACAATTGACTTCTTAATTTTGTCGTGCAGCACTTATCTGTGTCTACCCTTTCTTTCTTTTTTGATTAATTTGTTTATCTTAACTAGTTTTCGTAATAGCATTTGCTTTGCTTTGACATTAACTTGACATGACAGGCGCTTTGACAAGAACAGCCCAGTGTTGCCACTTGTAAATTATTGCGTTCCGTTTCTGCTCTGAATGTTAATTATTTGTTGTTTTGTTTTTAATTTTGATCCATCCAGATATGCTGGCGGGTAGCTAAGGTACCTCAAATTAGTTTAGGGTTAGTAGATATATTATTTATTTGCTGCTGGCGGGTAGATTGTGGAGTTTTTGTTTAGTTTTTACTGTATATATTTTTATATTTATTGAATATTAGTATACACTTATTATATACTTATTATATTTTTAACTTTATATATATTTTTCAGATGCCTTTCAGTGATAACAGTGATCAGTATTTATCTTTTTCCTCCTTAGATAGTGTAAGTGAAGACAGTTTCCATAGTTTGCCTCCTTCGCTTCACGACATTCTGGAATCTCAGTTTAATGATGTACCTAAAAATTTTAACGTTGTGCATTTAAATGCGCAAAGTATTCCTGCACATTACAGCGATATGTTACTCTCTTTTGACATTAAGAACATTCATGCTATTTTAATTTCCGAATCGTGGCTCAGACCAGCTTTGCCTTCAACGTCTTACTCTTTACCTGGTTTCAATTTAATTCGGCACGACCGCCTTGGAAGAGGTGGCGGTGGAGTTGCGATTTACCTTCGTTCTTACATCCCCTATTCAATTGTTAATGTATCTGCCAGCTCTTCTACTTCTGATGCCGCAGAGTATATGTTTCTCGACGTTTCCCTCTCTCATTCCAAACTTTTACTTGGCGTTTTTTATTCCCCCTCCCTTCACGTTAATTACTTTGATTCTCTTGAGAAACTTCTCGAGGACCTTATGCCTTCTTATAATCATCACATTCTTATGGGAGATCTAAATACGTGTCTTCTGAAGGATGACAGTCGATCCCGGCGCCTTAAATCCCTGGTAGATGCATGCAATCTAACTATTCTCCCTTCAGACGCCACACACTATTTTCCAAATTGCTCGCCTTCTCTTCTTGATTTAACTTTAGTTTCTTCGACTTCTCATGTGTCTAAATTTGGACAATACTCCGCGGATGCCTTCTCATATCATGATCTGCTCTATCTCTCTTACAAAATTCGTCCTCCCAAATCTAAGTCAAAAATTCTTTTGCAGCGCAATTTTAGTGGATTAAATGTGGAAAAGCTTCGAGATGACGCTTTAACAATCGATTGGAGCAGTATCGCGCGAGCGGGTTCGGTAGACGATCAAGTTTCTCTCTTTAATTCGCTCCTCATACAACTTTATGACGCTCATGCTCCTGTTCGTGCAATAAAAGTCAAGCATCTCCCTGCTCCTTGGCTCACTGAGGATATTAAAGCCCTTATAGAGAGGAAGAATCAATCTAAATCTAAGTATAAGGCTAACAACTCTGAGAAAAATAAACTTAAATATCATACCCTGCGCAATCGCTGTAGCACTATATGTCGAGATGCTCAGAGGCGTCATATTCACAGTTCTGTTGAAGATGGAAATCCAGCCAAAGTGTGGAAATTTTTGAAAGGTCTCGGAGTTGGCAAATCTCAACAGGCAACCAATTTAAACAATATTAGCGTTGACCAGCTTAACCAGCATTTTTCATCGTCCACCTGTTTCAGTGGTCCTAAGAAATCTAACTCACTTCATCATCTTTCATCACTTCCTGCCTTAGATTTCTCTTCTTTCTATTTTAGCCATTTCTGTGAGAGTGATGTTAGGAAGGGTATATTGAATATCACTTCTAACGCCGTTGGTGTTGACTGTGTTAGCCGAAATATGATACTCCCTCTCCTTGATTTGTTTGTTCCTATTATCACCGGTATTCTGAATTTTTCCTTTTCATCAAGTACTTTTCCCAGTCTGTGGAAGGATGCCAATATTATTCCTTTACCCAAAAAATCCAACCCCAGTTCCTTCTCTGACTATCGCCCCATCTCCATTCTTCCTTTCCTATCCAAAGTCCTCGAACGGCTAGTGCATCAGCAACTAACTTCCTTCCTGAATAGAAATGACCTCCTAAACCCATTTCAATCTGGTTTTCGTCCGGGCCATAGTACTACCTCGGCTCTTGTCAAGGTTACCGATGACATCCGTTTGGGTATGAATGACCAGAAGCTTACAGTTCTTGCACTTCTAGATTTCAGTAATGCCTTTAACACGGTCGATTTTGACATTTTGCTCGCGTTCTTACAGTCTCTTAACATATCGGCTGCAGCGATTGACTGGTTCCGCAGCTATTTGGTTGGTCGTCGGCAAAGAATAAAACTAGATTCTTCGTGTTCTTCCTGGTGCAGCACATCAGCTGGTGTTCCACAGGGTGGTGTGCTGTCTCCTCTTTTATTTTCTATCTTCATTAATTCCATAACTCTTGATCTCTCCTCTTCGTATCACCTCTATGCCGACGACCTTCAAATATATTCGCAGGGTATGCATAGCGATCTCAATTCAGTTATAGAAGCCACGAATCTTGATCTGCTCCGCATATCAAATTGGAGTCAAAATTACGGTTTAAAAGTAAACCCCCTAAAGTCACAGGTAATTGTGATGGGTAGCGCTAAACAAATCTCCAAAATTGACTTTCTCAGGCTCCCTCCGATAGTCTTCGATGGTATCCAAATTCCTTTTTCCAACCAAGTGAAAAATCTTGGCGTAATCATGGATCGTTGTCTATCATGGGTGCCTCAGGTGAGTGAAGTGAGCAGGAAGATGTTTGCTGCCATAGGGTCTCTCAGACGGCTCCGGAATTTCCTGCCAAATGCTACTAAAATTGCGCTTGCTCAGTCGTTACTTCTCCCCATTCTTGATTATGCAGATATCTCCTATTTAGACCTAACCGAGGAGCAACTTAATAAGCTTGAGCGTATTCAAAATGCCTGCATTCGGTTCATTTTCGGATTACGCAAATTCGACCATGTTTCTAGTTTTCGTTCTCAACTCAAATGGCTCCCTATCCGTCACCGCCGTAACTCTCACATACTTTCTTTACTCTTTTCTATACTTTTTAACCCTGCAACTCCCCGCTACCTCAAAGAGCGTTTCTCTTATCTTAATTCTATTAGATCCTCTCAAAAATTGCTCCTAAAAGTGCCATCTTCATCTTCCAAATTTTATAATTGCTCATTTACGTTCCAGGCCGTTCGTTTGTGGAATTCTCTCCCTCTCAACATTAAACGCGCGCAATCTATTGGTAGCTTTAAATCGCAACTTAAGGAATACTATTTATCTCTTCCTTAGGTTTTTAAGTTGACACTGTTGTTTCTTATTGTGTGAATTATATATGTATATATGTACGTATATGTATGTTTATTTTATATTTATTTAAGTATGTATATTCATATGAATGTGCTGTGTTATCTATTTCGTCTCTTTTGTTTCTATGCACCACCTACTGCTTATTGTTTTTCTCTAGTCTCCACTACCCAAAGGTTGTCTGGAAGAAATCGCTCATCAGCGATAAGACCGCCTGTTGTTACCTCTACCTAAATTTATCTAATTGTAAAATTTGTGCTTGTAACTGTATGAGGTGTGCAATAAAGAGTATTTATTATTATTATTATTATTATATATACTACTGCCCATCTCACCCTCCGATACGCCACGGGATGAGATGGGATGGTGCACTTCTAGGGCTACATAATAGGCCACCAATTATAATACCTACTGGTAGGTAAGTATTACCAAGTTATTAATTATCTATGTAGGTAGCGTACTTACAAACAGAATAAAGTACGTTATTGATGTATGTAATTATATGTAAGTAGGTACATTTTATAGGTGTAGGGAGCCAGTTTATTTATATAAATCACCTATAAATAAATAGTAAAATAGGATTTATCATACATTATAGGTACTCGTGCTGCCGGATCGATCCCGAAATCCCGATATATGTATGTATAGTGATACTAGATAAAAATTCCGTTCCCCGCCTCGCGCACCCTCCGTCGCTGCCTACATTCGTCCGCCGCATTCGCGCCGTCCGCCAGCTCATGCCATCCGTTCGCCCGCTCATGCCGCCGGGGGGATGCGTACGCGCGGGAGGCGGGGAGTCGACGAACCAAAGCGTTCGGCAGCCGCGCGTCATACACGAGACATTTCCAAAAGCAAAAGTGATAAAAAAATAATAAAGAACCTACACCTAACAAAAATAAATGAAATCCCATTAAAAACATAAATGTGAAAGGCTGCCAAGTTCGATACTATGGGAATGCTGCGCCTATAAAAGAAGTGAGATCTGAATAAGTACCAAGTTCCATAAAAATACCTCAAATCATAAATAGTTATAGGAATGCACACTTGATTTCCAGCAGTTTTTAAGGTACATTTTGAATAAGTATCACGTTACATAGAAATACCTAAAATTATAATAGTCAGAAAAACGCACACCGGTTTTTTTAGCAGTTTCCTGATAAAATTTATTATTTTCAGTACTTTTTAATGCTGTAACTTGGCAAGTTTTAATAGAAAATTATATACTTGACACATTGCAGTCCAAAGGTGTCGATTCATTGCATTGAAAAGGTGTGTGGTGTGTGAAAACTTGCCAAGTAACATCATTAAAAAGTACTGAAAATAATAAATGTTATCAGGAAACTGCTAAAAAAACCGGTGTGCGTTTCTCTGACTATTATAATTTTAGGTATTTCTATGTAACGTGATACTTATTCAAAATGTACCTTAAAAACTGCTGGAAATCAAGTGTGCATTCCTATAACTATTTATGATTTGAGGTATTTTTATGGAACTTGGTACTTATTCAGATCTCACTTCTTTTATAGGCGAAGCATTCCCATAGTATCGAACTTGGCAGCCTTTCACATTTATGTTTTTGATGGGATACTTTCTACGAAAATTGTTTTAACATTATCAGTTTAGCCATTTTTGAGTTATCCTTATCTCCAAAAAACTTCTTCCATAGGCATCAGATACGACCTTTTGGTATTAGTTTGGTTCTTATTCCATTGAAGGTACGAAACCCTCTTATGCGTGGTCCGACACGCACTTGGCTGGTTTTTTGACCCCCTTTAGGCTTGTTTTCGGAATGAATACTGTCTTGTGTCCTTTCCCGGGACTAAAAGAATATAATGAATACTTGAGACTTCGGCATTTTAGTTAGTACCTATCAAGACCAGAGAATATACATTTAATTTTATTTTTTTATTTTTTATTTATTTTATTTTATTTCGGATAACTTTAGACCCATAGTTTGGTTAGTATATACTTATACTACTTATAGCTATGTTAATATCTACATAAATTACTTCCTTAATTAATCTCTAAATTTTGTGTCAATTTTGTGTTAATAATAGAGGCACAAAGTCTAAGAACTTTTTGAGGCTCCAAATCTGAAGCGCCATCTGAACGAGAGCTATCACATATTTTAAAGGAACCGTGCAGCGCCATCTAGTAACGAGTAGCGTTACTACGGTTCCCCTCCATTATGCGGTAACTTTGGTTTGCTCTCGTTCAGGTGGTGCTTCGGACTCCTCTCCTCAGTTTCCTATACTATGCTTATTTCTAGATCTGGACATCTGGCAGCTGTAAAGTGATCCACCACTTTACAGCTGCCAGATAACCAGATTTGCAAAACAAATCCTAGAGTTCTGGGTTTGATGCAATATTATGAGAAATTATATAAATAATTCGATTACATCACTGCTAAAAGTTTCTGTTGGAGGAAGTAGTGCCAAACGGCGTATAATGTAATTCATGTTTGTCGCCTACTGTTTTTGTTTGCGTAATAATACGCAATGTTTTTTGTTTTAATGTTAAAATATAGGCCCTGCCCTTTATAACTGATAACAACTTTGGCAATTTTTACCTATTTTGGTATTACTATTTTTCAATTCAATTTTTTTTCTAGTCTGTCACTCTAACCTCCACCCATTAAAAGCTGCCAGATGCCCCAATCTAGCAACAAGGATAGTATAGTAATCTAACCAGACGGGTTTTATTGCTCTCATAATTGTGTCATACGTGGCCAGCTCTTAGTCCATAGAAAAAACCGCCAAGTGCGTGTCAGACCACAAATAATGGAGGGTTCCGTACCTTCAATGGAAAAAATGGCTGAACTGATAATATTCAAAACGATTTTCGTAGAAAGTATGTTATAAGGCGTATCTTCCCAATTTATTTCATACTAGCTTTTGCCCGCGGCTTCGCTCGCGTTAAATTCGGGGTAACACGGTTCCCCTTTCCTGATTGCCCCCCGGAATGCTTCATACAAACTTCCACCACCCCATTTTAGGGAAGTGGGGGGTTAGAAAGAGACAAAAATTAGCCTACGTCACTCTCCATCCCTTCAACTATCTCCACTTAAAAAAACACGTCAATTCGTCGCCCCGTTTTGCCGTGAAAGACGGACAAACAAACAAACACACACATACACTTTTCCCATTTATAATATTAGTATGGGTTTTTTGGAAGTCCAAACAAAACACGACGGTTCAAAAGTTACATAACTAAATAGCGGCATACAAAATACACCTTATATCTAAATATTTATCAAGATACGTCTTTTAGTTTCCGAGTAAAATGGCTGTGACATACGGACGGACGGACAGACGGACATGACAAAACTATAATGGGTCCGTTTCTGCCATTTTGGCTACGGAATCCTAAAAAGTATCCGAGGGTACAGCGCCATCTACTGGCGAATTAGGTGACAAATTTAACTAAGTAAGTACCTATGTTGATTATTCTAGTATAACTTTAAATACGTGTACCGACTTTAATGTTTTTTTTTTATTCGTACGAAGGTACTTTCCGCATATTTATATAAATTTTAAGAATATTATCATTACGGCGTCTTCTACAATACCCGGCCGCCGGCGGCGAGACACTAGCACTAGCCAGGCCAGCCCGTTTGCAAACTATACCAAAACTATCAAAATATCATTGTCATCATCATAACATAGTCCGTGGGTATGTATAAGCTTTGTCTACAATATCCAGTCGTAAATGTCCTAACCATTTCCTATTTTCATATTAACACTTTTAGTTTGACCAACCAAACTATAAACAAGTAAGTATTATATGTATACTTATAATGAAAATCAGAAACAAGTAAAAAGTTGACAGATTATGGTATGAGATGGATATAATATTATTTATTAGCAGAACCCACAACAACAACACAGCCGAGCCGAGCCGTCAACACAGTGAATCCTCCTTTTTGTAAAAGGTCGGCAACGCGCATGTGACACCTATGGAATTGCGGGCGTCCATAGGCTACGGTAGCTGCTTACCATCAGGCGGGCCTATTAAAAAAAAAGAACGAACATAAACATTATTTTAATTATTTGTAAAGGTATGGACAGCTGTCCGAAATAGAGAAATGTATTATTAATATTAACGCATTCAGTTAGTATCTCAGCGGAACCGACATCGACATCGACAGTAGCACGTGACGAGGAAACAGATGGCTGATGACGTGATACTATCGGACTGACCCGCGACCGCGAGCGCGCGGCCAGATACCTACTCGTATCCATATGTAACTACACCTTTCCTGTTGCGTCCTGTGCGTAGTGCACAGAACAAACACAGCATCCAACAAACCCGATGTCAACAAAACAATTAATTTAACTATTTTTGTTGCATTTTGAACATTTTCTAAGTACCTACATATAAATACATAGGTACTCAAACAAAACAGAGCTACGTCGTGGTCGCCATAATACCGCGTCTACTCGTACTTCTCGAGATTTTCATAATTACGTTTCGTTACTGTGAAACATACTGTAACAAGTAAAGTTATTATACATAGAATTAAGTAAACTTCAAGTTATTGTTGTTTATACATATCAATTCGTCAGAGGCATTCCGTATTTGTGGAAGTTGCTATTCTAATATTAATAATAATGCCATTATACTCTAGCTTAAATATTATAGACTAGCTCACCCGGCGAACTCCGTACCGCCAACAATTTTTTTTAATCTCTCCAATATTTTAATAATTATTATGCTATTAGGGATTGGGAGATAAATCCAGAATTTCAAACGTCATTAAAATCGTTCAGTCGTTCTTGAGTTATAAAACTTATAAATGATGTAACCGACACGACTTTCTTTGATATAGGTATTTAGATAGGTAACTATGAATACCACACTAAGTCATACCTAAATAGTAGCTTTAGACAAACCCGGTTGTTGCAACAAAAAATTTTTTTGAAACGCGATCTAGTTGTGTGTAGCCTGTGTAGTGTAGGAGAAATACCTCCGGCGTCTCCGACCTCCGGCCAGAGTTCGTTGTTGTTCAAGTCGAGCGCATGACGCTGAACTACGAATGTAGGAACATATTGTGTGTAACTAAATAAGGTACTGAAGTTTACCTGACGCGTAGGTCATAGTTCGCGGGTCAGCCTCGCCCGGCCCGCCCCGGGGCGCGTCGCTGGCGTCACCGCCGGCGCCACACCTGCATCTGATGTCCCACTACTTTGTACTGTACGCAATTTCTCACTAAACGAATTCATTAGATATTTCACCAAATGTCGCCACTATTTGTATATTAAGTATAAAATATCAAAGCGCGGCGATAAGCGAGCACCGAATTCGCGCCACCACCGACCGCTGCCGCCACTCGCCGTCTGCCACACACCACACAACACCACACCAGACACGCGTGCCGTCGTTGCGTTGGCGACCCACCGGGAAATCCACTACAATATTATACTTAATTACTCAGTGAACTAACACTTGTAATTATAAAGGCAGGTTTCCTCACACTGCGGTAACATGAAGTGTTATAGATATCGATGAGTCACGGCGCGTGGTGACGCCACGCTTCTATTTTGGGGTAAAAATGGCAGATGATTGTTTTTGTGCACTCGACTCCCGCATCAAATTCACAACCTGAACGCCGAACATGTTTTGAAAACACATGATCGGCGTTCAGGTTATTGGTTCCGTAGCTAAAATGGCAAAAACGCAACCCTTATAGTTTCGTCATGTCCGTCTGACCGTCCGTCCGTCCGTCCGTAGGTCACAGTCATTTTACTCGGAAACTATAAGACTTATCTTAATAAAATTTATGGGGGGGGGGGGGGGGGCGCTACATACATGTAACTAACTCATGTTGCATATCAATCGATATGTTCTGTAAAATAAGATCGAGGTTTTATTTGAACATCGAGAACCCACCAGTTAAACATGCTTCGTTACATATTTAACATGGGAATGAGAACATTACCGATTTAAAACCTTAAAATCGTATTATTGTTAATATCTGATATAAAAATAATTAAAATAGATGGCGAGAATATTGTCACATAAATCTATAGGTAATTAATTATAGTTCAGTACCAGTACTATGTAAAACAAGTGTCCATTATCGCTAGCGCTTGTTCATATTTTTAGTCAAAATAATGTTGCCCGTCGAATTGATAAGGGTTATCAGCGGGTATAACCAGCAAAGTTGGCGTCCAGTTAAGAGTCCGGTAATGATTTGAAAACGAAAATCGCTAATAATAAAGTAACGCACATGAATTGTATTTGATAAGATAGTTTGAAGTATAGTTATTGCAAAAAAATGCTTTTAGTCCACATTTTTTATTATTTAATACCCGAAAACTCAATTCTTGCAGAGCTTGTTTAGTGAGGACGTTGATTCGTGCAATTTTTTATTATTATTTGTTCTGCCCTCCAATATCTTTTATATTATCTGAATAAAACATGAAGCCCAGTTTATTTCTACATTGAAATTTTTATGAAATACTCTAACACATTCCCATAAATACCACCTAAACTTCGGCCATTTTTCCTAAAATCGTTCTAGGTACCTACCTAGGTAGGTAGATATACTTTTGCTTAAAAAATATGTATGATAATGAAAAAACTCTACTTATTCCTTAAACCACTCATTTTCCAACGTATTTATTATATATTTTACATACTAGTTTAACATCATTTTAAACAACAAAAATCTTACTCTTTTCACCTCTCCAAGCAAAAATCGCGAAACAGCTGTTATATTAAGGTGAATTATTTATAAATGACACATAAAATCAAAAAAGTGTTCCACTTATACAGTTTAAAAAGGAACTACCTTTCAATATATGTATACAAACTAAAACTAGTTTTATTAGTTACTGTAAACTATTATCGAAAAGTTGAGCGAAATCGAAAAAAAAACTTTACCGGACTCTTAACAACGAACATGTAACTTCATTACCTAAATGATGGTTAACACCCAAGTTACAACAATTCCAAATAGATTTTGTACAATAGTTATCATTCATAGGTTTGTATATTCGGTCGGAGTCAATAGAACAGTAAAATTATGTATACAAACGCATTTACCTTCACTGCTTCTCAATCACGCACTTCATGGTTTCACTGTCAGGTTAAACACATACACTTAGTAATTAGTTATATTAATTTTTAGGGTTCCGTACCTCGAAAGGAAAAAACGGAACCCTTATAGGATCACTTTGATGTCCGTCTGTCTGTCTGTCTGTCTGTCTGTCTGTCTGTCAAGACCATTTTTCTCAGGAACGCGTGGAGGTATCAAGCTGAAGTTTATATCAAAAACTCAAGTCTATTGTCCCTTGGAGCTGTAAAAAAATCAAACTTAAAAGCCAACGCAATCAAAAGATACAGTCGTTTATGCTGCAAATTTGAGTGTTTTTTGGCACTCGCAAAACCTACGGGGTACTTCCCGTGAACTCGGAAACTTGAAATTTGGCACGAAGTAACGTCATATAGCATAGACAATGGAAAAATTACAAAAAGTAGACATTTTTAGTAAATTCATACAAGAAAAAATTTTTTTAGTTTTTAAACTTACTACCTTTTCCTCGTAAACGCGTGGAGGTATTAAATTGGAATTCATGTCAAATACTCAGGGCTATAGGATTTTTCAGATGTAGCAAAACCAAACTTTTATGTCCACGCAATCAAAAGAAATAGCAATTTAAGTCACATATTTTGAAACTGAGTACTCGCAAGAAACTCAAAACCTAAAGGGTACTTCCCGTAAACTCAGAAACTTGAAACTTGGCACGAAGAAACTTCATATAGCACAGACCAAGGAAAAATTACGAAAAGTAGACATCTTTGGTAAAATCATACAAAAAATATTTTTTTAATTTTTAAACTTACTACCTTTTTCCTCGTAAACGCGAAGAGGTATTAAAATGAAATTAGTAACAAACATACTACAACTTTTGCTTGTTATAGGTTTGGACGGAACCCTCGGCGCGCGAGTCCGACTCGCACTTGGCCGGTTTTTAGTGAAAGTATCCGTTAAGTACTTAATGATTCACAGGTTACCTAATAGTTTTATTTATCGAACGAGCGGAGCGTAAGCGAAGCAAGTTCTTACAAACAACTTCTGGCTAGTGGGACGTCTCGGCATTTCGATGGCTTTTTGATTTTGAGAGTTTGTTGCGCGATAACTTTAGTAACGCTTTTGTGATCTTTATTAAGTTTGTTGGTGTTTTAGCAGAGACATATAATTTGAGAGTGGGTATATGAGCAGGATCGATCAAGGGGTTGTGGAGTTAGAAGGAGAAAAAAAATATTCAGAAGGATCTTGTTATATTGGACATCTCGTTTTTGAGTAAATCGTGAGTTGTCAGTTCGAGGCGGACTACTAGTTTACCTATGAATTAAGATGTTAGTACTTATGAACTAGCAAGGGACTTCAGGTTCACTGAGTACGGTCCATGTAACCGACTGCAGTGAAGCAAGTAGGAGCAGTCCAACCTGTCCCCTATCATCCTCAGGATGGTGTTGAGGCTGGCACGCACTCGACGCACAAGGGACGCAGCCCTCTTGCGCATGGTTGCATAAAAGCAATCTAGGTTTTCTCGTCAATAAGGCCCTCTCTAGCAACGTTCAAGAAATCTCCAGTGTGTCGAACAGGGTAGCGTACCTGATCCTTCGGCTTTCCAAGCGGTATAGCATGAAGGTAGTTCAGGTTTACGCACCGACCTCGGCACACTCGGATGATGAAGTGGAGGATATGTATGAAGACATATCCAAAGCCTTGCACAACACAAACAAAGGCTCACTTCAACGTTGTTATGGGGGACTTTAACGGCAAGGTGGGAATCCGAACTGGCAACGAATCCCGAATAAGCCCGCATGGTTATGGAGTTAGGAATCACAGGGGGCAAATGCTTGACAATTTCCTTGAGAAAGAGGAGCTATTCTTAATGAACTCCTTCTTTAAGTAACAGCCTCAAAGGAAGTGGACATGGCAGAGCCCCGACACTGTGACAAAAAAACCGGCCAAGTGCGAGTCGGACTCGCGCACCGAGGGTTCCGTACAAACCTGTAGGTATATAAGTAAAAGTTCACCCAATGCATTGACATAGAAAATTGATTCTGTTACAGCTTAAAGGTATTATAGACCTGAGTATTTGATATGAATTTCAATTTAATACCGCTACGTGTTTACGAGGAAAAAGGTAGTAAGTTAAAAAATTTAAAAAAATATTTTTTGTACGATTTTACTAAAAATTTCTACTTTTCGTAATTTTTCCTTTGTCTGTGCTATATGAAGTTTTTTCGTGCCAACGGGAAGTACCCTTTAGGTTTTAAGTTTCTTTCGAGAACTCAGTTTCAAAATATGCGACTTAAATTGCTATTTCTTTTGATTTCGTGGACATAAAAGTTTGGTTTTGCTACATCTGAAAAATCTTATAGCCCTGAGTATTTGACATGAATTTCAATTTAATACCTCTACGCGTTTACGAGGAAAAAGGTAGTAAGTTTAAAAACTAAAAAAATTTTTTTTTGTATGAATTTACTAAAAATGTCTACTTTTTGTATTTTTTCCATTGTCTATGCTATATGACGTTGCTTCGTGCCAAATTTCAAGTTTCCGAGTTCACGGGAAGTACCCCGTAGGTTTTGGGAGTGCCAAAAAACTCTAAAATTTGCAGCATAAACGACTGTATCTTTTGATTGCGTTGGCTTTTAAGTTTGATTTTTTTACAGCTCCAAGGGACAATAGACTTGAGTATTTGATATAAATTTTAGCTTGATACCTCCACGCGTTCCTGAGAAAAATGGTCTTGACAGACAGACAGACAGACAGACAGACAGACAGACAGACGGACATCAAAGTGATCCTATAAGGGTCCCGTTTTTTCCTTTTGAGGTACGGAACCCTAAAAATGAGATCGACTTCATCTTGACGGATAGCAAGCACATATTCAGAAATGTCTCAGTGATCAACAGGTTCAATACCGGATCTGATCACCGACTGCTCCGAGGCTCTCTGAATATCAACTTGAAACTTGAAAGAAACCGTCTGATGAAGTCCACGCTCCGGCCTAACCAAATCCAAATCGTCACGGGCACCGAGGAGTTTCAGCAGCTTCTCGGGAATAGATTTGTTGCCTTGGAACCCACTGATGACGCGGACGAGACCCTACACAATCTGGTCGAAACGCTGAGGGACGAGGGTATCAAGTTCTGCAGAAAACAGCGTACTGGCAAGAAGTCCAAACTCTCGGATGAGACTCTGGGGCTGATGACAAGAAGACGGGAGACTACCCAAGCGACTTCGTCAGAGAGGTCAGACCTGAATAAGCGAATTGCGAAGATGGTACGGCGCGACCTTCGGAGCTCCAACACACGCCTTATTGAAGAGGCGATAGAGCGAAACCGAGGGTACAAAGTATTCTCTCAGCAGCTTAGCAGGAGCCACCTGACGAAGCTAAAAACGCACGACGGGAGGACCGTATTGTCGAAGCCGGAGATCTCCGCCGAGATAGAGGATTTTTATGGCCGACTGTACTCTGCACATGCCCCCCACTCCCGACGAGACGACCATGATTCAAGAGCCACCCTGACACGCCACTATACCGACGAACTGCCAGATATCAGTCAAGACGAGATCGTGTTAGCTCTGAGGCAGCTTAAAAATAGAAAAGCCCCCGGTGAGGATGGTATTACTTCAGAGCTTCTGAAGGCAGGAGGAGCTCCTGTTATACAGGAGCTGCAGAACCTCTTTAATGCCGTACTTCACAGTGGGAGAACTCCTAAGGCGTGGAGCGGGAGTTTGGTGGTGCTCTTTTTTAAGAAGGGTGATAAAACCCTCCTTAAAAACTCAGACCCATCACACTTCTGAGCCACGTCTATGAGCTTTTCTCACGAGTGGTCACGAATCGTCTCGCCAGGAGACTCGACGAGTTCCAGCCACCGGAACAGGCTGGGTTCCGCGGAGGATATGGCACCATAGACCACATTCACACAGTGAGGCAGATTATACAGAAGTCCGAAGAGTATAATCAGCCCCTGTGTCTCGCTTTTGTGGACTATGAGAAGGCCTTTGACTCCGTGGAAACTTGGGCTGTTCTGGAATCCTTACAGCGATGCCAAGTAGACTATCGTTATATCGAGGTGCTGAGATGTCTCTCCGAAGCCGCCACTATGAGTGTCCAAGTACAGGGCCAGCAGTCTAAACCCATCCAATTGCGCAGAGGGGTGAGACAGGGGGATGTCATATCCCCGAAACTGTTCACAAGCGCATTGGAAGACATGTTTAAGACGCTGGCCTGGAAAGGTAAGGGCATAAACATAAACGGCGATTACATCTCACACCTGCGATTCGCTGATGACATAGTCGTAATGGCGGAGTCGCTAGAGGAGCTGACCCGGATGCTGGACGGCCTAGCTTCAGCCTCGCGACGCATCGGTCTTGGCATGAATTTGGATAAAACCAAAGGCATGATCAATGGCCACATTGATACAGGACCGGTCGTCGTACATGGCCACCTTCTTGAAATTGTTTCTGAGTACACCTACCTTGGGCAGATCCTGCAGTTAGGTAAAAACAATTTCGAGAAGGAGGCCAAAAGGAGGATCCAGCTAGGCTGGGCAGCATTTGGGAAACTACGCCGAGTCTTCTCGTCATCCATACCGCAATGCTTGAAATCGAAAGTTTTTAATCAGTGCGTCCTACCCGTAATGACCTACGGAGCTGAGACGTGGCCACTCACGGTAGGGCTGGCCCACCAGTTCAAAGTCGCTCAGCGAGCTATGGAAATAGCTAGATATCTTAATTACGTATTCTTGTCTCTGGGCGGGTTACAATAATAACCAAATATTTATCCTTTACTCACATTTATTTTGTGATTGTAAAATTATTACGTTTTTGACAAAGAAAAGGTTTACAATAACAGTTATCTATAAATGTTCAAATATATTATGTAGACATTCTATAAAAAGTGAAATATTAATAATCTGCTATCTTTATTGAGGTGAAGGTTTCAATAATTTTCTGTGTTGCCAGAAATGTAATTTAAGCCTTCATTAACCTCAATATTTAAAAGTTTAGTAACCCCCTTCTCAAAACTGTGTAATTGTAATATTTTAAATCATAAGAGCGAAACAGGTATTTTCTTTAAGTAAGAGTTGGCCATTACACTCATGCAATAGAAACTGAAGTAGTAATACTCGTAGTGTATTATCATACAATATCCACGCGTTCTGACTTTGCTAGTATAAATTGTGTAATATTATTATTTAAAGTTGTATTAGCTGTTTGTTTTTAGGTTTGACTGTAATTTAAATAGATCTGATAATAAAATAAAATAAAATAAATTGAATAGTGTCTTATTTCCCAGTATAACTATGATATTAAAATACATTTATTTTTGAAAGTAAACGAAAGTATTGTTATAAAAATACGGATATTTAACTTTTAGAAAAAAATCAAAAGAAACACGACCCCAGACTCGATCTCGGGTCCATCATGGACTTACTTTTGTTTTAAGCAAGGTGTCTACCGACTGAGCCACCTGTTCCGTTATACCAACCGTTGAAATTTTGATCCATATTTGGAGGAAGAAGTAAGTTAAATAGGAGTTGCTAAGTAGTTAATATTTTATAAAAAATAATTTCTAGAGACTAGAGGTATCAACCTAAATGTGTCATTGACCTTTGTTCTATTGTTAAATGTATATATTCGAATTCGAACTTAAATTAACTAGCTTCGCCAGTAACGCCATCTAGTATATTTTTTATGAACTCCGTTGCTACGTGCGTATCTGCTGTCAAGCGAACTTTAGCCTAAGGCTGCATACGCATTTCTGCAGCTGATAGTACCTGTAAGCTTCACCTCCCTGGTACAGACAGCGTGCAACGTTCTATATATTTTATCGTCTTTGAGGTCCGACGTAACGACGTGTTCCAAATATTTCAAAAACTCAACCCTTTGAAGGATTGCTCCGTTAAGTATATACATATATCCGCTCTACAGGTGGCCCGTGGCCCGAGTGACAAAATAGGAGTCAGCAGTACCAAAGGGGCAGCCACCACATTAAAAAAAAATCATCACTGTGATGTGATGTCATATTAAGGCTATTTTTTTATGATCTTATCGTAGTGTTGTGTTCCTGCTGGTTAGTAAGGTTGCCAAGGAGCTCAGAGAGGACTCAGTGTGTTGACGATGAGGGACCCCTTGTTCCTTTAGCCGCCAACACAGTCAGTCCTGATAGTAAGCAGTTACCGTAGCCTAAGGACGCCTGCAACTTCAGAGGTGTCACATTGACCCTTAAAAAAAGATGGGGCCAACGCCCAAGTAACACATCAAAGCAGTATAACGTCCGTCTTACAGTATTTCTGTATGCTTTTATCTTTTTGAGTTGGTTCAATAGTAGCATTATAAACGTTTATAGTGCTGATATATCTCTTAAATGGGCACAAATTATCCGGCTTGAGATCCTATAGAGGTTATTTAATTGCATTACAGGCGCATTATATCAGCGCTATTAGCATTACTGTGTCGCATTAAAGAAGCATTAATACGCTCGATTAAGTTGCCAATCGCATTACAGAAGCATTATACTAGCATAAGAGTGTAATAAAATAAACCCTACATCATTGCAAAAACGTCTCTAATACCGACGGAACAAATGTTATATATAATACAATGAACGTTGTGATTTAACTACTTTGTCTCGCAATATAAAATGGACGAAGACGGTACAAAAAACTGAATGAGTGACACGTCATATTTGTTTGCATCGTAACAAAATTTATAAAAGTTTTTGACTCTTTTATGTTATTATATCCTTCAAATATTACTGCGCAATGTGTACATAAGTTAAATTGAAAATGTTCACTCGCCTTTGATTCATTGTGGTTCTGATATAAAATATGCGTCAAATAACCAAAACCAAAATTGTGTTGGTTGAGCAGTCTTAAATTAAGTTATTTTATTATTATATAGGTATTTTCCTCGTATAAATAGGTCCGCATGATTTTATTTTTAGGTTATCTGGGGGCACGGCAGTGTCCCCGCCAAGTCGAGCAAAACAAAGGCACGGCCTTACCATCCTTTTCCCGAAGCTATTCAGGCCATTTGCGACCCCCTCTAATTCTGTTGTCGATAAAGCTAGAAGGCTGAAATTTCTGTGACCAAGAGGTCATAACTCATAACACAAGGAACATATATATATTCTCAATATCATCGACTTTCAACATATACTTTAAGAATTATTGTATGTCCGATTGTCATGCCTCTTTGTGTAGCGTCAGCAAATATAATGCTGATAAAAATGCATTTTTATTTAATTCTGTACTCCTAATAGTACTTGAAACCGTTACCAAGCTATAATTATGTACAAATTATTTATGTGTATATATAATTGCTATGATTATGTAATTTTTTAGGGTTCTGTACCTCGAAAGGAAAAAACGGAACCCTTATAGGATCACTTTGTTGTCCGTCTGTCTGTCTGTCTGTCAGTCTGTCTGTTTGTCTGTCTGTCTGTCAAGACCATTTTTCTCAGGAACGCGTAGAGGTATCAAGCTGAAACTTATATCAAATACTCAGGTCTATTGTCCCTTGGACCTGTGAAAAAATCAAACTTAAAAGCCAACGTAATCAAAAGATACAGTCGTTTATGCTGCAAATTTTAGAGTTTTTCGGCTCTCGCAAAACCTACGGGGTACTTCCCGTGAACTCAGAAACTTGAAATTTGGCACGAAGCAACGACATATAGCATAGACAATGGAAAAATTACAAAAAGTAGACATTTTTAGTAAAATCATACAAAAAAATATTTTTTTTAATTTTTAACTTACTACCTTTTTCCTCGTAAACGCGTGGAAGTATTAAATTGAATTTCACGTCAAATACTCAGGGCTATAGGACCTTTCAGATGTTGAAAAAACCAAACTTTTATGTCAACGCAATCAAAAGAAATAGCAATTTAAGTCGCATATTTTGAAACTGAGTACGTGCAAGAAACTCAAAACCTAAAGGGTACTTCCCGTAAATTCAGAAACTTGAAACTTGGCACGAAGAAACTTCATATATCACAGACAAAGGAAAAATTACGAAAAGTAGACATTTTTAATAAAATCGTACAAAAAATATTTTTTTATATTTTAAACTTACTACCTTTTTCCTCATAAACGCATGGAGGTATTAAATTGAAATTCATCTGAAATACTCAAGGCAATAGGACCTTTCAGATGTCGAAAAAACCAAACTTTTATGTCAACACAATCAAATGAAATAGCAATTTAAGTCGCATATTTTGAAACTGAGTTCTCGAAAGAAACTTAAAACCTAAAGGGTACTTCCCGTAAACTCAGAAACATGAAACTTGGCACGAAAAAACTTCATATAGCACAGACAAAGGAAAAATTACGAAAAGTAGAAATTTTTAGTAAAATCGTACAAAAAATATTTTTTTAAATTTTTTAACTTACTACCTTTTTCCTCGTAAACACGTAGAGGTATTAAATTGAAATTCATATCAAATACTCAGGTCTATAATACCTTTAAGCTGTAACAGAATCAATTTTGTATGTCAATGCATTGGGTGAACTTTTACTTATATACCTACAGGTTTGTACGGAACCCTCGGTGCGCGAGTCCGACTCGCACTTGGCCGGTTTTTGTTAAGTACAACCGTATCTTGATACCTACTGTGGAACTCTTTACAGTTTGGACTAGAGCCTGTCTGGAAATAGAAGTGCCGTAGAATGTATGAGTTCCCATATAAACCACGTACCTGTACCACAAACTCTAACAAGGAAGCATTTTTAGTTTATAAGCAGGCAACTCTTAATTAAGAAGGTTAGGATCGGAAGTATATATGATGACCATTTTCTCAGGCAATTTTACATGTTTGGCTTAATAAGCGAAAGATTCACCATGAACGATTATTAACTTCTAAGTTTATGAATTCAATATTTAGGTATATCAAATAGGCAGAAAATAACATAAACATCTAATTAATTTTTCATTTTTAATGCCAAGTTTTATTTACATTTCGTAAATAAAACTTGTCATTCTCATAAACACAGTCAGCGTTTCAGTTTCTGCCATCGTACTCGTATACTGTTAATAGAGACACTCTAACTGACTACAAGTTGAGCGGTGGTAGTTTGGGGATTGGTGCACAATATGGCAGCACCATCATATCTCATCGAGACAGACTGGATAACAAAAACTATACCACATGGAAAACGAATTTCATCTACAATTCTACATGATCCGGAAAACGGTGTCATGGATCCTGGCCCGACTAAATACGACAAGATATTAGAATTAAATGATTGCTCAAATTCATCATTTTAGTTGCTATTTAGTGCTCCTAGTCATGGGACTATGGTATGGGAATTTGTGCAGCATAGTTTTCAAGTTATCGTGGTACCGTTGTGGTCGGGCTGGGGTAGATACAGGATCCTGGCCCGACCACCCCATTCAAAGAAGATTTGGTGAATGCACAAATTAACTAATATTTAGGTGTCATCTAGTGTCTTCAATTCTATGAATATGTTCCACATAGTAATCACGGTACCTATACCCCCACTCGACCACAACGTTACCGCGATAACTTGAAAACTATGCGGTACAAATTCATGACTTTGGCGGCACTAAAAAGCATCTAAAAATGATGAAATTGTGCATTCACCTTATCTCGTTTGAATGGTGTGATCGGGCCAGGATCCTGTACCCCCGCCCGACCACAACGAATCGGTTGCGATGACTCACTGCGCTGCACAACGTTTCATTAAGAATATTTTTGCAAAAATACAATAATAATAATAATAATAATATATTCTTTATTGCACCAAATAAAAAATTACAACAATAAAAAGTTTACACTTAACTTAGGTAGCAACAGGCGGTCTTATCGATAAAAAGCGATCTCTACCAGACAACCTTTGGGTAGTAGGAGATTTAGAAATAGAGTTAGGAACATGGTAGTGCACAAATAACAAAAGGGAGAAAAATAACACAAACATCTTAATTTCAAGCTTAAATACACATATAGATACTAAATAAAAATACATATATATAAAAGGCAACCTAAGGGAGCGATAGGTAATGTTGTTTCAACAGATTCTTAAAAATGGTAAGAGACTTAGCACATCTTACATCTACTGGCAAAGCATTCCACAATCGAACGGCCCGAAAGGTAAAAGAGCTTCTGTAAAATTTGGTAGAAGATGATGGAGTAGCAAGAATGTGCTTTTGCGACGCTCTGATAGAAGAGAGTCGGTTAAAACGCTCTTTGTGATATTGAGGTGTTGCAGGATCGAAGAGAAATCTATAGAGGAGGATAAGAACGTGAGAATCACGGCGCAGACGAATAGGAAGCCATTTGAGCTGGGAACGAAAGTGAGAGACATGGTCATACTTGCGCAAACCAAATATGAACCTTATGCACAGGTTTTGAAGTCACTCGAGTTTATTTAGCTGGTCCTCAGAGACGTCAAGATAGCTTATGTCAGCGTAATCTAATAAGGGAAGAAGGAGTGATTGAGCTAGCGCAATTTTTGTGGCGATAGGCAAAAAGTTGCGAAGTCTACTAAGAGAACGCACCGAAGCAAACACCTTCCTGCTAATCTCACCTATCTGTGGTATCCAATTTAAATGTTCATCCATTATGACCCCAAGATTTTTTACCCGATTGGAGTATGGAATTAGAGTACCATCAAACGTTATTCAATTCAATTCAATTTATTCATCAAAACGTAATATTACAGGTTAACTCCCAAGTCATTACATTTTCCACAATTCCAGTTATATAATTCCATAATGCAGTAAGTATACAAAAAGTATTCATAATATAATGTTAAATAAAACTAAAACATAATTAACAAATAAATAATAACACCATTACACTACGTCAGACTCTCACATATTTTCAAACACTCTCTCTCAATCATCACCCAGCTGTCCGCAAACAAATCACAGGAGGGCAGCACAACAGACAGTTCATTGAGCGCAAGCATAGCACGGCAAACGGGAGAGTTGCGGCGCGAGACAGTGCGCCAATAAGGTACAGCGAACAGTCGCAGCCGGTCCACGCGAAACCGCGCAGCCCGTCAGGGACAAAGAAGCGACATGCCTCACCAAGCAACTCTGGAGAGTCCAAACGGCCTCGCAAGATTCGGACTACAGTTAACATTTGGACAAACAGTCTACGGGTCTCTAGCGAGTTGAATCCCAACGCTCCTTGCAGATAGGCCGTCGGGTAAAGGAAAGGGTAGTACCCGTACAATTTTTTGTAAAGAGTGCGCAGGAAACATTTCTGTACTTTTTCTAAAGACAACGCGTAGGTTGACTCGTATGGGTTCCAAACACACGAACTTGCCTCTAGTTTAGATCTCACTAGAGCAGTGTACAGCACCTTGAAAACACCAACATTCGTAAAATCTCTACAGTTGCGCGAGACAAACCCTAAGCGTTTAAATCCTTCAGAAACCAGCGAACGGATATGGTCATGGAAAGTTAGGGCCGGATCAAACACAACTCCCAGATCTTTCATAGAATGAGTGCGGGAAAGAGATTCGCTATCAAGGGTGTAGTTATAGAGTATCTCCTGTTTTGACCGGGTGAAACTCATGATGTAGCACTTTCCTATATTAAGAGAGAGGCGGTTCTTCACACTCCAACGCTACAACGCATCAAGATTACGCTGCATGCTCTGACAATCTAGCGGACACTCGATATCTACAATAACCTTGATATCATCAGCATACAATAAGAGTTTGCCGGCCTCCAGACATCTAGATAGATCATTTACCATGATTGTGAAGAGAAAGGGGCCCAACAGTGACCCCTGACTTACACCAGAGTTTGTCTGGTAAAAGTCTGAGTCAAAACACCCAAGACGAACAAATTGCTTGCGACCCTTCAAGTAGCTAGCGAACAGCCTCAACAGTGCCGGGGAAAACCTATCTCGGACAGCTTTTCCAAAAGGATGTCATTGTCAACCTGGTCGAAAGCTTTCCTGAAATCCAGGTAAGCAACGTCAACTTGGCACACCTCATCCAGTTTCTTTGAGACATGGTCGACAAGTGTGAGAAGATTAGTGTCAACAGATCGACCTTTCCTAAAACCATGCTGAGCTTCATCCACGTACGGATCAACAAGAGTATACAATTTGGAATGCAAAACACTCTCAAACAGCTTGGCAAAGGAGCTCAAGACGGCGATAGGACGATAGTTTTCCACCTCCGACTTATCACCGGCCTTAAATACTGGTGTCACTCTTGTTGTTTTCCAATAGTCGGGGTAAGTACCAGTCTCGAGAGCTCTATTGAATATATAAACAAGAGGAGGCAAAAGTCGAGATTTAAATGCCTTAATCAGAAACGGTGGTACGTTATCAGGACCAAGCGCACTATTAGGTTTTAATTTGTCAATTCCAAGACCAACCTCATGCTCAGAAAAAACTGAAATATTGATGAGGTGGTCACTGGAAGCAGCTCCCGCAAGCTCAGCGTTCAGCTTAGGGGTGCGAGGAAGAAAAACACTGTGAAAGTAATCCGCAAATGCTCCCGCAGCTGCTCTCCCACTATACATCTGGTCTTTATAGGTAATGTTCGATTCAAAGCCACCTTTACTTCGCAAATTCGAAACGTGTCGCCAGAAGGATCTAGGATTTGCTTTTAGGGACTGCTGAATATTGTGAGTATAGTCAGTATACGCTATAGAGACTCTGCGTTTGATATCTGCCCTCAGCACACTGAATTGACTGTACACATTTGAGTCACCAGTGATTTTCCACTGCCTGTGCAACAAACTTTTGAATTTTAAGTCCTTGATAATATCCGGAGAAAACCAGGTTGGATAAATCCTGCAAATTTTTCTACTTCGTGTCTTTTTCGGGACGCACGAGTCGATACAGCCATACAATAATTCATAAAACTGTCCTACCGCCTCGTTTACACACTTTTCACCTAGGACAGGGCTCCAGTCAACCTTCATGACAAGCTCGTAGAGCATTGGAAAGTCAGCCTTAGCATAATTCCAGTCTGTAGCAGGGTCTATATTACTGGGCGCCACCGTCGCTGCTCTCGCGGGTTGCGCCAGCGTGATGATAACATCAAGCGGGGGATGATAAACATCAGCATGCTCCACCAAACCTTCACACGCTATGCATACCTTCACTGCGCCCACACATTCCGAAGCTAACACTACATCTAGCTTGCTTCCCTTACTATTTACAATATTATTATATTCAGATATGTTACAAAATGTCAAAAAGTAATTAAAGTAATTATTTACATTAAGAGTCGCACTATTTAAATTAAGATCACCTAATATTAAAATGTTGTCATTTTTAACTGCCGTCAAACCGTCTTCGACTTTACAAAACCACGTCATATAGTCCAGGTCCACAGCACTAGGTTTAATATATACCACACATATTAAGAATTCACTACCATTGTGTACAGCAGAGGCCCACAAGTCTTCCCCACTTTCAGTTTCTAAGTCCGACCGCCGACGAAGAACAATACCAGGCTTCGCAGCCAAGAGTACGCCGCCGCCTTTCGAACCCCGGTCACGTCTAAGCATAGACCAGCCATGCGGCACCACCTCCGGATCGCCTATTGAAGAGTCCAGGTTTGTTTCAGTAACGGCGACAAAATCAACATGAAGAAGTGATATGTTATGGCGCCAAAACTTCAGCTTGGTTTTCAGGCCACGAACATTCTGGTATATTACGTTCAGCGTAGACGCACAGTTAATATCGCTGTGAGGACGAGCTTTCGTCACCCTTGTTGTTTTTCCGACCGGAGGCGGGGTGGCGACGCCCTCGACGAACGCTCCCGGCGGATCGTTGAAACCACTCTCTGATTTGAGTCCCGACAGGCCAAGCTTCAGCAGACATGAACTGTTCAAAAAGGCTTTCCGGAACCGATAGGACAAACGACGCATAGTTTTCATGACGCAGCTTTAGTTTGTCGACTTTGAAGTTGGTAACACGGCTCAACTCCTCCATGTGAATTCTTATTTGTTCAGAAGTAGTTTCAGGTTTGAAATAACAGGCATGTATTTTCCTGTTCGGCTCAATCGTCTGAAGCTTGTGATTTTGCCCGACACCTTTAATTACACACCTAGATGGCAACGACTTGCTATTATGACTCACTTGTTGGGTAGAATCGCGAATGGTCCGGTGCTGCTCAGTCTTGAGAGAAGGATTATTATGAGCAGGAAAACTAGCTGTAGCCTCTGGAGAAGATGCTGCTAATTCCTGCAAAGGCTCGGGATCACCAATATCTCTTGAGTTGCCACCCACTAGTTGCCGCTCGTCTGTAGTCGCCTCGCAGTTTGTCAAAGGCCGGGTCCCTAGCTTTGCGGCCACAGACGCGTAAGAACTAGCCGAGGTTCTGTCTACACAAGGCATCAAAGAGTTTAATCTTTCTTCGAGGGCTGTAACTCTTCCATCAATATCCGCAAATTTTCGTTGTAACTCCCCAACAGATCTCGCAAGTGGCGCAATTTCACTAGCTATTGCGTTGCCAATTAATACAGGCAGGCGCTGATCCACGCAGAATTGCAACTCCTCTCTAATCAGCAGTCGCATACTATCTAAGCATACCGAGTCATCTGTGACATTATTCAGTGGTTGTGAACGACGGAACGTTACGTGCTGCACCTGGCTACTTGCTGAGTGTATAGCTGGTAGTTGCGAATAGTCAATCATAGGTATAAGTTTAGGGCTACCTATGACAATGACCTGGGTTTTAGCAGGGTTAACTTTAAGTCCGTAACGTTTGCTCCAATTAGAGATGCACTCCAGGTCACAGTTCATTGAGCGAATAACCTGAGATAAATCGCTAAGAGTACCCTGGGAATAAATTTGGAGATCGTCGGCATAAAGGTGATAAGAAGAAGAAATATTTAGTGTGATGGAATTTATAAATATGGAAAAAAGAAGAGGGGACAGCACACCACCCTGTGGAACGCCGGCCAATGTGTTGCACCATGTAGACCGGGATGAATCCACCTTTATGCGCTGCCGACGACCTTCTAAATAACTTTGAAACCAAGCAATCACCGCAGGAGATGTGTTAATGGAGCGTAATATCCCAAGCAAAATTTGGAAATCGACAGTATTAAATGCGTTGCTGAAATCTAACAGAGACAGTACAGTGACTTCCCTGTTATCCATGCCAGACCGAATGTCATCTGTTATTTTCACGAGAGCAGTAGTCGTACTATGACCTGTTCGGAAACCAGACTGAAAGGTGTTCATGAGTTCGTTTCTGTTCAAAAATGATATCAGTTGCTGGTGGACAAGGCGTTCAAGGATTTTAGAAAGGAAAGGAAGAATGGAAATCGGGCGATAATCAGAGAATGAGGAAGGATTGGATTTTTTAGGCAGAGGAATAATGTCAGCATCCTTCCACAAAGTGGGGAATACACAAGAAGAAATGGAACTGTTTAAGATGTAAGTAACAATAGGGACAAGTAAATCGAGGAGAGGAAGGATCATTTTACGACTAACGCTGTCGACTCCAACGGCATTGGAAGTGATGGACAAAACGCACTTCTTAACATCACTATCGGTGAATTGCGCAAGACAGAAAGGAGGAAAGTCTGGAGTTGGGATATTCGAAAGAAAGTTAAGAGTCTCGTTTTTTACTGGACCAGTAAAATCAGTTGAAGAAGAGAAATGCTGGTTGAGCAGGTTTAAGTCAACGTTATTAGTGATCGGATTCTCTGTAGATTTCCCAACTCCCAACGACTTTAGAATTTTCCAAACTTTTGAAGGCTCGCTATTCTCAACAGCCGAGTGAATGTACCGCCTTTGGGCATCACGACATACCGTACTACACCGATTTCGCAGGGCATGATATTTGGCCTTATTTTTCTCAGTAGATTTCCCTTTATATTTTGATTTGGCCAGATTCTTTTTGACTATTAGTGCCCTTATGTCCTCAGTAAGCCAGGGAGCAGGAAGATGCTTAATTTTAATTGGGCGTACTGGAGCATGAATGTCGTAGAGTTGAGACAAGGTGGAGTTAAAAAGAGAAACTTTCTCATCTACGGTATCAGCCCCAATAACTTTTTGCCAATCTAACTTTAGGGCATCCTCACGAAGTTTATTAGCATTCATCCGACCAAAATTGCGCTGGAGAAAAACTTTGGGCTTAGCTTTTGGGGGACGGACTTTGTAAGACAAGAATAACAAATGGTGATAAGAAAAAGCATCAGCAGAGTATTGGTTATATCTCGCAACATGGTCAGATGAACTGACAAGTGTAAGATCAAGAAGAGATGGGGAACAGTTTGGAAAATAGTGGGTCGGGCCTGAAGGAAGAATAGACAAGTTCCAAGCTTCAACAAGCGCTTTTAGAGATTTTGATCTGGAATCATTTTTGAGCAGGCAGGTGTTGAAATCGCCCATAATAATGTGATGGTTATAGGAAGGCATAAGATCCTCGAGAAGCTTTTCAAAAGAAGTAAAATAGTTGACATGGAGAGAGGGCGAATAAAAAACACCAAGAAGGAATTTAGAGTGAGATAAGTTTACCTCTAGAAACAAGTACTCTGCAGTATCTGAATTAGGTGATTGAGGCGAAAAGCTTAAGACAGAGAACTGGATGTGAGACCGAAGATATATTGCAACCCCACCACCTCCCCTACCACAGCGGTCATTCCGAATCAGGCGAAAACCAGGCAGAGAAAACGATGTAGATGGCAGACATGGTTTAAGCCACGACTCGGACACCAGAATAGCGTCTAAATTGTTCAGGTCTAGAGTAATTAATAAATCTGTGTAGTGGGCAGGAATACTTTGCGCGTTTAAATGGACTAAGTTAAAGTTTTTCGGAATGTCAGCAAGTTGTTCGTTAAGTGTGTCATGTAGAGAGGGAGGGAGACTATGAAAACTGTCATCATCTGAAGAAACTGAGAGATACATATCACTAAGACTGTCTTCATCTATAAGATTGCTCATTGCCAATGTAATAATATATAAAAATATTCTATATATACTAAATAAATAATAACAAATATGTCTAACAAAAAAAAAATATACGAAATATAACTTCCTTACTACCTGCCAGCAGTACAGACAAAGATGTTTACTATTACAACACAATATTATGTCACATTAAGTGAAACGGGACGCTATTTTTGTTGCGGCAACACTGTAACTGTCAACCACTGTTAAGTACGTCAGTGTCAAAACTGTCAAAGTGACAATATGCCAGTGCGCCTGGGACGTAAACAATTATCCAACAAAATTACACGAAGCATAACAAAAAAAGAAGAGGGTATGCTACTACGAAGTGCAGTAAAACACTTCTTAATTGCATTAACACGTTTAATTCTGACGACAAAGTAAAAATATTTAATATTAGCAAAAATAATCAATTATTTAAAATTTAGCATTTCACGTAAAAATCACAATAACGGCATCTAAATAAGGGTATTTCACATTCAATAAGTTCCCTAGTGGTCATAATGCAATTAAATTACAATAACAAAAATATTTAAATTTAGCACTTCACTTAAAAATGAAGACAACTGTACCTATTTCACTTTCACATTCAACAACCTCCCTAGTGGCCAGAATGTAATTAAATTACAATAATTAAAAATATTTAATATTAGCACTTCACTTAAAAATGAAGACAACTGTACCTAAACAAGGACATTACACATTCAATAGTTAGCAAAACCGGTAAGTAAAAATAAAGACTCGGCTAGTAATAATTTGGCTGCAGGAAAATAATGGGTTAATGAGGCGGGTGATATGGATGGTGACAGATGATTCGCTGGCTGAACGTAGCCTAAATTAAAGAGCCAGGTCTTTATACGCCCGTCAAACGAGGCAATTGGAATTTGGGGAATTTAGCAAAACAACAAAAAAAACTATTATGGCACAAAAATACTGGATACAAAGAAAAGGAATCCGATTTATAACGTTTTTAACAAAAATGTAAATAATTTGATACTCTCGAAAGCAGGATGGCTAAAGCTGTTGCTTTAAATTAAAAAGAGTTCGTGGGCAAGTGTCCGCTTTGATTTAGGCGGACCCAATAGCTCGCTGAACTCCTTTTCTCACTTGGAGAGCCCGCTGGATGCGGACTCTAACTCTCCGATGATGTGGCGAAGAAACCCGCGGAAATCGCGGCAGCTGCAGACCGTCCCGCCGGCCCGGCATCCACAAGCGCCTTCCGGAATCCTTCCGGATCAGGCGGTTCCAGTGTATAGCACTTGCTATATAATTTATATGGCCTTTTTTGCCCGGCAATGGTTTTGGTTTTATTTTTGCTCCAATAATGTATTAATAGCACTTGCTATATAATGTTTGAAATAAATCGCACTTCACCACGATGCAACTAAGCAAATTATAGCAAAAACCCCAGACCAAATCCAGATTATCTCTTTTTCTTTCCAAAATCTCACGGCGCTCTGACAGACTCAATCAAAAATCAACTTTTTTCTTTTTGACAATCTGGAATACCTCAAAAATTCACATTCAAAATTAGCGCGAGTATTATCTCAATTTTATAACTGCCAGACGTATTACAAAATACGGACTGATATAAGCGCCATCTACCTGTAATGCCGTTAATCACAATGTACGCTTTTTTTATATATCAACCGTGACCTAGCCTTAGACACAGAAGTTCAGAAGTTCTAAAGAAAGTCGACAGATGTCGTACGATACGTAGCGTCATGCTACAGAAGGTAATGCAACTAAATACAGAAGAGAGATAAACGAGTGGGCAAATACTAAAACCTATTAACTGCAACAGCCTGCCTCTTCGTTCTTCCCTGCTGGCTATTCCTAGCCTCTTGACTAGCAGGCGGTCCGGCTACACTATCAGACTCCGCAGCAGGACCCGGCGGCAACTCGGCTTGAATCTGGTCAAAGTCAGCGCGGGAGGTCACGCAGCGGCGCTCGCCATTCTTGCCCAGGACATACACGCTGCCGTCTCGCGTATAGCAATTGCGGACTCCGAAGTGCTGCCATACAATATTAGTTGCCTCATTTAAATTTTTTTTAGCATTTTGGAAAGCCTTGTTATGTGAAAAGTTGCTAGCTCAAAACAGTAAGTCTATTAAATATCAATTGAGTGTATATTTAAGTGTTCGAAAATTTAAAGTTAAAATCGTTGCGCAAATGTAGTGGCGGTAATAAAAAAAAATAGCTTTCTTGGGAAAGCGTGCGCGGGTAAGTGTGCGCATTTTCTGTATGCAAATGACTCAATTTCATGACAATTTCAACAGATTTTCAGACTTATTAGTTAATTTTAATTACTTAACTGATAATATTTATAAAATGATTATTTATGGTGACGAATCAAATGCAAACACTTATCCTGAATACGCCTCGGTACGTACCTCGTAATGGTGCGCACATTTACCCACATTAAGGGTCAAGTATGCGCATTCTGTTTTGATTATTATTTTCATAAATACTCCAATTGTTTTTTTAATACTATTTTTTTTGTGAGGTATGAAGTCAAAGACAAGAGTGCGCATAGTTACCCTGAATGACGCTATCCTTATTTTTAGATCCTGGCTTCTGTCAGTTATTCATCGGTGGAGGCGTAGATAAATAAGTAACTAAGCTTTCGCATTATTTTTTGTACTTATGTTAAAATAAATATATAGGCCCTGTCCGCTATGAAAGGGACACCTTTTTAACTACTTTGATCTTCCTTTTTCCCAACAGATTTACTGTCGTGTAACTCTAACCTCCACCGATGATTAGCTACCAGTTGCCTGGATCTAGTCATAAGGATAGTAACTAATAAGAGGAGTTCCACCGTTCTCGTTATTTCGTCACAATTTTCACACTCTTAGTCTATTATTTTAATAAAGACGATGTGACGTGGAAGTTTTGTGCAAATTGTGCTAAGTGTGCCCAAATTGTACGTTTTAACAGTGGATTTATATAAAAATAAAAGGCAAGAGAAAATAATGCGCATATTTGGCACAGCTCGCCCAAAACTTGAGGTAGGTACATATTCAATTATTCACATCATCTTTCAGAAATAAAATTTATTGATTAGAACCTAATGATCCTCGTAACACGTGGGTGCTGCAGATATCCTCAAGTATTTTTTTAACAGCAGATACCACGTTTAAGGCACGAAGTAAAATTATTTAATAATATTAAATGCTGTGTCTATGAAGGCTCTCGGCTTGGCGTATTTTCTTGACACGGAACTGTGGTTTTTGGCGTTTTACACACGAAGACACGAAGTTGCGTGATGAATCTTTAACTCTTACATATAGATAGAGTTGCTTTTTAATTTTCAGGTACTTGGGTAATCCTGAAAACATATAATTTGTTATTCCATTTACTTGTGGCAATTGACAAAATATTTACCAGTCAATCTAAGCATGTATCGATACGGTTGTTTTTTTTCAGGAAAAAGCAGTGCAATATTCGCACAAATATGGAATAGTAGGTAACAAATAAATAAAAGAAACAAAACGCTAGCAGCACCGCTTTCTCATGACTTGTAAAGAACCGACTGATAGAATAAAAATATTACTAAAATATTTTGGTAATCCAATCGTTATGTCATAGGATATGAACTAAATAAATCAAAGAATGAGCACCACAGTCCGTGTAGAAAAGTTGCCGTATTAGTTAGTTACTATGCGACAATACAAATATACATACATAAACACTCAAGAAAATCATAACCTTCCTTCGGCGGTCGGATAAAAAGGTGGAACGGACAGACGAATAGACAGACAGACAGACCTACACGACATGACTTTTTTTCTTTTTGAGGTATGGATTTGGAACCTTAAAAACAACGGACAGACGAACGTACGGACGACAAGTTAGACATCCACTACATGATCCTATAAAAAAAGAACGGGCAGACGGACGGACGGACGGACAGGTGGGCAGATGGACAGACGCACGGACGGATAGACGGACAGGTAGGACGGACGGATAGACAACCCTCCTCGCCATGATTCTATAAGGGTTCCGTTTTTTCGTTTTGAAATACGGAACCCTAAAAAGAACGAACATACTGACGCAAGCACGGACATATATTTAGATAGACAGACAGACATCCAAGACATGATCTTATAAGGGTTTTTTTGCTTTTCAGATACGGAACCCTAAAACAACATACAGCCAATCTCCTTCTTTTATAATTTTGAAATCTGAAAACTACCTATATGGAAAATCTTGCCTTCATTCGGTATATAACCGTGCATACCTACATATCTTATATACTGGGTGTCTCATTCAAATCGGTCAGTATGGGAAAGTCTGAAACTATAAGACATACGAAGATCTGTTCTGAGGAACCATGTCATCGATTTTAATAACAAGAAAAACTGCATTCATACATTTTAAAAAACATCTGTACTCCGTTCGGGAATCGAACCCGGTTGTTTTGAAAAAAAAAACTTACACTATTTCTATTTAGATATCGATTGTGTAGGTCTTAAGCAGTAAATGTCTGTATGAAACATGATGTCTAAAATGAATAAAATGCATTGTTTCCACATACGTTAATTTATTTTAGTAGGTGCTCGAAGTGACCACCGCCTTTTTCAATACAATATTCAAACGAAAAAAAAAAAAATTAAAGTATGTGGAAACAATGCATTTTATTCATTTTAGACATCATGTTTCATACAGACATTTACTGCTTAAAACCTACACAATCGATATCTAAATAGAAATAGTGTAGGTTTTTTTTTTCAAAACAACCGGGTTCGATTCCCAAACGGAGTACAGATGTTTTTTAAAATGTACGAATGCAGTTTTTATTGTTATTAAAATCGATGACATGGTTCCTCAGAACAGATCTTCGTATGTCTTATAGTTTCAGACGTTCCCATACTGACCGATTTGAATGAGACACCCTGTATAGTTCTACTGTTGATATTTGATATTTCGTTACGTAGACATTACATAGAGTCGGACAGACAACCACACAGTCTAAACCGTTGATTATTGAAAACATCACTGACAAAAATATCCTTTATTTTTCACTTATATTCCCATAGAATTCGGTTAGTCGCTACATGTGAAAAAATAAATAATGTATTACGATATATTACATAGGTAGCAATACTTTTATTTACATCAAAGTAAATAAAAAGGACAAACAACTGAATAGAAAATTATGCTAATCCTATGGTTCTTGAGATGGGTAAGAAAACCCCGCTATAAGTCGAACGCAAGGACAGACGGACGGACAGACAGACATCAAGAGCTTAGAAATATTGTAAATTGAAGTGACTTTTCATTTATTGCTCTTTGATTATGGAACTCTAAATAAGGAACAAACATTATTTATTTATATTCTGTTTACGTGAAACGGTCATCATTTTCCGGAGAGTGCGGTTGACATCACGGATTGCATTTCCTACGATGCAGAGTAGCATAAACTAAAATGCACTAGACGTTTTGATTGCTCGCATGATGTTGTGATGATTACCTAAGGCTGATACTCGAAGCTTTTAAATGCTTACAAGAGCTTACTAGAGCCTACTAAGCTTACTTACCTCAAGCTTCAGCCTGAAAACTTCTGTAAATATAAATACTTACCTAAAGGAACTTACTACAGGGAAAGAAAATCAAACAAAAGATTGAAGGTTGAAAAGAAAATTATTTATTTAAGTTTTATATTTGGATTTTTGTTATTGAAAAGCGAAACACTGACTAATTACCCCTAATGCTGCCTTTGCAGACGTCATTAGGTGTTAGTTTCCGATTCCTAGGCTTTGCGAAGGTAAAAACGAAACTAACGAAGCAAAAAACCTTCGCGCCGTATTACAGTAAAATAAGTAACGTAAATATAATATCAAATACATTAATTAATAACCTATCTATACAGTAGCTTGCTCTGATACGCAGTTTGGCCGTGATGATCGTGAAAGCTAGTGGAGACCCAACGTTGTGTGTGTAGTTACCGCAAGTCCTTTTCGATAAGGTGAGAAATAACCGCAATATTTAAAATACACGTAATTCCTAACTTAAATCTAACGGAATATAAATACAATAGACAATGGTAGGTTAGCATATGAACTGTTGACGTTAAAAATAAAATAATAAGATTGTGAAAATATATCCTAATTAATAGACTAATCAATAGTAATATTGAATATTAAAATTACACTAGAATTATAATGATTGATTAAATAGATATTTCGTTGTTTCTTAAATTTTTCTTCTTTTCTTCGTTTCTTAAGTTTTAAGTTAAGTTAAGTTTTACTAACTGCTCTATGGAATATTTGAAAAATTCTGAAATAAACGATTTTTATTTTTTATTTTATTTATTTTAAATAGTTGTATTTACAACAAAATATATATAAGGAGGTTTGCTGGACTCCCAACGTAGTGATTGTTGGCGAAGTACGCCAGTACAAAATATGTGGCATGTCAGTTTTGACAGTTCCGTCTTCCAACGGTGGAACCACGACCAGTGGTCTACGGTTCGAAGCTTAATGGATCTGGTAATATATGTCGTCCACGGCCAGTGGCCTACAGACCTGATGGTTGTGCGTTCTGAGCATTTGTAATGATCCAAGTGTGCGACCGGGCCAGTAGCCTACAGTCTCGCTTCATACATCAATGTATAGTTGACAGATAACCGCCAATTCCTCCACACCACATATGCAAATAACGACTGGTACATTTAATAATTAAATAACCAAATACTAACCACCGTTTATGACGAATGGTATATAAATTTAGGGAGTAAATAGCAAGTACCTATCATCGCTAATAAGCACTATCTGTGCAGTAACCCAGACGCGTAAGACCCTCACCGCCCGCGATTCATCACTGCAAGAGAACGGAATTAGCTAAGAACACCTTATACACTAATGGCGTACTTACATGGCAATAAACCTCTGTAAGCACATGCTATTTTTCATGTCACATGTTCAAGATCATTGGGTGATACAGAACGCTTTGGCCTCAAACCCGAGGGGATCCCGTTGCCACCTAGGCACTACAACAGACACGCATTCTACATGGAATAATCTTCTACGCTAGAAATCCAGCATCTTATCCCTTATATAATTACTAAAGTATTACGTGGAAGTACATATTAAAGGTTGAACACGCCAAAACTTGGGCACGCAAAATTTGTTTTTAAACCAGAATGAAAATAAATAACTACATTATGAATACCACATTTAATGACAAATTTAATGAATTCTAAAATCACATTTTTAATTTTAATTAATGTTTACACAGTAAGCCATAGATCGAACTTTTCTACGCACACGGCTCATAAGACTTTGCACCATCTCTTTAGAAAAAAATTTTGTCGCCCAGGTCCATATTTTTTGTAGCTCAGGGACCGATTTTACTTCTCCGCCTTTCTTTTTTAGAATTCCTTTCATAATACTCCAGTACTCTTCAACAGGCCGCAGTTCCGGACTATTTGGCGGATTGCATATTTTGGGTACCACCATTATCCTGTTAGCGTTGTACCATTCCATAACTGATTTTGCGTATTAGCAACTGGCTAGATCTGGCCAAAACAGCGGTGGTGAGGCATGCTGTCTTATAAAAGGCAGCAAACGCTTCTGTAAACAATCTTTCTGATAAATATCGCCGTTTATTGTCCCGGTGGTGATAAACGAGCGACTTCTTTTACCACAGCTACATATTGCCTGCCAAAGAAGGTATTTTTTTGGAAATTACCCTCATTTTTTAAATTCAAAATCTTTAGGAGTATCTGTTCGAGATTTGCTAGTATAAAACTCTTGACCAGGTATTTGTTTACAATCCAATTTTATATACGTCTCGTCTTCCATCACCGCGCATTTAAATTTTGTAAGAAAATCTTCATAGAGTTGTCGCGACCGTATCTTTGCGGATAAGTTCTGTTTTGAGTCTCGATCTGGTGCGGCCTGGGCTTTATAACTCCTCAGTCCTGCCATCTGTTTCACTTTTTGGACATAGGACTAAGACATTTTCACTTTTTTAACAACATCACGAGATGAAATCATATGATTTGAGGCAAAAATCTTTAAAATACTCTTTCCTGTTTCTTATTCTTGACTCCCTGCAACCCACCACTTCCTGGCTTTCTATCTATTGTCAAGCGTTCACGGAAACTTTTTAATATGTGACCAATAGTAGATTGTGGATATTTCAGCCTTTTCGCGATATCTATGTAGCTTAACATGGGATTTTTTACATGTTCGTGCAAAATGCGTTCACGTTTTTGATATTGTACGGTCGACATTTTGCCAACGAATAAATAAAAGAAAATAAAACTATCATCATTTTATAGCCCAGTTCCTTGTGAGAAAATTGTTGTTTCAAAAGTTTAAATATCTCCATTTTTCGAATAACTATAGCTATTTTTATATGCCCAGGTTTTGGCGTGTTCAACCTTTACGCGATATCGTTTAACCATGGCCAATAGTTAACCGATATCGACAATTAACATTTAAAAGATCGAAACCTATCTTGGTTATAGTACGTTCAAACAATTTCGACCGTTACATTAAAACTATATATTTATAAGGTGGTAGAAAGAAATAGTTAACAGATGGAACGCAGTTACCCGAAAATTGTATTAAAATCTACTTAGATAAAATATGGCTTGGTACCCTCAAACTAGAACCTATTCGACACGTCAACAGTAAATATATATACTACGATGGAGAATAAATATTACGTATCCTAAATAGTTAGGTATTGTAAATATAATATACGCACACATAAATACACACAGTCGTATATAGAGAATATAAAAGGTTCAATGTTAAAACAACAAACACAGGCGATATATTGTGAAGAACCTGGTCATAATATACGCTTTCAACCTATATAAGTAATTGAATGTAAATAAGTAGAATATCATTAAATTGTTAAATGGTTTCCTCACGAGAACGAGTTTCATGTAAATATAAAATACTATTATTTATTAGCTGTTTTATTATGTGTTTGAAAACCAAGTCGAATAATACCCTACATCAACCTATAACTGAAATATTAACCCATTGCTCTGAAGTTAATCCTATGTTGAAACGTCCATACGATTGAAGAATCGTTTATGAAAGAAGACGAAGATTGCATTTAAATTTCACACTCAATAAATAATCAAAATATTTAAGTACTTATTTAGACATACAGGCGGCTCTAGGCACGGCGGAATAGTGCTTCGCTTCGCTCACTCAGTAATAGTTGAAATAGTACCTAATATATTTAAACGCAGATCCCTACTTCATTGTAAACCCAAACACAGCTAAAATATTCACAAAAGTGGATTAATAAAATATCTCTCATTATTCTAACACTCACTGCAGGTAAATAAGAGTAACTGCCTGTAATATTAGTCCCCAAATAACCCAATTAATAAAAGAAAGGTATTGACCGTTATTATAATATTCGTACGCTTCACTAGTAAAGATATTGTAAAATGCTAGTACACGACAAACAATTAAGATAAGAGTGAAATATTTAAAAGGACTTACATAAGGTTGCAGACCTCGATCTTGGCTGAGAGATGCTGATGTCTTGAAATCTCGTTCCGACTAAGTTAAGTTCGAACCTTACCACCCGCTTTTATAATTTCCGTACCCTGTCTCCCGCAATCACCTACATTCCCCTTTGTAGCTTTAATCCAAACACCTCTTTAAAAAATCTTACCGATTACTCATCCGATTCCGCTATTGAACCTAGTTATCTAAATAATAAGGTTGATAATCCAACCTGTAGATACTAAAACCAAATAAATGTCTAACACACAAGGTTCAAATTCGTGTGAACTCCTGACTCGTCGTCTGCACACCGCTTCTCGATCGCCTGCGAAAATCTAAGCAAATATGCGGGTGGGTTAAGATTAACCTCGCGCGCTGCAAGATTATTCCTACCCGCATTTATGTAAAATTATTAATTAATAATTACAATTTCAGGATTTTCTGGTAAATTGCTGAATAGAACTTAGAAACTACATTTGGATAAATATGCTAAAAATATAGGGAATATATCATCATTGGCCACAGCATCTGTTGTAGATGTTTGTTGCGGCGCTTGTAGGTTTACGGGTTCCCGCATCTCCGTTGATGGCTATAGAGTCCTATAGCAGCACGGCATTTCTTGCCACAACGATCGCACACAAAACGCGAGTCCGCAGGAGGCGGTAGAGCACGACGAAGACTTTTCTGCTTAAGGTTCTCCAGCCAGTCATCGTCATGCTTTGAAGTTCCGACTTTTATGTCGTGACGCCATTCGGGTCTCATCTCGGCGCGTTTCTCCCAACCGTCGATCCGAATGCCAAAACTATCCATGTCCCGCTTACATGAATCTTTAAACCTTAGAGTTGGACGGCCAACAGGTCTTTTTGCGTTCGCTATCTGACTCAGCATTACTTGGCGTGGTAGTCTCTCAGGGTCCAAGCGATGTACATGACCAAGCCAGCGAAGTCTTCTCTGCTTTAACATTGCAGTAATGCTACAGCAATGCGTCCTCGAGAGTACTACCTCGTTACTAATTTTATCCTGCCAAGTGACTTCAAGAATAGTCCTCAGGCAGCGCATGTGGAAAGCGTTGAGTTTGCGTTCTTGTTTCGCATATGTAGTCCACGTTTCTGACGCGTACAACAATACACTTAAAACGCAGGTCTGGTATACAAGTACTTTGGTGTAGGTAGTAAGCTTGAGGTTTCTCCATACGCGTGCAAAAAGCTTCCCAAAAACAGTTGATGCTCTGCCTATCCGAGTATCTATCTCCTTGTCGTTAGATAGTGACTGGGTGGTTGTAGAGCCAAGATAGCAGAAATGATCCACGACATCGAGCACATCCCCGTCGAGTCTGATTTTTGGAGACTGGTTTACGCCTTGCACCATAATGACAGTTTTCCTGGTGTTTACGCTCATAGAAAACAGCCGACAAGCGCGACTAAATCGCGTCACCAACTCCTGGAGGTCGTTTTCAGAGTTTGCAACTAGTGCAGCATCATCCGCATACAGAAGTTCTCTAGCAATTACGTCTAGACGCCTATTTCTTGACTTGAGAAGACTAATATTATAAAGTTTTCCATCCTTTCTAGTATGCAGATGTACTCCGACGTCACAATCCTCAAAAGCAGCCAGAAGCAGTGCCGAGAAGAAGATACCAAAAAGAGTAGGTGCTAGCACGCAGCCTTGTCTGACTCCACGGTTCACGCAAAAAGGCGCAGACTTTTCGCCATCAAATATAACGGAGGCGTTCATGCCATCATGGAAGGACCTAATGAGTGACAAAAGTTTCGGAGGGCATCCAATTGCGCGCAATACTTCGTATAGGCCTTCTCTACTCACAGTATCAAATGCCTTATTGAGATCAATAAAGGCCATATACAACGGTACACGATGTTCGCGAGATTTTTCTTGAAGCTGCCGAAGAGTAAATATCATGTCGTTGGTCGAACGGCCAGCTCTGAAACCACACTGCGACTCAGGGTATATCCGAGAAGCTAGAGTTTCCAGTCTTCGTAAAACGACTTTTGCAAAAGCCTTTCCTGCAATGCTTAACAAGGATATGCCCCTGTAATTATTACAGTCACCTCTATCTCCTTTGCCTTTATATAGCGTGATGACGTCGGCGTCTCTCATATCTTGAGGAATAGTCCCCTCATCCCAACAACGCAATAAAAGAACATACAGGGGGGAAGAAACGCAACCGATTTTCACCAGTTCAGCAGGTAAGCTATCAAGACCTGTACTTTTACCCAGTTTCAGACTCTGGAGAGCTTCAAGGAATTCTTCGCCTGTAGGGGGGTCGTCAAGCTCAGTCACCACGGATCGTAAGCTCAAATTCGCCAGTGCGGCTAGGTCTATAGACACTTCTTGAGAGAATAGGTTTGAATAATGTTGTGCCCATCTATCAAGCTCCTTAACTTTGTCTGTAATCGGATTTCCATCAAGGTCTTTGATCGCGGCACGTTTCCGTTTTGTTGGACCGATTGCGGACTTTATTCCCTGGTACATGCCCCTGAAGTCACCCACACCCCGACATTGCTGTATAGACCGGCAGAGTTTAGCCCAGTACTCATTAGCACAACAGCGACTGGCGCGTTGTACTTCTGCTTTGGTTGCCTTATATGCAACTTGCTTGGAAGGATCTCTGTGGTTGTTCAATAAGTCTATATGAGCTGTTCGTTTTTTCTCAATTAATGGCAATAGAATGTGTTGATACTCGGCAAACCAGTCACTAGCAATCTTCCCTTTCCTGCCGAACACCTTTTCAGACGCTTGCGTTACTTCCTTCCTTATCAATTGCCACATCTCTTCAGCACTAGCAACTGATTCCAGAATTTCTTTGCTCAGTTTATGTTCAACTAGTTTTCCTAGGTCTTTGCATAAGTTCTTGTCCAGCATAGCAGCAGTGTTCAAAGCAATTTTACAAGGCACTTTCTTAGCAGAGTGAATTTTCTTTGGGATTAGACGCGATTTAGCCACAATCAAGGAATGATCCGTATTGCAGTTAGCACTATGATACGTACGGGAGTTAAGGATATCACGCAGGTCCGTCTTCCTTGTGATAATAAAATCAATCTGATGCCAGTGACCTGAGCGTGGGTGTTTCCATGAGACTTTGTGAATGGGTCTATTCTTAAAGTAGGTGTTCGTCACACACAGCGACAGAGACGTGCAGAGCTCCAGCAAGCGCTGCCCGTTTTCATTAACGTTGCCGATTCCATGATTACCGATGCATTCCGGCCAGTCTTCAGATTTGTTGCCTATTCTCGCATTAAAATCGCCAAGTAATAGGAGCTTGTCAGATGAGCGTACATTTTCCAGACATTGACGCAAATCTTCATAAAATTTGTCCTTAACATCGGCAGGAGCATTTAAAGTTGGTGCATAGGCTGAGACCTGAGGCTGAGGGAATATATATATGATAATGAAATATACATACAATAGTGTTTCTATAGGAAACGAAAGCAAATTCAATGTAACCGCATGGTCAATTTTCACCAATAATTATTAATACGCATATATATCTAACAAATATCAATAGGAATGCTAAGAGGACTATATTGTTTATCGAATGAAAATATTTATTTGTACTCGGAAGTAAATAATCACGTGTTTATGACACAATACTGTTCTTAACCAAATCTTCCTAAATAACTATTATTTTTATTCAATCTCACAAGAAACATTGTTACTTTTAATGCCTATTTAGATCAAGGAATTAGATTTTACGTTTTCATTTGTTTTCTGCTACATACACTAACATCTATAAATTCGAGGTTAGGTTTTTTTAGGAACCAAAATTTATTAGAAAATACTATTATCTGTATTCCAAATGAATTACCATCTTAATATCTAAACGAAAATGTATATTATTTAGAAAAGCCACTTGAAATAAAGCTAGTTTTCAGTTTCAACACTAAATTCTCCTTCCCGAACTGCACCAAAGCTATGAAAATTAAGACATAACTACTAATTGATTTTATGATACTCCATATTTTCCAGGTGAGTTGTAATTCGAACTTTAATATTGCAGTATAATTTTTCATTAAAGCTTAATCGTAAAGTCGTAAATTTTCCTGAAACTGAAAAATGAAATTAACTCCTACATAACGTTAATAGCAATGTCACAATATCGAACAATTTTACCGTCCATTGAAATAGGCATTATATGGACGCCTTGGATTCATTACAATGTGTATAGTAATTTTCAAGAGAATTTTAAATTAGTCAGGTCTGCATTTCATTATTTACTACCAGCTTGTTTACCAGCAAAGTACCTAATCGTATAACTAATGTGGGTGCGCCCTTAATAGTCTCACTCACTTTAATAAACATATTGCTTACTTTTCCTTTTTTTTACGACACTTTAGTTGCATTGTAGTAGCCATAGCCTGAAGAAGTTTATAGTTTTTCGTGCGATAGTCTGAAAATGAAAAGAAGTTGATGATGAGAGAAAAAAATATCAAGTATCGGTATCAAGCAAAACCGTAATAAGAAAGATACTTAACCAAAAAACTAATATAAAAAAACCGGCCAAGTGCGTGTCGGACCACGCATAGGAGGGTTCCGGACCTTCAATGGAATAAGAACCAAACTAATACCAAAAGGTCGTATCTGATGCCTATGGAAGAAGTTTTTTGGAGATAACTCAAAAATGGCTTAACCGATAATGTTCAAAACAATTTTCGTAGAAAGTATATGATAAGGCGCATCTCTTCAAATTTTTTCATATTTTTTGAACTTACGGTTCAAAAGTTACGGGGGGGGGGGGGGGCTACACAACTTTTCTGACTTTCGAAGCGATTATTTCAGAAAATATTCACTCAATCACAAAATAGTCAAAGAAACCTTAATGTTATTTTTAAAGACCTATCGACTGATGTATCACATGTTGATATTTGTATGACCACTGGTTATATGTTGTCGGCAGAGGGGAACGCCTATCAATAGGAGTCGCTATTGTTGGTTGGTTGGTTGAATTCTCAAAGTGCTAAACCCACGGACCAAGAGAGAAACCGGAATCGGGATCAAGAGGGAAATAGAGTAATGACTCTATGTCCCTAACCACAGTTGAACCTTTTTACCGAGCACTACTACTGTGACTCGTAATAAGTAGTAAAAACGGTCTGATAGAGAGCATAATGTAGGGGGCGGTGTCTCACTCACACTTGTTACAAAATTGTCACATTTGACACATAGTGACATTTTGATTGTCTGATGACGTCATTACCTCCTTAGTCAAAACGAGACACAGTCCCCATCATAACTCTCTCTTTCGGCCTCGCTTTGTGACCGAAGGGTAATACTCCAATTTAAAATGATAACTTCATGGCTAAACCGTGTATTGATCGTATTATCTCGGCCGCACGTTTTACTCGGAGCTCGGGGTCTGCTACAGAACCTAATCCTAAGATTTGGCATACACACCAGTTTTTACGAAAGATACAGGCCTTTCAACCCTGACGAGAAACTAGGGTTTGTTGGGATTAGGTTCGGTATTCCTACAATGTATTTCTTATAAATTTATTTAGATGTGATATACAAAGGAAATGTATTTCTTCACTGGCTTGTAAATATCAAATGATTTGTGGTCACAACATATTATTTTGAAAATTATTGGTTCAAAATTTTCAAAATCCATCCATTTTTGAGTTATCTTCAAAAAACTTCCTCTCCTCCATTATGCGTGGTCCGACACGCACTTGGCCGGTTTTTTATACATATTAAAGATTAAAGCATTACTTTTTAGAGTATGACTACACATGGACTAGACTATCTAAAAGAAGTTAATACTCCTTAAAGTCTTAACCTATTTTATGGGTTTTAAAAAACTAGTCGTAGACAATCGTATACACTGTGGTACACACACACTACTGAATCGTGTCGGCAAGTAGCCGACAACTTGACATATTGTCATGTTCTATATCCGCTGATAACTTGATAACTTGTCAGTTTATCATTTTATCAAGTTATCCGCCGACAGTGTCCATCATAAGCCTGGTCTCGTGAGGTTTATAGTCCTAGCGGCACACTCCGAAATTCAAGAAAATGCTATAAGATATGAGGATATTAGGTATCATTTGACGTATATTTTATAAATAAATATTCAGCCGTATAGTATCTGGAAAGGCCCAAACTAAGGTATGTTTTGAAAATTATTTTTATTTTAATTTAAAACAAGTGACTGAAATGTACTGATATGATATATTTTTAGAATTAGCTCAAAAAGCCCTTTCATTTGATACCACACACGATAGGTTTCAAAACAAATTTCCATACAAAAAATACTTTTTTTTTGGGGCTACGGGCCAAATTGATTCATATGGCCTAATGTTCCAATTTTCATACTTTTAACACCATTTGCAGCGTTTTTTGGTGTACCGCTAGGACTATTAGGGCTACGTGGATGATTGAGATGTCAAATGATGCCCCTTGGCAAGGGTTATAAAACGGTGAAAAAAAAAAGAAAAAAATTAAAATCTTTTTTTAAAGTTGGTTAAATGACGATAAATATCTTTTTTTTTTTTGTTTCTTGTCGTACTACATCGGTAATTTCTTGAAAACGAAAAGCGATATCGAAAAAATTAATAAAACATCCTTGGGGTATTGAGTTAGCCTACATTTTGTAAAAAAGAGAACCTCTCTATCTCTTACGTTCTAGCCAGGAAGGTGCCCTTTATGTGGCGCAATTTCAGGGTGCGACTCGTTATGTTCTGCAATACGAGTGTCGTGTCGTTTAGTTGTTATTGGAGTGTTTGTATTTATTTTAGATTATAATATACATATATATTATATATATATATTATATGTAAGTATATATATATAATATAATAATAATAAAATAACGTGTGTTGTTGTCTAAGTAAAACAAATAAAATAGCTTCGTATTTATTGAATTTAAGACATTATTAACACAATATATAATTAAGCCTCTCTATCTCTTACGTGTGGCGCAATAACAGGGCGCACGCTCGTTTTGTTCTGCAATACGAGTATCGTGTCGTTGAGTTGTTATTTGATTGTTTATTTGAGGTTTCAGTATTTATTTGTGGTTATAATCTTATGTCAACGCGCGAAAAATATTTAAAACAAATAATGATTTCTTCATGCAATGTCAGTTAAATGCAAATGGTGTTATCTACCTATATAGGTACACCGGGCTTTCACTTTACTTTGGCAAAAAACAAAAGGAATGTTAGAGACCATCATAAGTGGGGGGGTTTTGGACAAATAGTTTGTGTCAAGTAGTTGTACATGGCGACGGATACACTTCATAAACAACGTTTCGTAAATATTAATTTTAAAAACAACGATTGGCAAACACTCTATTGCACATTTGGCGGCACGAGGTTAACAAATTATAATAAACTAGCTTCTGCCCGCGACTTCGTCCGCGTAGAACTCGTTAATTGCCTAGACCTGATAATTAAAAACAATATTGACTCAATAATCGTACGGAATCTAAATGTTGTAGGCTATTGGGTGAAAGTGATGGACAAAATTCAAAACACCGAGGGAGTACTTACTACTGAATTCCATATTAAGGTGTGACCACACCGCTGCTTAAAATACGGTAACGCTACGGAATCGCAGTGACGCATCGTATCCATACCGTTTTTATCGTATGCTCTCCACACCGCGGCTCAAAATACGGTGACGCTACGGAATCGCAGTGACGCATCGTATCCGTACCGTTTTTATGGCATGCCCTCCACACCGCTGCTCAAATTACGGTGACGCTACGGAATCGCAGTGACGCATCGTATCCGTACCGTTTTTATCGCATTCTCTCCACACCGCTGCTCAAAATACGGTTTGGAAGGTTCGCGTCAAAATATTTCGTATGGGGCACGTCACGTACACGTTGTGTCTGCGTATTTTGAGCAGCGGTGTGGAGAGCATGCGTTAAAGTCGTGACATTTACGGCACGTCATTGCGATTCCGTACCGTCAGCGTATTTTGAGCAGCGGTGTGGAGGGCATGCGATAAAAACGGTGAGGATACGATGCGTCTCTGCGATTCCGTAACGTCGCCGTATTTTAAGCAGCGGTGTGGTCGCATCTTTATTCCATAAGTTAAGCTCAAAAATAGCTCGAGATGGTGACAGTCGATAATCAACTGACGAATAAGGTATGTTTCTATTTTCCAAACAATGTTGTCATATTGTGTATGTTAATGACTTCACAGATCATCGTATCGTCGATTATCTAATCTAAATAAAAAAAGATTACCACCACGCTAAACTTTTGTTATTTAGATTAGATAATCGACTTCAAAGTCACCAGATTTTATCAAATTTCAGAACCCAAGAATAACCGAATGACAAAGCCAATCAACGATAAGTGTATTATTTTATTTATTTTGAAATATTGGACTAATTTTATTATTAAGGAAAACCCAACGACCCAACCAAGCAACGACAACTACCAAAGAACTGGAACGAAAGAATCTCAATTACATATTATTTGTTATTTATTAATAATTAGCATACATTACCCTTTTAAACAAGGAAAAATCTTAACAGCGCGAAGTACGGCTGTGAAAAGCGCCATCTATTGCAACAATATGTAACTAAATATTTGTCTTCGAAAAACTACATCTAACATAAGAATTGTATCACAAAGTCACTGGTAGCACGGTTTAAACGTAATAATAATTTTATTTATTAATTTATTACGTTACGGACATGATTACAAATATAATAAAACTTCAATACGTACGTTACGTACGCCCAAAAAACAAAAAGGACCGTACTGCATATTTTCATTTTTAAAGGTTTAAGGATGGATTGCTGATTGCATTATAGTTACCATTACTTCGATAGACCCCGTAATGCAGTGAACGTGGTAAATCAATTGAAATAATTCAAGACAATTGTCGTTTAAAAAGCGATTTAAGCAGTACACCAGCGCCATCTAGCGACTACTAGATATATTACATTTGCCAACGTTGAAATAATTGAAGGCAATGGTCGTATAAAAAACGATTTAGGCAGTACACCTAGCGCCATCTTGTGACTAATAGATATATTACATTTGCCAACGTTGAAATAATTAAAGGCAATGGTCGTATAAAAAACGATTTAGGCAGTACACCTAGCGCCATCTAGTGACTAATAGCTATATTGCATTTGGCGACGTTGACATAATTGAAAGCAATTGTAGTATAAAAATAGTAGTTTATGTAACTGTTACGTAATAAGGGTCCTTAAAACATGAGTGTGGTTTTATGAAATGAGCCGCAGGCGAATTTCATAATAAGATCACACGAGTGTTTTAAGGCCTAATTACGTACAGTTGCATACACTGCTTTATCTACACTCATATTATTTATTCTAAATGCCTTATTTGGAAACCATAGAATGGCCGCCATCGCACCGCCACCATGGCCAACTCGATTGTGCCGGCGGTCGCGCGGGCGCGTGTCGGGCTGTCGGCGGATCCCCGGGAGGGTGCAGGTGTACATTATGTTATCAAAACTCATAGCACATCAATAATTGAGCATGAAAAGTTAAAATTACGTTACTGCTACGGATAAAAAGCTTATCATAGTAAAATCGGTCGTGGTAATGCTAGCCATTGCCTACCGTTTTCGAACACGTTTTAGAGAACATACAATATGAGTGTAGATAAACGATTTAAGCAGTACACCTAGTTGTATAAAAACGATTTAGGCCTAGCGCTGTATACTAAAATTCATTCAAATCGATGCAGTGGTTTAAGTAGTTCCAAACAAATTTTCATCCCCTATTTAACCCCTTTAGGGGGAGATTTCCGGGACAAAAACTACCCTATGTTCAACCACATGATTCAATCTATGTCTATACCTCATCTAAATTAGTCCAGTAGTTTTTGAGATTAATCGAAACGTACATCCATCCATACATCCAAACTTTCACATTTATAATATTAGTAGGATAATAATAAAATGGGAAAGGAGCTTCCAACCCGTAATAACCCTCTGCACAAACTGGTCGCCACCACATGGGGAGCAAAAGCTGACGTACTTCGTAGTCCGTACCACTGCTCGTAGTCGAAACTTATTTACGAAATATGATATAATGTTTACCCACCCAATGCAACTTGGCCAATACCTCTACGCGTTTACGAGGAAAAAGGTAGTAAGTTTAAAATTTAAAAAAATATTTTTTGTACGATTTTACTAAAAATATCTACTTTTCGTAATTTTTCCTTTGTCTGTGCTATATAAAGTTTCTTCGTGCCAAGTTTCAAGTTTCTGAGTTTACGGGAAATACCCTTTAGGGTTTGAGTTTCTTGCGAGTACTCAGTTTCAAAATATGCGACATACATTGCTATTTCTTTTGATTGCGTTGACATAAAAGTTTAGTTTTTTCGACATCTGAAAGGTCCTATAGCCCTCAGTATTTGACATGAATTTCAATTTAATACCTCCACGCGTTTACGAGGAAAAAGGTAGTAAGTATAAAATTTAAAAAAATATTTTTTGTATGATTTTACTAAAAATGTCTACTTTTTCTAATTTTTCCATTGTCTATGCTATATCACGTTGCTTCTTGCCAAATTTCAAGTTTCTGAGTTCACGGGAAGTACCCCGTAGGTTTTGCGAGTGCCGAAAAACTCTAAAATTGCAGCATAAACGACTGTATCTTTTGATTGCGTTGGCTTTTAAGTTTGATTTTTTCACAGCTCCAAGAGACTATAGGCTTGAGTATTTGATATAAATTTCAGTTTGATATCTCCACGCGTTCCTGAGAAAAATGGTCTTGACAGACAGACAGACAGACAGACAGACAGACAGACAGACAGACAGAAGGACAACAAAGTGATCCTATAAGGGTTCCGTTTTTTCCTTTCGAGGTACGGAACCCTAAAAAACGATTTAAGCAGTACACCTAGTTGTATAAAAACGATTTAGGCCTAGAGCTGTATACTAAAATTCATTCAAATCGATGCAGTGGTTTAAGTAGTTCCAAATAAATTCTCATCCCCTATTTAACCCCTTTAGGGGGAGATTTCCGGGACAAAAACTACGCTATGTTCAACCACATGATTCAAACTATGTCTATACCAAATTTCATCTAAATTAGTCCAGTAGTTTTTGAGATTAATCGAAACGTACATCCATCCATACATCCAAACTTTCACATTTATAATATTAGTAGGTTAATAATAAAATGGGAAAGGAGCTTCCAACCCGTAATAACCCTCTGCACAAACTGGTCGCCACCACATGGGGAGCAAAAGCTGACGTACTCCGTAGTCCGTACCACTGCTCGTAGCCGAAACTTATTTACGAAATATGATATAATGTTTACCATTCGTTTTTCGGTGAAAAAATCGTGAGGAAACCTAACCGGATCTCATGTTTCATAACCGCAATGGGTCGGAAGGTCTGGTAGATTAAATTATGGAATTACTTTGATATGAATCTTGAAGCAAATCAAATTATTTTGTTCGATATTTTTTTTGATTTGCAATTTTTTTTTTAAGTTATTTTGATATGATTGAGCCATGAAAGAAGAGAAACTCAACAAGTTTTAATACATAAATTGTTCGAAAAGTCCACTAGATGGCACTTCTCAGCGCAAGTGACTTAGCTACATCTCGCTGTTAAGATTTTTCTTAAACATACCTGGCCATTAGATCAATACAGAGGTTAGTTTCGGTTCGGAGTTAGGTTAGGTCTGAGTTAGGTTAGGTCTGAGTTAGGTTAGGTCTGAGTTAGGTTAGGTCTGAGTTAGGTTAGGTCTGAGTTAGGTTAGGTCTGAGTTAGGTTAGGACTGAGTTAGGTTAGGTCTGAGTTAGGTTAGGTTTGAGTTAGGTTCGGAGGGTATGCGTAATGCATTTTCACACCGACAAAAAAAAAAAAAAAAAGGTCTGAGTTAGGTTAGGTCTGAGTTAGGTTAGGTCTGAGTTAGGTTAGGTCTGAGTTAGGTTAGTTCTGAGTTAGGTTAGGTCTGAGTTAGGTTAGGTTAGGTTTTTTTTTTTTTTTTTTTTTTTTTTTTTTTTTTTTTTTTTTTTTTTTTTTTTTTTTTTTTTTTTTTTTTTTTTGTCCTATTGCCTCCAACGTGATCGGAGCCTATTTTCACAATTTGGTTTTCTACTCTATCATACAAGTTCTCGCAACTATTCCTCTCGCACTTTCATTCTGCATACAGGGTCTTTCTTACATCCATCGGCTTTCAGTCTTGAGGTCGGGAGAGACCTTATTGCCTTTGCTTTGCTATTTCTAGTCTATTTTCTTTTCAGGGGTAAATAATTTTAAGACGCTCAGTTTTATTTCAAGTTTTACAATCTTATTTTCTAGGTGTTAAAATTACATGTTTACTTTATTTACAATTTTTGTTTTACATCTCTTATTTTGTATCCTTACTTAATATATATTCACTATATACTAGGTAACATACTTTTCTTATGCTGTCTTATTTCTATTTTTAACTCTTTCTACAAGTTTCTTACAATAATTTAAGAATATATCTCTTATAGCTTTATTTTCCACAATAATATGTAAATTGTCTATGGTAAGTTTAACATTCATTTTTTGTTCCACTTCAAATCTTTGAAGACCGAATATTGGGCACTCTAGAATAATGTGGTCTATGGTTTCATCGCAGTCTGGCTCGCAAGCGCATGATGGACTCTCCTTACACTTGAAGCGGTTCAAGTATGAGGAGAATCCACCATGGCCTGTGAACAGTTGTGTGAGTGTGCTATCTATTTTTAGTTTGCGGGTGGTTTTATGGGCAGCAACTGCGTCTGGGAAAAAGAGTTTTGTGACTGAGGCTGTTTCTTCTGCCCTGTATCTCTTGTTCCATTCGCAGAGAGTCTCCATTCTTATTGTGCGCTTTACGAAAGAGACCGGGCACAAGTCGTAATCAGCCTTCTTTTTTGATTTTAGCGCTGCCTCCTTTGCAAGGTAGTCCGCCCTTTCGTTGCCCTCTAGACCTATGTGTGCTTTAATCCAAAACAGGGACACTTCCTTGTTTTGGAGTTTGCATCCCCGAAGGTTTTTCCTGATATTGATTGCTAGAGGGTGGGGACAGTTGGGGTTTGCGACTGTTTCCAGGGCAGCCCTGGAGTCGCTAAATATTGCAAACGTTGTCTCTTTACGCGTCAGTGCGACTTCTGCTGCCTTGCACAGGGCTAGGAGTTCGGCCTGGTATACAGTGCAGTAGGGCGACAGAGCAAGTTTGAGGGCTTTGGTCTCTGCGTGGCCGTTCCAAACGGATACTGCTGCTCCAACCTTGCCCTCAATCTTGCTGCCGTCCGTGAAAAGCTTTATTTCAAAATTGCTGTGCGATTCGTATTGTTCTTCGTTTGCCAGACTACCGAATTCCAGCCCTGCTTGGCTTGCAGGATGTGGGGCTTGTATTTTCGGTGCCATTTTCTCCACTTCCCTACCGCCCAGCTCTTGTCGGGGGGATCCCCTCTTTGCCGCGTATAGCGAGGCCGCCTCTCGAACTCGAAGGTCGAGGGGGAGAATTCCCGTGAGTAAGAGTGCGGAGTTCAATGACACCGTCCTATATGCCTTGCACATTTTTTGAACAAAGCCTCTTTGTACCACACTCAGTTGCTTGCGGATCCCAAGTTTGTTCGCTGCTGGTGCCCATGCTGCTGCTGCGTACAATATGACTGGCTCAACCGCCGCTACATATATTGTGCGTATTATATCTGGGTTTAGCCCCCAATTTACGCGTGCCGCCCTGTTTAGCATTTTGTATATTCCTATGGCCTTTCTGCAATTTTTTGAGACGTGACTATTGAAAGTTAGCTTCTGGTCTATGGTCAGCCCAAGGATCTTGATTTCTTCCGACATTTCGATGTTGATCCCTCCCATGCTTAGGCGTGGTGTGTCGTATTTAAGCTTTTTCGTCATCACCATTGCACTGGTTTTATGGGGTGCGAATTTAAGTTTATTTTCGACACCCCACGCCCGTACATGTTCGAGGGCAGCATTTGCTTGTCTTTCAATCTCTTGTGCCTTTGCTCCATCAAAAACCAAGACCACGTCATCCGCGAAGGCCTGACTGTAAAAGCCTTTTTTCTCCAGCAGCTTCAGTAGGGGATCCAGCAGAAGGTTCCATAGAATCGGCCCGCCTATGGACCCTTGAACACAACCTTTCTCCGTTGCTTTGTTGTACGACTCGCCAGCATACCTAACCTCCACGGACCTATCTTTGAGATAACTACTGATGACGCGCCTCAAGTCTGGTTTTTATTGCTGGCCACCATGCGCTGTCGAAGGCGCCCTCGATGTCCAGCGATACGAGGGTAACTAATTTTTTATCATTTAGTTTCTCTCGTATGCGCTCCATTAGTGCTACGAGAGCGTCTTCCGTGCTCTTTTGTGGCATGAAGCCATACTGGTGAGTACTCATCCTGGGTAAAATATGGAATTTGAGGCGGTTTACTACCATTTTCTCATATATTTTTCCTAGTACTGGTAGGAGTCCAATAGGTCGGTATGATTTTGGCGAAGAGTAGTCGTCCTTGCCTGGCTTTCTCAGCACAACTACTGTCGCCTTCTTCCATACTTTCGGAAAGTAGTGCTGATCCAGGCATTTGTTCAACAGAGCCAGGAAGTAGTTGGAGGCTGCGTTGACTGCGTTTAAGCAGATATCCGCTGTGAAACCGTCGATTCCGGGGGCCTTTTTTGAGTTAAAAGATCTGGTCGCAGCGTACAGTTCTTCCTGTGTAAACGGAGGGTCATGTTGTTTATCATGCATCTCTTCGTTTACTGTTTCAGCGGCGGCTCTCGTGTGGCGATGTATTGCATTTTCTCCTTCGTTTGTGTCCCCGGGGTAGAAAGTCTCAGCCAGAAATCTCGCAGAGTCCTTAGGGTTTAATATTTGGCCTTCTTTTTTGAGTGGTAAGTCTTCTTCCCTCTTTGCGACCCTTCTTATCACCCTATAAATTCCCTCCCACATTCCTTCTCTCTCTTGCTTTTTGTAAAAAGTTTTCCAACTTTCTGTAATGGCTTCTGCTACCGCTAATTCATACCTTTCTTTTTGTTCCAGGTATAGTTTTACAACTGTCTGTCTTCGGTTTAGTGCTGCATTTCGGATCCTCCTTTTTCTAGTAGCGACTTCTTTCTTAAGGGCTGCGAGCTGTTCGGTCCACCACGGAATTTTAAGTATTTCTTTTTATTTGGTATTGTTTCTTTGCATACTTTTGTTATTATTTTGTTCAAATTTACTACTGTCTCTTCTAATTTTCCATTGTCGTTTATGTTATTCAGTTCCTCTTTTGTTAGTTCTCCTTGTAGCATGAACTGTGACAGTTTCTCATGAAATTGTCCCCAGTTTGCCTTTTTTGTGTTATATATTCTGGTAGTTCTTTCTATGGTTTTGCCTTTGGATTTTTGTAGGGTTATGTCGAAATTAATTGCGTTGTGGTCCGAACTTGTCAGCCCTTCTTCCACTCGCCATCCTTCCACAAGGCCTATCATATCCTCTGTGCAGGCCGTAATGTCCACATGACTGCTGTAACGTTTTCCGCCTCTTATAGTGTCGAAAGTTGGGATTGTGCCTGTATTTAGGATATTGAGGTTTATTTCTATGAGGAAACTATTCATTTGTTCTCCTCTTTGATCCTCATTTGGACTGCCCCACCAAATGCTTTTTGCATTTGCGTCTCCTCCTATAGTTAGTCTCGTGGGACCTAGCTTTTGTTTGATTTCCCTGATTTTTTCCAGGTACGGGTCTATGGGTTAGGTTAGGTTAGGTTAGGTTAGGTTAGGTTAGGTTAGGTTAGGTTAGGTTAGGTTAGGTTAGGTTAGGTTAGGTTAGGTTAGGTTAGGTTAGGTTAGGTTAGGTTAGGTTAGGTTAGGTTAGGTTAGGTTAGGTTAGGTTTTTTTTTTTTTTTTTTTGTTGGTGGGACTTTGCATTGTCCACAGAACCCCGCTGGGGATACGGGCGAAACGTGGACTTTTGTCCAAAGCCACCGCAGAGGTGCGGTGCGCTTGATCTTAAGGGGAAGGAGTAAATGAGGGGAATGAGAGGATAGGATAGTATGAAAGACGAGGAAAGGGAAGGAAGGGAGGAAGAGAGAGAAAGAAGGAGTCTTAATTCTATTTTATACAAGTCTAATCTATTTTTTTACAGTTATATAGTGTCTATCAGTTATACAATATTGATCAGTGTTTGTGTTTGTCAGTTATACATATAAATATCAGTAACATAGTATTATTATTCGGTTACACATTATTATCAGTTTTACAAATTTACACAGTATTTGAGCACAGTTATTCAAATTCTCAATATATATTAAGTGTGCGCGATCAGTCGCCGGGCCGTCGCTACAGTTCACTGCAGTGCGGTGCATGGATGCATTGTGCAAATAGATACCGAAAAAGTGCGCTGCCGCGGCGGCCCGTCGACTGACTAAAGTGAAGGCACATATTTATTTATTTATTACTAAAGTATTTACAAATCTGTTAAGAATTATATTATAATGTCGGTTCTTATAGCTAAATCTTATATCTAAATTCTTATATCTTATAAGAAAACATACAATTTTTTTTTTTTTTTTTTTTTTTTTTTTTTTTTTTTTTTTTTTTTTTTTTTTTTTTTTTTTTAATAAGTGAAATATTTACAAAAGTGTGCGCGATCAGTCGCCGGGCCGCTGCTACAGCGCAGTGCAGTAAATTGCAAAAATGCCTCGTGCAAATAGGCACCACGAAAGTGCGCTGGCGCAGCGGCCCATCGACCGACTGAAGTGGACGCGCATAGTGTAGTAATTACTATATTATTTAAGTATATCCTCTGACTTATATGATTTCTGTTATTTATTTGTTCCAATTTATATAGTTTCCGTTATAAAATATTTCATCCTATGTATTATTGAATTTCTTTAATGTATTTACTATTTTAGTTATATGCGCGATAAATGTTTCCATTGTGCTTTCTTTTTCAATTACCTGTCCTAGATCATAGGGGTCAATATTGTTAATGTTACAGAGAATTTCGTGATCAAATCGTTTTGCTATATATTTTGGACAGTTTTCTAATAAGTGTTTAATCGTTTGTGACGTTGTGTTGTCACAAGGACAGAAATTATCGTCAGTGATTTTGTGCCTATATAAATAAGCCTTATGAAAGCCATGTCCAGTAAGTATTTGTGTTAGTTGGAACGTTAAGGGCGTTTGCTTTCTTAATTTTTTAATATGTTGCAGTGTGGGTAGCCATGCTTTTAGGTGTTGTCCTGTGGTGCTATTTTGATATGCTAGGTCATGCTTTATATAATTGTTCTTGCGCAAGTTTTTTAAATGATACGATAGCGGGAATTTGCAGAAATCAGGTTGTTTGTGTAGAGTAGCAGCATGCTTAGCTGCAATATCGGCAGCTTCATTACCTAGTAATCCACGGTGCGCTTTGATCCATGCAAATTCTATTTGATGTCCTTGATCTCTTATTTGTATGATCGCTTTTTGGGCGCTATTTATTGTGGCATTTGTACTGCTCCGACACATAAGCTCATTAAGAGCAGACTTTGAGTCAGAAAATACAGTAGATTGTTCAAGGCCGAGAGTGACACTAAGTTGACAGGCTTGTTCTATTGCCAAACACTCGGCCTGGAAAACAGTGCAGCTACTATGTAGTTTATATTTCTTTACCGTTTCTCGGCCATCAGGATGATACACCACAACGGCAGCACCAACCGCTTCATCGTGCTTACTGCCGTCTGTGAATATCCTATTCATTTCCGCGGTATAATATGGATCCAGATCTTCTTGCGTGAACACTTCCTTAATCTCGATTTTCGTTCTCTTTGCAGGGTGCGGTAGCTCTACAACAGATACTCTCTTATCATATAGTATATCATCTGGTAGATACTTCGTGATTTTAGTGCGTTTTGTAGCTTCTGTCGATGCTACCTCTATGATTTTTAACGGTAGAGGTGTCAACCCAGCTAGTGCAATGGCGCCGATGGTTGGCAGTGTCCTAAATCCGTGGACAATTTTTATCGCGAAGCCACGTTGAAGCCTCAGTAGCACATCTTGTACTTTTTTGTAATTTACGGCCGTATGCCATATCTCTGCCCCGTATGTCACAATCGGTTCGATCACCTGTCTGTAAATTACTTTTACATTTTCGGAGTGAATACCCCATGTGGGTTTTATGAATATGCATAGTCTTTTAAAAATCTTTTGTGCTTTTTGTATTACATATTCGGTATGTTTAATAAATTTTAAGTGTTGATCTACAATTATGCCTAATAATTTAAACTGGTCGCTAAAGGTGATTGGTGTATTGTCCATTGTTATTTTAGCTGCTTTAGCTTTTGGTGTCGGCGTTATCATTTTTGTTTTGTGTGCCCCGAACTTTAGCTTATTATTTACCCCCCATTCATGTACATGTTCTAATATTTGATTAGTATTTTCTTCTAGTTGTTGTATATTATTTCCCGAGCAGATAAGTAGAATGTCATCAGCATACGCTTGCAGATGACACCCATCAGGTAAAGGATACTCTAGCAGTGCGTCCACAATCGTATTCCAGAAAATTGGTGCTAGGACGGAGCCTTGGACGCAACCCCGGGACTGTTTCTTCGAGTATGTAGCGTCCGCATAATTCAAGGTGATTTTCCGGTCTGTTAAGTAACTGCGAATTATATTATAAATATTTACAGGACATTGTACCGTTCTTAGTCGACTCAAGAGGGCGGGCCACCAGGCGTGGTCGAATGCGCCCTCTATATCTAGGGAAATGGCAATAACTAGTTTATGTTCGGATTTATAGAATTTAATTAGATTTATTGCTTTACTGAGAGCATCGGTCGTCGAGCACTGCTCTTTAAACCCAAACTGTAGCTGACTGCAAACATTCTTAATACGCATAAAGTACGTGAGTCTTTTAGCGACAAGTTTCTCTAATACTTTCCCGAGTACGTTAATTAGCCCAATGGGTCTGTAGGCAGAGATGTCTTTGTAATTATCTTTACCAGGCTTAGGTATAGTCTTTATAAAAGCGACTTTCCAGCTGTTCGGAAAGTAGTTGATCTGTAGACATCTATTATATAGCTTGGTCATTTGTTCTGGGTAGGTGCTAATAACATGTTTGCAGATGTCAGCTGTAAGACAGTCTATTCCAGGAGCCCTTTTAGGACTCATACTATTTATTACCTCCACCAGTTCTTCAGTGGTGAATGGGGGTTCGTCAACTAAGTGATTGCCTTCTAGGTTGTAATTCATTTCTGTTTCATTTCTGATTTGTGAGTGATGTGCGGTGTCCAAGGTGGCAATGTCGTCAGGAAAGAACTTTGCTGTGAGTTTTTCGGCGGTATCCTGTATAGACTCGGTGTAGTTATTACCTTGAACTTTGAGAGTTGCTGGTGGTTGGGGCTGGGGAGTGTTTTTGAGAAGACGGTTAGTTACGCTCCATACGTCGTCCTTGCCCTGTTTATCACAGAAGTCTCGGAAGTGTTCAGTAGACGTGGTACGTATCTTTCGAGCGTATTCAGCCCTGGCTTCAGACAACTCATGCAGTATATTTGTAATGTCTTTTTTCCCGCGTTTTAGGTCTTGTAGCCTATGATGTAATCGGATTACGCCTTTTTTCATGTTGGTGAGTTCGTCTGTCCACCATGGGATTTTAACGTGTGAAGTTTTACGTTTGAATATTTTGTCACAGGTTTTTGTCACCGTCTTAGTCAAGTTTGTAATATAAATGTCTATTCCGTCAGTGTCAATATCGTCAAAGTCAGTGTTTTCTAATTCGGTTTGCTCTACGTTTTCTTTTAATATTTTAATAAAGTCGTCCCATTTCACCCTTTCGGTATTATACTTAAAGGTTGATATGGATGTCTTTTTAGTTTTTTCTATGTATAGATTAATTTGAAATTCAATAGCATGATGGTCCGAGGACGGCACAATCCCGTGGTTGACCTTCCAGTCAACGATGTTTCTTACAAAGCCAACTGACGTTATAGTGAGGTCCACTATCGATTGTCTGACTCGTCCATGAGTGATAGTTTCGAATGTTGCCTCATTCCCTACATTGCAGACAGCCAGGTCATTGGCAATCAGGAGGTCGTAGATATTTCTTCCCCTGTCGTTATTTTTAGTCGAACCCCACAAGGTGTGCCAACCATTCATATCTCCGCAAATAATATGTTCAGCGTTTGGGAATTTATTTAAAACTTGTTCCATTTGCGTTATTGTGTGAGCTGGATCCCCGCCAGGTTCGATATATACTGAGCTTATCAATAACTTTTTATTTCCAAGTGAAAGCTGGACGGTTGAGACGTTAGTAGTTGTAAGTTGAGTAATCCCAATGTAATTTCTTAGTTTTTTCCGAATTGCTATACAGGCCTTCGTTTTATTATTCATATTAGTATCAGAGTGTTGGTAAAGGTCGTATCCGTCTATATTACATAAAGTATTCCTGTTGCCGACACACGGTTCAGTGATGAACATGACGTCGTACTTATTTTGTCTAGCGCATTGCATGAGTTCGTGAGTTGCGTTGTATCCGCGACCTAGATTGCATTGAACGGCTGTGATGCAAGTTATTCTATTATTGTTGTTCGTTGGGACGCCCTTATCGGTAGCGAACTGACATCCTCGCTATACGGTTCCACTTGTCCCACTCGGGGCAATCCCAGCTATACGCTGTGTGACCGCTTTCGTTGCCTTTCGCATGACAGTTGGTACAGCACGGTGTTTCTGAGTTACTTGGGCAGTTGCGAGTGTCATGTGCCTCTGCACAGTATCCACAACGGATATTTGCAGTGCAGTTGGTTGCGCGATGGTTGAAGCCCATGCAATGGAAGCATTGCAGGACCGGTGGCTGGTCCACAGCGAGAACGGACTGGTAGCCGATCTTGAGTTTTTGTACGCACATTTTTTGATACAAGTCCGGACTAACTTCAACTACCACGTTTTTTGTGTGATTGTTGCGTCTTTTTGTACAGCGCACGTATTTTACGTTCCTACTCTCTGCGTCAACACCATCAATTATGCGCGGGTTTTGTTTTTGAATAGCATCAATTATCCGCTCGTTTGCGTAGTCGTTTATCACTCCTATAAGTTTTATCTGGGGATTGCGGAGTTGTGGGACCCCGACTGTGACCCCTGTGGTTTGATTTTTAATAGCGGAGCTGAGTTTTCTCCTGTCTGTTTCGCTCTCACAGTTTATAACAACTTTGTTGTTTCTTGTATGGCGGATGTGTTCAATGCCCACACCCAGCTCCACTATGTCGACTTTGTCTTGGACCTCTCTTATCACATCTTTACTTTCTTTTCGAGGGTCCAGTGACTCTAATATAACGGCGTAACTAGTGTCCGCAGTGTCTTTTTTCCTCGTTCTATCAGTGTCCCTCCGCTTCGTGTTGTTTGGAGCTGGTGTCGGGTTTTTTGTTCTGTTTTCCGCTATCGTCGCGGCTGGGCGAGCTTTCTTGCGCAACTTTCTGTCCCTATTTTTGTTCGTGACTTCGGTGTAGTCATCCCTCTCTTCATTTCCTACTTCTTCCTCCTCGGTCGACCTGGTGAATGCCGCCACCACTAACTCATTTATGGCCTTTTGCTCATAAACAAGTTTGCTTATCTCAGTCTGTACTCCCTTTATGATGTCCGCTTTAAAATCATCAACCGGAGTCTTTGACTGAGGCACCTGCGTGTCCGCACCTCTGTCGGTTTGTGTGGATATGTCTCTAGTCACAGGTGGTGGTGATCTCATGTTGGCTGTGGCATCGACGGGAGCCGAGGCTGAGGCAGGGGTAGCATCGGCCAGGCGCTTAATGCTTAAAAGCTCACACTCCCTGCTGTATCTATGAGCGCATTCTAGTATTTCGTTTGCACATTTTGCAATTTCGCTTTTATTGAGTCTTGTCACGCTCTTATTTTGCGTTAAGTTGACGCGTATCCGCTCGATATTCTGCGTGATGATGGTCCGAAACCTTCCGCTAGAATTTCTTGTGCTAGGGCTGGCACTAGCACTGGCTACGGACTCATCGCTCATGAATAGCCGCTCCATTTCACAGGAAGAGTTGGCAATCTCTATTGTGTTCGGCGGCTCAGTATCTGTCGATGTGTCCGCGCCCGATCCCGTAGCGGTCGATGCCGCCCGTGGGCCCGCTGGTTCCAGTGTTATTGTTGGCGTGGATGTATTCTCCGCAATGTCCTGTACGCATATTTTATTGCTATCTGTCACAGTGGTTTTATTCTGTATTGTAGAGGGTTCCGTATCTAAGTCGAGATCGATGAGTGGCTGCCCCTGCTCCGTTGTCACTCTCTTCTCACCCTCTGCTATCAGTTTTTGACAATTCTGGGCGGGTCGGGCCGCTTCAGACATTGGAGTAGGTGACTGTATATTGTTTGTGTCAATGGTATCCGGCATCATTACGTTGGCCGGTATCAATGACGACTCTATCGGACTCTGTGTCTGTGTAGCAGCTCCGCTGTGGTTGGCGCTATTGTTTTTACGCATTTTTTGGGGAGATGGAGGGGGTGTGCGGTACATTTTTGACGATTTAGAATGTAGCCGTGTTTAATAAAATTGAAAATAAAAGAAAATGAATTGCTCGGAAACTTAAACAAATTAATTTCAGACAACAAAAAAACAAAACTATGGTAGAGTCGATTTCTGAATGCCATTAAATAGCCCAGCCCGAGCCCTTTCCATCAAACCCAAACACGACCCAGGTATCTCTAAGGGTTCCGGAGCTACGGTCGTCCGAAAAATCCGGTATCTTGACCGGTTTCTGGTATCTGATTCGGTATCTGGCCGTAACTCCCGTTCCCCCGGTCCTAGAAAGTCGTGCTTCGGCTCGTTTTACTTGGCTCAACGTTCCCTACCTTCTGGGCCTATTTTCAGGCTGAAAAAGTTTTATTTCCTGAAAGGGCCTGAAAAGTCAGGGGTCGGACAGAGAAGGTGGTGCCAATACCCCCAGTCGAAACCCCGACTCGCTACGTCAACCGGTTGAGGAGTTATGGCGTTTTAAAGCAAATCCAAGATGGCGGCCGAACTGTCAAAGTGCTACTTTGACTGGAGTTATCACCTCTTCCGGAGGTCGTAGAAAGTCCGGATTTTGGACCTATACATGTAATCCCACCTGCTCTATCCGTTGGCACTGGTTTCAGGGTCCTGAAATTTCAGGGCTCGGATCGGCCTGAAACCTGGATGACGTGATAGGTTGGCGGGCCCTGGTCACCAATTCGAAATCCGCCAGTCTCTACGTGCCGCAGTTGCCGAGATATGCGGACTTTAGTAAAAACAAGATGGCCGCCGAACTGTCAGATGGTGACTTTGAACACGGTTTTCTCGGCAACGTATGGTCGCAGAAGCTCCGGATTTTTTCCTTAATAGGTCGCCCGACCTCCTCTGTCTCTGTGACAGGGTTTTAAAGCTAAAAAATTTTTTGCGAGATATTTGCAAAAAAATTATCACAACCGGTAGAGGTTGGTCTGACTTATATAATGTTGAAAAGCTAAATTCTCTAAGTCAAATGGTTGCTGGGTTACGGCAATTTTATTTTTGATACCGAATTTTTAAAAATGGCGGAAATTCGGTTTCTGTCCAATTTTAAAGCTAGGACCGCCTGGTTTTGGGTTCGACAAGTCAGAATATAGTCTCTAAAGCTAATGCCGGTGGAAAATACCGATATTGTCTGTCACTTTTTGGACAATGTCTAAAAAACCTTGATATTTATATATCTTTGCAACCAGTTGACCCAAAAATACACAAAAAATACACAGTATGTAAAATATGCTAACCTATAAGTACACTACAGCAAAAAAGTAGAAAAGATAATTAATTACAAAAAAATTTTCAAAAAACTGTTTTTTCAGTTTTCCCCAAAAAATTTTGGGTTCCCGTCACTAAAAAAGTCTCTTATTTTGCAGGTACGTAGTCTTGCTTAGCGCGCACCCGTTTTTGATATAAAAATAGTATGGTCTGCCTGAAGTTTCTCCAATAAAATGTACTAAAGTTTCAACTTTTAAAAGCTATTATTTCAGGAAATATAAGTCCAAAAATTTTTCCAAAAGTACCGTTAGACTTCGGGCGAAGTGCGGCTCCGATTCGAAGCGAGGCGGGCGAAGAGTCTTAAAATTCGCCGCACGCTACTGGATCGTCGACCACGCCACCACGTGGTTTTTGTTTTGTGGCCTTTGTGCTTCAGTGGTGCGTCGCCCGGAGTGCGCCGATGTGTAGGCGTGTAGAGCTCGGTGAGACGCTTCCAACGATGTATGACAAGTGTCGGTGTCAGTGTCCAGTGAAGCAGTA